>CAWUFW010000136.1:2142500-2857500 GCA_963921515.1 Calotriton arnoldi
GCTGATCAGAACCCCAGCCTAGCTGCTTCCTCTCTAAAATGGTTTCCATGTGCCTTAGGCACATCACTGATTGGGATCTGGAGTGCCCTTATAAGTCCATAGTATATGGTATACTATGTACCAAGGGCATAGGTACCTCAGAGGCCTGCCAGGGGCTGCAGCATGTATTATGCCACCCCTGGAAGGCCATCCAAACTGATACCACAGGTCTGCTACTGCAGCCTGGGTAAGGTGGTGCATGCACCCCTTACTGTGATATAGGTTACCTATATCACTAAATACATACACACATATAAACCTATAAGTCACTCCTAAAGCAGGCCTTATCAATCCTAAAGGCAGAGTGCATGGTTCCTATGTGAGAGGGTGCCCCTGCATGAGCAGGGCCCCTCTGCAGCGTTCGGAGACCATCTCTGATGCTGTTTGTAGTGCAGCCTGACCATATACTCTTAAGCGCATTATATCCTCGCGGTAAAATGCTAACTTTGGAATGGCTGCACCTAAACATGTCGTGTTTGGTGTCAAACATCTTGGAATACTACCCCCCCGCCAATCCTGGCGGCGGGGGTAGCATTCCACCCTTCTAGAGGGAAAGACATGTTAACTCTGACTAGTCCGGTAACTTCTTTCCAGAGCCCTGGCATCACAAAATGGTCTGGCCTCCTGCTGCTGGACGAAACTCCGGCAGGGGAGGCCTGGACAATAGGTTTCCTGTCCCAGGGAGGTGTGACCACCTCCCAGACAGGATAATGTGTATTGGGGCTGGGCGGGAGCACTTTCGGGTGCTTTGAAGTCCTGCACTGGGGGCACATTTGGTGTCCCTGTGCATACCCCAGTTCAAACCGGATCAGGGGCTTGCAGCCCCTGCTTTGGCACGAACTGGACAAAGGGAAAGGGGTGTAGCCACCCCTCTGCCCTGACCCACCCATAGGTGGGGCCACAGAGTAGTCCAACCCCTATCTTTAGTATAAAGATAGGAACCCAGTCCTTAGGACTTTAGATTATCCCTGGACGAAACTCTGAAACTGAATCCTGGACCTTCGACGCTCTACTCACGATTAGAGGACAGAAGAATCTCCCTTGGGGTCAAGGAGTGACTCCCCTGCTTGGCAGGCACCAAAGAAGCATCTGTCCGGTTCGCATTTCTGAAGCTCCCGTCGGACGCCGAAGTCATCGCATCACCAGAGGTGGATTCTCAGACTTCCCCGAGGCTACCCTGAGTCCCCAGCAAAGCTGAGGCCCGTGGCTATCGTGGGTGACTTGAGACCGTGACCCCTGGACACCGAGCACACTTGCAAGTGCATCCTCTTCTGGGTCTCCCAAGAAGTCGTGCTTTGGGCTCCGAGTAGCCCTAGCCTCCAGCACCAACTGCACCGAAGATCACTGGCCCCCACTCCACGAGTGTCCTGTAAGCCAGATCCACGTGCGGCGTCACGAGGCTCCTTCGCGGTCGCTAGCCCGTTGGCTAGTAGCCCTTGACGAAGGCCAATCCTTTTCTAACTTGGCATCCTGGTTGCTCCAGGCCTGCCCTCACTTACCCTCGCTGGGTGAGTTCCACAGACCTTGCTGGTCTGCACCATCGACGATCTACATCTTCACCGAGACTTGCCGTTGCCAAGGCTTGTTGGGTCCAATCCGGTCGCCGACACCTCAGCACTCGACAGACATCGTGTACCAGCCCGAATCCTGGTCGCCGACAACGCCTCCTGGACCTCGAGGCTGAAGAGTCAAGACGACCGTCAACGCACCTGAAGCACTAGACATCGGTGGGCATCTGTCCATCGCCTTCCTGGTCACTGGCTAGTGACCCAGACTCTGTCCCCTCTGCTTTCAAGTTCTTCAGAACTCCGATCCACTCTTGGATCCACCCGGACACTTTTCTCTTGGTCGCCAGCAGCACTTTGCAGCAGATCGCCATTCGAATAGACGACGAAACCCGACCCCGAAAGGCACCTATGCACCCGGCTTCCCTGGGTGAGGTAACACGAGTACTCCGGTGCTCCCGTGGGTAGAGACTCTTCAAAGTCCTAGATCTCAAAGGGTTTGGTCCAAGTCCTCTTTTAAGTGTCCCTTTTCTCTAATTTCCCGATCACGACTTTCTCCATAGAAGTCAACGGCGTATCGCGGTTGTGTATTTACACTGCACGCGTCTCCCGTGGGTCCCCTGTGTCACTACCTTGGGTGGTTCCTTGTGGTCCAAGCACTTCTAGAGGCTCTAGGCCTAGTGTCTAGTTCAGTCGTGGTTCGCATACCACTTTATTGGTATATGGTTTGGTACGCCCCTAGGGCCCAAACGTGTATTTGTGCTATTACTGTGTTTAAATAACTTCTAACTTATGTACTTCGAACTCTAGCCTCATAAAGAGACTAGAGGGTGTGTTTAGCAATAAATACATATATTTTGAATATATACCTGGTGTGGTGCTCTTTCATTTGATCACTCAAGAGATTATAGACTGGTAAAACAAGCTGCTTTACATTCCTTCAAGACTTAGCCTGAAGGCTGCTCTCCATAGCTACCACTAGGATAGCTTTCAATAAGGTTGTCTTTAACCTATCTCCAATAAGGGGTTGTTTGGACTGGTGCAAGGTGCCCACTATAATTAGTGGACAGCATATGCCAGGCCAACTTCTCACAGCCTGGGCCCGATCTGGGATGGCAGCGACTTGCAGAAGTCCCGCGCCGCCCAGGGGATCCACCGGGGCCCGGAGAGGCTCTCCCCGGCCTGGCTAGGGTTCGGAAGCTGGGACCGGACCCGGGGCTTGAGCTCCATCTGGCGGGCCCCGGGGGGGCAGGAGCCCCCCGTCCTGTAAGCCAGCCGAGGGTCCGGGTGCTGGGGACGGGGGTCCATCGGGGCTTGGGGAGGCTGTCCCGGCCTGGCTAGGGTTCAGAAGCTGGGACCGGGCCCAGGGCTTGAGCTCCGTCCGGCGGGCCGCAGGGTGCGGGAGCCCCCTGTCCTGCAAGCCAGCCGAGGGTCCTGGCGCTGTGGACAGGGGTCCATCCGGCCCCGGGGAGGCTATCCCTGGCCTGGCTAGGGTTCGGAAGCTGGGACGGGTCTTGGGGCTTGAGCTTCGTCCGGTGGGCCCTGGGGTGCGGGAGTCCCACGTCCTGCAAGCCAGCCGAGGGTCCGGGCGCTGGGGTCCATCGGGGCACGGGGAGGCTCTCCCCGGCCTGGCTAGGCTTCGGAAGCTGGGTCCGGGGCTTGAGCTCCGTCCAGCGGGCCCCAGGGTGCGGGAGCCCCCCGGTCCTGCAAGCCATCCGAGGGTCTGGGCGCTGGGTCCCATCGGGGCCCGGGGAGGCTCTCCCCGGCCTGGCTAGGGTTCGGAAGCTGGGACCAGGCCCGGGGCTTGAGCTCCGTCCAGCGGGCTCCGGGGTGCGGGAACCCCCTGTCCTGCAAGCCAGCCGAGGGTCCGGGCGCTGGGTACAGGGGGGTCCATCGGGGCCAGGGCAGGCGCACCCGACCTGGCTGGGTTCAGAAGCAGGGACCGGGCCAGGGGGCGGGGGTGGCTGGGAGTTCTCTGCCCACCCCTAGTAATTATATCTTTCAACTTAAGCATGTCAATATCAGGATCTGGGTTAACGCTAAAGCAGTTTGGGAATTTGATTTTACAAATTAACGTAGTCTTCAGTCGTCTTGGATGGAGTACCCTGACCTTGTATAGGCACTCTGGAAAAGTAATCAGCAGGGTTTTGATCCTTCCCTGGACGATGCACAATGGTAAAATTTTACTTTTGTAATCGTAGTCCCCACCTTTCAACGCGAGGAGGCATTTTGGCTTTTGGATTGCCAAAGATAGTCAGTAAAGCTTGATGATCAGTTACTAGCGTAAAAGGCTTTCCATACAGGAATACATGGAAATATTCACAAGCACATACCATGGCTAAACTTTTTTCTCAGGTTGAGAGTAAGAACGTTCCGTCTGGGACAAACTTATACTGTCATATGCCACAATATGCCTTCAAGCATTTGGGTGTCCACTTAGCTGTGCAAGAATAGCGCCTAACCCAACTGGGCTAGCATCAACAACCTCTGTACGAAGCTTTGGATTGAAGTAGGCCATTTCAGCAGCAGTTTCAATGGCTGGTTTGATTTTCTTGAAACTTCTCTCACATTCTTGTGACCACTTGAATGAAACATTTTCCTTCATTAACTCTCGTTAGGGAGCACTTCTAGTAGCAAAGTCTTGTATGTATCTTGAACAGTAACTGGCCATGCCGAGAAAGGAACGTATCATAGAAACATCTTGTGGGGGATCAGCATTTGACAGGGATTGTACTTTTGCAGGATCTGGTGTCATACCCCCCATCTGAACAGATATGGCCAAAGAACTGTAACTTTGTCTTGTGGAACTCACACGTGTCTGCATTCAAAGTCAAACCTGCATCAGTAAGTAAACAACATACTTGTGTGAGCGCTTTAGCATGCTCCTTCTGTGTAGCTCCAAAAATCAACATGTCATCGCTATAATTGAATGCATTCACAACAGGCTGTACGACACGTTGATTGACGTCTTGGAAAAGTTCTGCAGCCGATGACGCACCAAAACAGAGTCTCTTGTAATGAAACAGACCAACATACGTAGAAAAGTTTGTAATATACCAGCAATCTTCTTCGAGTTCCAACTGATGACAACCTTTAGTTAAATAAAGGCAAGAGAAGACCTTTGCACCTTTTAATTGCGTTATGTCAACAAATTGTGGACCTGAATGTCCTTCTCGTTCAATTTCCTTGTTTGCTTGACGCATGTCAACACATATGCGTACAGCTGCTTCACTGTCCTTTTTGGGCACCACCCCTATGGGGGAAACCCATGGCGGAAGACCAGTTGAACACTCAATAATGTCATGCTTAGGTAACGATTCAAGTTCTTTTTCAACAGCTTCTTGTAAATGAAAAGCAATTCGTCCTCGTCTTCGAGCGACAGGACAGACATTTTCATGAATATGAAACTTTACTTTCATAGTCCTAAGCTCTCCTAAACCATGAAACAACAAAGGGAATTGACTTACTACTTCGTGGTGAGCATTCATGTTGTAATTCACAGAAATCAGTCTCATATCAGCAGCTGAGCTGAAACTGAGCAGACATGCACTTGACGCTGTACCTTGAAGCACATGGATGGGTGCTTGCACCGTCGTTTTCTTTTGTTTCATTGTCGCCACAAATGAACCTTAACTTTTTAAGGGAGTCGATGTAGCCCATGGGTATACTTTGGTTTTCGATGGCGTAAGTCGGGGCAATGAAGGTAATTCATTGTATTTCTCTTCAGGCATTATGTTTATTGATGCACCACTGTCAATGGTGAAAGGTATCCAGCAACCATTTATTTTCAATGTAATCTTCGGACAATGTTTGTATGACTTTGGTGCTTTGGCATGTCGACTTTTCTCGGACTGCCATTTTTCCTCACATGCAGCCAGTCGACAAGTGCACGTTTCTCCGAGGTAAACACTGACATGCCACAACCATCTTCCTCACTTTCACTTGTTACTGAGGCAGAACTGTTTAACGATTATTTAGAGGACAATCAACTTCAGTGTCAATTTACCTCAATTGATGTCACAACTTGCCTTGTGGGTGTGCATACATTGCCTATAGAATGTTCTGGTGGCCATTTTGTCTTCACGCCGTGATGCCCTTACTTTTTCCTTCACTTTACAAACCGTCACAAAATGGTTCTTTCCCACAGCCTTTACATATCTGTCCAATGGCAGGACATTAACTTTGTGAGGAAATAAAAATCCACATGTAAAACATAACTTTTTTTTACGTGTAGACATCACTTTGCGTCCTTCCGTCTTTTGCTTTGGCTTATTTTTATACTCATGACTGATTCACTCTGGGCACCTCTGGCTTCCATGTCAGCAGCTTGTCATTCAGCGTACTCCTCAGCTCTGGCCACCATCAACACTCACTCCAGACAGTTTCCCTCAGCATTCGTCGTCTGAATGAATCTGACAAGCATCCATCAATAACTCTAAAACGCATAGCTTCCTCATCATTAAATTAATTGAACTTAGTGTTTGACGAGTGCAGAGTCTCTCCACAAATTCATCAATAATTTCACCACATTTTTGCCGTTCAGAACGGAAAAAGTATCATTTGCAGTCAACGTTTGGTATTAGAACGAATTTGAGATTCAGCGCTTCTTTAATCTGACAGTATGTAATTTCTTTGTGAGTTTTGGGCATTTTCTTTATGACTTCTTTGACCCCATCACCAGCTAGATTTTTGAGATACTTGATAATCTTTTTGTCATCAGTCACTGCAACAATGAAATCCTCAAATATCTCTCTCCAAGCAGTCAGTCTATGACCAATATTTTGCTTTTTGACTGTATTGAAAGGTGGTGGTGGTTTCAGGAACACAGCATCATGGCAACTAGTTATGGGAGAGGCTGACATTGACTGAGGAGCTCTTTCTCTTCCTGTCAGCTGTCCATTTGAGCCTGCGTCACTCGCTCCATTTCGGAGGCCTTGTGATGGACCGGCCTCCGAGTCATCTTGGACAGTCGTGGAAGCAGTGACCGTTTTAGTCTCCATCGGAGCCCTTCACTTGTTGGACACCTCTGAAGTTGTTCCGAGCCATCACTTGGCTGCTTTGGTGGTGGGACACTTCAAGTATAGACAGCTCAATAAGCACAACCCTCGTGCTTCTTCTTGGGTCTTCCTCACATGGTGCAGAGGTCAGAATGCTCAACTATTCGAGGGTCTGATAAGTGCAGGGATAATATACTTCTTTCTTATATATTCCGTCAGCCAGCGCTTTTTATGTATCAATATGCAACCGCCTTTTGCAGTATTGCTTCGTATAATATACAACTTTATCTGGTGTGGCAGCGCGGGTCCTGTATGAATGGCCTGACCAGCAGGTTCTCTACCATCAACGTGTAGATTCTTTGCAATACTTCCGTTGTCTTCTACTTTACAGCAGCTAGAGTGGAGCTTTGACTCCACATTCATGAAGTGTCTATTCAGTTCTTCGACAACGACATACGCAGCACACACGAGCAGTTTGCTTGGACCACAGCACACTCTCTGGGTTACTTGTCCCATATCTCATCGCCATTTGTAGTTTCCTAAACAGCTTGACTACCCACCGAAGACTACACTACAAACAGAGCTTAGTATTACACATCTTTATTCTGCTGCATGCAACTGCAAATTCAACATTCTAAAACAAGCTTTCATTGCATTCCGCTCCGACACCTACGTCACAAAGCTACGGAGTCCGCTAGGAGCCAAAAGGGTTTCGTCATAAAACTTGCAAGACACTACATCTGCCATTATGTGATAGAGGTGGGCGAGCCTTTGAAGGCTTGATCCAAGCTCAAGGCAGATGCCCGTTATGGTTCAACTCTAGGTTTTCTTGGATCACTGAATCAAAACAAGCCAATCCTTCATATGGCTTCAGTCTGCCACTCACCCTCTAAACTCGTATGCCAAAAATTAAAGATAAAGCATGAACCTTTCATATAAAACGAAAGAAAGCAAGAGATGCCCATCTAGTGGCTGAATTACGCAATGTGAAACCAGAAAACCTGGGATTGATCCAGACTTGCCCACTTGACAAAAATGTGTGATCCTAGGCAATTGTTTTATGTCATTTGGCTTCGTTTTTCTTCATTATTGCATATGAGAACACCTTAAAATATACAAGTTCACGAGGTGTGCTCTACAAAAATTTCTCTTGCGCTTGATTTAATCGACTATAATGTTCTAATGTATGAAATCAACCTAGGCCACAGAGGATGCCCATGGCAAACGACTTGCCTCTTTGTTCACTAAAGGCATTGCCGTCAGAGATGGAGGAAGGCATGAACATTTCAAAGTTCACATTCTAACAAATACCACTGAATGCATGTGAGAAAGTCCCTCTTTTGATATGGTTAGCCCCCCACTTTTGCCTGGAAATTGATGTGGTTTCGATTGTAGTGCACAGGGTCTCTGCCAACGAGGTCCCCTGTGCCACTGCTTCTTCCCTAAAACGCATCCACATCTGGCCCTTCAGGCACCCTGTAAGTCCCCTAGTAAATGGTACCAGAGTACATAGAGCATTAGGACTGAAGAGGGTCCCCTAGGGACCCCTCGCCTAGGCCATGCAGACTGCCACTGCAGCATGCATGACGACCTGCTTTAGGCATCCTGCCACCACCAAACAGGTTTTTGGACCCCTGGGTCGAGAGACCTAACTCCCTGGGACCAGAAACAAAGCGCATCTTGGGCAGAGGTTTCACACCTCTACCCCCAGGATGGACAAAGTGCTCAAGAGGGAAGCTTCAAAGGCCTGCCACTTTGTAATGCGACCCCGCAGCCTCTGCTGCTAGCAGCAGATGGCAGCCCCTGGTTTACACTCCTACTTTGGGCAGGGAAGAATAGGTGGTGTGCCCACCTCTGCCAACTTCACCCCTAAGGTGTAGGAAGCGAGGTGAAGCACATCTCTCAGGCCCCCGCCATCTTGAAGATGGGTAAACTCCTCCAATCGGGGTTAGGACTATGCCTCCCTCCCACAGGAGGGTGGCATAATTGAGGGTGTAGACACCCAGGTAAGATGCCCATTGGCCGTCACCCCCTTAAGACACCCCTAAATCTAGTATTTAAGTGGCTCCCCCAGACCCTCAAACGACTTCCTGTCAACCTAAGGAGGACGAAGAAGACGCCATGCAGCGAAGCCTGAAGACGCCTACTGACTTGGCCCCGGCCCTACCGGCATGTCTCTAGGTTCAAAGACCTTGCAAAAAAGACAACACCTGTCCTGCAGCCAGTGACTTCCAGAACCCAAGGAAGACTGCCTGATCTATGATAAAGACCAGAACTCCCGAGGATAGCGGACCCATCCCCAAGAAATCTACACAAAGAACTCTGGTGCCCTTCTGAACCACAAGTCCTGTCCACTCTGCACAAGAGGCCTCTGGCCCCATCCAGCTGACCCACTGATCCAGAACAGGTTCCCCAGCAATCCTGACCTAAAGTCCAGCGTTGGCTGACTCCAAGACGACCCCTGGCGTGTGAATCCAGAGGCTCCCCCTGACTGCGACTGGCCACAGTAAGAAAACCAGATGTCAAAGACAACCCCTGCACCCGAAGCCCCTGGGCCTCGGGGAGCTCTACCATCAGTGTCCCTACGACTTACAGCCTTCAACTTATCCCTGCTGTGGCTGGTTTCTTCTGTGCAGCCTCTGGTTCGACGTCTGCAGCCTGTTTGTCCAACGAGTTTCTCCACTGAAAAGCATTGGGCGCCTGACGCTGTATCTGCACCTTGCACCCGCCGCCCCGATGCCGCTGGTGGTGTATGTTTGGTGCTGCCTTGTGGCCCCCTGTGCTTGCTCTAATCCCCAAAGCTTGGCTCCCTGCAATCGATTTTACTTACCTGCAAGCAGTGTGGCTTCAAGCGCCCCCAGTCTCCAATGAAATGCATAGGGCCTATCTTCGAATTTGACCTCTCCACCCAGGTGCCGCTGTGCTGCTGCGAAACTTTTTGCTTACCTGAGGCTTGCCATTTCTTGACCTTGAACCCAGACGACTGGAACTTAAGTTGGGTTCTTACCCGTTAAAACAGAATGTTGTTTTCCTCTATAGATTAACATTGAACTGTTTTAAAATTGCACTGTTGACTTTTGCAAGACTAAAGTACTTTCTTGAAAGACTAAAGTATTTTCCTGAAAAACGTATTTACCTTTTTGCGAAGATCTTGGTCTTAAAATAAAACTCTAATAATGCTTATTTTTATAAAATTGCTGTGAATCTCCTTTTTGATTTGTGTGTCAGTTATTGATCAATGTGTGTGCAATAAATGCCTAACACTCCTCTGTTAGGCCTACGGCTGCTCAACCACACTACCACTAAGAGCGCACTTTGGGTTTACATTGAGCCCTGTACACTTCTGGGGGAATCTCTGGACTCTGTGCAAGGTATAACCACCTAGTGATATACCATCAACAGAGCCAGCTTCCTACAATGCAGCAATATAATCTGATGTATTGAGGTGAAACACTTCCACGTTTGAAAAGGAAAATGCTACTTACCAGTATGCATCTGTTCTTGGCATGTAGAGTTGTATACTTTAGCATAGATCGCCATCTGGTGTTGAGCTTGGATGTTTGCACTTTGTTTTTGTCAGAGACGTCTTTGTTAGTCACGAGATAGGTGGCTCCTCCTTATGGTGACAGTGCGCATGGGCATCGACTCCATCCCCAGATTGTTTTTCGCCATAAAGGGTAATGATGGAGTTAGTAAGAAAGTAGAAAAGGATGTCCATGTGTGATGTATCTAAGTAAGATAATACTGCAACGGATAAAGGTATCCGGTGGGTGGGCGTATACAACTCTACATACCAAGAACAGATGCATACTGGTAAGTAGCATTTTCCGTTGAGTCATATGAGCTGTAGATTGTATACTTTAGCATAGACTATATAGCAGTTTTTCTCCTTAGCGGTGGCAACCTGTATCCATTGCAGTGGTCTGAAAAAGTGTTCTCAATACAGCCTGGCCCACACTAGCTTGTTTTGCTTGCACATCTACACAATAGTGTTTAGTGAAAGTGTGCGGTGTAGACCAAGTTGCTGCTTTGCAGAGTCATCTAGGGGAATGTTCCCTAAGAATGCCATAGAAGCCCCTAGTTTGCGTGTGGAATGAGCTCTAGGGGGAATGGTTAGTGTGCGTTTAGCTTTGAGACAGCATATTTGGATGCACTTAACAATCCATCTTGCAATTCCTGTTTTTGAAATGGGATTGCCCTTGTGAGGTGGGGAGAAAGATACAAAGAGTTGTTTAGTCTTTCTAAAGGGTTTAGTTCTTTCTATGTAGTATAGTAACGCCCTTTTGACGTCTAGTGTGTGAAGAGCACGTTCTGCCACAGAGTCTGGTTGAGGGAAAAAAAACTGGGAGTTCAACAGACTGATTAAGGTGGAAGGCAGAAACTACCTTGGGTAGAAATTTTGGGTTAGGTCTAAGAACCACTTTACTATGATGCATTTGCAAAAATGGTTCTTGTATGGTTAATGCCTGGAGTTCACCAACTCTTCTGAGGGATGTGATTGCTACCAGGAAGGCTACCTTTTAGTGCGGAACTGTAACTCACATTTGTGTAGAGGTTCAAATGGGGGACACATGAGCCTGGTAAGGACAATATTGAGGTTCCAGGCTGGAGAAGGTGGAACTCTAGGTGGAATTATTCTTTTAAGTCCTTCCATAAACGCTTTGATCGCAGGAACTCGAAATAAAGACAAGTGTGTGTTTTGGAGGTAAGCGGCTATTGCAGCTAGATGTAGCCGTATAGATGTATATGCCAAATTACATTGTTGTAGATGCAAGAGATAACAGATGTTTTGACTGGAAGCATCTAGTGGGTTGATTTTGTTATTTGTACAATAAACAACAAATAGTTTCCACTTTGCTGCATAGCATGCTCTTGTGGTAGGACGTCTAGCCTCTTTGATGACGTTCATACAATCTGGTGGAAGATTGAGGTAGCCAAACTCTAGGACCTCAGGAGCCAGATAGCAAGATTGAGTTGATTGGGATCTGGATGTCTTATCTCTCCATGGTTCTGTGCAAGAAGCTTGGGTGAGAGGTGTAACTTTTGATGCGGTACCACTGATGGTTCCAGTAGAGTTGTGAACCAAGGTGGTCTCGCCCATGTTGGAGCAACTAGGATCATTATGAGGGAGTGTTGTTTGAGCTTCCGAACCAGTAACGGAATGAGGGAGAGGCGGAAAAGCGTATGCAAATTTGCCTGACCAGTTCATCCATAGCACATTGCCTTTGGACAATGGGTGTGGATACCTGGAGGCGAAGCTTGGGCATTTTGTGTTGTGATGTGTGGCGAACAGATCTATGTCTGGGTGCCCCCACATTTGAAAAAAATGGAAGAAGAACTTGAGGATGAAGTTCCCATTCGTGGATGTGTTGTGTTTGTCAACTGAGCAGATCCGCGATCTGATTGTGTACTCCCAGGAGATGTTCTGCGAGGAGGTATATCTTTTGAGGAATAGCCCATCTCCATATACTTTGCGCTAGCCGTGAAAGTTGGAGAGTGTGTGTCCCTCCCTGTTTTTGAATGGAATACATTGCTGTCACGTTGTCTGTACGTATTAGGACAGCTTTGCCTAGTAGCAAGAGTTGAAAAGACTTTAGTGCTAAAAAGATTGCTAGTAACTCCCGGTGATTTATGTGGAGTTGTTTTTGTCGAGGGGTCCATAAGCCCTGAACAGTTTGACTTTGTAGATGAGCTCCCCAGCCGGTGAGCGACGCGTCTGCGGTTAGTACAATCTGTGGAACTGGGTCGAGGAACGGCCGCCCTTTGGAAAGGTTTTGTGTATTCCACCACTACAGAGAGCGATGTGTGCGGCTGTCCACCAACACCAGATCTGTCAACAGACCTTGAGCCTGGTTCCACTGATGTGCTAAGCATTCCTGCAATGGACGCATCTGGAGTCTTGCATAAGGGACGATGAGGATGCAAGAAGCCATCATCCCGATTAACTGCATAAACACTCGAGCTGGCAACGAGTGTTGAGGCCGACATTGTAATATTGGAGCCTGCATGGAGTGAATCCTGTCTGGATTGTGGTATGCTAGAGCTCTTAAGGTGTCTAGAGTAGCCCCTAGATACTGTTGTATCTTGGATGGTTGATGGTGAGACTTGGTGAGGTTTAATGTGAAACCTAAGTCGTGAAGTAGATGGATAGTCCTGTGTGTGTGCTGTACACAACTGTTGTGAGATTTGGCTTTTATGAGCCAGTCGTCCAGATAAGGGAACACATGGATGTGTTGCCTTCTTAAATGAGCTGCTACCACTGCGAGGCATTTTGTGAAGACTCTGGGTGCTGTGGTTATCCCGAATGGGAGGACATTGAACTGATAATATTGCCCGTCCACCATGAACCTGAGATACTTTCTGTGAGAGGGGTGAATAGGAATATGAAAGTAGGCGTACTTTAGGTGGAGAGGAAGTCGCCTTGTTGAAGAAGTGGGAGCACCTGTTGGAGAGTGACCATGTGGAAGTGGTCTGATTGGATGTAGAAGTTTAGGGGTCTGAGGTCTAAAATTGGCCTGAGAGAGCCATCCTTTTTTGGAATCAGAAAGTAGAGTGAGTAAACCCCTGTGCCCTGATAGGGTAAGGGGACTGGTTCTATTGCATTTTTGTGTAGTAGAGAGAACCTCTTGTTTGAGGAGAGTCAAATGTTCTGTGGACATTGGACGGTGTTTGGGAGGAATGTGTGGGGGACTGGATGTAAGTTCCAGGCAGTAACCATACTGGATAATTTGTCTTACCCACCTGTCTGTAGTGATGGAATTCCAGACAGGTAGGAACTGTGAAAGGCGTCCCCCAACAGGTGTGGAATGGTCGGGGGAAAGCGTAGGGAAGTCACTGCTTGGTGGTAGGGGAGCTGCGGGTGCTATTACCCCAGCCTCTGCCCTTGTTGTTGTTACCCCTGTAACCTCCCCTAAAGTATCCTTTGGAAAAGGAGCTCTGATTGGGGCTTTTGTAGGATGAGGATGGGTGCTCTGATGTGTTGGTTTTACAGCCAGCCCTATAAAAGGAGCGTCGAAAGGAGCCTCTAGGAGAAGATAACTGCAAGGCTCCCATAGACTTAGCAGTTTCCGTGTCCTTTTTCATCTTTTCTAAAGATGTGTCCACTGTAGGGCCAAAGAGGTGCTCTTGGTCGAAGGGCTGATTAAGGATACTGGTTTGCACCTCTTGTTTAAATCCAGATACCCTGAACCAAGCATGTCTGCGTAACAATACGCTAGTATTGACTGCGCGAAACGCGGTGTCCGCTGCGTCTAGAGCACATTTGATTGATGTGTTTGTGATTAATTTGCCTTCCTGTATGAGGTCATTGGCTTTGTCTTTGTATTCATCACGTAGATGTTGAATGAGCTTCTCAAGCTCATCATAGTGAGCCCCATCATACCTTGCCAAGAGAGCTTGTGTGTTGGCTATTTTCCAATAATTTGCAGCTTGAGACGCCATACGTTTGCCTGATGCGTCTAACAATTTGGATTCTTTATCCGGAGGCGGGGTGTCACCTGAACCTTGAGAGTTGGCCCTTTTACATGCATTAGCTACTACCAGGGAATCTAAAGGAAGCTGACCCTTAATGTATATGGGGTCACTGGGAGCTGCTTTGTGTTTGTCTATCCTGGGGTTAAGAACCCTGGTCCTAACAGGGTCTTTAAACACTTCTGGTGCGTGTTTAATTAGCCCTTTTCACATTGGTAGGACGTGTGAGGACTTTTGTGGCTGAGCAAAAATTTCTAGGAGAAAATCCTCCTCTACAGGATCTGAGTGTAACTCCACCCCGTGATATGTTGCGGCCCTATTGATTAGTTGGGCAAAACCTAGATTATCGTCTGGTGGGGATGGCTTAGAGGGAAAGCTCTGGGTCGTTGTTTAAATCAGGGTCTGTATTCTAGTCCCTCCATGGATCTGGTTCCTGTGGGGTATCATCATGTTGTGGAACTATATTATCATCCCCTTGTCCGTCCCCATCTCCATAATCACTATCCTCTGGTTGTGGAAGTGGAAAAGTGGGTTCTGGAGAGATCAGTAGATTGGGATCAGTAGGTGAAGGAGGAGGTGTAGGGGATTCTTTTAGCAGGAACTGGCAGGTCCTGCAAATGGTCCGGTTTCCTCTTTTTATGTTGTGTGGAAAGAATATGACCAGTCTTTGAATCAATATATATTGTTTTATGGTTTGGATCCGGTACAAAAAGTTCTTCGGATATGGTGTTTTTCGGTGCCGAAGATTTTTCCCTATGAAGAGTCTTAGACTGTTTACGTATAGGGATAGTGTTCGGTTTGGAAGCTTTTTCCCGCTCCGAAGACTTCGGGGTAGGTTGTTTCGGCTCCGAAGGCTTGTCTTTTGGGTGTTTAGGCGCCGAAGGTTTATCCTTGGATTGTTTCGGCTCCGAGGTTTTCGGTGTCGAAGTCTTATCCTTTTGCTTCGGCTCCGAGGGTTTGTCCTTCGACTGTTTCGGCGTTGGAGGGTTTTCCAGTGCCGATGGAGGAGGGCATGGCATATTGGAGGGCTTGGACTTCGGTGCCGGAGGTGTTTTTTCAGGACCAGAGTGTGGTTGGCTCGAGCCCGAGCCAGAAGGCTTGTCCTTGATTTTCATAGCCGGGCCAGAGGGCGGGGCATCTGAAATGATCGACCGGTGTGGACCTGGGCCCTGTGGCGAAGGTGTTACCGGAGCCTTTGGTATGGGCTTGGGTGGGGCAGGGGTCACGGTACTCACGGTCCACTGAGCTGGAGTGACTGCGTCCTCTACGTCGGAGTCATCTGCTTTGGAGACTAAGACCTGTTCCTCCTGGGCTTGTTCCAGAAGGCTGTCGGGCCTGGATGGAAGATGTCCGGAATGGAGCCGCTTCCTCTGGACATTTTGTGGCGTCGAGCCCGATGATCACGCATGGTCTTCTTCGATTTGAAAGATAGATAAGCCTCACAGGTATCCTCTCGGTGTCCTGGAGAGAGGCAAAGATTACACACTGGGTGTAGGTCCGAGTGTGGGAATTTAGAACCACACTGGGGACATTTCTTGAAGGGAGTAAGTTCCATCGACTTCCGTCGTGATCGGCGCAGGTAGGCCTAACGGCCCGCGTCGAAGTTTTTCGATTGTGGAAGATACGCATCGAAAAGGGAAAACGCGATTGAGACAATACCGTTGAGTGGTAAGTGATTGCGCATCGAAGGGGGTTTCGATAGCGACACCGACCCAGAGCGCAGCAAGTCACATCCGAACCAGATGGCGGAAAACAATCTGGGGATGGAGTCGATGCCCATGCGCACTGTCACCATAAGGAGGAGCCACCTATCTCGTGACTAACAAAGACTTCTCCGACAAAAACAAAGTGCAAACATCCGAGCCCAACACCAGATGGCGATCTATGCTAAAGTATACAATCTACAGCTCATATGCCTCGAACATACGCTTTAAGTGTTGAAGAAACTATTATTGAACATATTTGTTGCTGGATGCCTTTAAACAAGAAGATGTACCTAAAGATAAGTGGTGCAAGGAGACTTCAGTGCCTTTTCTTTACGTTAGATAATGAGTAAATAAATGCCTGCTGTAGGAAGCTGGCCCTTTATATGATATATCAAAATTATGTATCATGCAGAGTCTCCAGGAATTCCCTCATAGGTGGATAGGGGCTTACTCTAGCAATCCCAAGGTGCTCTTCGAAGGGGTAGTGTGGTAGAGCAGCATTAAGCTTATCAGAGGGGAGTGTTAGACATTCACGAATACACACAATAGTCAATAAGTGAGATGCACCACTCAATAAGAAGATCCACACCAATTTATAAAAATAACACGTTTCTTTATATATATTTAGGCACCGGAACCAGTTCGATCAAGTAAGTACGTTTTCCAACAGAAATACTTTTGGATTTTAAAAAAACAAATAGAAACTGTGTCCAATTTTCAGAAGTTGCAATGTTATCCTATGGGAGGAAAAGCAAGTGCGCCATTCAGGCACAGTACAGCGACTAATGGGACCAGTCTCCAGGAGTTAATGTGAGTGGTGGGCAAGGTCCAAGGCAGCACCAGCAGAACACCACCAGTGGCATAAGGGCAGACAGGCGCAGAGGTACAAAACAGCATCAGGCGCCCAATGTTACTCTATGGGGAATCGGTCTTCACATAAAGAGGCTGCAGGCTTTGGCTGTGAGGCCAGTCGTATTGAACCAACACGGGGGCCTCCGGCCTCATGATGCTCGGGACGTAGGTACACCTTTGTTCCTTTTCCCCACGTCCCAGGGGCGAAAGGTGCAGAGGTGTCTTTAGGCATCGGGTCCTTTGCGGTAAAGGGAGCCTGCGTGCAGAGGCTGCAGGCGACTTCAGAGTTCACTGGGGGCAAAACCACGGTAGACAGTCTCTCTGGAGGGCTGGGGAGACCACGATGACACCGTTGGCCCACTTCATCTCTGGCTTGGAGCTACGGGTGCAGTGGTGTCTTTAGGTGTGGTTTTTGCAGTCACAAAATCCTCTCAGGAGTCTTTGGTTGCCTGCAGGATGAAGGTCCACTACTTCTCAGGAGGTCTTGGTTCCTGGGTGAAGCACTGGCAGGTCTCCCGAGGTTTGGGGGCTCAGTAGCTGCAGGACAAGTCGTCTTTTTCCACAACTGTTAAAATCAGCAGGCAGGCCAGAAGGGTTGGCGCCAAGTCAGTTGCTGGGGATTCAGTTCTTGCACTTTGCAACTATTCACGTCAGTCTTCTTCCTTCAAGTCGACAGGATCTGTTTCTCTGGTGCCAGGGGCTCCCCTAAATACTGAATTTAAAGGAGTGTAGGGTAGTAGCCAATGAGCTACTTACCCTTGGGGTCACTACGCCCCCCCCATCTGACCACTGCCTCTGGGAAGTGGGCATAACCCTGTCCCAGAATCCCTACGTTTGCCATCACAAAGATGGCCAACTCTGAAAAGTAGTGGCCACTTCAGTTAGCCCACCTTAGGGGTGATACTAGCCTGGAGGTTAGCACGCCTACCTGACTAATTTTCCACCTGTCCAGGTGCTAAAGGGCTCTGGACAAAGGGGGGTCAGCTTCCTCGCCTGTGAGAAGCACCCAATTTGCATTTCAAAGGCAAGCTCCCTGCCTTGGAATGCTAATCAGCAGGTCATCCTGAGGGAGAGGGTGTGGAAACCCTCTTCCCGTGCATGCTTTGCTTCTGGCCTCCTGGGCCCTTACCCTGTAGGTCAGAAATCTGTCTCGGGTGGCAGAGACCAGTCAGCCAACATACAAGAGGTTGGTAGGTTTTCAGGGGGCACCTCTAAGGTGACCTCTGTGTGCATGTACTCACAAATCCACCACTGGAATCAGGGTGGGTTTGTGAATACGATATTAGATACCAAACATCCCTGTTTTCAGTGAAACAATCGTGTAGATGTGGAACTCGTTTTCACCAGTGTCCAGCACAGGGGTTAAATGGCTTCCCTGATCACTTGTACTGGCAGCAATGAAACTAGCCAGCACAGGGGCATATCTGCTCATGCAGATATGTCCTCAGATATAATACAAGGCACCCTGCCTGCTGTAGGGGTGACTTACCAATATTACATGCCACACAGGCATGTGTCATGTCGTGTTTTCACTTTTGTCTACATTAAAACACGCAGCTTGCGATGGCAGCCCTGCATGAGTTGGGTGAGGGGGTCCTTTAGTGGCACAATTCATGATGCAGCCCTTGGGGACCCTCTTTCATACCTCAGGCCCCAAGTATCATTTGCTAGAGACTTACAGAGAATGCTAACGGTATTGCCAATTAGGGACACAATTGTACAGGTTTGGGGAAAGAGATCTGGCACTAGGGACCTGGTTAGCAGGAACCGAGTGCACTTCCAGTGGAAATCACTTCATGTACCAGACAAAAAGTGGGGGGTGACCATGTAAAAAAGGGACACATTCCTACACATGCCTTTTTACTAAACATTTTTAAATGTCATCACTTGTCAAGTAAACAGCAATTCAATGCTGTTCATCTGGGGGCCACATGTAAACTCAGGCGGGACGCACGCAGTCCCTGGCCATACAATGAGGATCCATGACTAAAAGTTGGCTCGCACTGTAAAGAACTGTCTGAAGACCACCCTACAAAGCTTTCCCCTTTTATGCTACGTTTTGCTGCAAGGTTACAAGACTTATTGTGTTGAATGATTACTCCACTCCAATACTTTTAAGGCATTTACTTCAGTTCGATATCACAGGAACCGAAGGCAGGTCCTGCACAGTTGATGCCTCGAGTCTTCTCTGTGAAAGAACACTCCACACATCAACAGAGACCACATTCCTCTGAGATAAACCCAGCCTTTCAACAATACTACGCATCCCTTTATAGCACCCCCACGACACAATCGGAGACAGATACACTGACATTTTTAGAGCAAATAACACTTCCCCAAATCCCACCCAACTACTATGAAACTTTGGAAGGCCCCCATCACAGCGACCGAAATAACGGTGGCTAGAGAGCAGCTGGCAAGCGAGAAGACCCTGGGGGCAGATGGCTGGCCCCTGGAATTTTACACCACTTTTAGCACACAAATGGTTCCACACCTCCATAGAGTATAACAGGATGCATACGAGCAGGGCACACTACCGCCCTCGATGCAAGACTCTGTATTGGTGGTATTCCTGAAACCTGGCAGGGACCCACAACGAATGGGATCCCATCGCCCATTGTCATTACTGAACACAGATTACAAGATATTGGCCAGGGTTCTAGCCAATAGACTGTCGGAGGTCACACAATTATTGGTACACCCGGACCAAAACAGTTTTATACCTGGTAGAAACACTAGCCTCAATTTACAGTGCCTTTTCCGCTTACTCGACTGGGCACGCACAACGGGGGAACCGGAA
Organism: Calotriton arnoldi; assembly: GCA_963921515.1. NCBI lineage: Eukaryota > Metazoa > Chordata > Amphibia > Caudata > Salamandridae > Calotriton > Calotriton arnoldi. The sequence continues at coordinate 2,161,870 of CAWUFW010000136.1, forward strand.
TGGATAGCCTCCTTGGACATGGAGAATGCATTCAACACACTGGGCTGGAAGTATCTGGGCATGATACTAGCAAGGTATGGCATTGGCCCCAAGTTCTTGCACTGGATTAGACGGTTATATAGCGCACCACAGGGCAGGGACTGGCCGCTTTATCTCTGACCCGTTCCGTATCGAGCGCGGCACCAGACAGGGTTGCCCCCTTTCACCTATTTTCGCCCTGTCATGCGCACTGCGAATTCGTGCAAAGGACTGGGGCGTCAAAGTACACACTCAAAGGCATATAATCTCATTATATGCAGATGACGCATTGATCTACCTCCAAGAACAACACAGTGTTGGAAGACCTGATGGCACTACTGGAATCCTTCGGGTGCCTCTGGCCTCAAAGTAAACTGGGGAAAACCACTTTTGTTCCCCGAATCATTGGAGCAGCGGGCGGCTCTCCCGCAGGCACCTCTCACCCAGGCATACGACTCTTTTAAATACTTGGAGGTGCAAATATATCACTCACAAGCGGATGCCATAGAAGGCAATTTGGGGAGAGCAATCACCAGAGCTCGCTCCTCCATGTCAATTCATGACGGAGTTACCTCTCTCTCTCTCTCTCCAATGGGACAGATAGCTATATCCAAAATGCTACTACTCCCTCACCTACTATACTACTTTGCAGCTCTACCATTCCCATTGCCGAGCAAACTGTTCCGGGACTTGACAAAAACGCCAGCAGTACATGTGACCTCTGTAATGGAGGTGTGCAAGACTTGAAACATGTATTGTTTGTTTGCCCTAACTCGACACTTGTAGACACTAGAAAGCGATTCTTAAAACCAATTCAAACAAAATGTAATATCACAACTGTTCAGAGCTTGATCTTGCTTTTTAAGTCACCTCCAAATGAATGTGTGTTATCTGTTTACATTTTTAAAAACTTTTTTAAAATTGTATTAGAATGATTAACTAGTAATTAACCAATTTTTAATGACAGGTGTATTTTTATTCGTTTGTATAAATATTTGTTGTTCTCAGTAGAGAACTAAATCAAATAAAATAAAACTTGAAGTCAATCCTAACTTCCTTAATTTGGGGTAAGTCTAGAGCTCGAGTAGCCCTCACGAAACTATACGCCCCAATCACAGAGGGGGGACAAGGGGCGCCTAACTATGAGAAATATTAAGCCGCTGCACAATTGCAATGGCCGATGAGATGACTAGCGAATCATAATATTTCTGAACTGGGACAATGGACACCACATAACAGTCAGATGGCACTGCTAGAGTGGCTGGGTGGATCAAATGCGGCGATCCCGAAGCACCCTGACAACATACTAATGTCCACAGCATGCAGCTGCTGGACCCGATATGTACGGATTGCGCACTCACCCCCGCCCTACACCTACCTATAGGGGTGCTTCCCAATTCACAAGTAGGTATCCGTCGTCCGGAAATGGCGGAATGGCACACTGCTGGACTCACGACCTCGGGAGACCTATTCGTTGAGTCCACACTCTGCGAATTTGCAGCACTCGTAGATGTTTACGGAATATCCCCTGGATCATTCCCACTATACACGTCACTGACAACAGTTATTCCAGACGTGGGGCACTAGGCAGGCGGAGCCAAAAACCTGACATACTCCAAACACTCCTGACACGGCACGTGTAGGAGAGCAATCACTATGCAATATAGCTCGCTCAAACCAGATACCACAACCCTTATGTGCCCCTTAAGGGACTACTGGGACACCGCACTCGAAACCACACTAACAGATAAACAATGGGCACAGGGCCGGTCATATCCAAAAATATTAATTAACGCTCGAATCAAATTCACACAATTTAACTACCTACATCATACCTACTTAACCCCACACAGACTAGCAAGGATGTACAAGGGCTTCCCTGACATCTGCCCCCGCTGTCGAGGCACTGAAGCCACGTTCCTACGCATAAAAACATTCTGGAATGAAGTGGTAGCCACTTTATCAGAAGCTACCGAGACATTGGTGACAGCATAGCTGCTGCACTTTTCGCTGGGAATTACCAAACGCACCACCGGGAGGAAAAATATCAAAAAATTCCTGGATTTGGCGCTTGGCCTGGCCAAACGTAGACTGGCCATGACATGGAAGTCAAGCCTACCCCCACGCACACACATGACTCGCAGACCTTAGGAAAGCACTGATCGCAGAACACACACAGCTACAGGATGCCGCGCATGCACATGCTACAAGCTCTAACCCCCCCAGATTGGCAGAAGTACTTAACATATGTAGAATCGAGACTCCACCAAAACGAACACACCGGCACCTTCATGCAGAATTGATCACCATGGTAGTCCTGCTAAAGATTTCCCTATTAGCCAGTCCCCACCGGGGCTGCCGCGTTTGGTCGCTCTGTCATCCCGGCCTTGCATGCCTCCCCCCCACCCCCCCCCCGCTTACCAACAGATGACCTAGGTCAAAAGTTTGACAACCCTTCCCTGGCAAAGATAAGCTACAGTTCAGTCTCTCTTCTCGCATAAATGCCAACATCTCCATCAGGTCATCCACCACACAGTACACCACCACGAATCATGTATGTACGGGTAACTCACACAAAGGGTCCGTTTAACAAAGTTATAGGGCATACACTGTTAATAGGCAAAGTTGTTTTCAATTTGTAATGTTTGCGTTGATCAACAGAGGTACAGCAGTTAAAGAATACGTTGTCAATAACTACATATATACTACCGATGTGCAATTCTATAACTCTGTACTAAATGTTTTACTTAAATTCATGTAAATCCTCAACTGCTCTGTCCACAAACGTTAAAATAAAAATCAATAAACATTTTTTTTTTTTTTAAACGCATTCCTCTAGGACGAAGTTGAACCCAGGGTGGTTGGGCAGCACGGTTGTGGAAAATTGGTCACTGGAGCAAGTACTGAATAGGTTAGTAGATGTGCACAAAAGAAGCACCTTGTACTACGATAGTTAACATGGAACTGAACATGTGAATGTTAAGGTGAGAGACTGGGTACTTATCAAGAAACCAGGCAAAGATCCTAAAGGAACCAATTTACTTGGTAGTATTTTTTTTATTTAAACACCACATAACATAACAAAACATGAATTCCTGCCAAAGTTGCTACATTTAAATTATGTGCCATAGGCCATAAAGTAGAATAGGCCTGCAGTGCAAATCCGATGAGAAAGGAAAAATGCTTGCGTTTAGATGCAGATTAAGGAAGTTGCTTTCAAGTGCTCTTGGAAACATGAATAGAGACCTTCAGAGTTGTGTGCAGCACATTCAAGAAACAGAAATTATATAGGGAAATGTCACTGTAGTAAATTATCAGTGACGCACCTTAATAAAATTTCATTTAGGTGGCATACATGTTTAAGAATTGATTGGTTGCACTTCTAGTGATCATCTGTGCACGTGAATTATTCATATTTATTTCCGTGTAGGGCACACACATGAAAAGCAACAGCAAATATGCTGCCGGAATGAATCTATATTTGAAATACTTCTATAAAATCATTCTGATTCAGCTCGTTTTTATATACCATTCCTCCTTCCCTTGCAATAGTACTCTTTCTGAAGAGCTGCTGTGTCGCAAAGTAAGCATTCAATGGTGCTGGAGAAAGAGTAAATCCATCAGGCTTAAAACTGCCAAAAATGGGGACGCCGAGCCAGGAATATTTTTGCTCAGCTGTCTATAGACATGCTGCACTATACAAACATTAACTACTTGTAAGTCACATCCCGCTTGTCTGTCCAATTATATGAAACTCTGCTCCTTTATTTTTCTACTGAAGTTACAGATTTTATAGAAAATGTTAAACAATAATTATATTCTTCGGAGAAGTTCTCTGGTACATGTTCTACCTACATGGCCAATTTGTGACTACAGATCTACTCTCTTATTAAATAAAACCAGACAATGCAGAACTTTAAAAACATAAAAATATAAACATTTGATTCAAAATATTTAAACTTGATCGAAATCTGCTAGCATATTAATATTTCTTCTGAAGATATTAGACAAATAACTAGACTGTTCATACATTGGCAAGCAGCAAGACTAGTCACCCAAAAAATAAACCATAGCAAGTACTCAAGACAACAAAATCATGTAAACCTAAGTAAATTTGCAGAAAATGTATTAGAAATGGTCTTTCATGGTTCCACCGTCAGGCTGTATAGCAAGTAAGGCACAAAGGATCAGCTACTTTGAGTGTACAGAAATGCTATAGATCGCATCAGATGAAGTTAGTTCCTGCATTTGGTCATCCTATCAGATATTCTGCCCACTGACTTGTCACTTGAAGAATTAAACATCCCTAAAAAAGAACCACAGAAAAGGATTGCATAGCACATATCCAGTACATACTACAGGTACTGCCCTCACCTTCAGTTCAGGTCTTTTTGCCAGGAAACAAGCGTATTTGTAAAGACATTACATCAGCATTGTCCGAAATGTACCAATTTAACAGTTCTTTGCACGTGCTACCAGCGTCACTGTTTTAACTCCCAAGCAGTCAATGAGGTGGAGAGGCTGTGAGCACCACTCCATGAGACGCTTCCACTATTCAGATTTTCATAGCACTAATAAGGAAACGTTACAATGAGATCTTCATGAAAGGGGAAGGTTACATTAATCTATTAAAGATTCTATTGCTGGAGAAGTAGTTCCAATGAAGTAAGTTTCTACTACAACATTAGCGATTTCTTAGGTCCAAATATACAAATTAAGACTTCTAGGTAGTACCAGAAAAAAAGGTTTTAAAAAAAAGTGAAGGAGGCAAACTTTACGGAAAGAGGGTCTGCAGCGCACCCTGTCCTGCTTTGAATTATCTGGACTGGATGCTCAGTGAGTAGTTCTAGGTGAAGGAGGGGCAGGACTTCCATTTTGCAGATTTTAGTAAAGAGGATGCAAGCACAAAAGGCCACCATCGCAGTCATCCTAGTAGAGTGTGCTCTTGCGTGACAAAGAGATGCAAGCCAAAATGCAGATGGCAACGCCCTGCGCGGTAGGGGTTGGCTCTGCTGCAGTCTATGAAATTAGCAGGTCTGATCAGTAGATGGCCTTTGTTTTATCAAAATAAAATTAGACACCTTTCATGTCTAGTGTATGACGTCTTCTCATCTGCAGTTGTCTGAGTGGGCAAAGGAGATAGGCAATATTACCTTCAGATTCAAATAGATATCCTTAAAAATTTTGGGTTCAAAGTGTAGAATTCTTGGAAATTGGGTATGGTTATGTGAGAACGCCTGAATTTCACTGACTTGCCTTGTCAATGTAATTGACAACAATAATTGTCTATGAAAGACACTTCACATAAGACCTGTGTACAGACTCAAACAGGGGCATGATCCCAGTGAGTGTGGCGCTCCCATGGCGAACACTAGAGACAGTGAGAATGTTTGAAAGAGGCTTGCACGACCTCTTTAACGACTAACTAGTAGGTGGGTTAAAACAAATGTTCATTTAGTTAATCTTATGGGGGAAATCAGTGCCACAAACTCTATAAAAGAAGCACTTGAGTTTCAATTTAGCTAAGTGATGCAGGTACGGGAATATTTCATGACACTCCGTGGTGAGGCAGTGATTTCCTGGTTCCAATTGAGGGGGCAAGTCTGTCACATGCTTTGCCCTGGCAGCTCTCCAGATGTGACCTAAATTCTTCGTCTTCAGAGGCCAGGCTGTCAGTTGATGGAAGGTTGGGTTGTTCTGAAGCACTTGCGAGTAGTCCTTGGTCAGGAGACAAAGGTACATACTGACGGTAATAAGACCGTGTCAAGATCTTCAGAAGAAATCTGACCAGTACTCTCTGGGCCAAGTTGGTGCAATAAGGATGAACATGCCCATCTTTCTCTTCTTATGAGGAGTAGTCAGAGGATGAGAATAGGTGCAAAAACATAAGGGCATTTCTAGGACACGATTACTGAAAATGCCTCCATTGGGTTCTGCCACTTACTGCTGGCTAAGTACTGGCTTTTGGATGTTGTTGTTTCAAAAATCCCCCTGCTAAAACACGAGGAGCCATTGGGAGCTATCAGACTCCCACTTAGCACGAGGACCTCACTCTGCCAAGAAAGATTATGTAGACATTGTCTAGACTAAAAGAAGTTTAATTGAAACGGGGATGCAGATTCATAGCGCATAAATGTTTTTCACATAAAATATGGAAACACTTTCCATACAGATGCACATTTAAGAGTTTTTTACATGAGCTGAAGAAGCGTGGAGGGTATTGCCCTGAGCTCTAGGAACTGTAGCTTTAAGCCATCTGATGTACAATGTCATTAGGTCAAGAGCCCTTAAATGTAGACAACCCACTATTGCGCAAGTTGCTGAAAACAGCTAAAATGTTCAGGTGAAATACCAGGGGAAAATCAGAATTACAAGAGGAACTGGAAGCAGAATTAGCGATCATGCACACCAATTGCTCGTTTCTCAGGTGAACCTTGTGTTAATCTGTAATCCCTTTTGAATCCAGCCCTTAGTGCCCCACCATTACCGGTACCCTCGTTATTGGAAGCTCCAGGGAGGAAGGGAGGATTTAGTGGGGGAGAAATCTAAAGAATGGATCTCCACTGACAGTCTGCTGGTCACTAATGATGCTGATGCCAATGTTGTCTCTCTAGCTGGTCGGTGGCAGTGGAAGCATTATTCATGAGAAGTACTGTTGACAATGAACTTGTCATACAGAGGACATTAGTTGAGGGCTATGTCATTCACAGTAGGATTACATGAAGTGTGACAACCATTGAGAGCAGGTAAACACCAACTCTTTTTTCATTTGACTAACTTTTTAGTTTTGACATTTGATAAAGCACTCTGAAAAAAGTGCCTTTCTGACGCCGCTTATTTAACATTCTAATCGACAATTTCCGGCTTCGCAGAAGGCCCTAAATCAAGATAGCCTCTAAAGGATCCAATGCTTGATAACTTGCTCTTACCATTGCATACTGCTTACACATTTATACCCTTTACTTTCCAAATGTAGGTGTTTTTTTTTTTTTTTTTTTTTTTAAAGTTTCCATGGTGGGGACAGGGTAGGGTGTGTTGCTTACCGACTTGTCACCTGAAGCGTGAGAACCATTGAGAGCAGGCAAACAAACCTTTTTTTCCCCTTTGACTTTTTGGTTTTGATATTTGATAGAAAACTATGAAAAATACGTGCATTTCTGACGCTGCTTATTTAACATTTTTACTGGCAATTCCCTGCTTCGCAACAGGATGTAAATTAAGGGAGTCTCTAAAAGAACCAGTGCTTGAGAACTTGCTTTTACCATGTTATCATTTGGAAACCTCATAATTAACAAAAACAATGCTTTTTGCATAATTGTCACACAGTTCTCTTCATTAAAATTGTTCTGTGGCACTGCAAAAAAGAGAAAATTATTTCCCGATGCAAAAATAAAATATTATGCCACTATGAAGAAAGGTATGAAAGGGAACGATAGCTCTAGCAGAGAGGAAAAACAGCAAAAAATACACTACACAGATGTAGCATTGAATTTGTACATTGTTCTTGCTGGCGTTAAACAAGACAGAATGTACTCTAGAATTAATTAAAATCTAGGGCTACAGGTTGCACACGAGTGGGGTCAGAATCAGCACAAGTATCCGATATTTGTAGTTGCTTCTACTAAGAAAAGGAGAGGACACAGACCCCTAGCACGAGATTTTCACTCAATCACCTGGCGTGGTCCTAGAACGGTTTTGATTTGGGCTTGGGCATTTCACTCCATAGTGAGTAAACTGCTATCATTTAGTCAGTCTGCTGAAAATCTGCTAAATTTGGAATGGACAATGGTATCCTCACCCAGGAAACCATAGGGATGGATTTGTAGCAAAAGTAGTACCAACTGGTGCTGGTGGCACAGGCAACCCCCGCCCCCCCCCTCCCCCCCCAACCCTCAATTCACAAATTCTGAAGAAGGGGACCTAGACATTTACTCCAAGTCTATCTCCAGGCAAGCAGAGGGGGTATATGTGGGGAGGGAAACCTATCTTCATTTCACACAGCTACGCAGGTATCTGTTGGCAGTGTCTTTTTTCCATTGAGACAGGTGGTGTTAAAAGTGTGGGTTTGGTCTAGTTCGTATAAGTCATATGCACATACATCCAGCACTATGAAAATAATGTACTCCAAGATAATTAGCCGCCGGAGTAAATGAAAGTCACCAAATTGCAACTATCAAAGTACAGATAAAACACCTTACATAAATACACCACAACCAATCCAAGCAAGGAAGGCCCAGACTGCCATTTCCAAGACCACAGCAGACTGACTTTTACACATTGATTTTCGCTCTAAATGTGTCCTCGAGCTGAAATACAAACAGGCACTTATTTAAAAGTAACAGTTCTACTCTACATGACATGACCCTCTTCAATCGCGTCCAGAAAAAGACATAACAGTGCCATAAAACGTCACCTTATTAGAAGAACGTACAGGATGAACTGTCAGCACATTGCTGTAGTCAGTACATCACTGTACTGTCGTTGTAAACATGGTTAACAGTTGAGATGCTGTGGGTCAAGAAAGGCTAGGCACTTTGAAAAGTATGCAAGGAAATGGAGCTCTGTGCACTTTTCTTTTTAAATAAATACATGTCATTTATTTGTTTTAATAAATATATTACCAACAGAAAATAGTAGCTATACAACAGTGCAGATACTTAATGCAGTGAAATAAACCTTTACACTTATTGGTGCCATAATTGCTCCTAAGCTTTTTGTCCCCCAGTGTCCACCCAAAAGAAGACTAAACCCAATGAGTGATATGCGGGTGAAAATAGGAGATTCTTGGTTCTGGCACCAGCCCACAATCACACTGCATTTTGAACTGACATAAATGTTATGTCAGGACATGCCATTCACCCTACAACTTTGACGACACCTTAGCATTTTTCTTCAGAGTGCCTACATTTTGTGTCATGCTGGTACACCTTCTAGATGTGTAGCTTTTTAATTGGACATGTGTGGTCTCTGACATGGTACACAGTTAATATAAGGTCTTGTCACTAACTGAAGTAAGTCAATACAATCATTTGTATGGGCTGTCTGCAGACTGGACAGGGCTTATTCCGTCTTTTGAGCTTCTTAGCACATGTAAAGCAAGCCATTAGATGTCCTGTCCTTCCATGAACAATGCAGCCATTTTTAGGCCTAGTCTGGCAAATGACACAAGGTTCCAGGCTGGTAAGAGGAAGAGTAGATTCCATTACATCTTCTTTGACTTGTGTTTCTTCTCTCTTCATTTCTGTGGGATCCTCCTGACTGTTGCTCATGATACTGCCAGATGTGGATGGCTGAGAGTAATCCTCCGTTTCTTGGGACTGGGATGTTTCTGCACCTATGTCATCATCTTCACTAGAATCTTTTGATTCAACCAACTTGACTTTCTTACAGTCAGGAACATCAAACCCCAATTCTTCATCTAGTTCTGCCAAACGTTTTAAGTTGTGCGCCTTTACTTTGGAGTTCTTCTCATCAGGAAGCCAATCCTTGCAAAGTTCCCAACACCGATGACAATGTCGAGGAAGTGGAGGGTTCATTTCCTCACACTTTGTGCATTTCCAATAATCCTGAAGTACAATTAGAGAGAAAGTTAATTACAATGCAGATTTTTCAGTATATTTTTTCAGAGCTCTTCTTTCTTGATGTACTGTTAAGGTCTCAAATCCAGATTGATTCACTATCAGTCATATTAAGAGCTAAGCATGTACATCTCCATCCTGCCCACAAAACGTGCATAATAAGCTCCAAGGAGCCAAATAGATGCTCCTCCACAATAATGCAATTTTCTGAACAATAGCAGACATTCTGTGAACCATAGTGGTGAAAGGAATCCCTTACTAGAAAAAGATTCATAAAAATAAAAAATAAAGTTCCGCTACTCCTGTAATCATTGTATGCCATAGTGAGTACATTGACAATGTGATCATTCTCAATAATATTAATGGGGCGGGGTCCTTCCGACCAGCTACAGTTAGCCTAAAAGTTCTGAATAACAATGATTATCTCACTATGCAGAACCCAATTGCTCTTGGCAAATGAACCAGCGCAAAGTGACTGGGCCTGAAGGCAAAACAAAGTCAGGAACAATCTCACAGGTTCCAGACACATTACCTTTCAAATGAAAGCATCTGAAAACCTTAAAATCGCCTGTTTCAGAGGTAGTTAGGTTTGGGAATGGTCTGGGACCCTCGGTTTAAACACCAGTGGGGATTTAGCCAACCGCTAATGTCGGAGCCATCAATTTTAACGGAAGTGAAGCTGGCTGTGGCCTACTGTCCGCGCTTGAAGACAGGGGAGAGGGACTGCTGAGTGGTGCATAACAAAAAGATCAGATTCCCCTGCAAAGGGCAAGCATATTAACAGATGGGCATGTGGCAAAGAGTACACAGTGCTCCCTAATCTTGCAAGAGATATCTGAAAGTCCAAAAGTAGTGAATTAATCAGGGGACCATTTTTTGTAAGTAAATTAAGGAGTTTCGTTATTCTTCATTAGCAAGGATGGAGTGAAGATCTGGAAGCCTCGGCTCTGGTTTGCTCTCCACTGTCTTTATAGAATGACTCACAATTCCTCTGCACAACAAGAGCATCACCAATTACACTAATAGGAATATGTTAACTTAAGCGGACAAAGTTACCTTGTGGTGAGAAAAGCAAAGCTAGCTGGGGCAGAACTTTCACTGTTAAACAGAAAAAAGGCTGATTTTCTTGCTTCTCAGTCACCATGAGAAGTAAGACAACCTGCTTAACAGAATAGAGCATAGGAGGTAGGTAGGTAAAGTAGAATTGCTTCAAAGAAAATGGTATTATTTTGCCGTGCAGCCGGACAGAAAGCCTACACTCCACAGATTGTAGTGGCATATTGACATTTTTGTCAGCTACTCAATGACCAACATCCCTAGAAACCACTGACTATTCTACTCCCCTCACCAGGGACACAAGGCACCTAAAAAATCATGCCAAGTGTTGAAAAATTTTCAGTTGCAAAACCTGGCTTAGGCAAGTAGTCCTTAAATGAACAAGAAATGGTTACTTGCATGTAATCTTGGTTCTGCATTGAAAGAAAGTTCATTAAAGTAATAAATGTTAGAATAAATCATGGTGCATGTGGGGATCCCGGAAAATTTCAAATCAAAATAACACACACGCACATATTTCTTTATTTCCATGCATCGGTAGAAAGGGTGAAAAATTCAACATGTCCAAATGTTGTAAAACACCCTCCAAATGTTAATCAAAGGCAAGATAATACTAAAAAATCACATTCCCACAACGATATTGCATCACCTGTAATACAAACTGCATTGTACGTGTCTAAGTAATGAGGAAAAGTGCAGCCTGGTCGGTTTACATTAGCCGAGTTAAAAAACAAAAACCCCAACCTGGTAAGGCTCCAAGAGCTTTCACTACCCATAAAGGCAGATGTTTCAAAAAGTAATTTCTTTCTGGAGCAAATAGCGTGGCAAATAAAAATATTTCAGAGGTTTTTATTTGAGATGCACAAGAAAAGAAGCCAGGAAGGAGGGAATATCGTTTATGATTTCAGTGAAGATTCCTACGATGCAGAAACAGGACTACAAGCATGTTAAGCATTTTATTTGCATCATAGGATCTCCAATGATAGTCAAACATTAACATGGTGTACCAAGCCGGAAGGGGTCAGTCCTTGTGGCTCTAAAGCGTAAGTAATAACAGCGATCTAAAGTGAGGATAAAAAAATCTGAAGGAAACCTTTAAAATGGTTTAACCAGGGGTTCCTCACAGCAGCTTGACGGACATGAATCGATACAAAAGGGGATGATGGACGGAACGTTTGAGCTAATCAAACACTCACCCCCAGTCAACTGATCTGGGTTTAATCCATCATCATTCTTTAGCTCACTCCACCACCCCAGTTCAGACATGGCCATATGCAAATCAGTCTGACCCTGTGCCTCATGGGAACAGTCCAGCCCGAACTGCCAAGCCATGTCTTCCCTGGACCGGAAACAAGCATCCTAGGACCGGTTTCTGGCTATTCAGCCGTCATCATGACGGACATGAATCAGCTTTTGTACTGGAATTAAGACCATAATGTTTCGTGAAAGTATATATTGATTTCCAAGCGACTGCCCTACATATATCTGAAATAGGAAAGTTTCTCAGCCAGGCTGCAGGCAAGAGTTTTTTTTGCCACAGGGGGAAATAAGCCATTTATATGCCACAGGGGAATATAAGACATAATCCAATGAGAAACGGACTACTTTGAAGTGACCAGAACTCGGGGAATGTGACCATAGTTAAATAAGTCTTGGTTAGACATGTATATGGGCTTGGTTTTCTCTAGAAACTCCTCCATCACCTAGAGAGGGTAAAGAACGCTCAGCCAAAGAGGACGGGTTGTCAAAACAAAACTGGAACTGTGGTAGCCCTATTAATACGGACCTCTGATACTACCTTCAGGAGAAAAGGATGAATTCTGATCACAACCCAATTTGCGTGAAAAGTGTAAAAGGCTCAATAACTGAGTGGGCTTGAATTTCACTAACCCTACGAGCAGAGGTTATTGCTATTAGAAAGGGAGTCTTCCAGAGAAGAATAGACTTTTTCAGGACTTCGAAAAAGTATCTTATACTGGGAATTTTGAAAAAAGATGCCTGATTTGGCCTTTTCCTGTGAGCTTTAATAACAGAGAGATGCACTTTCATGGAAAGGAGTCACACATTTGACAGAGCAAGAAGTAAATGGCAAGGAACAATGGCACCCTCCTGGCTGGTGATCAGATGGTAGCCTTTCTGTTGTCACCATAAACAAAATCCTGTTCCATTTGAAGGAATAGCAAGCCATAGTCAATAGAGGTTTGGCTTACTTCAGAACAGTGCAGGTCTGAGTAAGATTCAGATGTATGTAATGTCTGATCTCTGGAGTGGCATAACTGACGCTGTGATTTGGTTAATGGCTTTCGTTTGCATAGCAGTCTCTTGTGTGGCTTGACAGACCTCTGCAACAGATCTGGATATCACCACTGCCTCTGCCAATCTCGAGCAATTATAATCATTGTTGCTTGGCAATTCCGGAGTTCATCAAAAGGACATTGCCCTATGAACGTTGACTCTTTAACACTGGACACGATTTGTTATTTTTTGTTTAGAGATGTTAAGATGAGATCCACCATTAAATAGCACTAGTCTGCAAAGGTTCAATGAAGAATGCCATGTCCCAATCATGATCTTCTTAAAATCAGATTAGGAAATACACTTGTTGATTTAGGATTCCTCGACAGGATACTGCCTTCACGGAAAGACTACTGGGACAAGACCCACAATTGTATGCTTTGCGACTACAGTCTGGATTTTGTGCGTCTTTGCTTGGCAGAGCATGGTTGTTATGGTGTCCATTTGAATAAGAATTCAAGCTTGGCGTCAGACAATTGGAAAGCCTTATGGATAAGATGGACTGTCATGAGCCCCGGTTAACTGATTTGAGGAGAGCTCTTCCTCCCCAACCACAGCCCTGCATAAACTGAGCTTTCAAATAAGCTTCCCATCCTGAAAGACAAACATCTGTCACAATAGTTTGGTCTGATGTTCCCACTGGAAAGGGACTGGTTGAAGTAGATTTGCTCACCATGATAGATATTGCCTTGTATCCATTGGCATGCACAGTTTTTCATCCCAATAGTTATCTTTGAGACCACTGACCTAGACACTACAAGAAAGGTTACATATAGTCTCACAATCGGAATAAAGGAAATGCAAGATGCAATGGACCCTAAAACGGAGTACATTTGCCTGGCTTTGGGGTTGAGAGCTTTCAGAATAAGATGAAAGGTCTCCCACTTTGATAACAGGCTTTCCTGCAAAGGGAATTCTATTCCTTGCAATGTGTCTAGCGCTGTTTCCAGTTAAGATAGTACCTGAACAGGGGATGTTACAGACTTGTCTGGAAGTCATCCAGTGAGTTATTTAAGTTAGATGCCCATCTTACCCAAAAATCGTGAATAGTTGTAATACAATCTCTTGGAGATAACCTTGATGGCAAACCTGGCAGAAAATGGGCGGGGGGGGGGGGCTCCGGGGGATTGAGGTCTATGAAGAACTTGCGTCCAAGGAGCAAGAAGATGAGGAGGATGATGATGGTGACCTGCTTTTTCTATGGTTCCTTGGTGTGTTTGGAGACTCGGAACTACTGATTGGAGATTGAGATGTCTTGTGATGGGAAATACCACCAGGAGACCTTCTAGGAGTCAAAGGCAACTTCCTAAATAAAGACGTTGATGTCTGCTTTGATACCATACTTGGTGGAGGCAGACGATTTATGGGCTGGAGAGGAGCTTGCAAAGGCTCTTCTGCCAGAATGACAAATCTTGGGGTTCCCAACAATTGTGGTGTTGACTTGGCAGTCAGCTACAACCTCCGCCTCCTTTTTAGTGCAAACTCTGCTTCCAGTGTAAAGGTCAAACGATTTGGGGTGGATTTGAGAGACGTCAACTGGTGTTTCAATGGCACTGACGAATGATTGGACGAAATCAAGCATAGAATCCAGTTGAGGGAGATGCTGGTGTGCACCTAGAGTTCTTTGACTGTGAAGACGTACTGCTTCAGCAACAGTCGCGTTGTTTAAACATCAATGGTTCTTGACGAAGAGCAGGTTGGGGCAGACCTCTCCAATAGCAAGCGAGAACTACGTTGACAGGTCTCCTGCTAGAGGTTAACAACATTGAGTAAAAAGGCAAACAGCTTGAATTTTGACAGGAATTTATCATAACCAGGTGTGAACACAGCCAAAGTGTTCCTGGATCCCACTCACAAAAGCTGGAAAAAAGGACTGGCAATGAGGTAACTTCCAATGCAAGGCATCATGGATAGTGGAAGCTCCTGAAGCCTTAAAAAGTTCCTGGAGCCTTAATGGACATGGTGCTCAAGCCTATCAGGATGCAGTTTTCCTCGCTGGTTAGCCAAGTACTCTGCAGTTTGTATTATAGGTGCTGCAGTGCAGTTTTGAAAATGGGAATTTTTGTAGTATTACAGTATAAAATTTGGAGGGTGCTAAACAACATTTAGACGTGATGGATTCTTCACTCTTTCTACTAATATATGGAATAAAATTTTATATATAGCTGTATCAGATGGAAATATACACACATACATATATACATAGAGATAGATTTGTTCAATGAAAAAACAATTCTAAGATGAGCTTTGGTTCTCGCTTAAAAGCGACAAATCACTGAAATTCGCCAGTTATGGTTACCAACACACACCACATGCAGTAACTAGCCCCATGCCCAAAATGCCAATCTGCACATGGCATTGGAAGATAGGCAATCAAGCACAACTTAAACATGGGGTTGTGCTAATAAGAGTGTGTTGGGAATGGTGGTCACCATAACTGTTAAATTTCAGAGGTTTGTTGTGTTGGAGCCATAACTGATGAGGTGGGCCCTGCCCTCAACCACCATAGTCAGCCAACCCTGGGGTTGCCCACCAGACTTGGCCGTCGTCCAGGCCATGCGCTCAACCTGGCATGGGTTGGTATCCCCTGCTGTGCACAGCCTTCAGTCATGAGCAGCGGGGCTTGCCCGCAGGGCATGGTTGGTCCCCCTGACCAACCCACCATGGACATCCAACACACGTTCATCTATGAAGATTCTACGACGCAGAAAAGTTTATTGGTATTGTTAATAATTATGGGTATGTGTGTCTAGAAGACAAGCAACCAATAACTCTAAAACATAAAATACTGTAATAACCTAACATTTTCATTTTACATCCTTGAGCAAAGTCAGTCTTTATGGGTAAAGCAGTCTTTTAAAGTACACTTGTCCAATTGCAGAAAGAATAGAGAACGAGGCAAATGTCAATTTTATCCTGTTTATTCAACAACATTACTGCGTCTGAATCAGAATTTTACATACAAGTAAGTACCTCACCGAAAGGTACATGATTTTAAAACAGACTGAGAACAGTGAATTTCACTTGAGTTGAGCAAGAAAAAGACTAAGTATTTCTCTTTTTTTTTTTTTTTTTTAAACTGCACACTTTACAAAGAAATGTACTTACTGCCTCAGAAATTTCTGGGTCTGCATCAAAAGAGTCTGTATCTGTGTCTTCAGCTTTGAATATGGTTACTTGATATACCTTTGGAAAAAAACAAATCTAAAAATGTAAACTAATTTTCACAATGAAGCATATAAAAAAGCAAACAGCGGCTTAGCTAGTTCTGGAAGTTCATTTAGTACATCACTAAATGGCACTTTGCCCATAATCCAGTAAGTAAGGAAGAGTTACTTACCAGTTACACAGGTTTTTCCCCATTCAATTAATACAGACTTTCACCATCTACCTGTGTGCTTCTAGAATACTTAACAAATGTGTGGGTGTGTTATGTGTGCAATAAAGACATGTTTTTCAGTAATGTAATATAAAAACTATTACACAAACTATTACACATAAATGCCTATAGCCCATTTATAAATGGGATCTAAAGCTACTCGAAGCCACACTATTGACAAAATCCTTTTTATCCCTCTTATTTTTTTAAATTCAATAAGTTTTTTTATTGGTTGTTCGAAACAAAACCCTCTTTTTTTAACCAACATAAAAATGAAAGTTAATCACATGGTATACATCATTATAGATGATAAACTAAACTGCCACTTTAATGAACCAAGGACCTCAACAATCCCAGAATGCAGCATTGAAGCAGTTGGTCAATCAGTTAATTTTGATGACCTATTAAAGTATGTAGAATCTAAAACCAGAAACCTTCCTTATTTCTGTAATGTCTATTGGGCAACCCGAAAATGGATATTATATAGAATTATATTATATATGTATAGAATTAGAATTACAGAATAACCTTTCATTCTCCACAATGGGATCTTCATTAACATTCATAAATACTTTAAAGAATATCAAGTTCATCTGGAAAAGAAACAAGGTAATAGAAAAGGACACAGAATTAACCAAATACATTCTGCAGAGAGGCTAATTTAATTGGGAGTAAGTGTTGGAATAGGGGAAAAGGCCCTAGAACCATAATAATCCATACAAAAGAGCCTGAAAACATTTGGTCTGAAATGCACTCTGATTCTACATTCATAGGAGTGATCTGGTTAACCAAAGCTTACTACGTTAAGTTAGTGCCATTATCATTAAGACAAAGGATATGAACATTTTCTGCACCTCCATTGCATTAAATCACTCTGTTGGACAGAAGTAGATTGAGAAAGGGAAGGAATAAAACAGTTCAAGCATACCTCATAAACCTGACCTTGCATTGGTGAAGATTTATAACTAACCGGGATTCACACAAGTTTAGAGAAGCAAACATATGTGAATTCCATTTTCACAAGAGTAAATATAAAGATATATATTTGCACATGCTCAGCAACTGCAAATTCCTTTGTTAAAATGTCTTTTCTCCAGGGGCAAACTAATTTCCCCCACGGATAATCTCCTCCCCATGTACATCCACCTTATTATACAAACAGCCTGGAAAACTGTTGGATCCTGCCCTTCTCAGCAGTAAATTTACAACCTTTTCCAGTGTGACTAGAGAATGGGGAGGAGTTGGTGGATACCCTTAAACAGGAAAGTTTGGGTCAACCCCAGAAGGATGAAATCCTGAATAGACTTGCTGGAAAGGAGGCAAAATCAGAGCCCTGCAGGAATCCAGACCCGGATATAATGTACTCTGTCAAAAGTGGCTATTATTGTACAACAATTTTCCTCTACAATTTTGCCCTTTTGTAGCGCTCAAGAAAACCAGTGTAATTACTACCAAACAATCTTCTTTGGATGAAGGGTTAGGCCAGCCACCCTAGGAATCAAATTCTTTGACTTGCAGGTCACACACATATACAATGTACATTCTGCAACGACCTGCGTACAGAAAGACTGCAACTATCTTGTCCCGGTGTTTTGTTTCTCCAGTTTTGCACTTTTCACAGACAAACCTGAAGAGTACAGTAGCTATTTCAATCAATTCAGACTAAGGTATTTAAGCAATTTCCTGTGGCGGAACTTGTGTAGCGTTTGACTCTACTTGCGTGTCAATCCTGTATGCATTTTATTTTAAGACTGTTGCGAAAGAATCTACCACATACATGTTTAAAGGACCACACTTTAGTAATCTAGAGTAATGCTTAGGCAGCAAGGTTCATTCTAGTTGAGGCAAAGGAATCTAGGACTTAAAACTGTAAAATATTTACAAAACCTGAGTGACTTGCAACAGGAATCAGTCATTACACCATCCCAGACCAGACACGAATGAAATACATACAAACTAGCGAGACAAAAAAAATATATATATAATTTTCCAGATATAGAACTACAAGAGGACAAACTCTAAGGGAAGCTTTTAGCAAATCTGGTTCAGCTTCAATCTGAAATCTTAACAAGACAGAAAAAATGTTTCAAGAACTATTGTGCAAAAATGAAATAATGCATAGTAGGAAAGTAGCATCATTTCAAACAAAGACATTTACCACTGGGGGTATTCCATCTTGGATACTACTTACCATTGGGGGGACTATGTTCAGGGAGATCTCAATGGCAGGGGAAAATGTGACTCCCCAGTCAGATTCATATATCCAGGGTTTGTCCTCTCAGAGGGGCAGTCAAACGGGGAATAAAGGGCTTCATACAGGTAAATTCAGAGTCAGTGTAATTTCAAAAGAAAAACTGGGCAGTGGGATCTTTAAGGAAAAAAAGGGTTGAGTCAGTTACGAAAAGAAAATTATCATTTAAGTAGTAATGAAACAATGGGCATAAGACACTAGACCTCATCTAAGTTCACACCAGCTAATAAAATAGTAGGAAATTACTATTTACAACAAAGCCATACGAGAGGCAGAACACAAAAAGGGCAGTTAAGCATTGCATAAACCTACTCCCCCACCCCCTTCAGCATCTCGCATTATTGAAAGAATTGGTAAAAAAAAACTATCAATAAAATATACTTCATTAACCTCACAAACCTCCACAATATACTAGAAACCACCTGCCCCTTTCAGCATCTCCCAAAGTTACTTGTAACATTCTCATCAAAGACCTGGTTAACATTTAAATTGCTCTCTTATCGTACCCATCTCCATGGAACCATCGCTCACTAGCTGGCAATCTTTAATGCATAACTCTCTAACGCAAGTATGTTCTCTTCAGCTCGGAAGAGACAGGACAACTCAACACCCCCGCCAAAAGACACCAAAAAAAAAAAAAAAAAAAAAAAAAGACTACCACCTCTTAACCCTCTAGCCCTTGCTTGGTAAGGTCCTTAACCTTGAAAAATGAATAAACCAGCAGCTTCACAAACAGGTTAGGGGCTCCAACATACCTACAGGAAGGCAAGGACCATGGCAGTTTTTCAGAATACCCACTTATTTCATAAGCGAGATTCCTTTACAGATGTTTTATGTACATTTATTTTATGGGGTTATTTTGAAATTATAGCATGAACTCAGCCTTAGTAGGCCAGAACTCGATTCCACTGATGCATACATCAAATTCCTAGATATAAACCAATATTGGAACCATTCTTCCTGCAAATCTAAGACAATGGTGACCCAGTGGCGTAAGCACGGTCAATCGCTGTGTCCCTAGATAGACAGACATTCAAAACAGTCTCCATCCAACAGAGAGTAGTGCCAGATGAGCTCATCCAACCACCTGCTTCCCCCTTCAATATTACTGTCCACTACGGAGATTACATTTGTAAGCCAATGACACTTTTCTACTTCAGGGTTATCAATACCAACTAGCATTCTACATTTTTCTAAGAACAAACCAATCATGGATGTATATGGTCTATCTCAAGCTAAATCCAACTAGGCAGATTTCAATCACATGAATAACAGCAAGCATCAAAAACAAATTAAAGGATGGCTTCTCTTTCAGCCTCACCAATGTCAAGGCTCTAGGGTTTTCCAAAAATCAATGCTATGCTGTTTAGCCTTCAGGAAGCACATAATAAGAAATCCCGGACTAGCTGGTACCAGATCAGGATCCTTTTGCAGAATGAATTGCTACACCTATCACTGCATAAAACATGCCCTATTCATCATGCATAATGATAGGGGTAACACTCTCCTAACCACATCTTCACAAGTTCACTCATCACTCCAACTCCGAAGCCCGCCCAGAACATAAAATTCAAGTTGCTCTGTATAATCTACAAAGCCAAGCATTCCACAAACTAGCATTGGCAAAGCCAATAATTCTGTCATTGGCTTCCCGCCTTTTCGGTTTGCCAATGCTTGCTTTGTTATATTCTCACTAAATATTATTGGAGAAGCTTCTGGCTTATTGGCAAAGCTATAGGTGAAAGCATCTGTATGCTTCCATACATTCAGTCACTCATTCACCAATTTATCCATGCACAGTCATTGAATTCTTGCATTCATGCATCTATTCATCCACTGATTGTCTCATTCTTGCATTCACCCATCGAGAATACCACACAGGAACTCACCAATCAATGAAAAGGCATTTTCAGAACATATTGGTTTTGCTACTAGTTTGAGAGTGGAGTGAGAAGGCTTCCAGTATTGTGTGACCGCTCGTCTGTGAGGGATGCAAGAGTGCTGTTGGCAGTGTGAGACTGCTGGGATGTGAGGAGTGTGTGTGTGAGTGTGTGGTGTCAGTAGTGTATGACTGCTAGCTTGCGAGTGGTGTGAGTGCTGTCTGTACTGGACAGACGACGGAATAACGAAAGCCTTTACAACGAGAGCTTTTACAACGCCAGCAGAGCAACTACTATGCCCTTACAACGTCAGTTTTTACAACGAAATACTGTTTCCCGCTGCCACATAGGTAATTATTCAATATGCCGTTACCACGAATGCCAATATCACCCATACTTTTACTGCGCTAACCGTAAAACGCCAAATGGCATTAAATAATAAAGCCTATGTTTTTTTGAAACGTGTACTGAAGCATCCTGTTAATGCTGTAGTCCTACCTTTTTGTTAACCATTTCATTTCAGGCAAAGTATGTATTACCAAAAGGGTTACTGCGCGCTCTCTCCGCCTGCGTCTGTCAGCATCGCTGCACGTAAACAACTAGGAACAATAAGCGATTTGCTGACTCAGATCCTTCTCTATATTTAAACCCTTTGAGAAGGTGTAGTAAAGTGTCACTGCAAGACTTATCTTTGTTCTATTACCGCTGTATGGATTTGCCATATTTCTGCTGTGGAACATTGTACGCGGTTTCAAGGAGAAGTAAGCCCAGTTGAAATGTCACCATGTAAACGCTGAAGAAAATATTTATTAGCGCTGCTCTCCTTGTTCAGTTTCCATTTCCGCTGAGAGAATCCTTATCGCGCTGTTCCGTTTCCGCTTGACTAAAGGAAAGTTAAATGCTTTTTAGGAGAACAGAGTTTTTAAGTTTTAAGAACTGTGCTTCCATTTCCCGTTGTGAGAGAATTGAAATGCTCACAGCACCTCTGCCTGTCTTCGTGACCATATCTACACTGTATATTTTTTTTCGTTGTAAAGAGTATCGTAATGCCATTCGTGGTTATAAATCTGCATTGTAAAGCCTCCGTCGGGATTCAGGCTTCGTTAAGTCTTCTCGTTCCTAAGCCTTCGTTGTAAAGGACCTTTCTGTCTGTACTGGGACTACTACTGTACTGGGACTACTACTCTGTGTATGGGAGTGTTGTCCGTAGTGTCTTATTGTTAGTTTGTCGGGGTGTAAGTGCAATCAGTAGCGTGAGACTACAACTTTGGTGTAAGAGCAGCTTCTGATACCTTGTGACACCTATTCTGTAAGGAGTGTTAAAGCGCCATCTGTAGAGTGAGACTGCTACTTTGTGAGGGTGCCCAAAAGAAGAGTGAGATTGCTGGTTTGTGAAGGCTGCGAGTGCTGTTGGTATCAGGAGTCCACAATTGTGAGGGGTGTAAAAGTGCCATCTGCGGTGTAACTATAGGTCTGTGCAGGATGTGTGCTGCTGGTGCGTAATGCTAATGTATGAGGGATTAAAATGCTGTCAAGTGTGAGAATGCTACTCTGTGAGTGGAGTGAGAGTGCTATCTCTAGTGTGAGATTTCTAGTGCTTGAGGGGTGTGAGAATGCTCGTACTAGTGCAAGACAGCTTATCTGTGAGGTGTGAGCACAATGTTCTTTAGTGTGGCTGCCAGCCTATGAGGGGTGAAAGAATGCTATTGGTTGTGTGTCACTGCTACACCGTGGGGTGCGAGACTTGTCAGTAGTGCAAAACTTTATGCCTGTGATGGAAGTGAGTTTTTCAGTAATGTGAGGAGTGTGTTGGTTTTGTCCGTATCAGAATAATACTCTGCGGGAATTGCTCTGTTGCTAGTGTGAGGTTGGCAGTCTAAGGGGAATGAGTGCTTCTAATGTGAGACAGCTAGTGTTAGAGGGGGCTCATGGTATTGAGAGTGCTGCTGTGTGAGAAATGTAAGTGTGGTCTGTAATGCAACTGCTGCTCTGAGGAATGAGAGTACTGTCTAGTGTGAAACTTTATCTGTGAGGACTGTAAGGTAGAGTCAGTACTGTAAGAAGACTACTCTGAAGGGTGTAAGGGTACTTCTGATAGTGTGTATCTGCTAGTTTGTGAGGGGTGCTGTCGGAAGTACGAGAATGCTCCTCTGCTAGGATTGCAAGTGCCGTTTGTAGTTTGAGACCCACTGAGTGAACGCTGTGAGTGATGCCATTGTGAAACTGCTAGTCTGTGAGATGCAGGAGTAATGTCGGTAGTGTGAGAGAGCAATGTAGAGATGTCAAAGTGCTTCATATGTGTGCTCTCCAGTCTGCTACAGATTAGTGTCACATGCAGCACTGGGCTTCCAGTTAGTCAAAACAGCTTAGTGTTGCAATGAAAATCGGAAGTGTTCCAAAACTTTAAAGAGGTATCGGTGAATGAAAATAGCTGAAGCAGAGGGGCTTGCAGGAAGAGAATTTCTGTTCAAATTCCATTATGTTCCTTCAGTGAAAAATGTGCTCTATTTTCACACCCAGAGGCTTCTCCTTCTGAAAGCTTGCAATGAGGAAAGGGTAGGGCGGGCATTACAATAGTAACTGAATAGGGTATTATCAACTTGCCATTCCACTCTAATACCGTTGAAGGGAATCCTCCTTTTTAGTGATTTTGGTGTTAGGACTGTTCTGAGAGTAATGCCAAATAATCATTGCAGGCCGCCCTGCTTTCACACCATGTCTTTTGCAGCAGCTTCTCTATGGCTATCTTTCCTCTGTAGCAGCCACCATGATCATCCTCGTGTCGGACATAGAAGGGCTATACCCACATTCACCCGCTGCTGCTGAAGAGAGCAACCTGCAGAGAGCACCAAGGACAAGTGCAATTTTTTTTTTTAAGTTAAAAAAAGGGAAGGATTATGTTACTTACCCAGTAAGCATTTGGTTTTGGCATGTAGAGCTGTAGATTCACATGCTTTACATACTCCTGCCATCTAGTGTTGGGTCCGGATGTTTACAAGTTGTTTTTCTTCGAAGTCTTTCGAGGTAAGGTGACTGCTCCTTTCGGTGATAGTGCGCATGGGCATCAACTCCATTGTTAGATTGTTTTCCCGCAAGAGGGTGAAAATGGAGTAAGTGAAGTATATAGATGTCCATGCGTATGAATGTATAATCAAGAACTGCAACAACTATGGGTGCCCGGGGAGGCGGGTGGGCGCATGTGAATCTACAGCTCTACATGCTAAGAACAGATGCTGACTGGGTAAGTAACATAATCCATTCGAGGCATGTGTGCTGTATATACACAGGCTTTGCATAGACTTCAAAGCAGTATACTGCCAAAGCGGTGGCTAACCTGTAGATGTTGCAGTTGTTTTGAAACTGTGTTTTAAGTACTGCTTGGCCTACATTAGCTTGTTGGCGAGCTAACACATCTACACAATAGTGTCTGGTAAATGTGTATGGTGTACACCATGTAGCTGCCTTGCACATGTCAGCTAGAGGAATGTTGCCTAAAAAGGCCATAGTAGCCCCTATTTTGCGAGTGGAATGCACTCTGGGGTATAGATAAAGTTCTTTTAGCTTTCGCATAGAATGTTTGAATGCATTTAACAATCCATCTTGAAATACCAGATTTAGAGATGGTATTGCCTGTGTGCGGTGGAACAAATGCAACAAGTAGTTGCTTTGCGAAAAACTTTGGTCCTTTCTATGTAATACAATAAGGCTCTTTTAACATCAAGCGTGTGAAGAGCTCGTTCAGCTACTGAATCAGGTGGAGGAAAAACACAGGTAACTCAACTGCTTGGTTAATATGAAAAGAAGAAACTACTTTGGGAAGGAATTTGGGATTGGTGCGAAGAACTACCCTGTCTTTATGGAGTTGAAAGAAGGGGTCCTCTAAGGTTAATGCCTGTAGCTCACCAACTCTCCTCAATGAAGTGATTGCGATGAGGAAAACAACCTTCAATGAAAGAAACTGTAAAGGACAATTATGCAAAGATTCAAAAGGTGGACCTTTAAGCCTTGTAAGGACAATGTTAAGATTCTACACTGGTGCAGGTGGAATTCTTGGTGGTATTACCCTTTTCAAGCCTTCCACAAAGGCTTTGATTACTGGGACTTTGAATAGGGATAAATGCTGTGTGTTCTGCAAATACGCAGCTACTGCTGCAAGGTGGAAACGAATAGATGTATAAGCTAGTCCAGTTTGCTGTAAGTGCAACAGGTAACAAAGTTTTGTACAGAAGCATCTAGGATTGATTTTGTTATTACAATAGACAACAAAGCTTTCCCACTTTGCTGCATAACATTCTCTGGTAATAGGCTTTCTTGCTTCTTTCAGAATAGTCATACAATCTGGTGGTAGATTTAAATAACTAAACTCTAGGACTTCAGGAGCCAGATCGCTAGGTTTAGTTCTTTGGGATTTGGATGCCTTATTTCTCTATGGTTCTGAGTGAGGAGCCTGGAGGTGAGATGCAGCTTTTGATGGGGGGGGGGGGAGTACTGACCGCTCCAACAGGGTGGTGTACCATGGTTGACGGGCCCATGTGGGAGCTACTAGAATCAGTGTGAGGGATGTTTGCCTGAGCCTCCGAAGCAGAAATGGAATGAGCGGGAGAGGCGGAAAAGCGGAGGCAAATATCCCTGACCAGTTCATCCATAGGGCATTGCCCTTGGAGAGTGGGTGTGGGAACCTGGAGGCGAAGTTTGGGCATTTTGCGTTGTCGACTGTGGCGAACAGGCCTATTTGTGGGAATACCCATTGTTGGAAGTATGGAAGGAGAACTTGGGGATGAGGTTCCCACTCGTGAATTTGCTGCCTCTTTCTGCCGAGAAGGTCGGCAATTTGATTGTCTACCCCTGGAAGGTGTTCTGCCAGAAGATACATTTTGTGATGGATTGCCCAATTCCAAATGGCTTGAGAGGTGTGACAGTTGGAGAGTGTGTCCCCCCCCCGTTTTTTAACATAGTACATGTTATGTTGTCTGTCAGGACTAGGACAGCTTTACCTATTAGGGGAGTCTGAAAAGCTTTGAGCACTAGAAAGACTGCTAGAAGCTCTAGATAGTTTGTGGAGGCTAGTGTGCTTGTTGCTCCACAGGCCTTGTATTGTGTAATCTTGGAGATGGGCACCCCATCCTGTCAGATGCGTCTGCTGTGAGCAAGATCTGTGGAATAGGGTCGATGAAAGGCTGTCCTTTTGATAAATTTTGTGGGTTCCACCACTGCAGAGAGTGATGGGTGCGGCCGTCTACCAACACTAGATCGGATAATTGACCCTGCGACTGATTCCACCGACCTGCTAAGCACTTTTCAACGTTAATGTTAATCCATTTTTCTCTGTTCAATTCATTTTATCCAATCCAATCTTAACTTCCATATTCAAAAACGACAGAGAAAAATGGATAAACATTAACGTTGAAAAAGGAAATGAAGTATATGAATTTAATTCATTGGATTCAAGCTATTACACGGCTGTGCAGCTTTGTGGAACCAACGTTAGTTCCCACGTGATTAACACATCCCTGTGTGCCATGCCTACAACCCACTGCCCTGGCATAGATCAGACACCCCTCTAGCTGGGTGCCCTATACCAGTGATGAGGGTAGAGGCGCATGAGCCCTGTACCCCTACAGTGTAAGTCTATTCTTAGACTTTGTAAGTGCAGTGCTGCCATTAAGAGTATATGGTGCTGGGAGATTGTCATTACGAACTCCACAGCACCATAATGGCTACACTGAATACTGAGAAGTTTGGTATCAAACTTCTCAGCACATTAAACCCACACTGATGCCAGTGTGGGATTTAATGAAAAATGTACACAGAGGGCATCTTAGAGATGCCCCCTGAAAAACGACCTACCACTAGTGTCCAGGCTGAGTGGCTGCTGTCAGCTGCCACCACCAGACATGTTTCTGGACCCCTGGGTCGAGAGCCTGCTGCTCTCGGGGGCTTGAAACAATGCACATCCTGGGACGAGGTGCCAAGCCTCCTCACCCAGGATGGGCAGGGTCCACGAAGGGGAAGCTTCAAAGGCTTGCCGCCTTTGTGAGCTTCCCCAGGCCACTTGCTGCTTTCAACAACTGGTCCCCACTTATTCTGACCCTCAGTTTGGGCGGGAGAACCAGCGGGAAAAATAAGTGAGGAAGAGAGGTGAGCCCACCTCTGCCAACTCCACCCCTCAGGTGGGGGAGGCGAGGTGAAGCACAACTCTCAGTCCCTGCCATCTTGCAGATGAGGGGACTCAGCCAACCAGGGAAAGGCTTATGCCCCCCTCCAACTGGAGGGTGGCACAATAGGGGGTGTACCCACCCCAGGGAAGGGACCCACTGGTCCCAACCTTTTACCTACCTGTAACGCCCCTAAATCTAGTATTTAGGGGCACCCCTGAACCTTGCTTCCTCAGACAAGAAACCAGAAGAAGAAAAGAAGAAGGACCGAACAGCCAAGCCCGAGCTAACAAGGAGGACGCCCACTGACTTGGCCCCAGCCCTACCGGCCTGTTTCCACCTCGAACCTGCTCCAGCGAAATCCCGGTGTGTCCTGCAGCCAGCAACCTCGAGAAACCCAGAGGACCTGCCTGCCTTCCATCCCAAAGACTCTGTCTCCCGTGAACACCGGATTTGTTAATCAACAGACTCCAGCTCCGCAAGGATCCGCGGGTCTGCACCACTCTGCACCCGGCGCCCATGGCCTGAGTTCGAGTGGCCCAACACCAAGAGGAGGTCTTCCCAGCGATCCTGACCAGAGATCCGGTGACCCCTGACCTTCCTCAAGCCTCCAGCCGACACCTGCAGCCTCAAACCGGAAGGTCGCCCCCTCCTCCCCCCCAACTGCGACCAGGAGCTGGTAAGAAGACCCGACGCCAAAAGGCACCCCTGCACCAGACGCCCCACGGCCTTGGGTGGCCCAACCGATGGTACCTAACCAACCCCCAGCATCCCAACTTACCTCTCCAAGTGGTGATCGCACCCAGAAGACCTTCGTCCCCGAGCCTGCAGTGTGTTTGCAAACCGGAGACTCCCCATTGAAAGCTACAGGGCACCCGATGCCAAAACAGCACTCTGCACCCGGCCGCCCCAGTGCCACTGAGGGTGCACCTTTTGTGCTGGCCTAAACCCCCATTTGCCCTGAGCTTAAGTCCAGGAGCTTTGCTCCCACAACCCAGTGGCCTGCTCGTCAGCAGCCACCAACCGGAGGCCCCCTATCCCCATTGGTTAACATTGGGCCTCAGCACTCTGCACCCGGCCGCCCTGGTGAAACTGAGGGTGTAACAAGAGTGCATCCTTGACCCTGGTGGACCCCCAGAATACCAACTCCCAGAACAAGGTACTTACCTGTTAACCGATAACACTATTTTCCTCCATAGGATTACATTGACTGTTTTTCTATGAAAAGAACTTTTGTCTGCGCCAACTCACCTTGTGCAGGGTACTCAATTACTCGCTTGATTCCTCTTCTTTCTTACCAGTGACCCTCTTCTTGCCTTCCATCCTTTGCATACCTTCTATTGCTGGAAATAGCCTCCTCTCAGTCTCATGCCTGTCTGCCTCAATCCTTATAAGTGTAATTCTGCAATTGACTAATACCTCATTTCATCAATCACAACCGCTCTTCTTTAAAGCCCTATACCCAGGGCTCGAAAAATTCACTCGACCACTCGCATTTGCGAGTCAGGGCCTTTTCTGGCGAGTAGGAAGACAAAC
This sequence comes from Calotriton arnoldi, assembly GCA_963921515.1. NCBI lineage: Eukaryota > Metazoa > Chordata > Amphibia > Caudata > Salamandridae > Calotriton > Calotriton arnoldi. The sequence goes on from CAWUFW010000136.1 coordinate 2,190,018, forward strand.
TGACACTTGACCTCTGCAAGCAGAGGAAATGTGACAACATAGCAAGATTTAAAGGCATCTTTATTGCTCACAAAGTAAATGAGCAATAAAAATGCTTTTAAATCTTGTTAACTTGTCACATTTGCTCAGCTTTCAGAGTCAGAGGTCAAGTGCATTTCAGTTAGGTCGAGGAGATTTTGTAGGTTACTAGACCTGCAGGTCTAGTGCATTTTTTATGATTTTTCGAGCCCTGCTATACCTGTAATCTAACATTAACTAATCTCTACCAGCCTATTTCACCAACCATTCACCTGAAACCACATAGCCCCCTCTAATGAGCACACCGTCCTGGTATCAATGCATCACAAAGTAAATGGAGTAAATGCATGCACTTTGAGAGCACATTACTAATCACAATAACTAACAACCACTGGACAAATCACTAACCTTGGGTTCCGGAGTAGCAGTCTACTCTCCGTAAAACACTTCAACACCTTGTCAGGGGTGGTAGGTGCTATATAAATCCAATTACAGCTACGTTGTCTTTTTTGGGAGGCGGTGGGAAATCACAGAATGAAATTGTTTTGTAAGTGCTCAGCCGTCACAAACACTTTTGCTTCTGGGCATGTTGCAGGGGCACCAGTGTCTCGAGACCTCACCACACAGCCTGGCGGTGCCAATATTTCCCTGGACTGCAGCATGCTGCTGACAGTTCTTCCCGTTTATGGTCCTTGCAGTCTTCCCTGTCTGGGTAGCTTACAGCATCCCTCCTTAAGTCATTCAACCCTTTCCTTCTTGGTAGGCTCAATGCAGTTGTTCTCGTAGCAGGGTGCAGAACTTCCACATCTCTGTTCCCAGTCCCATGCAAAGTGGAGTTGTCAGTCAGGGACTACATACCACGGAGCACAGAAGAGTTTCTTCTCCACTGGTGAGGGACCTTAGATTCTGGTTCGAGAGAAAGCCTGGCACATTGGCTAGTGGTTTCTGTACCGTAGTTATAGCAAGTCGGCAGACAAACTCTGCTCTATGACCTGTTTAAGACATTCCCCGTCTTTGGTATATTCCTTACAGCCATAACCTTTGTTTCAGTGCCAGCAGGAAGGCAGGGTTATGTTGGGAGTTTACTATCAGGGAAATTTCCTGTCAGAGGAGACACAAAACTAAGGCACAAAAGATGGAAAGGCCTCTCCATTCAATTTCCCTCAACTTGCTGTGGGTAACATTGTTACAGAAGAATGGAGCAGGACGGGGGTTAAGGGTTGCCAAACACCTCAAAAGGACCTTCGTCTCCTTCACTCCACACCTTAGAGTCTGGTCCACTACAAAGGACTTCAGTAATGCATTGGAGGTACTCTGCAATTCATAAAGATGTCTGGCCTCTCTCCAACCACTGCCTTATGCACTTCGCCAATGCAGGAAATAAAAATGGATTCCTGAGTGACTACAGCCTCATGTAGTACTTAAACTCCACACACATCCTACTTGACATGCATAAGCTACACACTTCTATAAGTCATACAAGTCCTATATGGACAGCGAGAAGGATCCAGTTGCAGGGAACTTACAGAGTAATGTTAAAGCCATATGAAAGGCCAGTGGGCAGCTATCCATGAAAGGCGACAAGTAAAATGTTCTGCACTGCTACTATAATTTGTTGCTGTCAATTCTTCACTGCCTTGTAAAGTGACAGCAGTCATGCTCAGTAGAGTAGGGTGTGCAGAGTGTATGTTCGAGAAGAAAGATAGGATGTAAAACTAATGACAAAGTGAAGGGCTTGAATTGCAAATTGAAAAAGCCACGTGGAATAAATAGAGTGGTTTTAGTTTGGCAAAGCAAAATGAGTAGGTGGTTTCAGCTGCTTACAGTGTGAGGGGAAAACTAATAATATTTTGATTTCAATGTTTGATTGCAATGGGGCAAGCATAGCTCTAACAGAATACTTGCAAAATTTTAAACTTACAAGCATCTCTACAGCTGGGTCACTGAAAGAAGGAAGCTGGATGTGGACTCCAATTATAGCAGTGCTGGGTTGGCTTGGTCAATACAAGGCAAACCACAAGTCAAAGTGGGTCACTGGTCAGTTACCTGCTAGTAGAAAACCTCACAAAGACAACGTGTATTGACACCATTAGGAGGAAATTTAAGCAAGTCCCAAAACACACATAGTGAATTCTTCCAGGATTTGATGGACTGGTTTAGCAAGGGTAACAAATTGTTAATAAAAAATGTTGAATACCTAATTTCTGGAATTTTTGTCACCATTCCTTTTATATTTGATAAAGACACTACACAGCAACAATGTAGCTCCCAAGCGGTGAACAGACTCTGGGCAAAAGAGTGAGTGAAGGAGACACTTGGAAAAGATGAGGCGAAAACAAAGATGGACCAGCTATTGTCATTTGTCACTAGGATGTCCATAGAGTGCACTACAATCAAAAGAGAAATCAGAACACAATGGTTATTTACCAGTAGGAGTAGTTTTGCAGCTTGAAGAATTTTCTGGATTCACATGCTATGCATTATTCCGCCATCTAGTGGTTGGGTCCGGAATTGTCTTTGTTTTTTTTTTTTTTTCTTGTTTTGGTCGCTGCCGACCACCATTTGGTGCCAGGTACGTCCCCTGAGTGACGTCAGACGGTATCCTGGAGGTCGACGTGCATGGTGGCCATCTTCGGATTATTTTTTCTTGTTTCTTTGTTTGGTTTGTAATCCTTGAGATGATTTTAATAAACAGTGAAGTAGTCCTTTACTTCCCCACCTGTTTGTTGTCCTTCCTTGTAGGGGAGGCCGGGTGGGTCGCATGTGAATCCAGAAAATTCTTCAAGCTGCAAAACTACTCCTACTGGTAAGTAACCATTTCGTTTTGCAGCGTGAATCCTTTTCTGGATTCACATGCTGTGCATTAGATTATGTAGCGGTTTCTCCCGTCTTGGGGAGGCTGTGGTGAAAGAAAGACTTTGCAAACAGGTGTTGAAGCACCCTCTGTCCAATTTGAGCTTCCTTATTCATCTGTATGTCCACACAGTAATGCTTTGTTGTGTGTGCTGATGCCCATGTTGCTGCTGCGCAGATGGAATCAATGGGTACATTGGCCATAAATGCTGGCGTTGCTCCCTTCTTTCTAGTGGAGTGCGCTGTTAGTTGCATTGTTAGTTCCTTCTTGGCCTTGTCATAACATACTTGGATAGCTTGTACTATCCATCTTGCAATAGTTGCTTTTGTGACCGCAGATCCTGTATTGGTATGCGAGTGTGCCACAAACAATTGTTTTGTTTTTCTTATTTTTTCTGTTTTTTGCAAGTAATACAGTAAAGCTCTCCTAACATCCAGGGTATGGAGGCTTCTTTCTGCTTTAGTTTCTGGGATTTGAAAGAAAACCGGTAGCAGGATGTTTTGATTTAAGTGATACTTAGATACCACCTTTGGTAAGAATTGTGGGTTAGTTTTCAAGATCACTTTATCCTTGTGGATTTGTAAATAGGGTTCTTGTATTATCAAAGCCTGTAATTCACTTACTCTGCGTAGTGATGTTATAGCAATGAGAAAAAGGCTGTCTTTAGGGTGATATGTTTGATATTTGCTGCATGCATGGGCTCAATCAATCAATCAGGGGGCTTATAAAGCGCGCTACTCACCCGTGAGGGTCTCAAGGCGCTGAGGGGCGGGGGTGGGGGCGCAGCTCCGGTTCAGTTGAAGAGCCAGGTCTTGAGGTTCTTCCTGAAGGTGTGCAGGTTCAGGGAGCGTCTGATGTTTGCTGGGAGCCAGTTCCAGGTCTTGGCTGCGATGTAGGAGAAGGCTCGTCCGTCAGCTCTGTTTCTGCGGATCCGGGGGGTCTCTGCCAGGGCGAGGTGAGCGTAGGTTCCTTTTGGGTACGTGGAAGGAGACTCTCGTTGAGGTATTTGGGTCCGATGTTGTGGAGGGATTTGTAGGCATGGGTGAGAAGTTTGAAGGTCACGCTCTTCTCGACGGGGAGCCAGTGAAGGTCTCGTAGGTGTTGGGTCATGTGTTCGTGTCGTGGTGTCCCTAGGACGAGTCTTGCTGCGGCGTTCTGGATGGTTTGGAGCTTGTGCAGCAGAGTTTTGTTGATTCCGGCGTAGAGGGCGTTGCCGTAGTCCAGTCTGCTGGTTAGGAGTGCGTGGGTGACTGTCTTTCTGCATTCGGGGGGTATCCATTTGAAGGTCTTTCGGAGGATGCGAAGGGAGTTGAAACTGGTGGAGGCGACGGAGTTGATCTGGCGGGTCATGGTGAGGGTAGAGTCCAGGATGATGCCGAGGTTCCTTGCGTGGTCTGTAGGGGTGGGTGGACTCCCGAGGGCAGAGGGCCACCAGGTGTTGTCTCAGGCCGAGTTGGAGGGTCCTAGGATGAGGACCTCTGTCTTCTCAGAGTTGAGCTTCAGGGCTCAAAAGTTTTCTTCATCATTTGAGAGAGTACTGTATTTAAGCTCCATGTTGGTACAGGTGCAGCTCTTGGTGGAGCTATTCTCTTGGCTCCTTCTATAAATCTTTATGACTGGTCTAGTAAAAACGCTTTTGCATGATTTTCCTCTTGTGTATGCCACTATGGCAGCAAGGTGTACCTTAAGGCTTGAAAAATTGATGTTGCTGTCCAAGAGGTAGGTAAGATATGTGATAACAGATTCTTGTGTCTTTATGGAAATGGTCCTGTTTGCGATGCACCATGTGGTGTAAATTTCCATTTTGCTGTATAGCATTTCCTTGTGTATGGTTTCCTCGCCTCTGAGTATTTCCATGGTTCTTAGCGGTAGATTGAGTTGACCAAATTCTATGTATTCAGGCGCCAAGCTGCTAGTTGCAGTTTTGCTGGTTCCCGGTGGAAAGATTTGGCCATTTTGCATTGTCAGTAGGTCTTTTTCTGTTTTGATCCTGGTCATTTCTCCCTTGGATAGTTCTAGGAGAATGGAGAACCAGGTTTGCCTTGGCCAATGAGGGGCAATGAGAATCATATTTGTTCCTGGCTCCTTTGCCTTTTGTTGCACCCTTTGCATCAGGGGTATTGGCGGAAAGGCGGAAACAAATGTCTGAGACCAATTCAGTGAAAGTGCATTTCCCCTTGACAGGTGGTGTGGAAACCTGGAGGCAAAGTATTGGCATTTCTTGTTCTGTATTGTCGCAAACAGGTCCAACACTGGTGTTCCCCCAGATGTTGAATAGGTACTGAATTGTTGTCTGTTTCAGCTCCCATTTGTGAGAGCAATTGTTCGGTCTGCTCAGTTGGTCTGCTGTGATGTTGTCTACTCCTGGTAGATGTACTGTCTGTAGATGGATCTTTTGGGGTATCGCCCAACGCCAAATTTCCTGAGCCAGTTTGCTCAGTGGAAAATACCTTGTTCCACCTTGATTGTTGAGGTAGAACATTGTGGTTGTATTGTCTGTTTGTATTAGAATTGTTTTCCTCTGAATATGTTTTTGGAATGCCTTGAGTGCCAGAAAAACTGTTTTCATCTCTAGGAAATCGATGTGTTTGGTGGAGTCCTGTTCGCTCCATTGGCCATGTACTTTTATCTGGTTGAGATGTGCTCCCCATCCGTTGAGGGATGCATCTGTAGTGACTGTCACAGATGGAGTTGGGTCCCTGAAAGGTCTCCCCTGTGCCATGTTGTTGGATGCCCACCATTGTGTCTCTGCTTGCACCCTTTGTGTAACAATCACTAGATCCTCCCAACTTCATGTGGCCTGTGACCAGCGGTTGTTGAGCCATTCCTGAAACGGGCGCATGTGTAGGCGAGCGTGAGGGATAAGTGGGATACATGATGCCATCATGCCCATTAGTTTCATAACTCTCCTCACTGTCAGACTGTCCCCTCTGGTAGAGGGCTGTTTCATGGTGGATAGCTTGTATCCTGGCCTGTGTGGGATAAGCCCTGGCGTTAAATGTGTTTAGTCTTGCTCCCAGGAAGGTTCTCTCTTTTTCTGGTGTTGTTGACGATTTCTTGTGGTTTATTGAAAAACCCAGTCTTTGTAGAGTTTGAATTGTCTTTTGCACATGATTGAGACAGGTCTGTCTCGTGCGTCCCCTTATTAGCCAATCGTCTAGGTAGGGGTAGACGTGGATCTTGCTTCTTCTCAGATGTGCCGCCACTGCGGCTAGACACTTTGTGAACACCCGTGGGGCTGATTTTATGCCGAACGGAAGTACCTTGAATTGGTAGTGTGTTTTGTTGTGCAGGAACCACAGGTATTTTCTGTGCTTTTTGTTCATAGGGATATGTAAATAGGCGTCCTTTAGATCCATTATTGTCAAATAATCCCCCTTTTGGATTCGTGGGAGTATTTCTTGAAGTGTACACATTTTAAAGTGTTGCGTTAGTATGAATTTGTTTATGAATCTTAAGTCCAAGATTGGCCTTCGAGTTAGATCCTGTTTTGGAATTAGAAAGTAAGGGGAGTAGTTTTCTTTGTAACACGGATGTGTTGGTACCCTTTCTATTGCCTGTTTGAGGTATAGATCCTTGATTTCTGCGTTTAGTAGTATTTGTTCTGATTTGGTTAATTTTCTTTTCTTTGGTGGATTTGCAGGTGGAGTTCTATGCAATATCCGTATTTTACTAAGTTTAGAATCCAATTGTCTGTTGTAATCCTTTCCCATTCTTTGTGGAAAAAGGATATTCTCCCCCCACTGGTGTTTTGTGTGGGTCTTTTCCTGTGATTAAGTCAGTTTGTGCCATTTCCTCTGCCTCTAGAGGAGTGGCCTCTTCCTCTGCCATTCCCTCTTCCCCGAAAGGGCTGCTTCTGCTGTTGCTGCCACCCTTGGTAGCTAGACTGTTGTCCCAACTGCTGGTTTTGTCCTTACGCTTGCTGTGGCATTTGTTGTCCTTGACCAAAGCCCCCTCTACCTGTGCTTTTCCTATTAGAGAAGCCTCCTCTTTTAAAAGAACCTCTTTGTTGTAGGGCCCCCATTGCCCTTGCTGTTTCATTGTCCTTTTTAATTTGTTGAAGGGATTCGTCTACTTTCTTCCCAAACAGAGCTTCTCCGTTAAAAGGTCTGTTGATGATTTATGTTTGGACCTCTTGTTTAAAGCCAGATATTCTGAGCCAGGCATGCCGTCTGAGGACTGTTCCAGTGCACATTTGCCTGCTTGCAGTGTCTGCTGCATCTAGGGTTGACTTTAGGCATGTGTTAGCCACATTTTTTCCTTCCTGGATGATAGATTTTGCTCTCTTTCTGTCCTCTTCTGGGAGTTTGTTTAGAAGCTCTTCGATTTCATCCCACTGTTGGTGGCCATATCTGTTTAACAGGGCGTTTGAGTTGGCAATGCGCCACTGAGTTGCAGCTTCTTTTTCCATCCTTCTCCCCACCATATCCATCCTTTTACTTTCCTACTCTGGTGGAGGCCCTGTGTTGGAGACTGCGTTTGCTCTCCTTCTGGCCGTGGTTACAATGATGGAGTCAGGTATAGTACTTCCTTGTATGTATTTTGGGTCCTTTGAAGAGGGCTTATATTTTTTCTCCACTCTGGGAGTTACTCCTTTGTTTGAGGCTGGCTCTTTAAAGGCTTCTTTGCCCTGATCCAAGATACTTGGTAACATGGGTAGGTATTGTGTCCCTTTAGTAGCAGGTGCTAGTGTTTCCATCAGGAAACATGTGTCCCCTTTTTCTTCCTCCAGAGGAACCCCAAATTGGTTTGCTGCCCTTTTTACTCCCTCATTGTCGAAAGCAATGTCATCTGGGGGTGATGCTCTCGAAGGGCTAGCTGCAGATCTCTTCTTCTGGGCTCTCGGTGTCGAGATCGCTCCATGTGTCCTCGAAGTTTTCCTCTTCCTCCGGGACATCTCTGTATTCCTCGGGGTCTTCGCCTCGAGGTTCCGGCATTGGAGGGGAGTCGAAGATCCCTTCTTCCTCACCCTCGGCGTCTTCTGCCTCTTCGGCGTCGACGTTTTCCAGCTCCGGTTCGACGGCAGGTGTTTTAGGATTGCGAAAATCCTTTAATGACGCGTCAAATTCTTTTTTCTTCTGTAAGAGCAGCGCCATTTCCTCAAGTCTTTTCCTCTTCTTTTCGACCTCGAGGGCCCTCTCGGCGACGGAGGCTGGAGACTCTTCTTTTTAGTATCGACGTTACTTTTTGGCGATGTTGAGCCCTTTTTTGTGGGTTTGGTGTCAACCCTTGGCTTTGGTGCCCTTTGCGATTTTTCCTCTTCGGTAACCTTTGGATGGGTTCCGTGGGATTCTTTTGATCGCGGCTGCCCCTCGATCGCCTTCTTGCTCGGCGTCGGGGCTGCCTTGGGCGTTTTATGTTCGTGGACCTTCGGTTCCGATGGATCTTTGTGTCTTACCTTGTCCATCTTCTTCTTCGACTCCTTTGCCTTTCGACGTCCGATCCTTCGTGTGTCGATTCCGCTGGAGCCCCATGCTCCTCTTCATCGCTGGAGAAACCCATGTCCCTCATGGAAGGTTTCTTCGATGGCTGAGACATTGTGGCGTAGTGGGCCAGTCTTCGGTATCGACGAGTCCTGAGCGTTTTCGGCTGGAACGCTGCGCAGGCCTCGCAATCCTTGTCTGGATGGTCCTTCGGCAGGCACAGATTGCACACGTTGTGTGGGTCGCGCTGTGCGTACTTGTGGTGGCACTTGGGGCAGAATTTGAAAGGGGTATTCTCCATGACCCCTACCTCGCCATTAGTGGACCGGACTGGTCCTTTGGTGTTTAAACGGACGCCCTGCTCTTGTCTTCAGGTGCGGCGGCGATCGTTTGGTTTTCCCTCGATGAACCTTCGATGCTAGTCTTTACCGGGAAAAAACGAAAAACTTTCTTCGGAGCTTCCCGTCTTGCTTCTAGACCCAACGGCGGAAAAAAAGAATCTGAAGATGGCCACCACGCATGTCGACCTCCAGGATACCGTCTGACGTCACTCAGGGGACGTACCTGGCACCAAATGGTGGTCGACAGCGACCAAAACAAGAAAAAAACAAAACAAAACACAAAGACCATTTCGGACCCAACCACTAGATGGCGGAATAATGCACAGCATGTGAATCCAGAAAAGGATTCACGCTGCAAACAATGCATTTCAAATGCTGAATTGAATGCTGGATGACAAAAACGTGACAGTGGACCTCAAACCAGGAATGAAAAGCCGATGGTTTCGACGTAAAATGAAGAAAGATTAAGGTGAAGCTTTTAGCTCCAGGGAGGAGCCTAAAAACTGAATATGTAAAGCCAAAACGAAGGAAATAAAAAGATCTTACCCAAGGAAAAGTGTGAGAACTGGGAAAGACCACTTTACAATGGCTGCTAAAAAAAAAACAACAAAAAAAAGCAGACAGCTGCAAAAGCCTCAATACTAACTTGATGTAAAGAGGAACCCAGTGCTTTCTCACTGTGTGGGTACAAACATTCAGGGCTTTCATAAATAACAGAACACGGCTTTTCAGATTCATGGACTCAAGCACTGTAATGCCATATCATTAAATGGACCTCTAATTATAATATATCAAGAATGAGAGAGAGGATAAGAGTACTAGTTCTGATCCCCTGGGGTAATGTATCCAATCAAGAAGAACTAGTCTACCTAGACGTGGTAAGGGTCACAAGAGTGTATGTTTGATGATGTTTGTTTTAAAGAAAAAATCTTATTTCTTTTTATAAAGCCCTCACCCACCAACCTAGTTGGTGGCATGCTTCATCATCCCGCCCACCCGATGACACCGAATGTGTCCCGGGTGTGCTACAACGCCTGTATTACAGCGGAGCAGGTGTATTGCTGAGTGTGCAGTGTAGGTGACGTGAAAAGTGATAGGTTAAAAAACTGTCCAGTGGTCCCAATCCCGAAGGTTTTACTTTAATGTTTGGGCCCTGGCAGTGATAAAAACAAGGCGTAGGATGTGGGCGGAGTGTTATTTATGACACTCCTGCATCCAGTGAGTGGTCTACATGTTTCAGCCAGGCCTTATTATGTAAACTGGCTTTCCTCAGGACCTTAGTGATGTGCGAAGGTGGTGACTAGGCTACTGGTTTGTGTCCTAGGTAAAAATGTGTTGCACGCGCTAAGGTGCATTATGTGTGAGGGGGGCTTCCCTCTCAAAGCATTACTACACATAAAAACATACAAAACAAACATACAGGAAGGAGAGTTAGCAGATTATGCATCATCACGTCATGTTTTGATGACCGAGCCGTCCGTGTGGATTGCGGAACTAACGGCGGGGTGAAGTATTTACAGTGAAAAAGACCGATATATGCGGTAAAGTGAGTGGCGATAATATCGGTTACAGGATGGTGAGAAGAAAGAAAATATAACTTGGTTCTCATGCTAGCGATTTGCTGCGAATGCCCCATGAGTATCCGGCAGGGGTGCTGGCTCTTTAGAAAAGAAAAGAAAAAAGAAAAAAAGAAAAAGTGGCGCATTGGCCAGTGATGATTGCAGAAAAGGAAAGGTCTTACCCGATCTGTCGCGGCGTGGTAGTGCCTCTAGATCGACTTACTGCGTGTCAGCCCAGGACCCTCCTATCAACCTGTTGTTGCTGCTACGGAACTCAGACGATGATGAGGCCGGGTTCGCGGGTGTCATATACCTCTCAGACCTGGCCCGGTGTGTTCAATCATTGCAAGAGGAGAGTAGCGTCTACTAAAAAAAGAAAGGAAATAGAATACAGGCATAGTCTGCGCGCCCCGCCCGCTCTGATGACGAGTAGTCAAATGTGGGCGGATGTTGAAGAGAGAGAGCCAGCGTTGACCTTAGAGGCGGTTGGTATATCATGACGTGTAGTTGCCATGGTAATGTGGTAGCGTTATGCTGTCTGTGAAAGAATAACGCTACACTGTCTGTGAAAAGAATAAATAAAGCAAAAATAAAGCAAAACGCATAAGATTCCATCAGTAAGGTTATAACGAGGATTATGGAAAGTTAACTGGAAGCACTAGGCGGAGCTCGTGTTCAGTCAAAGACAGGCCGGTGTTAAGACAACATGTGTAAATGGAATGTGCGGTAAACGTTTGAGAGACCATCAGTATGGTTATACAGAGTTACTGCAAATAACACGTTAATAGTTTAATGCTGATAGATTTATCGCTTGTCCACCCAACTGCACGGACTTGATGATTCTATTCCGTGGCACAGCCTGAACTGCTAAACAGACAGGCCGTCACACATGGGCGGTCACTGACCATGCCACCCGGAACAGTCTGTTCTCATTTGTTGTTTGAACAAACCCCGCCCCTAATATCGGCCCCTTTCTATCAGCATTAAACTATTAACGTGTTATTTGCAGTAACTCTGTATAACCACACTGATGGTCTCTCAAACGTTTACCGCACATTCCATTTACACATGTTGTCTTAACACCGGCCTGTCTTTGACTGAACACGAGCTCCGCCTAGTGCTTCCAGTTAACCTTCCATAATCCTCGTTATAACCTTACTGATGGAATCTTATGCGTTTTGCTTTATTTTTGCTTTATTTATTCTTTTCACAGACAGTGTAGCGTTATTCTTTCACAGACAGCATAGCGCTACCACATTACCATGGCAACTACACGTCATGATATACCAACCGCCTCTAAGGTCAACGCTGGCTCTCTCTCTTCAACATCCGCCCACATTTGACTACTCGTCATCAGAGCGGGCGGGGCGCGCAGACTATGCCTGTATTCTATTTCCTTTCTTTTTTTAGTAGACGCTACTCTCCTCTCGCACTGATTGAACACACCGGGCCAGGTCTGAGAGGTATATATGACACCCGCGAACCCGGCCTCATCATCGGAGTTCCGTAGCAGCAACAGGTTGATAGGAGGGTCCTGGGCTGACACGCAGTAAGTCGATCTAGAGGCACTACCACGCCACGACAGATCGGGTAAGACCTTTCCTTTTCAGCAATCATCATTGGCCAATGCGCCACTTTCTTTTTTTTTTCTTTCTTTTCTTTCCTAAAGAGCCAGCACCCCTGCCGGATACTCATGGGGCATCCGCAGCAAATCGCTAGCGTGAGAACCAAGTTATATTTTCTTTCTTCTCACCATCCTGTACCCGATATTATCGCCACTCACTTTACCGCATATATCGGTCTTTTTCACTGTAAATACTTCACCCCGCCGTTAGTTCCACAATGCACACGGACGGCTCGGTCATCAAAACATGACGTGATGATGCATAATCTGCTAACTCTCCTTCCTGTATGTTTGTTTTGTATGTTTTTATGTATAGTAATGCTTTCAGAGGGAAGCCCCCCCTCACACATAATGCACCTTAGCGCGTGCAACACATTTTTACCTAGGACACAAACTAGTAGCCTAGTCACCACCTTCGCACATCACTAAGGTCCTGAGGAAAGCCAGTTTACATAATAAGGCCTGGCTGAAACATGTAGACCACTCACTGGATGCAGGAGTGTCATAAATAACACTCCACCCACATCCTACGCCTTGTTTTTATCACTGCCAGGGCCCAAACATTAAAGTAAAACCTTCGGGGATTGGGACCACGGGTCAGTTTTTTAACCTATCACTTTTCACGTCACCTACACTGCACACTCAGCAATACACCTGCTCCGCTGTAATACAGGCGTTGTAGCACACCCGGGACACATTCGGTGTCATCGGGTGGGCCCGATGATGAAGCATGCCACCAACTAGGTTGGTGGGTGAGGGCTTTATAAAAAGAAATAAGATTTTTTCTTTAAAACAAACATCATCAAACATACACTCTTGTGACCCTTACCACGTCTAGGTAGACTAGTTCTTCTTGATTGGATATATTAAATGGACCTCGCTATTCTCCAAAGTCACAAAGGCACACCAACCTTATGGATATAGACCAAATGATCTTTGTAATCAATCAAGACTGGCTAGTAAAAGATGAGATCTTCAATATAATGAAGGGCAGAAAGATAACATTCACAATCTACCAAGTAATACAGTTTTTCCAAATCCTGAATAAATATGATGAAAGACAAAAGATTGGGATCTTTCTTCATCAGCACTGTAAATGTCTACCCAAAACAACTAGAGTTAATCCTCTCCTACTGCAAAGAAAACAAGTGTGTATTGAATATTTGGGAAATAAAAAAACATGAGGGAATGGACCAAAAAACAAAAACCCACAGATTATCTAGACAGACTTGAAATCAAAAAAGTAAAATAATTATTCTTGCTGGGGATCGCAATCTCAGACAAATTTACACGGAGAACACAGAACACAGACAAGTACACATCTTAGCAAGTGAAATCTTGACAACACACAGCCGATGTGTGCATTCATCCAATCACCATCCAGGGAAAACTGTGGATGTTTTGCTTTATTTTAGTGAAATGTATCACTTGGAACACAAGTCAATGATGCTTGGGTGTTGAGAAAAAGAGTTCTGAGATGTATCCTCCACCTACCACACACTTATCCAACAACCATATTGAAAGCACATATTGGGTAATTATCTATTAAAGAAAGAACATATGCCATAAAAAATTCTCAGCAGAGGCACAAATCTAATCCTCTGTACAAAGAGAAAAAATGAAAAATCTAAGTACAGAAAATTGCTGACTCGTATCACAAGAACTGGAACGTTCTACCAGCATACACACAAAAACATTAAAGTCACATCTAAGGCTCGGATCGCAGTTCAAAGAATAAGAACGATAGGCACAGAAATTTCTAGGTGGAAAGGATTTGAAAAAGTATTGTGCCAAAAAACATATTTAAGAAACATTTTCTCTGTACTGTTTACCTTAGTTTTCTTATTTCTCTGTAAAATCAATAAAATTGATTAGCAAAAAAAAAGAAACATTCTATAAAAGAGCAAATGGGCACAACAACAAACAAAGGCAATGCTCCAAGTATAGCATAAGGAGGACACTTCTCGATTAGCCTCAAGCAAATGTAAAGTTGTGCGCGGTCGCAAGCGGCAATACATCTGTCAATGTACATAAGCTCAAGTTCAGCCTTGAAGATTAACTATTGAAATATATGCTCGCTGAAAATTCGATTTCCTTCCAGGTAGTTACTTAAGAGTAAATCTCATGCAAGATAACCAGTCGTGTCTAACTTGACAAAGAATTAGCAGGAAATATGGACAACTGCATAAAACCATAGCCACGTAAGTTGTAGTCAGTCTTTCCTGTTTTTGTTTGCTCTGAATTTTTTTTTTTTTTTTTAAAGAATTTTAGTTTACAAAACTGGTTTGCTTGGTCCACCAACACTGCAAAATATGTATATACATCAGTGTACATGAGGTTCCTCAGGGCCCCAGCTCCCCAAGACAATTTTGAGGATTACCTTCACACAGGAGAGCACGCACCTCCAAAGAGAGACCCGCACCTCAAAAAGGGAGACTTATTTCCTCCTCCATCTCGGCACATAGTCAGCAAAAGGGCATCAGATCCACGTAATCCTTCACCCGGATGTTGTCATGCTGAGTGCCACACTGCCTTTATTGTTTAATGACTTCAAGCATCCTCTACCATACCTGTTGCACCATTGCCTGTTTGGAGGTTCCTCAGAACAAAATAAGAGTGGTGAGGAGATTACTGGGTATCCCACCAGCATGCTCAACCTTATCAATCGTCCTAGTAGGTGCTCGTTGCCAACTTCTGAAAATCTACAATTCAATCAATCAAATCAGGGGGGTTTATAAAGCGCGCTACTCACCCGTGAGGGTCTCAAGGCGCGCGGGGGGGGGGGTAGCTCCGGATCAGTCGAAGAGCCAGGTCTTGAGGCTCTTTCTGAAGGTGTGCAGAGTGGGGGAGCGTCTGATGTTGACTGGGAGCTCGTTCCAGGTCTTCGCTGCGACGTTACATTTACTATGGATATTGTAAGTCGCTCAACAGTTTGGGGTGCCTGTACATAATCTTCATGGACAATGTGTGTTGTAAAGGTCATCACTACTGACAGCACAACACATAAAAGCTCTTCACTTTAGGCACACCAAAATGTTGGGTCTTTTTTTATTAATTGGTAGAAGGCTTAAAACAGAGTAACAATCACATTTGACCACAAACAATGTCAACAGTGCTTTAAGTATCAGTGGGAAGGTATGGGGAGCGCTGCCTTCTTGCCCTAAGGAACTTATTAAACTCGTATCTCTTATGAAAGTAGTTTCATGTGTGACCTCTAACCCCTATGTGAGGGGCTCTCTCAACATGGCAATGGAAACCAGAGGGGGGGCTTTTTTTCCCCTCGGATTGACTGGGAATCAGAAGAATACGCCGAATGTTGGCGGGGGCCCGTGTTCAGTTTGCCACCCTTTCCTCTCTCTGCTGTGTCAAGTGGGGAATGGGACCTTCTCTCCTCTCTGTGCCACATTCGAGGAGCCTGGATACAACTTCATACGTAGAATGCTGAAACTGCACCCATTCCCCAGCAATCCCTCTCTATACTCTGCCTGCATTGAATCAGCAAAATCTTTCACTCGGTTATGATGAGTACTATAAAAATAGTCTCAAGGTCTCCCACACGTTATAGGCACTCTTGCCAGCTTCAGAGGATGTAGCCCCTGCACTAAAAAACTGCAAAGCTGAACAGGAGTTCAAGCATAAATTGCTAGATGGTCACCACTGTGGTAACAAACTATTAAAACATGGTTTCAAGTTCACATCTGCCCAGCTGCATCCTAGGAAAATCTTTGGTCTATAAAGTCTTCCCTTTGAATTTACAAAATGCAAGCCTTGCTGACAACCGATATCAGCTTCATAACACGTGCTGCACATAACTGAAAGTAATCAATCTTGTTTCAATGAAGAATGTACTACATGTTTATACCTGCTCAACAAAATATTTTCTGATAGTGTAACTTTTTAACAGTGCTCACACGTGTGTGGTAACTTCTGAGCCATTACCAACAACAAAGGGCGATAAGTTTAAAAATAAAAAAATAAACTAACCGAATTCAACATTGAGAGAAATCATTCCGATTCTAGCTCATAATTGCAGGTGTCAAGTTTTTCACCCTCCAGATTCCAAACATGTGACCAATGAGTTCTACAGCATTTCAGATTATTGGGGAATTGCCAGAGGTTAATTAGTCGGGGCATGAACTCCAAGCTGTACATCCCAGAGTTGATGCCCTCACCGTCGTTATACTTGATTTTCTATATGGCACTGAAAACCAACATAAAATGTGGCAGCTGTGTGCATGTGGAAGAGAAAGCGCTTCAACAGTTGAACAGTTTTGAGGCCACGCGATAACGGTCATAGTATGCAAGTGCAAAAAAAGCTTGTACATTTGTAAAACAGTTAAAGTTGCAATCAACGCTTAAAAATGTATGCCTCATAGGAAAATAGTTATTCAGTTTTAAACGATTCCAACATAGCAGTATATCATAGCTTTGGGAAACCAACATTAAAGACTAAATTACAACCAAATATAAAATGAAGTAACAATATATTCTTAACAAAACGTTCTCTTGAGCACGCACCTCATCATCATCATCATCTGTGATTTCCTGATCATCGTCTTCATTGTACTCTTCAGAGTACAGAGACTCCACATCAAATTCGATGCTAAACTGGTCAGATTCTGAATCACTTACTGATGGAGAATCAAGATTCTGAAGAAAATAAAGAAATAACAGGAAATTGATATGTAAGCTGCCAAAATATTTATATTAAATACTTTTTCTAAATTGTATCAAATGCTGGCTGTATTTAGGCAAAACCCTTTAGGGATTACAACTCCAATTAAAATAGAATAAAAGTTACACTGAAGACAGCTCTCTTCCAGACCTGTACACAACTTTTTTTTTTTTTTTTTTTTTTTAATCACAAGATATTTTCTTGGCATCAACACAATGACTGGACTTCTGACAATTACATCAAAAGCATTCAGTCGCCCTGAGTCCATAATACTATGCCCATTAAATCAGACTGTTGCATGGCTCACCTCCTCTTTTCCTTCTGTGACCCTGGGCTGGTCATTCTCATCTGTTACTCCTTAATAGTTCATCCATGCACCCCAGATGTTTAGAAGTTAGAGTGGGCATCCTCAAGCCTCATTTTATTCTCTCCATAATTCTGTAATGGTGCAATCCTACCTCCTACTTTAGCTGGCTCAGCACCTCTTCTGCCTTCCACTCCTGCACAATATCACGTTTTGGAATAACCAGGCCCAATCTCACAAACTAGAGGTGGTATCTACTAACACTCATATCATCTAGAACATTTAATGCTGCCATCTGTAGTGTTGACGTTATTGTGGTCATTTCCGAGAGGTCCATTCCAGAATCTCTGAATGACGGTGTATCCCCCCCCATAGTGTGTATATGAAGTCACCCTCTTAAGTTTTTCAAATCAGGCAGATGGGGTATTAATTCCTATGGTCGTAGTCTGTAGGTATGATGCAAATAATGAAATTAGAGTGGGTCTGTTCACAAAGTTAAGTTACTAATTGTAATTTACAAGTGCATCTTTACTCTTAAACTTTTAAGTAAGTCGGCCACTTTTGGCCATGCATAAAATCAGAGTATAATGTTACTCAAAAGTGTAGACTTACACATCTTCATCCCTGAAAAAGGGGGTGGAACATAACTCATGAATATAAGTTACTTAACAAAAAATAGTTATACAGTCTGGCAATACACATGGCCAAACCTGCTACTGCAACATCCTCTAACAGAAAATAATGGAGACCGGGACTTACTTGTAAACTCCACAGGAAAGATTATTAATTTAAATTCAACTATTTAAGACACTTAAAAATGTATACAATTATAATTTAATGTTGAAAAACATACGAAGAGTACTTTTTTTTATATTTGAATAACTTTGCATTTTAAAATTAATGTGACAATGGATTGTATTAAAATATAATTAAATTATTTTAATTCTAAACATCACTGGATTACTAATGTATAATAAAAAAAAAATTTACATTAGGGAATTTATTTTCAATTTAAACTTGAGAAAAGTAATTTTAATTTAATACATTGTAAATAATTAAAAATTGTATTCAAACTTTCAGAACTGTAGCATTTTTTTTCATTAGTTCTACATTTAAAATAAGTATCTAAAATGAATTTACATTAAAATTAAAATATTGTGCAAACTTTTTCTAAGTTTAATAAGGTAAATGCTACTTACCAGTATGCATCTGTTCTTGGCATGTAGAGCTGCAGAGTCGTACACTGTGCATGAGATCGCCATCTGGTGTTGGGCTCGGATGCTTGCACTTTGTTGTTGTCTTGGAAGAGTCTTTTGTAGTCACGAGATAGGTGACTCCTCCTTTGGACGATAGTGCGCATGGGCATCGACTCCATGGTTAGATTGTTTTTCGCCATGATGGGAAAAGATGGAGTCAGTAAGAAGAAAAAGATGTCCATGTGAATATATCTAATTAAGATTATACTGGAACAGATACAGGTTCCGGGGAGGTGGGTGGGCGTGTACGACTCTGCAGCTCTACATGCCAAGAACAGATGCATACTGGTAAGTAGCATTTACCGTTCGAGGCATATGAGCTGCAGATCGTACACTGTGCATAGACTGTATAGCAGTGTCTCCCTAGCGGTGGTCACCTGTATCAGTTGCAGTAGTCTGAAAAAGTGTTTTAAGAACAGCTTGGCCCACAGCAGCTTGCTGCTTTGCGTGTACATCAACACAGTAGTGTTTGGTAAAGGTATGTGGCGTAGACCATGTTGCTGCCTTACATATGTAATTTAGGGGATGTTCCCTAAAAATGCCATAGAAGCCCCTAGTTTACGTGTGGAATGTGCCCTAGGGGAATTATTAAGGTGCGTTTAGCCTTTTGGTAGCAAATTTGAATGCATTTGACTATCCATCTAGCAATGCCAGCCTTTGAGATGGGATTACCTTTATGTGGTGGGGAGAAAGCTACAAATAATTGTTTTGTCTTTCTGAAAGGTTTGGTCCTGTCAATGTAGTAAAGTAGGGCTCTTCTGACATGTAGTGTGTGTAGAGCTCTTTCTGCTACAGAGTCTGGGTCTTGGAAAAAGACGGGTAACTCTATTGATTGGTTAAGGTGAAAAGCAGAAATTACTTTAGGTAGGAATTTGGGGTTTGGTCTGAGAACTACTTTATTACGATGGATTTGTAAAAAGGTTCTTGTATGGTTAAAGCCTGAATCTCACTCACTCTTCTGAGAGAGGTTATTGCAATTAGGAAGGCTACTTTCCATGTAAGAAATTGTAACTCACATTTGTGCAGAGGTTCAAATGGGGGACCCATGAGCCTGGTGAGGACAATATTTAGATTCCATGCTGGAGAGGGTGGCAATCTAGGGGGAATGATTCTTTTAAGGCCTTCCATAAAGGCTTTAATTGCAGGTACTCGAAACAGTGACAAATGCTGTCTGTTTTGTAAGTATGCGGCTAGAGCGGCAAGATGTAATCTTATGGATGAGTATGCTAGGTTACATGTTTGCAGATGCAGCAAGTAACAGATAATGTTTTGTATGGAGGCATCTAGTGGGTTGATATTGTTGTTATTGCAATAAATAGCAAACCTTTTCCATTTTGCTGCATAACAAGCCCTGGTAGTGGGACGTCTGGCTTCTTTAATGACCTGCATACACTCAGGTGGAAGGTTAAGGTAACCGAACTCTAGGACTTCAGGAGCCATATTGCCAGATTCAGTTGACCTGGATCGGGGTGTCTGATCTCTCCATGGTTCTGAGTTAAGAGGTGTGGAGAGAGGTGCAGTTTGTGGTGTGGAACTACTGAGAGTTCGAGAAGTGTTGTGAACCATGGTTGTCTTGCCCATGTGGGAGCAACTAGGATCATTGTTAGAGACTGTTGTCTGAGTTTGCGTACTACTAGGGGAATGAGTGGGAGAGGCGGAAAAGCGTATGCAAATCTGCCTGACCAGTTCATCCATATTGCATTGCCCTTGGACGACGGGTGTGGGAACCTGGCGGCGAAGGTTGGGCATTTTGTGTTTTCTTGTGTGGCGAACAGGTCTATTTGTGGATGGCCCCACATTTGGAAAAAAGGTTGTAGAACTTGCGGATGCAGTTCCCATTCGTGAATCTGTTGTGTCTGTCGACTTAACAGATCCGCAATGTGATTGTGAACTCCTGGAAGGTGTTCTGCAAGGAGGTAAATGTTTTGAGGAATGGCCCATCTCCATATGGCTTGCGCCAGGCGAGACAGCTGTAGAGAGTGTGTCCCCCCTGTTTTTGTACATAGTACATTGCTGTCATGTTGTCTGTTTTGACTAAGACAGTCTTGTGAGTAAGATGCGGTTGGAATGACTTTAGCGCTAGAAATATTGCTAATAATTCTAGGTGGTTGATGTGGAGCAGTTTTTGTGACTTGGTCCAGCTGCCCTGCGTTGTGTGGGTAAGGAGGTGAGCTCCCCACCCGGTGAGAGATGCGTCTGTTGTGAGCACTATTTGTGGAACTGGCTCTAGGAACGGCCGCCCTTTGGAAATGTTTTGTATGTTCCACCATTGCAGAGAGCGATGAGTGCGGCTGTCTACCAACACCAGATCTGTAAGCTGGCCCTGAGCTTGGTTCCACTGACGTGCTAAGCATTCTTGCAGGGGCCGCATTTGAAGTCGTGCGTGAGGGACAATAAAGATGCACGAGGCCATCATTCCTACGAGTTGCATAAACACTCGAGCTGGAAGGTAGTGTTGAGGTAGGAATTTGTTGATGAGGGCTTGCATACTTGTTATCCTGGAAGGATTGGGGTATGCAAGGGCCCTGGAGGTATCGATTGTGGCTCCTAGGTACTGATGTATGTAGGAGGGATGGAGATGCGATTTGGTATGGTTTATTGTGAACCCCAAATTGTGTAGTAGCCGAACTGTTTGGAGTGTGTGCTGTACACATTGGTTGTGTGACTTGGCTTTTATTAGCCAGTCGTCTAGATACGGAAACACGTGAATGTGTTGTCTTCGTAAGTGCGCAGCTACTACTGCTAGGCACTTGGTGAAAACCCTTGGTGCTGTTGCCACCCCGAATGGGAGGACTTTGAACTGATAATGTTGTCCGTCCACTATGAACCTTAGGTATTTCCTGTGCGCAGGGTGAATGGGAATATGGAAATAGGCGTCCTTGAGATCTAGTGTGGCAAGGAAGTCGCCTTGTTGGAGTAGTGGAAGTATTTGTTGAAGAGTGATCATGTGAAAATGATCTGAGTGAATGTAATAGTTGAGGGGTCTGAGGTCCAGTATGGGCCTGAGGGAACCGTCCTTTTTGGGGATTAGAAAGTATAGTGAGTAAACCCCTGTGCCCTGATGTTGTAGAGGGACTGGTTCTATTGCGTGCTTTTGGAGCATAGAGAGAACCTTTTGATTGAGGAGCGTTAGATGTTCCGTGGACATGGGACGCTGTCTGGGTGGTATGTTGGGGGAGTAGAAGTGAGTTCGAGGCAGTAACCATACTGGATAATTTGTATTACCCACCTGTCGGTGGTGATGGAATTCCACGCAGGTAGGAACTTTGACAGTCTTCCCCGACGGGAGTGGAATGATCGGGGGAAACGGAGGGAAGTCACTGTTTGGTGGTAGGGGAGGTGCGTGTGTTAAACCCGCGTCCTCTACCCCTGTTGTTATTACCTCTGTAATTACCTCTGGAGTAACCTCTATTATAGGAGGTTTGAGTGGTGTTTTGTAGTTAGCAGAGGTGGTGTCTGTGGCTGTAGTTTTGGAGCCGCCTCTATATAAGGAGCGACGAAAGGAACCTCTGCTAGGTGTGGCTTGTAGAGCTCCCATAGCTTTGGCTGTGTCTGTGTCCTTCTTCATTTTTTCTAGAGAAGTGTCCACATTAGGCCCAAACAGGTGTTCCTGGTCTAAGGGTTGATTGAGGATGGTAGATTGTACCTCCTGCTTGAAGCCAGATATTCGTAGCCATGCGTGTCTGCGCAGCAAAACGCTTGAGTTTATTGTGCGTGCTGCTGTATCTGCTGTGTCAAGGGCGCACTTTATTGAGGTGTTTGTGACAATCTTGCCTTCTTGTATTAGATCATTGGCCTTGGTCTTATACTGATGTGGAAGGTGCTCAATGAGCTTTTCAAGCTCGTCGTAATGGGCTCTGTCATATCTCGCCAGTAAGGCTTGGGAATTGGCGATGCGCCACATGTTTGCTGCTTGAGACGCAACTCTTTTTCCCGATGAGTCGAGTAATTTGGACTCCTTGTCTGGTGGTGGTGTCTCACCAGTAGTCTGGGAGTTTGCCCTTTTCCGTGCATTAGCAACTACTAATGAGTCTAGAGGGAGTTGGCCTTTAATATAAGCTGGGTCAGAAGGGGCAGGTTTATATTTTTCTCGATCCTTGGGTTAAGAACCCTAGCCCTAACTGGGTCTTTGAAGACCTCAGGGGCATGTTTAATAATGCCTTTAAGCATAGGTAGAGTATGGGTAGACTTTTGAGGCTGGCTAAAAGTTTCTAGTAAAAGTCTTCTTCCAGGGGGTCTGAGTGTAACTTGACACCATGGTATTGTGCTGCCCTGTTTATCACCTGTGAAAACCCTATAGCATCATCTGGAGGTGAGGCTTTTGATGGGTATGGTTCAGGGACAGGTATATCTGGGAGGTCATAACTGTCCCAGGGGTCTTGTGGTGGGATACTGTGAAGGTCGTCATCAGTGTAGGTGTTGTGAGGTGACTGCATGTCATCATCATGATCCTCCCTGTCTGTATCCCCTTGTGGTGAAAAACAAGGTGGAGGAGAGTGAGGCGGGGAGTGTAGAGGGCTGAGGTGTTGTGGAGGTGGAGAGAAAGACCTTATAGGTGATGTGGAAGAGTCTTTCTTCTTATGAGGTGGCTCAGGTGTGGTTGGTTCCTGTATCTTCCTCTTGTGAGGTATTACTGATTGTACCTGTCCGGTAATAGGGTCAATGTGCAGAGTTTTCTGCTTTGGGTCGATGGGAACCAAGAGTTCTTCTGAGCTGGCGTGTTTGGTCGGCATCGAAGATTTCGGCTCCGAGTGTTGTTTGGGCTTGCGAGGTTGTTTGGTGTCCTTTGGTGAAGTTTTCGACACCGAGGGTTTTTTTGTCGACTCCGAAGGTTTGGTATGCTTCGGTGTCGAGGTGTCTGGGACCTTGGACTTTGGCGCCGAAGGGTCTGTTGGTGCCGAGACCTTAGTCTTGTGTTTCGGTGCCGATGAGTGTTTTTCGGCTCCGGGACGTGGCTGGCTCGGTCCCGAGCTGCCAGAAGGCTTTAGGTGCTTGGGAGTCGAGCCGGAAGGCGGGGCTCCTGAAGCTTTGTGATGGTGCAGACCTAGGCCCGAAGGCGAAGGTGTGACCGAAGCCTTTTGTTTCTTGGGGGCAGGGGCATCGACGTCAGTACTCACAGTACGTTGGTGTGGTGTGATGAGTTGGTCGTCGGACCCTGAGTCTTCGGCTCCGGAGGTGTCGATTTGTAAATCTCCGGTGTCCGGGTTGTCGGAGCCTGTGTCAAAGATGTCGTCCGGTGCGGGAGCGGCTGACCTGGACATTTCGTGTCGTCGGGCCCGGCGATCACGGATGGTCTTTTTGGACCGAAAGGAGTCACAGGCTTGGCAGTGTTGGCTCTCGTGTTCTGGAGAGAGGCAAAGATTACAGATCTCGTGGAGATCTGTGTGTGGAATTTAGCCCCACACCTGCATTTTTTAAATGGAGTCCTTTCCATATGCTGGATGATGGCGCCGACACGCCCAACGGACCAACGTCGGCGACCGGACTCGAAACAGTGTTGGAGTGGAGACGCGATGAGGGATCGCGATCGAAAACAATACCGTCGAACGGTAGGAGGTTCTTCTGCGCGTCGAGAGGGGAACCGATCGATGTGGATCCGGAGCGCAGCAAGGTACATCCGAACCCGATGGCGGAAAAAAACAATCTAACCATGGAGTCGATGCCCATGCGCACTATCGTCCAAAGGAGGAGTCACCTATCTCGTGACTACAAAAGACTCTTCCAAGACAACAACAAAGTGCAAGCATCCGAGCCCAACACCAGATGGCGATCTCATGCACAGTGTACGATCTGCAGCTCATATGCCTCGAACACATCTTTACTTTTCCCTATACTTCACCATACAGAGATGTCCTACCTCCCCGGACTACTGAGATCTCCCCATGGCAAGTATAAAGTATTTTCCCTGTACTATACCATCCAGTGATCTCCGGGCCGACTGCAAAGTCTCCCAATCTTATAAAAAAAAGAAAAAGCAAACAGAGTAAAAAATGCTACAGCATTAAACTAACTTTTAAATTAACTTTAATAAAAATATTTTAAATTACAACTATTTCTACTGTGTAAATTAGAAAATATATTACCAGCTGAAGTATTTTAAAAAAAAAGTGTATTATGAATTATTAAAAGCAATGCATAGAATTAAAAGCAAAGTATATTTAATAAAATGTATTGTTACCTTAATTTTATGAAACTATTTTACAATTAAAAATATATACTATATTTTTTAAACATTAATTTAGAATTATTAACATTTAACTATTCGATTTAACATTTTTTTCCCTATGAGGTTTAATAAGCCGTAACTCCACTGATTTCTATGGGAGGGTGTTGCTTTAGTTGAGGAAATCCTTAGATTGTCCCATATCTCAAATCGAGCCTGGGTGGTCACCTGTGGGAGAACTTCACCCACCAATAACGGAGTTGCAGAAGTCAATCTACCAACCCATTCCATAGTATCCAATGTATCCCTCAAAGCAGCTAGCACTATCTTTGCTGCATAGGGACTTTCAGCCAGCTGTCTGTCTTTTCATAGTAAGTGAAGTAGATCACTGCCCTAGCATCTATAATTTGTTGCAGTATGCTGGGTCAAGATTCAGATCAAACAGCCAGTTGTTTATCACACTGAGAAGAAAGGCCGGGTAACATGTCACAATATCTGCCACACCCAGACCACCATCGAAGGCTGACTTGCAACATTTGGCTAGGGATACTTTTTGTTATTTACTATTTCAGGTAAAAGCTGTAAGTAGGGAGTTTGTTAGTCTAAAACAATGTGGATTCAGAATGTAAGGGAAGTTCTACATTTTGTATAAGCCCTTCAGGAGTATTACTATTTTTATTAAAGCTAGTCAAACAATTAAAGACGGGGGTAAGGAGGGCCAATGTTGTAAATCGCTTTTCAGTTTATCATGTAGTGGAGTAACCCTGTTTGAATCTCGAAATTTGAGATCCAGATCCCAAGGTATTGATTTAAAGACTAGACTATCACCACCAGTAAACCGGAGGCTCCTTCCCATTCTACTAACTTGGCTAGCCTCTGCATGGGAACAACCCTGAACTTGGAGCAGTTTACTTTGAGTCCTGCACATTTCCCAAGACAGTATTCCCTCTACACTGGTGCTGGATTAGACCAGGTTGCCAATGTATGTTAATAGATTGTCATGTAACAACACCCAATTTCCTCGACCTAGGCCATATATGAAGCCTTGCAAATCATGGGCCTCTCTAACGCACTCCTTTAGTGGTTACATAGGAATGCAGTCTTTCCCTGTGGGTTACCACACATGCCTTTACTACACAGGTTAAGTACCAAACAGGGTTGTTTTGGTACTTTACATCGCAGGTAAGCAAAGTATGGAGTAGTAAAATATTTTTAGTGTTCAGGGATGTGTAAAAGTAAGGGGTAGTAAGGGTTTTTTAGGGTTCTGGGATAGGTTAGGATACAGGGTAAAAAAGTTTATTTAAGGGATTAGGAACGATATGGGGGAGTAAGGGGTAAATGCAGAAGGGTTTTGTAGAAAGAAAAAGTGTTGGGTGAATCCACCCAAAAAACAAATGCATATATGTATCTTTGTGGAAAGTCTGAGAAATAAGGCACCCCTCTGTAGGACCTGGGCTCATTTGCGGGTATCTCGGCCATCCGTCAATATGTTCAATAATTGTTGATCCCATATAGTATCATACGAGCCACACCAGAGCTGCCAGTAATCCAATTTATTTTTGAATTTCCCAGGATATTATGACGTGTTTCGACCAAATGAGGTCTTGTTCACATAATTTGCATACATGATCATCGTGCTCAAAACAAAATTTATAGAAAGTAACGATGGACTAGGGTGGTCCGTGAAACGACTCAAAATAGTGTACAATGAAGTGGAGAGGCACAACAAGTTTATCAATAATTATTGTAATTTTAGCATGATAACTGATGGACTTATAAAAAATTACCTGCACAGATAATTGTAACATTTGTCTGGCATGAATCCAATCAAATGGATGTAGAAAGAAGAATAGGCAGAGTACAGAGGGTTGAGAGTTCTACACTGAAAGTGACACTGCCTACTAGTAAAGGTGCAGAACTACAATCATTTGCTGTGAATTCTGAGCAGAACAGTCAGATTGCCACATAGCAAAAACAGTAATGCTGCTTTTTTCTATTATTTCTTAACAGGACAGGGCTGTAAGCACCATTCCGAAGTGTGCCACGCCCCCCTCACCTTGTCCCCCCCGCCCCCACACCTTTGTTATGCCCAGGCTAAATTTGAAGCTCCTAGGCCTGAGAAAGTTACTAAAATTTATTGGCGAGTAGTGTCAGGCTCAGAAATCAAATATGCAGTTGTTGCCCGTTCCGATACAGGTAATCCCAGCTCTATCTACTATTCGAGCAGCACGCTGCGTAGCTTAAATGACACAAATTCCAACTCTAAGTGCATATGTATTCAACCCGGTACCGAATCCCCTCACGGTCAAATGATCTGCCCTGGGTGTAGCACCAAATTACCGGACATTATATTCCGGCAGGTCAAAGATACACAAAACACATACAGGGACAGAAAAAGACGTGGGTAAAAAAGACTGGAAGTGTGTCCTTCTCAATGCACGATCCTTGGTTAAAACATAGTACTGACTGCGCCTCTCTTATTGAGGAAGAGGAAATCAGCATCGCATTTATCACTGAGTCATGGACGGACGATGCCTCCGGTCCGGACTTGGTCAAAGCTACACCTCCGGATTAACTCTGCTATACTTTAAATAGGCCTCTTAAGAAAGGGGGTGGCTTAGCGGTGATATACCAAAAGTCAATAAACGTATCGTTTAACTGCTCTTCTAACACTGAATGCGAAGCTTTGTATTTCTGCTTTTATCTTTCGCACCATCACACTTTTAGAGGTACCCTCATTACAGGCCACCTGGCACTAGAAGTAGGTTCATAACACAAGCAGGTATAATGTTGGAAAATGAGCTAAGTGCTAGCTCATATACGTTATTAGGAGACTTTAACTGCCATATGGAAGTTTTTACTGATCCTGATACGCAAAGCCTGCTAGACCTAATGAGTAATGCTGATC
The DNA here is from genome assembly GCA_963921515.1 of Calotriton arnoldi. NCBI lineage: Eukaryota > Metazoa > Chordata > Amphibia > Caudata > Salamandridae > Calotriton > Calotriton arnoldi. The sequence goes on from CAWUFW010000136.1 coordinate 2,217,143, forward strand.
TAAAGCAACTTGTCACTGGCGCCACACACAAGGCAGGTCATACATTGGATGGCATATTCTCCAATAACGCCCAGCTGGCATTTACGGCCCTTCTCACAGTAGTTTGGTCAGACCACAAGGCAGTGTTATTTGAGCAGACTTTGCCTGACCGACTCATGAGGAAACCAGCAAACAATTGGTTAGCAGAGCATGGAATAAGGTAGAAGCTAGAGAACTACAGGAACTGTTAACCTTTTTTTCGTTTGTTCTACCTACTGACCTTGACGAGGCCACATCTTATACCAACTGGCTGGAAGCAGCAGGTAACAAGCTAGCGCCCAAGAAACTCCTCTGCCCCAATAGGGCACGACCTACCTCTCCTTGGTACTCCCAAGAGCTTAGAGAGCAAAAATTGGCCTGCAAGCATCTTGAAAGAATCTGGAGGAGGGAGTATAACGATTCAGATAAAAATACATACAAACTATGCCTCGTTTAATATAAGCAGCGGCTCCAAAAAACAAAACAAGAATTTTTTGCTAATAAAATTAACTCTGCAAACAACTCAATTAAAGAACTATTCAAAACGGTAACCACCCTAGCACACCCAGCCCCGCCTCCTATTACGGCCAGCCAGGAACTGTGTGATAAAATAGCAAAATTCTTCTTTGACAAAGTAGAGGCTATTTTTTCTACATTCACTGGGTCAACAATAAAGAAGACTTCTGCCCACTCACCAGAACCTATGCCAGTACAAAACTCAGTACCACAGTTTGATAAATTTGCCCCAGTTACTGTCAAAGATGTTTTTAAGCTTCTTATGACAGTGAAATCTGGCTCACCATGTGATCCATGTCCACCTTCAATATTAAAACTAGCGCCCGAGCCAGTTACACTAACTTTGACCTCCATCATAAATGCTATGTTTGCGGAAGGGTATTTCCCCAAAGCATGGAAAAGTGCTTCCATACTGCCCCTGCTCAAAAAACCGAGCCTAGATCCTAAAGACTCGAATAACTTCAGGCCTATTTCTAGACTTCCGTCGAAGATTACAGAAAAAATCACGAATGCACAACTCAGTCTGTACTTGGAAGAAGCTCAGGTGCTGGACCCCACCCAATATGGTTTGGGGGGAGGGGGCACAGCACTGAGTCCGCTCTTCTTAAATCCACTGAAGAAATTGGGACTACGCTCGACCAGGAAGGAAAAGCAGCTATGATCATGCTGGACCTCTCAGCGGCCTTTGATGAGGTCCATCATGATCTATTGATGGACCGGCTGGAAGAGATTGGAATCCAGGGCACCGCCTGGAAACTACTCAAATCCTTTCTCTCTAATAAGAGTACAAACTGTGTCCCTCTGCGAATTCTCTGCTAAACCTTTCTCTCTGCCCTGTGGAGTTCCTCAGGGGTCATCCAGGAGTCCAACACTTTTTAACGTTTAGGTGTCACCGCTGGCCACCTTGATTGAATCCTTTGGTTTTAATTTAACCTCATATGCAGACGACACCCAAATTGTAGTGTCATTGCTGCCAGGAGGGCAGGGAACGGCAGCTCGATTGCATGACAGCTGTGGGCAGCTGGATGGCCCAAAATTGCTTGAAACTCCCTCCAGTAAAACGGAGGTGGTACTGTTCGGTAATGATCCTAACTTTTGGACCCCGGCATGGTGGCCGGATGCATTGGGTCCCCTCCCTATTCCTATTAGGAAGGTAAAAAATCTGGGTGTCTACATAGATAAACTTAGTTATAAGGATCAAGTGAATGCAGTGGTCTCATCTACATCGTATATCCTTGGATCCTGCAAGAAAATTATGCCATTCCTGCCCAAAGACAGCCATCAAACAGTCATCACTGCGTTAGCCATGTCCAGACTGGACTATTGCAATGGTCTCCATTTCAATATCCAGGAAGGTCTTATGAAAAAACTTCAACTTCTGCAGAATGCAGTGGCCAGATTAAATACCGGCATACCAAAATATGCCTCAATCTCGGCTGAGATTAGAATGCTTCACTGGCTGCCCGTCAAAAAACGTGTCCAGTTTAAAGCTCTGTGCTTGGTTCACAAAGCCCTTCAAGGAAGCGGGCCCCAATACCTAAAATTGCATTTCCATTGGTATGTACCCAGAAGACCACTGCGCTCCTCAGAAGCAAAACTGGTATCGGTGCCCTTTGCAAAGAAAGCCAACTGGGGTGGCAGAAGCTTTGTGGTCGGCGCAGCCAAGGCATGGAACGAACTCCAGTTGCCTCTTAGAGGCATGACTAATCTACTAGATTTCAGGAAGGCCTTGAAAACATGGCTTTTTACCATTTAATCTGGTTTCATTCTCCTCCCGTGTCAGGCCTTAGTTGGACTTCATTTTAGCGCCAGGACACCCTCGGGTAACAGCCGCGCTCTAGAAGTGTCAATAACATAACATTGAATTGAACAATGAGGATCATCTCCAATTTATTGAAAGCCTTCATTTTCTGAAGAGACATATGAATCAAGGGTACTTGACAGGAATCCACACAGGAATTTGATTGACCATTCTACAAGGGCATCTCGTAGGGAATTTTCTCCTACTTCCAGACAAGGTGCGATCTGTGTGCACTCACGATTTTCCTGTTGCAAACTGGTCAATCGGAGAAAATGAAGTCTGATTTAACCTGGAACAGAGGTTAACAGTAAAAGAACTCAAGTCTGGGGCAACTACTAGAATTGTGTTCCTTTACATTTTTTTTCTCTTTTCTCTTCCAAGAGGTAAGATGGCCCTCCAAATTTCCTGGATCCTGATAATCTTTGCAATAGAAGCATGTATCCATGAATCTATGGTAGGATTCATCTGCAGACATCACATCCTTCTGTGTGGCCATCATGATCATGGGAAAGGTAAAGAAATAAAAAAGGCAAACATTTTCTCTGCTCAGGTTGTAAAATAGGACCTCATTCAAAAAGGTCTGCAATAAGTAAAACATCATTCCATGGATGAGAAAACATATCGAACTCTAAAAGACAAAAATAAATCTGTACAGCTGAATGCAAAAGTTTCAAGTTTGTACAGTAGAGAAACTAAACAGAAAATAGTTGTTTATACTAGAGTATTTTAAGCAATCTGGTTAAGAAAGGGCTCCAGCAGAGTTGAATACATCTTTCAAACTCATAAAATTTTTGAAAAAACAAGTGTTAGCAGGATTAGCTTTAACAGAGCCTTTCACTAACCTGCAAGGTAGTGGAAAAGTGAGACCATGACTAAAATGGCATCTTGTCATTTGCTGCCTGTTTCAAATGCTATGCTACTGTAATCATTTGTGGTTTTATACAGTTACCAGACACATTTCTGAATTACCGTATATGCTCAGTGGTGTTATTATCCAATTTAAACATACTCAATTTGTCAACCCCTGATGACTAAAAGGCTTTCATAACTTAACTGGACTAACTTGTGACCTCCTGGCGACCTACAGATATCAGCAGTAAGAAATATGCCATTTGTTCTTTGGAAAAGAAAAAAAAAATGCAGATTTCTCTGAAACAAAACTGATCCGTGATACCAGCAACAAGGTGAAAGATTTTAAGGGTTCAAAACACACATGCTCTTAGTAAAATCAAAACCACTACCTGGGCCACCCCCATACTCATCATAACTCTTTCACTATAGATGCAAGCAACCACAAGGCACTGCACTGCAACTTCGCAGGTATTCCAATATAAAATATTCATAAGCTATTAAAGAAAGTAAAACATTCACAATTTGCAGATTACAAATATACATAACTAATCCTGTGAAAAATTGAATGCTCCCAGGACTTCACCAGTGTCAGAACATACAGATCCATGTTTCTAAGTTCTGCAGTCAATAATCTGGAAGCCCCTTCTCTTCACCACTTACAAACTCAAAAAGAGGCTACCCAGAAAGAGACCTTGAAAGTAAAAACAAGGTAGTTACAGGAGAACTACCATGTTTGACTGGAAGGATTACAAGTCTTGATGTTCGAATAGAGCTCCACCACAAGAACGTTGATCTAAAATAAATAAGCCTTTGCAGAAAGTATGTTTTATCACGTAAAACACACATTTTAAACAAGGTTTTAAGAGATTGGAAGCCAGTGAACAGTCCAGAGAAAGACAGGATTATCTTCTTTTAAGAGGGCTAATGAGCACTTTTTGGAAAGTCATAAGGTATATACTGATACTGCCAACATCTTTTGTTCCATTGGGCTCTTTTCTTAAGTAAAAAGCAAGATATTTTAGCAAAGGAAATGAATCTTGATCATAATCACTGCACTTCCTTCAGAAATGTATATTCCAACCTATAAAGCTTTGGGGAAATGGTCCATCTTTCTGAAAAATAACGTTTGCATGTGTCCAATGAATAGAACAGGCAGACTAATGTTGTAGACTGTGGAGTGTCATATCCCAAAAAATTCAATCACTACAAGTAAAATACGACATTCAGGCGTTGATGGGCAAATTTCTGTAGAATTTTAGTATGAATAAAGGTATAGTAAATTACAAAACGGATTACATGTGGAGGGTTTTCTATTTGAGGAAAACCCTTTCCATTGTGAAGACTCTGGAAAATATTAAAGTCGGGCATTGGAGGAATACTGATTTTGAACAGCACCTCAGCTTTGAACCAGGATATCACATCTGTACCATGCTTCCCAGCAGGGTTATGTACCCAGCATCATTTAATATAAGCCTGCTCATTCCAGCACCCATTCTGCTTCAGGAAGCATTCCTGCACTTGATGACTTTACACAACCTCTTCCTCTCTTGCCTAGAAAGCAACTTATAGGTTGGTGTCTATTGAAGGTTGTGTACGAGGTTGGACTGCATCAACTAATGTGAAATTTTGAACTTTTAGATATAGCATTTGCATCCCCAGTTAGCACAGGTTGACCCAAAGAAGTCGTGGATAGGCAAATGAAAGGCTTGAAAGACTATACAAATGACCAAATTATTCCGAATAGAAGGAAGGTTTTTAGGTTTTCTGTGCAGTCAAAGTACCCAGTCTGTCGATGACTTTAATATTATTACTCTTTTGAGCAATCTACAATCAATGACAGAAAGGTCCCAATGGTTTGTGGTTTCGTTAAAATGTTTGAAGGGTGCGCAGAAACTTTACATTGCATCCCTCAATGGTCGTATTTAAAAATCGAGCAATTTGTCGCACATAGAATAACCATACTCATCTTGAGTAGGGTCTTCAGAGTACTCAATGGACTGCACAATTAAAAATGCACGTGCAATTGTCAATATGCATTATGAATAGTATGCATCACTGCCCAAATAGTTCATGGCATGATACAGCTAAATCAGCTGTCAAGGTGCTCAAGATTATATGGCAGTTGCTTGAAAAAGGCCTTACGCCACTTTTACGGGGTCAAGAGCTCATCTAGGGGTTAGCTCTCAAGATGTATTACCTCTTTTCAGCAATGCAGAAAATAATGTTCTTTAGGAGGCAACTCTTTGTTACCAAAAACTTCAAAATATCCAGTCATCCACTAAAATTGGTGCTCAATCACTGCTGAAAACTTTTTGCAAATGCAACAATTCCAGACATGAGCTGCAATTACAAAAGACAATTCAATATCATAAGATGTCCAAATAATATGCTTAATAAAAATGAAAACGACAATCCATAAGAAATCTGCAAACGGATGATCAGATGATACTTGAAAGTGAAGTTCACATTTTCCACAATGAGGTTAGGTGTCCAAATACATTTGCCTTTTAAGAAACCCAGGTTTTCAAGATCACACCCCTTTTAGAATTATTTTTGTGTTAATAGGGCTGGTTGTCACCACCTTGCAATTGGGCAGTCGAGACGAAGGATCCAATTACTAAGCATTAAAAAATATTTTTTACTGGAATGAGTACAAAAATAGGATTATGTTACATTTCAGTAAATTTGCATCCCCAAATTCACTGCCTCCTGAAGTTAATAATGGGAAAAGGAAGAAAAAGCATTCATTAAACACTAATGTTTCAGATAGATGGGTTCCACTTCTGCCACAGTAGACACACACGCTTTAGAGAAGAGCTTGTTAACAAATATCTGAAGGCAGAGTTTTACAACTAGTAGATAAAAAAACAACCACGAAGAGGTGGTCAGTTGTATTTTTAACTAGAGTTAAATTAACTAGTAAGAAGTCTCATAAGACTGGTTAGAATTCACAACTTTTAAACAAGTGTTTTTTTACCCCCATAAACTATAAATGTGGTCCTTAAGTTTGTTACCAGATGTTAAACAAGCATTGAAAATGCAATAGGTCTCGCCTTTGATTAAGTTAAAGCCATTTGCTTTGCTAATGGTATTGTATAGCAAAGCAAATGGCTTTAATTTAATGAAAGGCGAGACCTATTGCATTTTTAATGCTTGTTGTAGAAGTCGAACAACTTTTGTCTGCCTCCTTGAAAGTATGGCTGCCGCGGCCGCTCATATATCTCAATTAGTGAAAGAGACAAAACCCCTTACAGTGTCCACAGCACATAAAACAGAGTCAAATAAAGATGTTCGCTGAATATATGAAAAGTGGCTGTTGTAGTTTTAATTGATGGCTTTTTCGTGGACGTTTAAAACTTCTAGCCAGGCTTGTTCATTCTACTGGTGACATCATCACATGGCATCACACACATCCCTTATTGTACACAGTACAGGCAGCAAAAAATCAGCAACTCAAATGCCAGCACAATCTGCCTTAGCAGCAGGCAACTTTACAAAGTACCTCTATTCTTAGAGATCGTATCACGGGTGACATCACAAAATATATAATCACATGGCATCACACAAGCACTGAAGTGGACAGAGGAGATAGGATAGCAATATGGACCACTGTGTCACCACCACATTCTGAAACAGCAGCACTACACATCTTTAAAATAATCGTTCATACTCATGGCATCACACAACATAACTGCAGTAGCAGGGGAGTTTAAGATTTTACCTTCAATCGTACTTATCACATCACCAGTGACATCACCACCTGTCCTCACTCGCGGTCTGAAAGAGGACAACTGTAAGAAAGTGGCTCTGTATATACTGAACCAAAGTAAGGTTCAGTGTGCACAGAGTCCACCGTCCCCAGAGTTAAGGCAGAGGCTAAAGTTAGATATAACCTTACTCTCTAAAGTGGTAGCTTGGTCGAGCAGTAAGGCAGTATCGGAGGACAGTGTAAAGCATTTGTTGTACACAGTCAGCAAATGGTCTCACACACCCAAGAACTGAACTCTAGGCCAATGGTTTGTATATAAAAATATATGCTTGTTTTATTTTAGAACCAACAATAGGTATCAAAATATACTTTCTCAGAATGAGATGCTTTAGATAAATACTTTCAATAGGCAATAGACTTTTGAATGCAATGGTTACAGTTGTTGCAATAGGCAACACAATTTCAAACACAATTTAACATCGACCTCAATGGGAATTTCTAGTTAAATGCAATAGATTACTTTTGGATTACTTTTCTTACCACAGGACTGGATCCTAGATTCAGTCCTGGGACATCTCCTGTAAACAGTTGAGTAAAAACGTTTTGGTTACAGTTGTGATTTTTAAGGAATATTATTGTATTTTAAAAGTTGGCACTTCGAAACTTTTTCACATAGAATCACCAATGTTATCCTATGGGAGGAAATTTACTTAGCAGGTAAGTAGTGTTATCGTTACTTTTTCTTACTCGGTGTTGGATCCTGGATCCAGCACTGGTGCATCTCCTGTAAACAATTGAAAGAATGCGTTTATGTCACACAGGCGATTTTTAACGAATATTTGTAAGTTTCAAAAATCGACACTTTTTCAGCAAAAAACAGGCAATGTTATTCTATGGAAGGAAATTCAAGTTACCGATAAGTACAGTTATAATTACTTTTCAGGGTCAGTGCTGGGCACCAAGATCCAGTACTGGGATCTCTCCTGATAACAGGTGAGTATTTTCTTTTTCGTGATTCGGCTGATCTTAGATGAATATTTTAAAGTTTCAAAACTCCACACTTAGAAGAATTTCCAAGTGAAACCAGTCAATGTTACCCTATGGAAGAAAAGGGAGTTATCGGCTTTTGGGTAAGTACTCGACTGGCAGAGTTAAGGTTCTGGGCATAGACTCGGGGGTCCCCCAGGGTCAGGTAAGTACAGTTGTTACACCCTCAGCGGCACAGGGGCGGCCGGGTGCAGAGTGAGTAGGCCCAATGTTATCCTATGGACAGCAGGGGGCCTTGGGTTGGTGGCTGCTGGCAGGCAGACCACTCGGCTGTGGGAGCAAAGCTCCTGGTCACTTACTCAGGGCAAGTGGGGAAGTCGAACAGGGTAGTGGGTGCACCCTCAGCGGCACTGGGGCAGCCGGGTGCAGTGGGCTTTTGGGCCGTCGGGCGCCCAATGGTTTTCAATGGGAAAGCTGCGTGACGAACAAAGGCTGCAAGCTCGGGGACAATGATTCTTCAGGTGCGACCACCACTTCGAGAGGTAAGTTGGGAAGCTGTAGGAAGGGTAGGCACCCAGGAGTTGGGCACAGGAGGCCGTGGGGCGTCGGGTGCAGGGGTGTCTTTAGGTGTCGGAAATCTTACCCTCGGCTGGTCGCGGTTGGAGGGGGGCCCAGGTTCTGAGGCTGCAGGCGTCGTCAGGATCGTCGAGGGGGGTCCTTGGGTGCTGGATTCTGGGTCACAGTCGCCGGGGGGACGTCCTCGTGGTCTTTGTCCACTCAGGCACAGGCCGGGCTCGGCGGGTGCAGAGTGTGCTGGATTCGCGGTTCCTGGCTGGCACCAGGGGTAGGTTACTTGCTTTTGAGCAGTACCACTGCTCGTGGGAGGCCCAGGTAGTTAGAGTCCAAAGGCAGTCAGGTCCTCCGGGGTTCTTGAGGTTGCTGACCACTGGAGACGCCGGGGTTTAGCAGGAGCAGGTTCGAGGGTCGACAGGCCGGTAGGGCTGGGGCCAAATCAGTTGGTGTCTTCCTCTTGTTAGCAGCTGCACGGCAGGTCTTCTTGATCTTCTTTCTTGTTTCAGAATCTGGATCTAAGGAAGGAAGGTTCAGGGTGCCCCTAAATACTAGATTTAGGGGCGTTACAGGTAGGTAAAGGGCAGGGACCAATGGGTCCCTTCCCTGGGGTGGGTACACCCCCTATCCTGCCACTCTCCAGTGGGAGGCGGGCAGGAGCCTAGTCCTGATTGGGCAGGGCTCCCCATCTTCAAGATGGCGAGAGCCCGGAGATGTGCTTCACCTCGCCTCCCCCACCTGACGGGTGGGGTTGGCAGAGGCTGGCACACCCCCTCTCCTCCCTCGGTGTTTCCCGCCAGCCTTCCCGCCAGAGTGGGGGCTAGAACCAGTGGGGACCAGTTGCTGAGTACAGCAAGTGGTCTGGGGAAGCTCACAAAGGTGGAATGCCTCTGAAGCTTCCCCCTGCCCATCCTGGGGGAGGAGGCCTAGCACCTCGCCCAGGACGTGCATTGTTGCAGGCCCGGGAGAGCGGATGGCTCTCTACCCAGGGGTCCAGCAACATGTCTGCTGGGTGGCAGCCTAGGCAGCCCCTCAGACAGGACGTGGATTGTAGGTTAGGTTCAGGGGGCAACTCTAAGTTGCCCTCTGTCATGCATTTTACATTAAATCCCACACTGGCATCAGTGTGGGTTTAATGTGCTGAGAAGTTTGATACCAAACCTCAGTCTTCAGTGTAGCCATTATGGTGCTGTGGAGTTCGTAATGACAACCTCCCAGCACCATATACTCTTAATGGCATCACTGCACTTACAGTGCCCAGGAATGGCCCTGGGTACTGTAGGGTCACAGGGCTCATGCACCTGTGCCCACACCACTGGCATAGTGCACCCAGCTAGAGGGGTGACTGAGGTATGCCAGGGCAGTGTGTTTGTGGACATGGCACACAGGGATGTGTGCCATGTCGACTCTCTGTTTAGTTCTGCACCAAGACACTCAGCCTGCAAAGGCAGGGTACAGGGCCTCTAAGGGTGGCACAATAAGTGCTGCAGCCCTTAGTGGCCTTCTCTGGTCACAATGCCCTGGGGACCATTTACCAGGGGCTGACATGTGGCCAGAGGTGCCTTTTGGGTTTAGGCTGTAATGCAGTTTTAGGGAAGGAACACAGGCCCTGGGCACCTGATTGGCAGGAGCCCAGGGCACACTCAGTCGAAGTACATCAGCAATTCAGCAAAAAGTGGGGGGCATACCATGCAGGAAAGATGGCACTTTCTCACAACAGAGGCGGCAACTCATGTGGCAATAGAATCAGCCTGTGCAGGAGCGTGAGACTTTTAGACATTTGGCTTATTCACGCTGTTAAAGCCACAGATGACAGTCACATGACGTCACACGCACACTCCACTTTTCTGCCTTCTGATGGCATCACAACTGACACCGCACACAAGGTTACTCACGATCCAGAAGAGGCCATCGCGCAGTGGGGAGCAGGGAGTGATATCACACATAGCAAAGGTGGTATGTCTTACCTTATTAGCATGTTTAATATAACACCTACATCTCGGTCACTACTAATGTGGGGTCCGCTATTCGCCGCTGCCCAGTGGAGCAGTATGCGGATAGCACACAATTGGGCACCAGGCTCCTTTCAAAAGTCTCCTTCGTCTCTACTAATGACGTCACTACGGATACCAGAAAGAAGCCAGTGCAATGCACGTGGTGCAAATAGTTATTTCATAATATAGAATCTCTTCTACATACCAGCATCTCTCCTCACAGAGGTGTGCTGCTAACATCCACAGCTGTGCGCCCTCTTAACAACCCTCCTGTCGCCCCAAACGACCTGAGAAAATGGTACCTAAACAACGAGTAAAGTCACCCAAAAACAAATTAAATTGGTTCAACTCGGATATTTGTGCTGATGACATCATTCATGACGTCACGCACGACCCCACGCAGACACTGCGTACGCTTTGTCTTATCTTTCTGTTGCAATAAGTCGTCGACCCACAGCACTGGAAATGATGAACACATCGTGGGTCCACCAGGGGTTTGAACCTGTGACCCTACAGACTGAGAGCTTCTTCTGATTGGTTGTTTTTTTTCCTTCACTTAAGTATGTGGCAGCTGCCGCCCTACCACCATGTGTTGTCCATAAGATTATCATTCCGTGACTCATAAATTGCATGACGTGTCGGTGGTGGCGAGGCAGCTTTCTGGTGTTAAACATTCCATTTGGATTAAACCCCTGCACGCTGAGGGAGGTGTCGACTTTGCCAAGATCACACTTATTGTCAGCGTGACAATAGGAGGGCACCGTAATGCGACCGTTGCCTGCCACCCAAGTTATGAGCTTTCCACATCTGCATCATTTCTGTCTGGCAGTTCTAATGCACATTACAGCTAAGCGATCGGCGCAGGGGACTGGAGGGCTGTGGCGCTGCCTGCTTCTCTTGTTTTGGGATATGATACCCGGGCACGGCTCACTTCCAGAAGCCCCTCCCCGAACCCATCTTTGGCATGGAGAGTTTCACATGACTTTGTTATTGTAATTCCTAGTGGCGGCATGCTCTGGAAACAATTAAGAGGGTCGTAACTGCTGGAAGCAAGAGCCAGCGAAAGAGGAGGAGCGAAAGCTTCAGAGACCCGAGTAAAAAACCTTTTTGCAATTGTAATTTGTATTTACGCAGTGCTGTTTTTACCGTCCCGTAGTGTCACAGCGCTATAGTCTTCTACATGGAAACCAGTGTGTGCTGAGCGCGCGCTGTGAGCTCGATCATCTTCACCTGCATGGGGTTGAGGGCCCTGGTGATAAAAGTACTCCCTGGCAGAGGCAGATCCCACACTTTCTGCCCGAGCCCTTGCTTCCCGCAATCTCAATGCACTTAGCGCTTCACATCACCGGCCGGAGTTCTAAGCTCTTTGCACTGGCTGTACAAGTGCTCGAAGCTCTCTTTAAAAAACAAGCATTGGCAAAACCAATAGGTCTCGCCTATGCAAGAGCTCTTGGCTTTGCCAATGTCTTTTAGCCCCGTTGTAAAGCAGCGCAGCTGCTGTTCAGTCCTCTCTTAATTGAGACCTAGCAATCAGGGCTACCTGTGACAGCCACATAAATGTAAGTTTTAATAATAAGTATATAAATAAATAGCACTTCTGCCTCTACTAAACACCGTGACTAACCAATATCATCGTCAGTCAATTTAATAGTACTCACTTTACTGACTTCGGAAGAAGGAGTTGGTCTTTGAACTTGTAAAATTCAGAACACTACATGTTTTTGCTGCATTTTTGCTTATTAATAAATGCTATTGGAGAGTTACTTTAGTTAATTGTGGTTACAATGCAGTTTAAATTAAGTTTGATTAAATTAACAACTGCTAAAGAAAATGATCAAGGACTTGAAAGACGAGGTTTTATTACATTTATGTTTATGTATTTTTATTCATGCTGCCTTTTGGCACCTGGATTCAGCTCGCCGGGGAGGCTGAGGTGGAGTGAGAATGATGTCGAGGGTGAGCTAGGGGCACAAACAGAGACTTTGACAATGGCGGCTGCTACAAACCTTCTCCGGAAGTTCTGAGAATGGTCTGTGCCAGTAAGAACCATCTCTCATCACCCCTGACTGGGACCGAGGTATGGGGCAACAGTTGCGACTAAAGATGGGATGAGAGCCTTCCAAAGAGCGACGGGACTTGGAAGATTGGAAATTACCTCAGAAGCATTTACTTTAGGAAGAGTGCATTGCACACTCAGGAGGGGGTAGAAGGAAAGCAAACAGCAGAACACTGTAAATGGCCTAATGTAATGTAATCGAACAATATCAGGTGAAAGCACTACGTATTCACAGCTCAGGGAGTGCTTCTTCTTATGACAAATCTCCTAATATCACACCCGTTGCGGCTAGGGCTGCGGATGTTAGAACTGGGTAACTAGGTTAGAATCTCGGCTCAGGCGCAGCATCTTGTGATTCCGTGCAAATTGCTTAACTACACTGTGCTTAAAAACGGTTTTGTAAGGGGAGCGGATTTCCGTGTGAAGCGCTATAATGCCCTTGGTTCAAGTTTGCGCTATAATTGTGCGGGACAGGCAAGCAGATGCGGGGAGGAGGTAGTGGTACAGGCAGCAACGACGACTGGAGTAAGGGGGCAGCAGCACTCTGAAGGGAAGGGTAGGAGGGTTGATGAAGCAACACGAGAAACAAGCAGCAACACCAGCCCGGCGGCGTTCAAGATGAGCGCGATCAGAAGGATGACGTAGCAGCGTCCAATCCTGAAAGGAATTTAAGTGGAGCGCGGCCGGAAGTCGTCCATGGACAGCCTTTACCTTGCGGGAGCGAGCAGCAAGGCGCGATAATTGCAAACAGATGGCGCCGCTGCTCGCTCCCGCAAGGGAAACGCCAAACGTGCACGAGTGGCAATAGAGAACAGTGCAAAACATGCACGAGTTTGAACAAAAGTCCTGAGCGATGCCAAGAGGTCCCTCCTAAGCAGCGCTTGCGCGCTGCGTAGGCAAGACCTAAAAATAACAAATATAGTGCTTGCGGTCCCGAAAATGAAAGCGGACCGCGCATGTAACTTACAAAAAAATATGAAAGCGGACCACTTAGCGCTGCACATCACCGCCTGGAGTTCTAAGCTCTTTGCACTGGCTGTACAAGTGCTCGAAGCGCTCTTAAAAAAATAACAAATATAGTGCTCGCGGTCCCGAAAATGAAAGCGGACCACGCATGTAACTTACAAAAAATAACAAATATAGTGCTTACCGAGTAATTGAAGGAGGCCATGTCCCTCCGCAAGTAAAAGATCCAATCCCGGTGGGCGGGGCCCAAAGCGGACAGGGTGGCAACAAGGAGGGACTAAAAAGCCTCCGGAGCAATAATAACACCACGTTTAGCATAATAGGTAATGCAAAATGACGCGCACCAATGGGAAACACGGGCGGAGCACAAAGCGAACTTCTGGAACCATATTGATTCCAAGAAGCCCTCGCATGGCGAGAGCAGCGCATGCGCGCTGCTAACGCCAGGCGAGACCTAAAAACGGTTGGTCACCTCTTGGATAATGCTCTAAAACACAGCTGAAATGATTTGAGCCCATTCAATGCAGGTGCCACGCATATGTGAACCATTTTATAAGCAATGCAATCAATCATTTAGTCACTTCCCTAAAATTCATAAAAGATAGTCAACAATATGATAAGTTGGGAAATGAAAAACATATTACAGACTTTACAGAAGAAAATAGAGTGCAGTGGTATATTTAGAATGACACGGAAAGAGACAATCAACAGATCCTAAGAACCACCCACAAAAATGTTGGTAGTGTATGGGGTAGGTGACAGACTAGATGAAGAACCACAATCTCACCTTGAATGGGGATTAAACTGAAGTGATATTTGGTAACCAATTTTTATGGTTACAGTTAGGGTAGTTAACTAAACTCGGGTCCAACAGCCCTCTTCTCCAACTACCAGTCAATTAAGCAAGAAATCTAGGTATCATTTTAAACTCTAATCTATCATTCAAACCACAAATTCACAAGCTCATTTCCACCTGCATGAAGCTGTTGAAAATTATTAAAAAGGTCCTCCCGCTGCTGCCTCATACCTCCAAAATTACAGTGGTCCAGACCATAGAACTTTGACTGGACTACGGCTATTCCTTACTGCTAAGCCTCAAAGTTTCGTAGACAATCTAAACTGAAGGGGCAAGAAAGGTTCTTGGATATAACCACCAAAACCCATTCTCTAATCATCTACAAGTCCAGTGCCTCACAGTATAATATAAGAAACAGAGGATGGGTGGAAGATCGCTCTCAGTGATAACGGCCAGAGCATGAAATACCATGCCCTTGAGCTCAGGACACAATCTAATCTCTCCAAGTTCCGTAAAGAGCTAAAGACTTATCTCTTCAATATAACACTCCAATCATCTATCTTCATGACTGGACTATCCTCTCCTCTGATATGATAATCTAAAAAGGAAAGCATCTGGGTACCTCGTGTCCAAACTATACAAAAGTATTAATTCAAGAAGAAATCAGGAAAAAAAATATAATCGCTAGTAGATACTGAGATCTTTGTCATCTCATCTTTGAAAACCTTCAGGATGAATTTTAAAAAAGCATGCAAAATACCTGCAAAGCTTGATCAGTCACTGAACAGAAATATGTAAAAACGTATCACTAAGAACAAACTAGTGCAGTGCTAAAAGCATATTGATACTAAACAGTAAGCAAAAAGTAACTCTACTGGCTCGTTGGACCAACTTATTACATAAAAGTAGAGGGACACAAAATAACAGCCGGCACTGAGAAAAATCCAGTTCCTTCCATTTGTTAAACATGGTCTATGCTACAAATCAGTCCACTAATGGAGAGGCTTCAGGTGGTACTGCAGATGCCATTTATTTAGTTCATGAAAATACTTCACGTGAAAATCCGCAATGCAAATTGACATATTACTGCTGGATGCCATGCATCAATACAAGGTTTGCAAGAATTTTTCGGCCCCAAAGGATTCTCTGGACTAACCTGCTCATTCTTCTTGACGCCCAAGACCCTTAACGATTTCCCACATGCTGGAGGAGTGAAGGAAACGATTCACTAGCTCCTCTCATGATTCTTCTCCCTCCCCCCCCGAATCTAACCATTCGATTATTTTTAAGTGAAAGCAAGGTCTTTAAAAGAAGGAAATGAAGTTACGAGTGATTTTATTAATTCGAAAACTAATGTCCAATTCAGATAAGCTTAAAAATCTAGATTGCATTAACATTTATATATGCAGAAAGAAAAGTGCACTTTTATTATAGGTGGACAATATTTCCACATGAATGCGTTTCTTTGTGTGCTTTTCCATTTTAGAAAATCAGCTAAATACAAGCCTAATCCTTGTGATTAATAAATTGTATTAATTCCTCTCAAGGAAGCCTTGTACAGGATATTCCCACCTTTGTACCTTCCAAGGTATTTTGCTCCAGCCTTTCTTGGCTCAACTAATGAATAATCCCCATCTATTGTATTTCTGTATTACATAAGTCACGGCTTTTTCTCCATTTCCTATGCATATCTCAATCATTAATATGCGGTAGAAGTATGTTTCTAGATGTATCTTATTGAATTTATCTTATGTATTGCAATATTCATTGGTGTACTAGAATTATACAGTGCTCTCTACTGAATGTGTGTGACTTTTCTGTCTAAAACCCATTACAAGATACTATTGAAACAGTGATTTATATTTATTAACTAACCAAGTTTTGCCTCTGATCTTAATTTTGAATAAACCTAAAAAATTGAATTTGGAATTCTGTCTCATGTAATTAGATTTGATTGGTTTAGATGAAGTCTTATGCAGACGCAGATAGTCCCGTTCCTACATATCGACCCTCTTAATTATTTTAATTTGAGCTTAAGCAGATTGCTTTCTTACATAAGGTTTGAAAGACATTCTCCTGCCAACTGAAAAAAAACAAGAATGCCATCTCTTCAGAAATCCTGAACAATCACTGCAATTGTTTCGGAACTAAGTATATATCCCAACCTTTAAAGCCAACAGGAACTGGTCTATCCTTCTGAAAAAGTCAGTAAATGAGAACTCAAAAAATGATATACCTTAAATAGCTTTATTATACACTACTCTAGTATATAGCAAACGAATAACAAATATAAACAATTATTAGCAGGCTGCAAAAGTGAACAAAAATACCAGAATATTTTCAACACTGAGGAAGCTTAGATTCACCAAAAAAAAAGTTACTACCTGTAATTATGGTTTCGCAGCTTGAAACTCAGATTCAAATGCACCTAGTAGTTGGGTCTATAAGTGTATGGCCTTGTAAAATTTTCTTGATTAGTGAGTGCCAGATGACCTAGGCAAAGCCCTATAATGACGCCGACTGTTTTCCCACAATGCCCTTGTACATACCCACTATGTTAAATTTCTTTTTCTTCCTCCACTTTTTCCTTCCACGAACCTCCTCGAAAGTGAGGCAGGAGGGTCGCATGTGAACCTAGAAGTTTCAAGCTGCCCAGCTATAATTACAGATAACGAATAGTTTCTTACCTGTCGGTGTAGTTTTGCAGCTTGAAGACTTTCTTGATTCACTATGCTGTGCATTATTCCGCCATCTCGTGGTTGGGTCCGGATTCGTAGTCTTTTCTTTGTTTTTTTTTTGTTGGCCCAGGTGGGCGGCGACGCCCCACCATTTGGTGTCTTCGGTGACGTCGTCGCGCTTCCGGCGGAAGCTCCCACCCTTGGTAGCCATCTTCGGATTCTTTTTTCTTTTCCTCTTACAGTTTTTGTTGTCTATGTCTTTCACTTTTTTCTCCTTCAATTTTTCTTTGATCCCTCTAAACTCTGTATGTAGTCTAGTTGTACCCTTAACCTCCTATGTTATCTTCCTGGTGGAGGCGGGTGGGATCGCTAGTGAATCCAGAAAGTCTTCAAGCTGCAAAACTACACCGACAGGTAAGAAACTATTCGTTTTGCAGCGTGAATCTTTCTGGATTCACTATGCTGTGCATAGACTTAGTAGCGGTTTTGTTATTGCGGTGGTTGGGTGGAAGATGAGCATTGGTTGCTGAAAATGTGCTGTAAGACCTTCTGTCCTACTTGTGCTTCTTTGTTCATCTGGATATCAACACAGTAGTGTTTAGTGAACGTGTGCACGGAAGACCATGTTGCCGCTTGGCAAATGTCTTGTATAGGTGTGTTCGCAAGGAACGCAACCGTTGCTCCCTTCTTCCTTGTTGAGTGAGCCTGGGCGGCTCCTTGTAATTGTTGCCCTGCTTGCTTGTGGCAGAGTTGTATTGCTTGTGCAATCAATCGTGCTATGGTATTTTTTGTTACTGGTCGTCCCAAGAAACTGCTTGCGAAGGAAACGAAGAGTTGTTTTGTTTTCCTGCATTTTTTAGTCCTTTCTATGTAGTGCATTACTGCCCTTCTGGCGTCCAGCGTGTGTAGCGCCTTTTCTGAGGGCGTTGAAGGCTTCTGGAAGAAACTTGGTATCTGTATAGTTTGATTGATATGGAACCGCGACACTACCTTTGGTAGGAAGTGTGGGTCCGTCCTCATGACAATCCTGTCGTTGTGTATTTGCAATTAGGGCTCTTGTAGTGTCAGAGCCTGTAGTTCACTGACTCTCCGCAGTGACGTGATAGCCACTAAGAAAGCCGTTTTTAGTGTGAGCATGTGCAGTGTGCTCTTGTGTATGGGTTCAAAAGGTGCTTTCATCAACTGTGTTAGTACAGTGTTGAGGTTCCAGCTAGGGGCTGGCATCCTTTTAGGGGGCTATTCTTTTGGCCCCTTCCAGGAATCTTTTGACTACTTGGGAGGTGAAGAAGCTCTTCCCCGCTTCTCCCCTTGTGTAAGCCACAATTGCTGCTAAGTGAACCCTTAGTGATGAGTAGCTCAGCCCGCTTTGTAGTAGGTGCGTTAAGTATCTTAGTACCGTTGATTCTTTCGTGACCTTTCGTTGTCGACCCTCTGTAATGCACCATTGCGAGAACCTTTTCCACTTCGCAATGTAGCATTTTCTTGTAGTGGGTCTCTTTGCTTCTCTGAGTACCGCCATGGTGCTTGGGGGTAGTTTGAGGTGTGCGAATTCTAGGTCCTCAGGAGCCATGCTGCTAGGCTGAGGCTGTCTGGTTCTGGGTGGAGCACTTTTCCGTCTTGCATTGTGAGGAGGTCTTTCCTTCTGCTGAACCTGTGTGCTGGTTCCTGCGCCATTTCCATTATCTGTGAGAACCATGTTTGTCTGGCCCACTGAGGTGCCACCAGTATGAGTGTCATGCTGCTGCTCCTGCATTTGCTGAGTACTTTGTGTAACAGTGGTATCGGGGGAAAAGCGTAAGCAAATTCGTTCGACCAACTTATCCATAGGGCATTCCCTAGGGACCTTTGGTCCGGCTGTCTGGATGCGTAATGTTGGCATTTTGCATTCTGGGGTGTTGCAAAGAGGTCTATCCGTGGTGTTCCCCACTTTTGGAACAGTTGCTATACCTCCTGTTGGTTCAGTTCCCATTCGTGGGATGCAGACGTCTGCCTGCTGAGTCGGTCTGCTTCTACATTGTCTATTCCTGGGAGGTGTATTGCTAGCAGGTCTATCCTTAGAGGGATGGCCCATCTCCAGATCTGTTGTGCCAGACTTGACAGCGGTGCTGATTGTGTCCCACCTTGCTTGTTGATGTAGAACATTGCAGTTGTGTTGTCTGTTTGTATCAGCACTCGCTGGCCGTAAAGCTGCTTTTGAAAGGCTTTTAAGGCTAGGAACACAGTTTTGAGTTCTAGGTAGTTGATGTGTTTCACTGCATCTTGTTGTGACCAGAGCCCCCTGACGCGGAGTCTGGTTATGTGCGCGCCCAAGCCCTGCTGTGAGGCGTCTGTTGTGATGGTCACTGTTGGAGTTGGCTGTGTGAATGGCTTCCCTTGTAATATGTTCTCTTCTTTCCACCACGCTATTTCTTTCTGCACTGCGTGTGTGACAACCACTAGATCTTCCCAACTCCCTGTGGCTTGTGACCATTGCTGTTGTATCCATTCCTGGAACGGTCTCATGTGCAGTCTGATATGCGGGACAAGGTGGATGCATGATGCCATTATTCCCATTAGCCTGCTCACTGTCCTCACTGTCAGAACTTGCCCCTTGCGGTAATGACGTGTTTCCCTCAGGAGCGCTATAGTTCTCTTGTCGCTGGGGAACACCTTGGACTGTGTGCTGTCTATTTGTGCCCCCAAGAATATCTTGATTTGTTGGGGTTCTGTTGACGATTTTTCCCAATGTATTGAGAAACCTAATGTGGACAGTGTTTCTATGACTTGTTTGATGTGATTTTTGCAGAGTCTGTATGATCCTGCTTTTACCAGCCAGTCGTCGAGGTAGGGGTATACATGTATGCTCCTTCTCCGAAGGTGCGCTGCAGCTGCTGCTAGGCATTTCGTGAACACTCTTGGTGCGGACTTTAGTCCGAAGGCTAGCACTGTGAACTGGTAGTGATCGTGGCCTATCACGAATCTTAATAGCCGTTTGTGTTTGCGGTTGACGGGTATGTGCAGGTATGCCTCTTTTAGGTCTAAGGTCGCCATGTAATCCCCTTCTTGGATTTGGGGTATTACTTCCTGAAGTGAAGTCATCTTGAATTTTTGAGTTTTTACGAACTTGTTCAGGAATCTGAGGTCCAGTATTGGTCTTAGTGTATCGTCTACCTTTGGCACTAGGAAGTACGTTGAGTATATTCCCTTGTTCCTTTCGTTGTTTGGAACTGGCTCTATTGCTCTTTTTTGTAGCAGTTCCTCTGCTTCTAGGCGGAGGAGGGCTAGTTCTCTTGCGGGTATTGACCGATGTCTTGGTCTTCTCCCTGGCAGGTGTTTTTGGAGGTCTATGCAGTACCCGTGCTGTATGGTGTTTAGTATCCATTTGTCCGTGGTAATTTTCCTCCATTGTGTGAGAAATTTTCCTATTCTTCCTCCCACTGGTGTCGTATGCTCGGTGGTTATTTGCTGTGTGCTTCTGCTCTTTATCTTTTCCTTTTGCGGACTTCCCCTCAACCTTGGTGTTAACGGTGGGGGGCTTGTTCTGTGTGTGGAGTCACTTTGAGGCGGGCTGCTGGCCCCTCTTCGGGCCTGTCCCCGTCCGTACCCGCGCCCTCGAAAGGACCGTCCTCTGGGTTGGTACTGCCAATTCTGCTGCTGTTGTCCCTGCAGGTTTTGGCCCTGGTTGTTCCCTTGGTACCCTTGTTGTTGTGATTGGTGTGAAGTGGTAGGTGCATTGCCTCCTCTACCACTGGCTCGCCTTGAGGGTTCCCTCTTCTCATTCCCCTGAACTGCAGCGCTCCCATGGACCTTGCAGTTTCGTTGTCCGTCTTTAGTTGTGTTAATTTGTTGTCAACTGTTGCTCCAAACAGTTTCTCACCGTCGAACGGTGTGTTGATGATGTTGCTCTGTACTTCTGGTTTGAAGCCGGAGATCCTGAGCCATGCGTGTCTCCTCTCAGTCATCCCTATCATCATTTGCCTGCTGGAGTTCTCTGCTGCGTCTAAGGCTGACTTTAGGCAAGTGTTCGCGATGGCCTTGCCTTCTTCCGCTAGGTAATTGGCCCTTTGTTGGTGTTCTTCTGGCAGGTGCTTAATGAGCTGGCTCATTTCTGCCCAATGCTGGTATGCATGCCTGCTGATGAGGGCGTTGGAGTTGGCGATACGCCAGTGTATGGCTGCGTTCCTCTCCACCTTACGTCCTGTGAGGTCTATTCTTTTGCTCTCCTTGTCTGGAGGTGGGCCTGTGTTGGTGGGCACACCGGCCCTCTTCCTGGCTGTTGCAGCGATAATGGAGTCTGCTGGTACAGACCCCTGTATGTATGCAGGATCTTTTGTGGAGTGCTTATACTTCTTTTCGCTCCTCGGGGTAACCGCCTTGCAGATTGCTGGTTCCCTGAAGGCCTCCCTTCCCTGGTCGAGAACGCCAGGTAACATGGGTAGAAATTGGCTCCTTGTCTGTTGGGGGAGCAGGGTTTCGAAGAGGAAACCTGCTTTTGTTTTTTCCTCCTGCATTTCGACCCCATAAGTCTTTGCAGCCTTCTGCACGACCTCATTGTAGACTCCGATGTCGTCTGGCGGCGAAGGTCTCGAGGGGTAAGTGTCTACCCCTTCTTCTGGTGACTCTGCGTCGAGGTCTTGCCAGTCTAGGTCTTGTACTTCAGAGGACGCCGAGTCCCTGTAAGGCAGCATCTCTTCTTCGCCTTCGGCCTCGAAGTAGTAGTATTCCTCGTCCTGGTCTTCGAGCTGTTCGGGTGTCCCCGGGGCCTCGACGACTTCGGCCTCGAACTCCTCGACTGCCTCGTGGGCTTGCTTCGACGGAATAGCGTATTGTTTCATCTTCTCGTCGAAGTCTTTTTTGGGTTGCAGGATGCTCGCCATCTCTGCCTCGAGCCTCCTCTTCTTTTTCGCCATCTCGTGGGCCTTTTCGGCGTCGAGTGGTGCAGTGCCTCTCTTCGCGGTCGCGGTCGTCGAAACAGACGCCGGGCCTTCCTTTCTCGGTGTCGAGGTTTCCTTTTCTGGGACGACCTTTGACGCCTTCGTTTTTTCGGAGGCTTTCGCCGATTGAGAGTCCTTGTCCAAGGATCCGCTCGGCTGTTTGTCCCTTGGTGCTGTTGCTTTCGTCGAGTGTTTCGGCGGCAACGCTCCCTTCGAGGACTTTGCTACACTTCTCGGAGTGTCGCTAGGGATTCTGGCTTCACTCTTTCGAGCGTCGCTTTGGTGTTTTGGGGTCGACGACTCCCTTACCTCCTTCGACGTTTTCTTTTCGATTTCGACGACAGCGCAGTCCTCTGGTCCCTCTGCGATGTTGTCCTCCTCTCCGCTCGAGAGACCCAGGTCTCGGAGAGATGGTGCTGGTCCCTGGCCCTGCATGCTGTAGTTCGCCCTTCTCTGTCTGTCTCTCACCCGGAGGGTCTTCGGGGTGAACGCCGAGCACGCGTTGCAGTCTTCGCTGGCGTGGTCGAGCGGCAAGCAGAGGTTGCAGACTGGGTGCTGGTCTTTTTGGGCGTATTTGTGGTGGCAATTTCTGCAGAACTTGAACGGAGTCTTGTCCATAACCGCGCTTAGGGAGCCCCCTGTGAGCGCATTCTCTGTAGGCGTCGAGATTTCGGTCGTGGACCTTCTACCTCGTCGTCCTTCTCCGGTACTAGTGTCGTCGTCCGGTGTCTCAGGAGTACATCTTCTGTGATGAAATTTCGACTTTTCAAGATTCTTCGTCCAAACTTTCTGGAACTTTTCGGCAACGATCCAGACCCCACGGCGGAAAAAAGAATCTGAAGATGGCTACCAAGGGTGGGAGCTTCCGCCGGAAGCGCGACGACGTCACCGAAGACACCAAATGGTGGGGCGTCGCCGCCCACCTGGGCCAAAAAAAAAAAAAAAAAAAAAAACAACAAAAGAAAAGACTACGAATCCGGACCCAACCACGAGATGGCGGAATAATGCACAGCATAGTGAATCCAGAAAGATTCACGCTGCAAAAGTAAGTTACTCATTTCTTTTGCAGCATGAAATCTCTTCTAGCTTTACACAGAACATGTCGCGGTATTACCTCCACTTGGGAGGTCAGTTGGAGGAGGGAGTGGAAGTTAATAGTATTTTTTTTAGAACTGCTTGACCCATTACTTCCTCCTTCCGTGACTACGTCTAAACAGTTGTGCCTTGTGAAGGTGTGATCGGAGGACTATGTGGTGGCCCTGCAGATTTCTTGCCTGGACACATTAGCTAGAAGTGCCATAGTAGCTCCTTTCTTCCTAGTTGAATGCACCCTTGGTTTGGCGCGCAAGGAATTATTAACTAGTGAATAAAATTTCAATAGTTTGAACAATCCATTTAGCAATAATATTGTTTGTTACTGAAGTCTCTAAAGCATGTGGATAATGTCCTACAAAGAACTGATTGGTCTTTCTGATGTCTTTGGTAACTTGTATGTAATGCATAACTGCCCTCTCGACATCCAAAATGTGCAGGGTCGCTCAGCGACGTTTGATGGCTTCCGAAAAAAAAGCAGGTAGTGAGGTAGTAGGATTTATGAGAAAAGGAGATATGATCTTGGTAGGAATTTTGGGCGAGTTCTCACTACTACCATGTCTTTGTACAGATATGCCTGTAACAAAACTCACTCTTCTTAAGGAGGTAATGTCACTAAGAAGACTGTTTTTAGGTCTCAGCCTACCATACAGCACAGCGGTCTCGTTTGCTAACGACATCTTGAGGACATTCAGAAAGCTGACCTAGGAATGCATTTTGCCTGTTGCTTACCATTGGCTTTGTGGTTTGTAACTCACATTTTCTTGCTTTTTATTTGCTTGCTTAATTTGCTTTAGGCTGTCCAGCTTGAGCTTGTCCCTCCCGTTGCCCAAACCTGGTTTACTGTATTCTTCCACAAACTCACTTTCTGTAAACAGGCCTTTAAATCTTGCTCTTATCTTGTCACATTTGCTGTGCATTCAAAGGCAGAGGTCAAATGTCAAGCTCTCTCCTCCGAGGGAGCTTGGCGTTTACTTTTCTTTCTCTGACTTCACAGTGAGAATTTATGCTGAGTATCCATGTAGGAGGAGAGTGTGTAGGATGTTTTTTTTTCTAGCACACAAAAACAAATGAATTGTGCCGATTTATCAGAATTAGTACAAATGAAGCAGATTTTTTTTTATTAATTCTGAAGTGTGGTGGAAACAAATTTGAATACGATCAAAACACATCAATACACTAAGTTATGACGTTTGCACACATTGTGTGCAGTAAAACCGTATTTCGGTGCAACTGTAATGGTCATTTCAATTGAAAACGTGTTGCCTGTAATGGCAGTGCACTACCACATCGTGCATACTACACACTACGCCACTCACTCAATGTCCTTCCACTCTATGCCACGCCACGCCATTCTACAACCCTCCACGACATGCCTCTACGCTCCTCCACTCTAACACACTCTACGAAACCCCACTTGACTCCATGCCACTCCAATATATGCCACTCACTACACGACACTCCACAACACACCACACCACACCACCTACCCCACTACACTACAATATACTCCACTACCCCGATCTTTGCTCACTAACCCAATATACCATGTTGAACAGCAGTCATACTGGTGTACACATTAGCTAGAACACATTGCCAAATCCAATAGGTCTCGCATAGGCAAGAGCTATTGGCTTTGCCAACGCTTGTTAAAGTAAGGTGTTTTAGTGTGGCTTTGTGCATGGGCTTAAAAGGTGCCTTCATTAACCATGCGAACACCAAACTAAGGTTTCACTGAGGGGTAGGTACTGTCCTTGTAGGAAAAAGTATATTTGCTTGTTCTATGAATCTTTTCATTAAGGGAACAGTGAGGAATTGTTTTGCGTGCATTCTTCTCACATAAGCAGCAATAGCCGACAAATCTACTCTCAGTTAAACAGAAGATAGTTTATATTTAGTGAGATTTGTGAGATATGGGACTATGGCAGTGTCATGAGGCAAAAGGAACGAATAGTTTCTTACCCGTCGGTGTAGTTTTGCAGCTTGAAGACTTTCTGGATTCACTATGCTGTGCATTATTCCGCCATCTCGTGGTTGGGTCCGGATTCGTAGTCTTTTCTTTGTTTTTGTGGTTTTTTTGTTGTCTTCGGTGACGTCGTCGCGCTTCCTGCGGAAGCTCCCACCCTTGGTAGCCATCTTCGGATTCTTTTTTCTTGTTCCTCTTACAGTTTTTGTCGTCTAGGTCTTTGTCTTTTATCTTTCAATTTTCCTTTTGATCCCTCTAAACTCTGCATGTAGTCTAGTTGTACCCTTAACCTCCTATGTTATCTTCCTGGCGGAGGCGGGTGGGATCGCTAGTGTATCCAGAAAGTCTTCAAGCTGCAAAACTACACTGACAGGTAAGAAACTATTCGTTTTGCAGCGTGAATCTTTCTGGATTCACTATGCTGTGCATAGACTTTGTAGCGGTTTTGTTATTGCGGTGGTTGGGTGGAAGATGAGCATTGGTTGCTGAAAATGTGCTGTAAGACCTTCTGTCCTACTTGTGCCTCTTTGCTCATCTGGATATCCACACAGTAGTGTTTGGTGAACGTGTGCACGGAAGACCATGTTGCCGCTTGGCAAAGGTCTTGTATAGGTGTGTTCGCTAGGAACGCAACCGTTGCTCCTTTCTTCCTTGTTGAGTGAGCCTGGGCGGCTCCCTCTAACTCTTGTCCTGCCTGCTTGTGGCAGAGTTGTATTGCTTGTGCAATCCATCGTGCTATGGTATTTTTGTTACTGGCCGTCCCAGGAAACTGCTTGCGAAGGAAACAAAGTTGTTTTGTTTTCCTGCATTCCTTTGTCCTTTCTATGTAGTGCATCACTGCCCTTCTGGCGTCCAGCGTGTGTAGCGCCTTTTCTGTGGGCGTTGATGGTTTCTGGAAGAAACTTGGTATCTGTATTGTCTGGTTAATATGGAACCGCGACACCACCTTTGGCAGGAAGTGTGGGTCTGTTCTCAAGACAATTCTGTCCTTGGGTATTTGCAAGTAGGGCTCTTGTAGTGTAAGAGCCTGCAGTTCACTGACCCTTCGCAGTGACGTGATAGCCACTAAGAATGCCGTTTTTAGTGTGAGCATGTGCAGTGTTATTTTGTGTATGGGCTCAAATGGTGGTTTCATCAACTGTGTTAGCACAGTGTTGAGGTTCCAGCTTGGGGCTGGCATTCTTTTAGGGGGGGCTATTCTTTTAGCCCCTTCCAGGAATCTTTTGACCACCTGGGAGGTGAAGAAGCTTTTCCCCGCTTCTCCCCTGGTGTAGGCCACTATGGCTGCTAAGTGAACCCTTAGTGACGAGTAACTTAGCCCGCTGTGTAGTAGGTGCGTTAAGTATTGTAGTACCGTTGATTCTTTTGTGACTTTTCGTTGCAGTCCCTCTTTAATGCACCATTGCGAGAACCTTTTCCAATTTGCAATGTAACATTTTCTTGTCGTGGGTCTCCTTGCTTCTCTGAGAACTGCCATGGTGCTTGGTGGTAGCTTGAGGTGTGCGAATTCTAGGTCCTCAGGAGCCATGCTGCTAGGCTGAGGCTCTCTGGTTCTGGGTGGAGCACTTTTCCGTCTTGCATTGTGAGGAGGTCTTTCCTTCTGCTGAACCTGTGTGCTGGTTCCTGCGCCATTTCCATTATTTGTGAGAACCATGATTGTCTGGCCCACTGCGCTGCCACCAGTATGAGTGTCATGCTGCTGCTCCTGCATTTGCTGAGTACCTTGTGTAACAGTGGTATCGGGGGAAAAGCGTATGCAAATTCGTTCGACCAACTTATCCATAGCGCATTCCCTAGGGACCTTTGGTCCGGTTGTCTGGATGCGTAATGTTGGCATTTTGCATTCTGGAGTGTTGCAAACTGGTCTATCCGTGGTGTACCCCACTTTTGGAACAGCCGCTGCACCTCCTGTTGGTTGAGCTCCCATTCGTGGGATGCCGACGTCTGTCTGCTGAGTCGGTCTGCCTCTACATTGTCTATTCCTGGGAGGTGTATTGCCAGTAGGTCTATCCTTAGAGGGATGGCCCATCTCCAAATTTCCTGTGCTAGGTTTGATAGCGGTGCTGACTGTGTACCCCCTTGTTTGTTGATGTAGAACATGGTGGTTGTGTTGTCTGTTTGTATCAGCACTCTCTGTCCGTAAAGCTGCTTTTGAAAGGCTTTTAAGGCTAGGAACACAGTTTTTAGTTCTAGGTAGTTGATGTGTTTCACTGCATCTTGTTGTGACCACAGCCCCTGACGCGGAGTCTGTGCATGTGCGCGCCCCAGCCCTGCTGTGAGGCGTCTGTTGTGATGGTCACTGTTGGAGTTGGCTGTGTGAATGGCTTCCCTTGTAATATGTTCTCTTCCTTCCACCACGCTTTTTCTTGCTGCACTGCGTGTGTGACAACCACTAGATCTTCCCAACTCCCTGTCGCTTGTGACCACTGCTGCTGTATCCATTCTTGGAACGGTCTCATGTGCAGCCTGATATGTGGGACTAGGTGGATGCATGATGCCATTATTCCCATTAGCCTGCTCACTGTCCTCACTGTCAGAACTTGCCCCTTGCGGTAATGACGTGTTTCCCTCAGGAGCGCTATAGTTCTCTTGTTGCTGGGGAACACCTTGGACTGTGTGCTGTCTATTTGTGCCCCTAAGAATATTTTGATTTGCTGTGGTTTTGTTGACGATTTCTCCCAATGTATTGAGAAACCTAGTCTGGACAGTGTTTGTATGACTTGATTGATGTGATCCTTGCAGTGTCTGTATGATCCTGCTTTCACAAGCCAGTCGTCGAGGTAGGGGTATACATGTATGCCCTTCCTCCGAAGGTGCGCTGCAGCTGCTGCTAGGCATTTTATGAACACCCTTGGTGCGGACTTTAGTCCGAAGGCTAGCACTGTGAACTGGTAGTGATTGTGGCCTATCACGAATCTTAGTAGACGTTTGTGTTTGTGGTTGACGGGTATGTGCAGATATGCATCTTTCAAGTCTATGGTCGCCATGTAATCCGCTTGTTGGATTTGGGGTATTACTTCCTGAAGTGAAGTCATTTTGAATTTTTACGAATTTGTTCAGGAATCTGAGGTCCAGTATTGGTCTTAGTGTCTCGTCTACCTTTGGCACTAGGAAGTACGTTGAGTATACTCCCTTGTTCCTTTCGTTTATTGGAACTGGTTCTATTGCTCTTTTTTGTAGCAGCTCCTCTGCTTCTAGACGTAGGAGGGCGAGCTCCCTTGCGGGAATTGCCCGGTGTCTTGGTTTTCTGCCTGGGGGGTGTTTTTGGAGTTCTATGCAGTACCCGTGCTGTATGATGTTCAGTATCCACTTGTCCGTGGTAATGTTCCTCCATTGTGTGAGGAACTTTCCTATTCTGCCCCCAACTGGGGTTGTATGCTTGGTGGTTATTTTTTGGCAGTGTGTGTTTTATTTTGTCCTTTTGTTGACTTCTCCTCTCCCTTGGTGTTAATAGGGGAGGGTTTGGTTTGTTTGTGGAGTCACTTTGAGGTGGGCTGCTGTCCCCCTCTTCGGGCCTGTCCCCGTCCGTAAACGCGCCCTCGAAAGGACCGTCCTCTGGGTTGGTACTGCCAATTTTGCTGCTGTTGTCCCTGTTGGCTTTGGCCCTGGTTGTTCCCCTGGTATCCTTGCTGGGGGGACTGGTGTGAAGTGGTGGGTGCATTGCCCCCTCTACCATTGGGCCGCCTTGAGGGGTTTCCTCTTCTCATCCCCCTGAACTGCAGTGCTCCCATGGACCTCGCAGTTTCGTTGTCCTTTTTTAGTTGCGTCAACTTGTCGTCGACCGGTGCTCCAAACAGTTTCTCTCTGTCGAAAGGTGTGTTAATGATGTTACTCTGTACCTCCGGCTTGAAGCCCGAGATCCTGAGCCATGCGTGTCTCCTTTCAGTCACCCCTATCATCATTTGCCTGCTGGAGTTTTCTGCTGCGTCCAAGGCTGACTTTAGGCAAGTGTTCGCGATAGCCTTGCCCTCGTCCGCTAGGTAATTAGCCCTTTGTTGGTATTCTTCTGGCAGGTGTGTAATGAGCTGGCTCATTTCATCCCAATGCTGGTATGCATGCCTGCTGATGAGGGCGTTGGAGTTGGCGATGCGCCAGTGTATGGCTGCGTTCCTCTCCACCTTTCGTCCAGTGAGGTCTATTCGCTTGCTCTCCTTGTCTGGAGGTGGGCCTGTGTTGGTGGGCACACCGGCCCTTTTCCTGGCCGTTGCTGCGATAATGGAGTCTGCTGGCACTGACCCTTGGATGTACGCCGGGTCTTTTGTGGAATGCTTATATTTCTTTTCGCTTCTAGGTGTAACCACCTTGCAGACTGCAGGTTCTCTGAAGGCCTCCCTTCCCTGGTCCAGGACGCCGGGCAACATGGGTAGGAATTGGCTCTTTGTTGAGGGAGCAGTGTTTCGAAGAGGAAACCTGCTTTTGTCTTTTCCTCCTGCATTTCGACCCCATATGTCTTTGCAGCCTTCTGGACGACTCCATTGTAGACTCCGATGTCGTCCGGCGGCGAAGGCCTCGAGGGGTAAGAGTCTACCCCTCTTCTGGCGACTCTGCGTCGAGGTCTTGCCAGTCCAAGTCTTGTGCCTCCGAGGGCTCTGAGTCCCGGTAAGACTGCATCTCTTCTTCGCCTTCGGCTTCGAAGTCGTAGTCTTCTTCGTCCTGGTCTTCGAGCGGTTCGGGTGTTTTCGGGGGCTCGATGTATTCGGCGTCGAACTCTGAGTGCCTCGTGCGCTGGCTTCGATGGAATAGCGTATTGCTTCATCTTCTCGTCGAAGTCTTTTTTACGTTGCAGGATGCTCGCCATCTCTGCCTCGAGCCTTCTCTTCTTTTTCGCCATCTCGTGGGCCTTTTCGGCGTCGAGTGGTGCAGCGCCTCTCTTTGTGGTCGCGGTCGTCGAAGATGACGCCGGGCCTTCCTTTCTCGGTGTCGAGGCTTCCTTTTCGGAGGTGACTTTCGACGCCTTTGTTTTTCGGAGGCTTTCGCCGATTGGGAGTCCTTCTCGAAGGATCCGCTCGGTTGCTTGTCCTTGGATGCTGTTGCTTTCGTCGAGGGTTTCGGCGGCAACGCTCCCTTTGAGGACTTTTCTACACTTCTAAGAGTGTCGCTCTGGGTTCTGGCTTCACTCTTTCGAGCGTCGCTTGGGTGTCTTGGGGTCGACGACTCCCTTACCTCCTTCGACGTTTTCTTATGGACCTAGACGACAGAGCAGTCCTCCGGTCCCTCTGCGATGTGGTCTTCCTCTCCGCTCGAGAGGCCCAGGTCTCGGAGCGATGGTGCTGGTCCCTGCATGTTGTAGTTCGCCCTGCTCTGTCTCTCTCTTACTCGGAGGGTCTTCGGGGTGAACGCCGAACACGCGTTGCAGTCTTCACTGGTGTGTTCGAGCGGCAAGCAGAGGTTACAGACTGGGTGCTGGTCCTTCTGTGCGTACTTGTGGTGACAGTTCTGGCAAAACTTAAAC
The DNA here is from genome assembly GCA_963921515.1 of Calotriton arnoldi. Lineage (NCBI taxonomy): Eukaryota > Metazoa > Chordata > Amphibia > Caudata > Salamandridae > Calotriton > Calotriton arnoldi. The sequence goes on from CAWUFW010000136.1 coordinate 2,247,509, forward strand.
GGTGTCTTGTCCATAACCGCTCTCAGGGAGCCCCTGTGAGCGCATTCTCTGTAGGCGTCGAGATTTCGGTCGTGGACCTTCTACCTCGTCGTCCTTCTTGTTGTCTCCGGTTTACTTGTGTCGTCGTCCGGTGTCTCGGGAACGATCCTCTGTGGTGATATTCGACTTTGAGATTCCTCGTCCAAAGTTTCTGGAACTTCTCGGCAACGATCCAGACCCCACGGCAGAAAAAAGAATCTGAAGATGGCTACCAAGGGTGGGAGCTTCCGCAGGAAGCGCGACGACGTCACCGAAGACACCAAATGGTGGAGCGTCGCCGCCCACCTGGGCCAACAAAAAAAAAAAAAAACACAAAAACAAAGAAAAGACTACGAATCCGGACCCAACCACGAGATGGCGGAATAATGCACAGCATAGTGAATCCAGAAACATTCACGCTGCAAAATTGGAATTAATCTTTGCACTATGCGAAGTACCTGTTCGGCATTAAGGGTGCATCAGCTTCAAGTGGATGGTTTCCTTACCTCTTGATAATATGTAATGTCGCTTTGGGTAAGTGTTGAAACTCAGCTACTTCAGGAACCACGGCCTAAACTGCAGATACCCTGGATTGGAGTGAAAATTCCTCCCCTATTGCCTAGTTAGTGTGTCCTTGTATAATGGGATTTGGACACATTTTTGATCCAACAGTTGTGGTAGGTTTGAAAACCATGGCCGGCACAGAAATTTTTGTGCCATCAGGATCATAGTCATGTTGGAGATACTTAGCTTCTCTATAATTGTTGGAATCAATGGTATTGGGGGGGGGGGGGGAGTGTACGCAAGTATCCTGTACCAACTGACTGACAGGACATTGACCAGAAACTGTAGTTGGTAATGTCTAGATGCGAGGACTGGCATTTTTTGTTTTCTGTTTACAAAAAGGTCTACTTGAGCTATTCCCAGTGCTGGTTGAGTGCGTCTGCAACAGCTTTAACTCCCAGTCATGAAAGCAGCTTGTTTTCTGTTTTGCTCATGGGCCTCTGTTTTCTACACCTGGGACAGGATTTGCTATTAGCAAAATGCTTTTTTATAATGGCCCATTTCTAGATGGTCTGAACCAGTTGGGACAGTGGGCCCGTTTGTTGCTGTAGAACAATACTGTTGTGTTGTCTGTTAGTATTTGAACTGTTTTGTGTTGTATTTGGCTCTAAAATGTTTTCAGAAACTAGATGGTTTTCAATTCTAGGTAGTTGATATGTGCTTCCCACCCCATGTGTGAGGCAACTGTTATGATGGGCTTTGGTAAGAGTGCTGTGAATGTTCTCCCCTTTAACATGTTGGTTTCATTCCATCAGTTGATTTAATTGCTGATCTTGGTAGTTACAACCATCTTCCCAACTCCCTGTTGTCCGAGACGTTTGGATGCTAACCACTCCTAAAGTGTAAAGCCTTGTGTTTGGAATGAGGTGAGAGCAAGATCCTAATAGTTTCCGGATTGTCCCCACAATCAAGAGCTTGTGACTTCTGATAAACGTGGACCTGCCCTAGGATTGCCTGTACTCTCTTTGCAGTTGGGTAAACTATTGCTCTGGCTGTGTCACGATCCACTCCAAGAAAAGCTTTCCTTGTGTCCGAGATAGGAGATGACTTTCCCCAATTTATAGTGAATCCTAGCTTGAATAACACTGCTACCACCCTTGTGTGGTTTTGTTGACAACGGTAGTAGCTATTTGCCCTTAGTAAGCACTCATCCAGGTTAAGGTAGACATGTATGGTCTGTCTCCTCGGGTGTGCTGCCACCACCTCTAGTGTCTTTGTGAAGATCTCATGTTGATTGGCAGTAGCTTCAACTAGCAATGTTCTCCTTGCATCAGACACCTTGTCTGCCTGAGGGGTTTATGGGTTGTGAAATGTAATAGTCTTTGATATCTGCTGTCCTTTAGACTTTGGCATTTTTATACCCGTTTACAAATCTCAGGTCTAGAACAGGTTGCATGTTTATGTCCTGTTTGGATACAAGAAAGTAAACACAACTGCCCTAGAGTTTCCACCCCACTGTTTTCTTCTGCATCCGTTTTTCGTGTGGTTGCTGCTGCCAGTGTTTAGATGCGGAGAGCTGGGTACCACCGGTTTGCCTCTGGAGTTGTGCACCAAAAAAAGGTCTCATTTGACCTTTTCTGTCTGAGGGAAGTTCTCTTTAAAATATGGTTTACAGGTCTTCAATGCCCACCTCATGGCTTTTGCCATTTCATTCACCTTCTGCATTGCCTCTAGGACGTTACCTACCCCTGAGCCAAACAGCTGACCTCCTATTAGTGCATGGTAATGTCCGATTGCACCTGTGGTTTAAAACCGGAGATACGAAGCCACTCAAGCCTTGTTAGGACCGTGCCCGGTGCCAAATGTCTACTAGCTGTATCGGCTGCATCTAATGACGACTTAAGACCGCAGTTGACAATGTTTTTCCCCTTCTTCCACCAGGTTCCTCACTCTTCTGGATTTCTTCTCGGAAGTGAGACATAAGGTCCTCCATGAACTCGTAGTGCAGATATGCGTATCTGTTAAACAGTGAATTAGAGTTGGCTATTCACCACTATGTGGCAGGCTTCTCTTTCCATTTTCCTTCCTACTGTCTCTAGCCCCTTGATTTCTTTAACTGTCGGAGGCCCCATGGATGCTGAAAATAGACTTTTTTCTTGCTGTGCTTACTATCAGTGAGTCTGCCTCAACGTATCCCTGGATATATATATATATATATATATATTTGGGATACATTGTGGAGGCTCTATATTTCGTTTCAATTCGAGTAGTCAAGCTCTTAAAGAACGAAAGACATCTCTATCCTGCTTTACTATACTTGGTAGCATGGGTAAGACTTGTTTTTTTTTCCCTCTACACTGAGTTTAAGGTTTGCAGGAGAAAACGTGCCTTCCTCTTCTATTTCCATCTTCAATCCGAAAGCATCAGCTGCCTTCTTACCTACCCTGTGGTACATTGTGATGTCATCTGGGGAGATGGCCTCAGGGGGTAGCGTCTGTTCCTTCCTATGGCGAGTCTACCTCAATATCCTCCGACAAAGTATCTTCCTCGGGTATGTGAAATCCCATGTCCACCAAGCCGTGTGTGAGTGGATCTCCCCTCCCGCCCCCAATACATCTTTCCGCCCACCTTCCCTTCCATGTGCTGGATTTTTAATAACCAGCACTTTAGACTCTCTGTGAAGGGCCAAAGTTCTCGAATGGTTTCTTTTTTTCCCAAATTAGCCTTTCAAATTCGGCCCCCAAATCTCTTTTCTTTCCCTCGACTTAGACAATGTCACAAGTTTTACTGTCCCTTTGGGACCTTCCTTTGAAGAGAGCCTGTCACTCCTTACCCTTTCATACTTGACTATAATCTGAAGTCGAGGTGATGCCCTTCAGTGCATCCTTTACGATACTCTTGTCTCTTCTGGAAGGAGTCTCTCGAGCTCTTCCAACTGCTGTCTTTTTGGGAGGAGAGGGCTGAACTTTGTGGTGTAGTCACTCTAAGACTTGTGCTTAGGTATCTTAGGTGGTAGCCTAGGTGTTTTAACCTTGGACCCCTCTGATGGCTTTCGGGCATGGGGCACTATAGGTTTAGGGTCACCCACCAGTGGAGTGCCTTTAAGGTCTAGGTCTCTCTGTTCCCATTAAGTTTTCTCTGCCTCAATGTCATCGGAGAAACCCATCCTCCATTAATAAAGAACTCTAATGTTTTTCGAATTCTGACAACCTCACCATATCGATGGTAGACCTTGGAGCTAAAGAGTTTTTGGCTTAAAACCGAGCATGGGATGCAATCACAGACTTATGGTCTTTTGAGAGGTAAAACATACATACTAGGTGTTAATCATTTAGAGTGAACTTTCTATGGCAGCTCGGGCACACTTTGAAGAGCATGCTCATCCCAGGGATCCCACATTGACTAGATATCATTCGAATTACGTCAAATCCCTCTGTGACAAAACCCCGAAAATCTCTACCCAGCTTCGAGCGTCAATCCAGACTACCTCTCTCGAGCGGATCTTTTCTGAAGTATTCTACGATCTTCAATGAAAGTTGGGAGCACTTTCAATGCAGCTCTGTACCAAACAGTGGAAAAAGAGAATCATGATGACCACACACAAGGGCATTGTCGAATTAGTCAACATCATACAAGGGCTCCGCCTACATGTCCTGCCACACTCTAACCAAGCAAATTTTAAAAGACAAGACATTTGCAGACCCAACCACTAGATGGCTGAATTGAATCTAGATTCATTCTGAGAATTTTGCCTAGAATGTTGCTTGGAACCTGTAGAACAAAACATTTTTTCTCCAGAGAAAATTTGAAAATCCAATTTGAGCCCAAACCCTGGATCTTGCATAGCAGCAAAGGGTGTTGTCTTGTTGAGTGAAATTTCATCAGTTTATTCAACAGCAAGTTATAGCTGGATTGTGTCCCATTTTCTTGCTATATTAGTAAAAAGTACAGTATGTCAGAAAATAATCTGTAAAAGGTAGCACAAGGGTGCACCATTGCAGGTTTTCCTAGTCAGGAGGGGCCTGTTAAACTGCTTTATTAAATTTCAGCCATCAAGACATTTCAGTTACACCACAAACCACATTCGATACAGACTACAGCAACAACTTAGGCACAACCTAGTATAAAATAATGTTTTAAAAGATGCCACCTAGGAATAAGTGTGTCCGTCAGTTTTGGCAAAGTCTGGCTCTTTAAGAAATTACTCACTCACCTGCACGGAGCATGAATCAGTAGTGTCACTGCCACTTCTGTCCCGATGCAAGCCACTTATGACATACCAGGATAGGCTTTCATCAAACGTAAGGGAAATACTGTCCGATTTATGCCGTTTTCTTTGCCTTTCTCCAAATGTCTCATTTGAAGAGTTATCTTCTGGTAAAAGGAAATAAAGACCACACAAATTTTATCTTAGTGTAGACTAAACTCTAGACCCCATCTAGTCACAAGACATGGGAATTTACCCCCTATGATGATTAGAACTTGCGCCACTACAGGTGAAAGTAAATTATGGCCAAAGCCCTAGGCTCCAAAGCCACACCAAAGTAGCTCCTAGAGCGCATGAGCGTCCCTTTGAAAGTGTGGAGTATGAGAATGATATAACTAGACAGAAGGGTGATGTAATGCTAGAGGAATAAAGAGGAGCATAGGATTAATAAGAAATACTTTAATTTAACAAATGCCCCACAATATCCAACTGTGCATGTAGACACACATACAACCATCTAAAGATGTAGAAAGTTAAATGTGCTGTACAAGTGTAATTAACGAAATCTTAGAGCTTTGATGTCAAAGAACTGACCATGGAAAAAAGTGAAAAATGCTTCCATTCAATCAAGTGGTACTTTCAACAACTACACCTTTATTATGAAAATCTGCGTATGTCACAGATATTATATCTATGACCGCCTCTGCAAAGGATAGTGTCATTATGCAGGGTGGCTTTATTGCTAGATTAACGGGATAGAGCTATAAAACACTCTGGGACGCATATACACAGAACAAATCCCAAGAGAATCCCAGGACATGTGGAGAAAGATCAGTCTTCCAATATAAAACGTGAAGCAAAGCAAACAAGTACAATGAATTAAAGAATAGTAATATCCCCTTGTCTTTCATAAGACTAACATGGCTCTTTCCAAAACTTAATTTTCAGCTAACTTGCTTCAACACAACTACGGATGCAAGATGGAGCAAAATCGCTTATGTAGAATTACACAGGACAAATTATACCGAGGACACAATTTTGTGATTCTGTACAACTACCAAATGCTTAAATACATGCCACACAATCTACTCAGAGGAAACAAATCTAGCCCCATTGAATCCAAAGGTTAAAACCTGTCACATCCCCCAAATGTTTAAAGAAGTACTCTGTATTTTTGCATGCATTTGTATAAACTGTTTCAAAACACCCAAGTTAACATATTCCAGTTGTAAATGAGTTCTAACTATTAATTAACTGGCATACGCTTAGGAGCAATTGTATGGGAAAAACAATGTTACATACAACTCTTTATAAATGAACAAGTTACTCACCTTCTGTAAGAGACATATGTAGTTCTAGATTACTCACCTTAAAATTACCCCCAGGCGTCAGACTGGATCCAGAGAAATTTCTTAGCAGAACCCCTGCGCGTCGGTAGGTGGCGTTGGTAGACTCCGCGTCCGTCATCGTGGTCGCCGGGATGACGTCGCGGTGTGTATGTAGACGCCACCCCTGTGCGCTGACGTAAGTTCTGACACAACCTTCCCCGCCAGAAGGGCAGAGCCATGCAAGACACTGACCACTGGTGCACAAAACTAGGGCCTAAGAAGGGAGTCCCTACCACTAGAAATCAGTTCGCAGAACGGGGAGGATGGGTGGGGCTATAAGGAATCTATAACTACATGTGTCTCTTACAGACACATCGTTACAGAAGGTAAGTAAATTGTTCATCTGAAAGAGACTGTAGTTATAGATTCCTTACCTTAGAATAGATACCCCAGCAATGCCAACCCCAGAGGGGGGTCTGCGAACTAAGTTCACACCAGGAAGTCATAGAGAACAGAACGGCCGAAAAAGCAATTTCTCCAGACTTGGTCGTCCAGGCAGTAATGCTTGGTAAACGTGTGCAAGGATGCCCATGTGGCTGCCTGACAGATGTCAAGTAAGGGAACTCCACATCCCAAAGCAGTAGTGGCTGCCGTCGCCCTGGTAGAGTGGGCGCGCCGTCCCACTGGAGGTTGCATTTTTAGCCGAAGAATAGCAGATCTTAATGCATAGGACAACCGATCGAGAGATGATACGTTTATGCACTGCCAGACCTTTCTTAGCACCCACATAACCCACGAAGAGTTGATCGTCCACCCAGAAGTCTTTTATGAGGTCAAGGTAGAAAGACAGAGCACACTTTGGGTCCAGACGGTAGATTCTCTCCTCCTCTTTGGAAGGGTGCGGAGGCGGGAAGAAGGTGGGAAATGTGATGGTCTGACCTATGTGGAAGGAAGTAACCCCTTCGGGCAGAAAAGAAGGCCTAGTACTGAGGACTACTTTGTCTGGATGGGCAGCAAGAAAGGGAGGTTTGAAAGATAAAGCCTGATGCTCGCTCACCCTGCGAGCAGAGGTGATGGCAAGCCAGAAAGCAGTCTTCAAAGTAAGTAGACGAAGAGGACAATTATGTAGTGGCTCAAAGGGAGCACACAAGAAAAGTGAGCACAAGGTTCAAGTCCCACTGGGGCATTACGAAAGAGGCGGAGAAAAGAGACGAGTAATGCCCTTAAGAAATTTGATAACAAATCGGGGACTTGAAAAGAGCAGGCTGATCAGGAAGGCGAAGAAAGGCCGAAATGGCAAAAAGATAGCCCTTAAGAGTGCCCAGAGCAGAGCCCTGCTGGGCCAAAGAAAGAATGAAGAGGAGAACCTCTGAAAGAGGGGCAGAAAGGGGATCCACAGCCTTTGCTGTGCACCATGCCACAAATTTGTTCCATCTACAGGCGTATACCGTTTTGGTGGAGGGACACCTGGCTGCCAAGATAACGTTACAGACTTCGGGAGGAAGGTCGAAAGCTGTCAACTGTCGCCACTCAATCTCCACACAAGGAGGTGGAGGCTGGAGGACCGTCCCCTGCTGCTGCGACAGAAGATCCTCCCCAAGAGGCAGTCTGATCGGAGGATCGATGGCCATGCTCAAGAGCTCTGGGTACCAGTCTCTTCATGCCCAGTCCGGGGCCACACGAATGACTTGGGCCCGGTCGCGCTTGATCTTCAGCACTCTGAGTAGAAGTGGTACAGGTCGGGAAGGGGTACAGAAGGCAGCAATTCCTCTCACGACGAAAGGCGTCGCCGAGCGTCGCATTGGAAACTCCAACACACAGAACTGCTGACATTACGCGTTCTCTTCGGTGGCGAATAGATCTAACCATGGCTCTCCCCACTGATGAAAGAAACCTTGCACCAACTCCGAGTGAAGACGCCATTCGTGATCCATCATGCACCGGCAGCCGAGTTCGTCCGCCCTGGCGTTCAGGGAACCTGCCAGGTGTTGAACCACCAGGGATATGCCCTGATGTTCCAGCCATGTCCAGAGGCGAAGGGCCTCTTGACATAGGGTCCAAGACCCCACCCAGTCTGTTGCAGTACCACATGGCGGAGGTGTTGTCTGTAAACTCTTGCACAACTCTTCCTTGGACAGAAGGAAGGAATGCCTTCAGTGCTAGACGACTCGCCCAGAGCCTCCAGAAGATTGATGTGGAGTACGTACTCCACCGGAGACCAGAGGCCTCTGGTCTCCGCCTCCCCCATGTGGCCGCCCCATCCCAGGAGTGACGCATCTATAACCACTGTGAACTCTGGTTGGGGAAGGGAAAGGGATCTGCCGTTGATCCAATCAAGGTTCGTGAGCCACCACTGCAACCGACGTGCAGTCGCCTCCAAGATCTGGACGACATCGGAAAGATTCCCCTGATGCTGCGCCCACTGGAACTTCAGGTACCACTGCAGAGCCTGCATATGCCATCTGGCATGATCCACTAACAGGATGCAGGAAGCCATGAGGCCCAGCAGCCTCAGGGTAATTCTCACCGGAGTCGACGGCGACGCCGGGGCAACCCCATCAGGGCCCGCGGGGCCCGAAGGCGCACCGGAGGGACCTTGAGGCCCGAAGAGGCGGGCCATGGCCGACAGGAATTCCTGCATCTCGGCCGGAGTCGCCCCCGAACCCGGAAAGGACGGGTAATGCGGGGGCGGCTCCATAGGCATGTCCGGGGCCGCGGGGGAGGGGACGGTGCCGACTGGGGCCTCAGCCGAGTCGCGAGACCGGCGAGGCGAAGTCTTAGAGCGATGACGCTTCTTAGACTTTTTGTGCTTCTACTTACCCGAGGAGCGCGAAGACTTGGACTCCGACGACCGGCGGGGACTCCGCGACCGGCCCCTCGACCTCTCCCGGGACCGGGGCTTGGTGCGGCGCGGAGCCGACTGTCGGACCTAGAGTAGCTTTCGAGACCGCTCTCGCAAAGCCTTCGGGTGAAGTTTCCAGCAGTCAGGGCACGACTTCGTGTCGTGGTCTCGGCCGAGACAGAAGAGACACTCTAGATGCGGGTCTGTGATCGACATCATTCGACCACAGGCGTCGCATGGCTTGAAGCCGGGCATCCCTACGACACCTAGGAGTCGATAAGACTCGAAAAGAAACAGTGAAAAAATTCACAAAAAAAGTTAGTCAAAAATTGACTAGGGCACTGCTCTTCCCGGATCTGCGCTTACTGGCGTGGAAAAAGAAGAACTGACGTCAGCGCGCAGGGGCGGCGTCTAAGTACTGCCCGCGACGTCATCCCGGCGATCACGACGCCGACGACGGACGCGGAGCCGCACGACGCCGCCTACCGACGCGCAAGGGTACTGCTACGCAAAAACTTTCCGGATCCACCCTGACGCCTGGGGATATTCTAAGGTAAGGAATCTGTCACTAACGTGTCTCTTTCAGATATCCCGGACTCGCTGCTCGGGAGGATAGACCCGAAGCACAAGTTACTAACTTGTGTAACGATATATCTGTAAGAGACAGTAGTTAGTGACAGATTCCTTACCTTAGAATATCCCCAGGCGTCAGGCTGGATCCGGAAAGTTTTTGCGTAGCAGTACCCTTGCGCGTCGGTAGGCGGCGTCGTGCGGCTCCGCGTCCGTCGTCGGCGTCGTGATCGCCGGGATGACGTCGCGGGCAGTACTTAGACGCTGCCCCTGCGCGCTGACGTCAGTTCTGTACACGACTTTCCGCACCAGGAACGCAGAGCCATGCAAGAAGCGGACATAGGTGTCTGAAAAATACTAGGGCCCTGAAAGGGATGTCCTTAACCCTAGAAATCAGTTCGCAGAACGGGGAGGATGGGCGGGGCGGTAAGGAATCTGTCACTAACTACTGTCTCTTACAGATATATCATTACACAAGTTAGTAACTTGTGCATCTGAAAGAGACACGTTAGTGACAGATTCCTACCTTAGAATAGATACCCCAGCAATACCAACCCCGGTGGTGGGTCTGCGAACAAAGATCAGACAAGGAAGACCCGGAGGACAGAACGGCCAAAGAAGCCGTCCCTCCGGACCGGACTGTCAAGGCAGTACTGCTTGGTAAACGTGTGCAGCGAGGCCCACATAGCTGCCTGACAGATCTCCTGCAGCGGAACACCGCGGCCTAAGGCCGTGGTAGCAGCCGTTGCCCTGGTGGAATGGGCACGCAGCCCAACAGGAGGCTCCTTCTTAGCCAAAGAATAGCAGGCTTTGATACACAAGGTTACCCAGCGGGAAATGGTTCTCTTGTGCACCGCCCGACCTTTTTTGGCGCCCACGTAGCCAACAAAGAGCTGGTCATCCACCCGGAAGTGTTGTGTGCGGTTAATATAGAAGGAAAGCGCACATTTTGGTTCCAGACGGTGGAGCCTCTCTTCCTCTCTGGAAGGATGCGGAAAGAAGGTGGGCAAAGTGATCGGCTGCCCAATGTGGAAGGCAGTAACCACCTTTGGCAAGAAGGACGGACGCGTCCGAAGAACAACCTTGTCTGGATGGACAGACAGAAAGGGAGGTTTGCATGATAGAGCCTGGAGCTCACTCACCCGCCGAGCGGAGGTGATGGCGACCAGAAAGGCTGTCTTCAGAGTCAGAAGACTAAGAGGACAGTTATGTAGAGGCTCAAAGGGAGCGCACATGAGAAAAGTAAGAACCAAGTTCAAGTCCCACTGAGGCATTACAAACGGAACAGGAGGGAAGAGGTGTGTAATGCCTTTTAGGAACCTGTTAACAACAGGGGACTTGAAAAGGGAGGGCTGATCAGGAAGCCTGAGGAAGGCCGAGATAGCACAAAGATAGCCCTTGATGGTACCCAGGGCAGAACCCTGTTGGGCCAGAGAAAGAAGGAACAGAAGAACCTCAGAAAGAGGGGCAGAGGGGATTCACAGCCTTTGCTGTGCACCATGCCACAAACTTGTTCCACCTGCAGGCGTATACCACCTTAGTGGAGGGACGCCTGGCTGCCAGAATCACATCACAAACTTCGGGAGGCAAGTCGAAAGGAATCAACTGCCGCCGCTCAATCTCCACGCAAGCAGGTGGAGACTGGACAGGTTCGGGTGGAGGACCGTCCCCTGCTGCTGCGACAGAAGATCCTCCCGAAGAGGCAGACGGATCGGGGGAATCGACGCTCATACTGAGTAGCTCGGGATACCAAACTCTTCGAGCCCAGTCCGGAGCCACAAGGATGACTTGGGCCCGGTCGCGCCGAATCTTCTTCAACACTCTGGGTAGAAGTGGTATAGGCGGAAAAGCGTACAACAGACCGCAACTCCACTCGCGACGAAAAGCGTCTCCGAGCGAGTGCCGCCTTGGAAATTCCAACGCGCAGAACTGCTGACATTGCGCGTTCTCTTCGGTGGCGAACAGATCTAACCAAGGCTCTCCCCACTGCTGAAAGAGACCTTGCGCCACCTCCGAGTGAAGACGCCATTCGTGATCCATCATGCACCTGCGGCTGAGTTAGTCCGCCCTGGCGTTCAGGGAACCTGCCAGGTGTTGAACCATCAGGAATATGCCCTGATGTTCCAGCCATGTCCAAAGGCGCAGAGCCTCCTGACATAGGGTCCACGACCCCACCCCGCCCTGTTTGTTGCAATACCACATGGCGGTGGTGTTGTCTGTGAACACCTGCACTACCGTCCCTTTGACAGAGGGAAGGAATGCCTTGAGTGCAAGTCGGATCGCCCGGAGCTCCAGAAGGTTGATATGGAGCCGGGACTCCGCCGGAGACCAGAGGCCTCTGATCTCCGCCTCTCCCATGTGACCGCCCCATCCCAGAAGGGACGCGTCCGTCACAACTGTGTGCTCTGGCTGGGGAAGGGAGAGGGATCTGCCCATGACCCATTGCCGGTTCGAGAGCCACCACTGCAACTGTCTTGCAGTCCCCTACGAGATCTGGACGTGATCGGACAGGTTGCCCTGGTGCTGCGCCCACTGGAACTTCAGGTCCCACTGCAGAGCCCGCATATGCCATCTGGCATGATCGACCAGCAGGATGCAGGAGGCCATGAGGCCCAGCAGCCTCAGGGTCATCCGTACCGAAACCCAGGATAAAGGCTGAAAGATCGGAATCATAGCCTGAATATCCCGGACTCGCCGTTCGGGAGGATAGGCCCGAAACTGCGTCGTGTCCAGAACTGCTCCGATGAAAAGGAGCTGTGGAGAAGGAATCAGATGCGACTTCGGCACATTGATGGAGAACCCCAGCGAGTGCAGGAGTTCGGCCGTAGTCTGGAGGTGGGAGACGACTGCCTGGGACGAGCCCGCCTTCAGCAGCCAGTCGTCGAGGTAGGGGAAGACTGGAACCCCTGCCCGGCACAGATGAGCTGCGACCACCGCCATCACTTTCGTGAACACCCGAGGGGCACTTGTAAGGCCAAAGGGGAGCACGGTGAACTGAAAATGCTCCAGGCCTACTGTGAACCGCAGGTAACGCCGGTAGGACGGGGATGTGAAAATAAGCGTCCTGCAAGTCCAACGCTACCAACCAGTCTCCAGGGTCGAGGGCAGTCAAGACCTGAGCTAGGGTGAGCATCTTGAACTTCTCCTTCCGGAGGAAGCGATTGATGTTCCGGAGGTCCAAGATAGGACGCATGTCCTCCTTGTCCTTTTTGGGCACCAGAAAGTAGTGGGAGTAGCAACCACGTCCTACTTCTGGGGTCGGAACATGCTCGATGGCCCTCTTGGCCAAGAGGGCCGTGACTTCCTTCTGCAGAAGCACCAAGTGATCCCCAGACATGCGGTGGAATTGAGGTGGCATGGCTGGGGGGGTGGTCTCGAAGGGGAGGGAGTAGCCCCTTCGGACAATGTCCAAGACCCACCTGTCCGAGGTGATGGCACGCCAGTGGTGAAGGTGATGGCGGACCCTGCCCCCTACTGGCATGCTGTGCACCTGAAAGGAAGGACTAGGAGGGCTTGGAGGCCGCGGACGGGGCGGAGTTGGTGGCCTGACCCGCACGCTGGTTGCCCGAACTGCCACGGCGGTAGCCACGTCCTCGGCCACGCGAAGACGCTTGCTGCGCAGGCCGGTGGCTGGGCAGCGGACGTGACTGGGCGCCCATTCCGTGGCCACGAAAGGGACGAAAAGCAGAGGTTAGCGGAGGGCGCACAACAGAAAGGCCCAGGGACTTGGCAGTAGCCCGTGAGTCCTTAAAACGCTCCAGCGCATGGTCTGCTTTGGAACCAAAAAGACCGACTCCATCAAAGGGCATGTCCATGAGTGTATTCTGGACATCACCCGAGAAACCAGTTGTTCTCAGCCAGGCGTGGCGACGCAGCGCCACCGTCGTTGCAAGCGATCTGCCCAGCGAGTCGGCGGTATCAAGGCCACAACGTATGGTGAACTTTGCCGCATCCCTACCTTCCGCAATGGTGTGGGTAAGCAGTGTCTGGACCTCCTCAGAACACTGGGGCAAAACAGCCGCCACCGAATCCCACAGGGAGTGGGTATATCGGCCCAAAAGGCAAGCGGTGTTGACGGACCGCAAGCCAGCACTGGAGGAAGAAAAAGCCTTCTTCCCAAACTGGTCCAGGCGTTTGGATTCCCTATCCGGAGGGGCGGTAGGGAAGGCGGTTTGGGAGGCAGAGGCTTGGACAACCAAGCTCTCGGGGGTGGGATGTTGAGAGAGAAACAAGGGGTCGCCCGGAGCAGGGCGATGGCGTCGGGCCACGTTCCTATCCACAGGAGCCCCTGTGGTGGGCTTGGACCAGGTGCCCAAAAGAACGTCAGTCAGTGCATCATTAAACGGCAGCACAGTCTCCGAGGAGGAAGCTGCCGGCTGAAGCACTTCCGTCAGGAGATTAGTCCTGACAGCCACAGTAGGCAATTGGAGGTGCAAGGCTCCAGCTGCTCTACGCAACACCGTTGCGAAATTTGCTCCCTCCTCCGTAGCCACGGGAGGAGACAGCATGCCAGTGTCAGGGGAAGTGTCTAGACCACTGGCATCCCCAAGTTCCTCTGCCCAGTCCTGATCATACTCACACTGCTGTGTGAGAGGGTCTTCCGACCCCTCCCAGCTCTCCTGGTCCTCCTCTGGTTCAAAATATGGAGGAGGAGGGACATCTGGGACCCAAGGTCTCATCGGCGCCGGAGCCGGCGTCGAGCGACGTCGGTCCGGCTCCATGTCCGGAACTGGAGAGAACCGGGGAACGACGCCGCCCGGAGCCCCGGGCGGCGTCAGGAACGGCACCGGGGGATGCCGGCGGAGGCGTGGTTAGGTCAACCGGCGTCGATCGGGGTTGCGGTACCACCGGAGCCGGGGCCGGGGCCGGAGCCGAGATCAAGGCTGGCGGGACAGGCGACGCCAGGACCGGAGTCGTCGGCGACGCCGGAGCAACCCCATCAGGGCCCGCGGGGCCCGAAGGCGCACCGGAGGGACCTTGAGGCCCGAAGAGGCGGGCCATGGCCGACAGGAATTCCTGCATCTCGGCCGGAGTCGCCCCCGAACCCGGAAAGGACGGGTAATGCGGGGGCGGCTCCATAGGCATGTCCGGGGCCGCGGGGGAGGTGCCGACAGGGGCCTCAGTTGAGTCGCGAGACCGGCGAGGCGAAGTCTTAGAGCGATGATGCTTCTTAGACTTTTTGTGCTTTGACTTACCCGAGGAGTGCGAAGACTTGGACTCCGACGACCAGCGGGGGCTCCGCGACCGGCCCCTCGACCTCTCACGGGACCGGGGCTTGGTGCGGCGCGGAGCAGACTGCCGGACCTCGAGGAGCTTTCGAGACCGCTCTCGCAAAGCCTTCGGGTGTAATTTCCGGCAGTCAGGGCACGACTTCGTGTCGTGGTCTCGGCCGAGACAGTAGAGACACTCTAAGTGCGGGTCTGTGATCGACATCATTCGACCACAGACGTCGCATGGCTTGAAGCCGAGCATCCCTACCGACACCTAGGAGTCGAGAAGACTCGAAAAGAAACAGTGAAAAAATCACCAAAAATGTAGTCAAAAATTGACTAGGGCACTGATCTTCCCGGATC
Source organism: Calotriton arnoldi (assembly GCA_963921515.1). NCBI lineage: Eukaryota > Metazoa > Chordata > Amphibia > Caudata > Salamandridae > Calotriton > Calotriton arnoldi. The sequence goes on from CAWUFW010000136.1 coordinate 2,262,551, forward strand.
TGCGCTTACTGGCGCGGAAAAAGAAGAAGAACTGACGTCAGCGCGCAGGGGCGGCGTCTAAGTACTGCCCGCGACGTCATCCCGGCGATCACGACGCCGACGACGGACGCGGAGCCGCACGACGCCGCCTACCGACGCGCAAGAGTACTGCTACGCAAAAACTTTCCGGATCCAGCCTGACGCCTGGGGATATTCTAAGGTAAGGAATCTGTCACTAACGTGTCTCTTTCAGATACTGTGCTGTATCCAGAACCTCTCCGATGAAAAGGAGCTTCGGAGAGGGGTTCAGGTGCGACTACGGCACGTTGACTGTGAACCCCAGCGAATGCAAGAGGTCCGCCGTAGTATGGAGGTGGGAGACGACAGCCTGGGGCGAGCTCGCCTTCAACAGCCAGTCGTCAAGATAGGGGAAGACTGGAACCCCTGATCTGCGCAGATGAGCTGCGACCACCGCCATCACTTTCGTGAACACCCGAGGGGCGCTGGTAAGGCCAAATGGAAGCATGGTAAACTGGAAATGCTCGCGGCCTACCGTGAACCGTAGGTAACGCGGGTGGGCAGGCAAGACTGGGATGTGAAAGTAAGTGTCCTGCAAGTCCAACACCACCATCCAGTCTCCAGGGTTGAGGGCAGACAAGACCCGAGCCAAGGTGAGCATTTTGAACTTCCCCTTCCGGAGGAAGCGGTTGACCTTCCTGAGGTCTAAGATAGGACGCAGGCCTTTGTCCTTCTTGGGTACCAGGAAGTAGTGGGAGTAGCAGCCACGACCTACTTCTGGCACCAGGACGTGTTCGATAGCCCCCTTGGCCAAGAGGGCCGTAACTTGCTGACAGAGAAGGGCCAAATGATCCTCCGACATGCGATGGAATGCTGGTGGCATGGAGGAAGGAGAAGTCTCGAAGGGGAGGGAGTAGCCCATACGGACTATCTGCAAAACCCACCTGTCCGACGTGATGTGCCAGTGGGGGAGGTGATGGTGAATCCTGCCGCCCACTGGCAACTAGTGGCCCTGAAAGATCAGACTAGGAGGGTTTGGAGGCTGCTGCAGGGGGGGCATTGGTGGACTGGCCCACCCTCTGGCCCCCAGACCCACGACACTGGGTCCCACGTCCCCGGCCGCGCAGAGGTTGGGCAGCTTGCGCGGGTCTGTGGCTCTGGGTGGAACGTGGTGGGGCATACCTTCAGTAGCCACGAAAGGGGCGAAAGGCAGACTGCATGGGGAGAGAAGATACTGCGAGGCCCAAGGATCTGGCCGTAGCCCAAGAGTCCTTGAAACGCTGGAGTGCGTTGTCCGCCTTGTCACCAAACAGGCGACGGCCATCAAAGGGCATGTCCAAAAGGGTAGATTAGACATCCCCAGAGAAGCCAGAGGTCCTCAGCCAGGCGTAGCTCCTCAGGGCTACTGACGTGGAAACCCTTCTACCCAGCGAGTCAGCGGTATCCAGCACACACCGAATGGTGAACTTTGCTGCGTCTCGACCCTCAGCAACAGCTCGGGTGAGCACAGCCCGGGCCTCCTCCAGGCACTGTGGCAACACTTGTGCAACCGTGCCCCACACCGTGTGTGCGTAACGCAGTCCTAAGCTGGCAGACGAAAACATCTTCCCAAGATGGTCCAGCTTCTTGGATTCCCTATCCTGGGGAGCTGTAGGGAATGCGCTACCTTTTGAGGAGGAGGCTTGGACTACCAAGCTCACGGGGGTAGGGTGTTGGGAGAGAAAAAGTGGGTCGCCCAGAGCCTAGCGGTGGCGTGGGCAATTATCCTGTCCACAGGAGCCCCTGTGCTGGGCTTGGACCAAGTGCCCAGGAGGATGTCAGTGAGGGCCTCATTGAAGGGCAGCAGGGGCTCCGAAGAGGCTGCTGCCGGCTAAAGCACCTCAGTCTGGAGGTTAGTCCTGACTAACACCGTAGGAAGCTCAAGGCCCAAGGCCTCAGCCGCCCTACACAACACCACAGCGTAGGAGGCTCCCTCCTCTGTAGCCACAGTAGGGGGGAGAAAGCATACCAAGGTCTGGGGAGGTATCCAGACCACTGGCTTCACCCAACTCTTCTCTCCAGTCCGGCTCTTCCAGCTGGTCGGCTAGAGGGTCAACAGACCTCTCAGTCCTCCTCACCTTCCTCTGGCTGCCAGTCAGGGCAGAAAGGAATGCCAGAAACGAACAGTGGTAGAAAAGTACCAGTCGGTACCGGCGTTGGACGACCCCGGTCCGGCTCCGTGTCCAAGTCGGGGCTGGGGTCGACGCTGGCCAGGGGCACAGCCGGCGTCGTCACTGGAATCGGTGCCGGGGAAGGTACTGTGAGGTCGACCAGCACCGTTCTGGATCCAGGCCTGGATCCTCGGGGGCCCTCCGGCACCGAAGCTGCCAGCCTCAAAGGCCGAGGGCCCCCAACCAAGTCCTCGGGACCCAAAGGCGCGGAGTCGGGCTGCCCAAAGATGCCGTGAAGTGCTTTGTAGAAAGCTCAAAGCTGGGCAGGGGACGCTCCGGCTCCCGGAAAGGGAGGGAAGCGCAGAGTAGTCCCAGAAGCGGGCTCCGAAGGCGGAGCCAGAGAGCAACGACGCTCCGGGTCCCACGTCGCGTCGGCCGATGGAGAAGGCAAAGAGCGACGATGCTTCTTCGCCTTCTTCTTGTGCTTCGACTTACCCGATGACGAAGACTTGGATGACGAGTGGTGATGACTCCGCGACCGGTCCAGAGACCTCCCTCTCGACCGGGACCTCGAGCAGCACGGAGCTGGCTGCCGGGCCTCCAGAAGCTTTCAAGACCGCTCCTGCAAAGACTTCGGGTTCATGGCCCGACAGTCTGAGCACAACTTCGGGTCGTGGCCGCGCTCCAGGCACCAAAAGGCACACGAGGTGCGGATCCGTGAAAGACATCAGCTTGTGACAGGAGTCACAAGGCTTGAAGCCAGTCCGACGATGGGACATCCCTCGTGCACCAGGAGTCGAAAGACTCGAAAAAGATGTCAACAAAAGTCGAAAAAGAGTTAGTCAAAAAGTGACTAAGGGGCACGCTCTCTCCAGATCTGCGCTGGCTGGCGTGGGAAAGGAAAGAACTGACGTCAGCACGCAGGGGCGGCATCTAAGTACACACCGCGACGCCATCCCGGTGACCACGGCGACAGAAGCAGACTCAACTGACACCACCTACCGACGCGCAGGGGTGCCGTTAAGAAAAAGTTTCTCCGGATCCAGTCTGACACCTGGGGGTAATTCTAAGGTAAGTTAGCTAGAACTACAGTCTCTTTCAGATATTAGTATCAAGAACATTCTATCAAATAAATTAATGCAAAAAGGGAGACCTATTGCTACAAGAATATGTCAAGAGATTGAAAGCTAGGCTAACAAAACAAATTAAATCGAGTTTCTGTAGATTACACTGTAGCTAGGTGTGTGCTATAGATTAAGCAAAAAAAAAAAAAATCATATATAAAAGAATGCACAAGCCCTCCGATTAAGCTTTATAAAAATAAATCTACAAACTGCTACTACCTACCAATACAAAGTATTTCTAACACCACTCAAGTTCAATAGTGGGATTATGAACGTGGCATTTGTTGCTATAAACGTGCAACAAACTCCTCCTTGGTTCTACAACGTAACTGTAAGAAAGCTAGGAACTGTTTTAGGTTATTACACTAAAGACAGAGGGGGTGGAGATGGATGCAAATGTCATACCAATCTTTGTGCAACAAGGCCTTTAAATACAGTCAGCAGGCACTAACATGCATATAGGTAGATCCAGCTCCTTGGTGGTGTAAAAAAAAAAATTTATTTTTTTTTTAATCAGTTTTTCTGGTGCAAACAAGTAGTTCTTTTTATAGGGTCCAGCCAGACACAAGTCATAGTGAACTTTTAAATAATCTAGTTCAAATTAAAAACAAATACAAGAAAGAAGCAAGCTGAAAGACTCTTGTTTAATCAAAAAAGGGGCCCTAATGTACAACCTCAGTAAATTAAAGCACCAGAGCAAATTCCCAACGTTCCACGAGAGAAAAAGGGTAGGAGTAGCTGAATGTGAACTTCACATTCTGAAGTTATATTATTCTATATCGCATGATGTTACCCACTAGACCATGCTGAATCGCAGAACCATCCGTTCCAAAATACAACAAACGGGTGTTAATGTTTCCAACAGCTCTACATTCCTAATATCTCTTAAGTCCACCATCCAAGTCATCAGGAAAAGCAGATCCAAAAGTGCAGAGGGACCCAATGGAATACAGAGCACACTTTTACACTTGTTACATCCAGTATATAATGCATCCCTTCAACTGGCTTCTGTCTCCAAATCACGGTGGGGATCCACCTTACATATGCTATTTAAGATGGGAGAAAGTTCTACTCCCGTCATTACTGTCTCATTGCCTTATTAGATGTTGAAGCCAACACCTATGAAAGGCTTCTTCTTACTGTCCCCAAGAAATGGGCTGATGTAAAACAAATCATCCCTTTCTATCAAAAAGGCTTCAGACTCGACTGCAGCACTGAAGACAACATTGTAGCACTACCTCTCATTTTTGCACCTATAATCTACACATACCATTAAACACATGCTTTACTGACGATACTGCAGAGTTTGACGGTGTGGAGAGGGGGATTCTACGGGACAAATTAAAAGACTGCCTATAGAGAGATAATTGTTGTGAGTAGCAATATTTCAAGATTCCAGTCACCTGGAACAGAATGAAGTTGGGATGGAATTCACATTTATAAACCATTGGCCACTAACAGCGGTCTGAAACAAGGTTGCGTTCTCGCACCAAATCTACTCACCCTCTGTACAGAAGACATTGGCAGAGCACTAAGTAAACCTGAGTATTCCTCCCCAAAAACTTACTAGCCAACATAGTCAAATATTCCAGTACGCTGACAATCTAGTAATACTAGATCAAACAAAGAAGCCTGCTGAGTGTTCGACACACACTTGAAAAATATAATACCACTATTAGAGTAGAGGCCAAGCTGCGCAAGAAGAGCACTGTAGTCTTTGCTAGAGACAATAAGAATGCTAGTAGGAACTGGTATCTGGGTAATCATGTGTTGAGCAAGGTTCACAGTTGCAACTACCTTGGAGTCTGGCTTACAGAAAATCTTTGACCAAGACATTATAAACACACAAAGAAAAAACTGCCTGGCTAACCTTCACATTGCGCAAACTTAACGTTAAACTCCAAGGTCCTACAGATGATTCAATTTTGAAAGACACCAACATCAAATTCTTGACAACCTTACCTTACAGCCAACGTGTCCTACCCAAGAGACGGGCTCCAACATTTGACCTACTATAATGTAACTGGCTTAGAAAGATATTTCATCCACCTCAATGTGTATGGCTCATGTTCACTTAGAATATGGTCCACTAAAGCAAGAATTAACCATAACCTGGATTTACTGCCATAAATTGCCACAGGGTAAACGGGTCATTTTAGAGGCTGCTTGTTATACAATGAATTATTTGGGTGAATAACAAATCTTAAAATCCCTGGAAATGATATATTTTTTTCAGCCCTAAGTGACCTACAAATGGGAAACAACAGACTCGGTATAGGCCCAGAACATTTCCTGTTCACTATTCAAAGCAACAATCAAGGCATAACTTATAGTAACATTACGATCAGATGACCTCTCGGAACTCTTGCAACTCAAGTTCTGCAATATTCTTCAATTCCTATAATAACTTATCACAACAAACAGATTACACCGAAATTATAAAAACCACAATAGAGGCATTATTATTTTTCAATAGTATTTCCTAAAGAAATCAGCAGAGGGTCTTCTAACTGTAATTTGAAAACGGTTCATTGTAGAGTCACAAGAAAGTCACTTTTGCACCTCATGTTGCTGCCATTGCCTAATCATGTAAAGAAAAAAAAATTAAAACAACTTTATTCATTATTTCTGGATAATGGGAATAAAAAAAACTTGCAATGATGCTCTGAAGAGTTGCCTGAACTCTAAGAACACAACTGAATTAAAGTGGGCAGCAAAATCATTGGCTATAATAATTCGAAAATTGGTAATTTATATTCCATCTGAAAAATTTAGCATTTGCTCCAGTTCTATACTACAACTCACCGATAGAGTTCTCTTATGCTAATTTTTTATCTTGTCTTTGTATAGCTATTTTACCCTATTTTAATATCTTAGACTCCTACTGACTCTTAAAAATTCAGTTTTAAAGTACTTGTTCATGAACTACTGGGTTTTATATATGCAGTCTTGATTTTATTTAATCTTGTACAATAAAGTTATTAGTACAATAACGAGACTGAAGAGAAGCATGTGGCTGGTTTTCGCATAGAAAGCAAGCAAAACACCAGAGAAGATCTGAGGTTCTGAAGGAATACCTAGACACAGCTGCACTATCTGTTGTAGCCACTAGCTAACAGTGGTAGCTGGTGAACTTTGTTAGTGGTAGGGCATCAGGCCAAATCATTTACTTGCCTGAGCAAGACAGGATGAATGGCAAATGGGAGACGTGGATTGATCACCTGCGATTTTTGTTTTATAGGTTACAATAGTGCATTTTCCACCATTATTTCTTTAATTGACCAAAAAGCAATAGTTGTTTCAAGACATTTCTAGAGTAACACTCAAACTATGCGAGGGAATTCCTGGTTTCCTCAGCGACTCAGACTTCCCCAGGGGTGAATGTACCAGGTAAGAGGGCTTTAGGCTCGGATCTCTCCTGTGAACTTTTGCAAAATCAGTTCTTTTACCTCATTGTACATGCATATGGCTGACAAAGGTGAGGATAATAATGGGCATAGGTTAGATAGGCCTAATGCCTACTCCAACCACAGCACTAAGACTATGCAGACTGATAAACATTCCACATTTCCATTTAGGGCACTGCACCAGCAGATTACTTTCCAGGACTTAGGGGTGTCTTGGTAAAGAGCATAAAACAATACCATTCAATTTAGTAAAAATATGTCACAAATCCCACATATGTCCTTTAAAGCCTTGCTCCTGAAACCGGAAATGAACATAGGAAGGACCACAAGGAAAGCTCTGGCTCGGCCAAAAAAACCAAAATAGTTTACCTGTATGCAGTGCAAGCTAGAGAGATGGACCTTTTAAACCGGCCTGCCTTGAACTTAACAAAAATGTGACACTTGAGGAAGGAAGGGTTGTCTACAATCTAGGAGTTCCGCTTGTGCCAGCGTGAGCAGAGATGAAGGTTACAACATACTGGGTCATGATTACTAATTAAAGCACGTTCTCGGCCTTTCCATGTATGCAGCGCGACACCAACACCACCCGTTAGTAAAGGTTGCCAGTTTACAAACCCAGTTATTATTGTAACGCAATTTATTTTGCCTGCAAGGAGTTGTTTCACTGCTTGCACGTACAGGCCTTGACATTTAAAGCTCCCACTGTCAGTGGAAGGGCTTACAAACCTGGTTTGTTGCACAGTAGAACAATCTGAGTAAGCGACAGGGGCAATCAGATCTATTACCACGCAACAGAAGTACCACCTTTAAGTCGCTAACTTCTGAATATTTCTTTAAAGAATTTAATAAAAATTCTTTTCACAATCATGCACTGGAAAAGCTAAGTTAATAATTTTTGCAGAGGTCTGTCATTACTGGAACATTGCACAGATCTAAATATACTGCAGGGATTCATGCCCGAAGGCCTCAGTCTAACACATGTAAAGGTGTTCTGCACCCAGTGTCAAAATAACCCCTTGAAAATCACAATCTTTAACTCCACTATGTGTACAAGAACTTTCCATCTCTGTAAAATGAGCCCCAGACACCCAAGTCTCAAACCGTACAGCACGAATTGGCTTTCAGTCACTGAAAAAGGAGCCCTTCAACAGGTTGCGTAAACCTTACATTCCAGTGAGGTAGTGGATATGAAGAGACAGCTGCAATTAAGAAACAATCTGAAGGAAATGTTTTTTTTTTTTTTTTAATCACCTCAGTTCAGTATGCAAGTGACAATTGTGGAAGGGTAGCGTCCAAAGTTAAGTTGTCAGTCAGCAGCTCTTGAAGAGTTAGTCACACATTGGTTGACCTTTCAGAGGATGTACCTGTCAAATTCTTCCAATATTCACCATAAACATGTCTGACGATGCCGCTCTTCTAAAACTCCATGCACTGAGATTCTTTTCCCCCCCGTTCTGAAAGTGTCACTCCCAAAAATAAATAAACAAAATCAGACATGAGCGAGGCCGTGCCACCGTCAAACATTGGAGTCACGACCTGCATCCAAATCCAATTCTGGCTTTCCTTTATATTAATAATAAAAAAAAGTTTTTTATTTTGTGGCGGTCTACTTCTCTGCTCTGAAAAAGTGAAAGTCACAATGAAAACTGAAAGAACAAGCACTGTCAGAGTGAAATGAGACATTAGCTTTGCTAATGTTTTTACCATGCAGAAAAGCATCACGGCTGCTGTGCAGCAGGGCGAAAAAAAAAAAAAGATGTAACGATGTGTCTTTTGTGTCATTTTGTAGGCACACACATGCGTTCACACATTACTTAACAATTTCCACCACTAATCCACAAGAAGAAGAAAAAAATATCTATCTGCATCCAAGGACCCGCACTCAACTGGATCTGCTCCTTCCTCGTCGGAAGAACCCAAAGAGTCGAACTGCCACCATTCACATTGGAAACCAAGAATCTAATTGGCGGAGTCTCCTCCAGGGATCATCTCTCAGCCCGACCATGTTAAATGTCTGAGACCACTCACTAACATCGTCCGATCCTAAAGCATCACCATCATCTCCTATACCGATGATACCAAACTCATCCTCTCCCCGACGGACAAGACAACCACCACCAGAACCAACTTCGCCAACTGCATGACACTGGTAGCCGAACAGATGAGAACAAACTGCCGGAAGCAAAACTCTGACAAGATAGAAGTACTGTTTTTTTTTTTTTTTTAAACAAGACCTCACTATGGGAAACCAACTGGTGGTTGACACAGCTAGGACCAACACCTACACCCACCAGTCACGCCAGGAAGCTAGGGATCATCCTGGACAACAAGCTCAGCATGACGCACAAGGCAAAGCAGAGTGCGCTCCCTGCGTCCTAATCCTCTCTTATTATTTTTAGTCACTCTGCTAGTGACCATGGCTACAAATCATTGCCGGAGTAGGCAATGCTCCATCCAACATGAACAAAAGGCAATGGCAGAGCCAATATTCTCAAAGGTGAGACTTATTGGCTTTGCCAACGCTTGTTAGGTCTCGGCACAACAGCCATGTGATTCTGAGCAAATCAGTTAATCTACACATGCTTGAAAAAGAAACCAAAAATGGCATTTGGAAAAAAATTCTATCACATAAAGAAAGCAATCACTTCCATGTCTTAGTGAACACGCATTTAGAAGCAGATAACATCTGTTGTCAAAATCAACATCCATTTGAAAGGAGAAAAAAATCGTATTTGAAGTGTGTCTTTGCAGCAAATAAGAGTGACAATGAAGCCAATGAATGTTAAGCAGTGGACGGGTTGCAAGGACCTTGTATACAATAACCCATCGCAAGTGAGAGCCCATGCACTGTTGCAGGCGAGACCTAAAAATGGGGGTAGAAAAAGGAAGGCGAAGCACCATTATCCACTTCTGCAAGCTGCCACTAATAGCTAATTTCAACAACAAAAAAATAGGTTCCATCAATGTCTACACTATCACTACAAAGCTGCTGAAAACAATTTCTGAGGAAAACACCTACCATTTTCACTGCGACTCCTCCTCTGGGATGAGGTAGTAGGGGCATAGGTTGAGCTTGCTGTTGCAGGTTTCTCTTGTGAATCCTTAAGAGAAAATATTGAATAATTATACAATGGCACAAACATTTTTAAACTAAAGTTTTGCTCAACAGGGCACCAAGCTGTTTCACAAAAATCATTGCTGAACAGTTACTGATTTCTATATGTGGCACACAACATATAAATAATTTACAAGTAAAAATGTAGTGATACATCATTTAAAAAAAGAATGCGGTGATACATTTTAACTATGAAATAAGACAAATGGTCAAGTTTCGTGGTGCAGTGATGAGGCTGTCCATTCGTAAACCTATTCAGTTGAACCGAGCAAACAGAAGACTATTGCCTGCTACAGCCCAGTCACAACCCCAATGTTAAAGATGAAATAAGCAGGCTGCAAAGAGTTTTTCATCTGAAAAGTATCTTCTGTACTCTTTGTTCTGAAATTTCTATCCATATAAACTTGTGGTCACAACCTGTACTTGGTAGCAAAAATTAGCAAAATGCATTTAAATTAAAGTCACACGAGCACTGCAAGTCTTCAAACTCGGTCTACTCCTCACTGTGCCTCGAATTTCATTCTTTGGTAAGCAGGTTAATATTACACAGTAAAAAGTTGTGGGCATAGACAGAAAGTCAAGCATTTGGCCCAATGTAATGCTGTCACTATGTAGATGAGTAACCCTCTTCTAAATTTACCCTTAATCGCTGCATTGGACAAGATCTAAAAATGGAACAGAAGATGTGGCGAAAAGCACCATACTAAGCAACTGTCAAAAAGCCCTGTCGAGTGAGTAGCACTTGCAGAAAGCATGGTGGGTTGGTGAGAGACATAGTAATGTCCCCTACAGCAGACCCAGTTCTAATGAAGCAGAGTGAATACCATCATGAAGGACGCTGGTTAGAATACCATTGGAAACAAATAAGCAATTAATGCTTTTTCAACTATGTTACTAGCTTGGAGCCCATAACAGCCTAGTACCTGCAGTGAATTTGAAAGATTTTTGGGGCGAAGGTTCAATCTTAGGCACCCATGGACAAAATAGACAGTGGTGCAACATTGATGATAATACCACACTATAGTGAACAGTTACTGAGCCAGCCCTCTATTAGAAGCAATAAAATTTCTTAGTGAAATAGACTAAAACCGGAGTCTTGTCCATAATTTTGGGAATCTTAGTCTGGCATCCTTGTTTTCCGAAATGACAGTCAAGTTTATTTGGGAGCCTTCAGGATCTCTGGTGTAACTCTTAAGTTGCATGAGGATTGGCTAGACTTAGGTCAATAGATGTCTTTTGGGGGAAACATTTCATATTTTTGACAATAACAAAGACTTCGCAATTGAGCCTTGATTTAAAAAGTTAAATCAATCAAGTTCATTTTAAGAACGCAATGCAGCAGGAAATGTTCTTTCCTGTAGCAGCTGATCAGGCACACAAACGTGCACAGAAACTGAAGGATCTGCACTACAAAAGCAACAGAATGTTGCTGTAGCCTGACTTTACACTGGCAGTTAAAAAGGAGAGACGTGCCTACAAAGCAGTGAAGAATAAAAAATAGCAAATTATTATTCTCAATGCGATGCTGTACATGGCAAGACTGAGGATCACTCCTAGCAGCAAACAGACTATTTCTGCCAGATCTCGCCTTTTCTCAATTAAATTGAAGACACCAAGGGATGACGCAGTGTCGCGACGTAGCAGATGCAGACACCTCACTCAGTAACAACTGCTATAAAACGGTACACAGCCTTTAGGGGCCTTCATCAGGCAAGGATAGTTGCCAAGACAAGGAAAGATGAATATATACATTATGAAAAGCTGGCACTAAATCAGAACTTGACCACTCGTGATTTTTTGGTGCATCAATGGTGGGGGTGGCCAACTGGACTTAATATACAATTTGTTATTCACATGTTCATATTGTTCATTTTACACATTAGTGCCATCATGAAACACGGATCTAAAAATCATTTTTCTGGCCCTCCCCACTTTTAGCAGGAGGTGATGGCTTAACACAGATTGTTTTTCACACGGTAAACTCCTGTTCCATTTGGCTCAACTCAATGGAGATTGAGTTCACTCTTCTAACGCTGTTGCTGATAGAGTCAATTGGGTAGTCGGGGGAATTCTCCATTAGTTGGTGAGTTGGGGAAACCAATGAGAAGGGGAGTAAGATGATGGATCTAGTACCATTGTTAAGATGCAAATGATTACCATAGGCACAGCCTCTAGTTGGCACATGACAAAACTGGCACACATAAGTATCCTTCACAGGTTCAACTTTAACCATGCATGTGACTATAAATAAAGGATAATATTAATTGTATGACATGTACCCTCATTATTTGGAATGTCCGGGTGATGAACAACCCCCACAAGTCTGCCTAATCCTAATAGGCACAAAGAGTGGGGTATCACCCTCCTAAAGGTGACGCTCCACAATAAGAGCACTGATAAGAGGCTGTTTAACAAATGAGAAGGTCACTGCTGTACATTGTGCTACTCCTCATTTACTAGAGGGGTAGCAATCACATTTAGATAAGGTATCCCCTTTCACCATATTCACTCTGCTTCAGATACTTTCGGTGATGCATTATTGTACAGAGTATGCTCGGAAGTATGTCACAATGTTAACTATTATGGGCTGAACAAGGATGACCCAGAGTTCTTGAATGCATTGTGGAGTCACACTCACTGTCCACTGAGTCACTCATTGGGGGGTGGGGTGACTTTAACAGGGTGCTGAAAGCCCAATGTGATAGATCGGCAACACGTGGAACTCAACAAGGAGTCACCCCCAATATCGAGAAGAGGGACGGGATATATTACTGGAAACAACAACAAGAATTCCCTTTTCCCATCCAAACCTCATATTAATTAATCCATCGGTAGAATTAACACTTTTCACTAGCAGAGCTTACCAACCATGTTCTGATATCGAGTATTAAAATTAATGCAAAAGTGCTTAGGACATATAAATAGGTCAACTTTGTTGTTATTAATACTAGAACACCACAATCATTTATGCCAAAGCGACGAATGTCCATATATATCCTTAAAAGTAACCCTTTATTCTTTTTTTGTGTTATCTTTATTAAAAAACCCAGCCGGTTTAGTTTAAAAATACATGAACATATTAAAAATACATATTACAATCAACTTCGCATTCACATCAAATATCAAATAGCAATTTCATAACACATAATGCATTTCCATAAGATTTTGTGGCCATCTTTTCACAAATGGACAGATAGCCACCATATAACAGAGAACTGATATTCATAGAGTGCTTGGTAATGGAGCAATATGTACATTTCTAGAGCTAAATTCAAGTTTCCGGTTGTTCACAGATCAAACGATAACTGCAAATAGATGCCTATGAACCTCAATTGAAAAAGAGGTCGAGAAAACTATATCGTGGGGGGAACATGGCGGCGGGCTGACGCCGGTCGCGCGAGCTCCCGATGCGAAGGGAGAGAGACGTGGGCTGACTCAGTCCAATACTCACTAAAATCATGTGGAAGCGTATGGAGGCGTGAGGCGACAAGCTGGGCAGGTTTTCGGCAGGTTTACCAGATCCTCTGAGGTGGTGGAGCGGGAGCTTTTTTCTTCCCATTGGCTGGGTGCGGCAGGCTCGCAGATGGGAACGAGCGCAGGACGGAGACGCAACCTCCGGGGCTGGGCGTCAGTTCTTTGGAGGCGGTCACGGGCTGCAGCAATTATCGGCTTCCAGTGCACAGTGCAGAAGCAGCAGAGCTGTGAAGTGCTAACAGAGGTCCCGGAGCCCGGTATGAGTGTCTGCTGATGGTGAACTCTGTTTCTTGTCCCCTGGAGAGGCTGAGAGAGGAAGGAAGCGGTGAAAGGCTGCAACCAGTATATAGACAGCGGATATTGATGGAAAGTGATTTATTCGCACCACCAGTACAGGTATTCTCTGTATCCCTCTCTACATCTAAGGGTCTGGTAGAGGGACTAGGAGCAGGTAGCACCGCCTCAAATGTTAAAGTAAAGAGTGGTAAAGGCAATGGTGCGGGTAAAGGGGATTCTCCAGCCATTACATCGCGAACTCCGCAAGTTAGAAACAGATACCAACTGAGGTCTGACCCCGAGAAGAAAGCCAAGGGGGTGAGAGCAAAGGAGCAGGCGGCTCGTGAAAGTATTACAGTTTCACCGACTAGGAAAGTGGGGAAGGCTGTGGGGAGGCTAAGGCATTGAGGCCCTAAAGAGGTGCGATCACTTCCAAAACCTCCCCCTTCGCTTAATTCCTACTTTACGATTATGGAGCAGACAAGGGGAATAGCACCCGCACAGAGGGGAGGTGGAGGAAGTCGGTTACAGGCTAATTTGGGGTCAGAGGGCTCAGCTTTAGTCCCTCTTAGTAATCGTTTTGCTCCATTAGATAGCCTGGCAGATGAACACCAGACGGATGGACGTCAGGATGGGACTAGTCAGAGACAATCACAGGACATGGTTGGGACGATTGAGACGATCGAGACTTCCACTGCGGAAAGCCCGGGCCAGCCAGAGGCTAGTATAGACGGAGAACGGAAGTCGGAAAATCAGCTTGAGACCATCATACTGAATCTGAGGCAGGATATTCTCAAGAAATTCGAGATCTCAAAGGTGAATCAAAGAGGGATTCAGGAAAAATGTGTTGTGCTGGAAGAGAAGCTAGACAGTATTGCACATCATACCGAAGCCCTTGAAAGGGAGGTGAAAGTCTTATCAGCAGGAGTCTCTCAAAACACACGGGATTTAGAAATCTTGAAAATCGCAAAACAAAACATTACAGGATGACCTGGAGCGCCTTGATATTCACGCTAGGCATAATAACTTGTGAGTTCTTAATATCCCGAAAGGAGCTATAAAGGGCTTTATCACCAAATTATTAAAGGAAGGAATACTGCAAGATAGGCAGGATATAGATCTCTTTAGTGAAATTCGAAGAGTACATAGAGATCCGTTCAGATTGAATCCCAATAGGAAGGCCCCCAGGAAAATTCTGGTAAATTTCCTTACATACACGGTTAAAGAGTTGGTTCAGGGCGTGCATTGAAGGAGAAATCACTGAAGTTTAAAGGCCTGTAACTATCATGTGCGATCAGATGTAGGGAAGAGAACTGCGCAGAGACAATGGGAGTTAGGTTCCAGGATGAATAACTTGAGGAGTAAAGGGGCTCAGGTTCAGATGAAGTTTCCGGCTAAGCTGAGGATTATGTGGCAGAATAAAATGCACAATATCAGCATTCCAGAGGAGGTGGACTCTCTTCTAACTCAGATGGAGGGAACATCTGCCCCAGCTACAACATCTAGTCCCAGCCTGTAATGATTTATTCATTAGATGTGGTAATTTAGCAGTTTTCAAATTCAAGTTTTATTTAAGTTTTGTGTTAAAGTAGCCAGCCCGATGGGTCTCTGTTTCTTTCTTAGTGCACTTGTGAATCTCTGTCTTCGGGGGTGGGGGGTTGCGAAGGGCGGACTCATCGCCTAGAGATAGGAATGGGGGTTCCCGGGGGTGGTGGGAGCATGGGGAAAAAAAAAAAAGAAAAAAAAAATGTGTCCTCAGTCCGACAACTGACAACAGTCTAAGGTCTTTCAAAGGCTTGGTCAGCACACGCTGGTCAAACAGGAGTTTCTGCAGGGAAGGTGTAATAGGGTCAGGGCATGGAGAGACAAACATGAATAAAATCCAGTATTTATCCTGGAATGTTAATGGATTGAGATCTAGGAGGAAATTGGCAATGGTTGCAGAATATCTTAAGAATAGTGGGGCACACATTATAATGCTCCAGGAAACTCATCTAGAATGTATGGAGTGCGAGGCTTCCTTCAGGAAATTACGATGGGTCCAGGACGCAGTATGCTCTGATCAGAGAGGATCCACTAGGGGGGTGGCCCTAATTATTAGAAACAACGCCGGGGTAAGGCTAATAAAGTACGAATCTGATACATCTCGCAGATGGTTAGTAGGCAGCATGGGGATACAGGGAAAGCCGTTAGTGTGTGCCACATATCATGGTCCAAACTGTGATTCCCCAGATGCACTAATTTATCTAGAAGCGTATTTAGTGGAAACCACGGCACCGATCATACTCGGTGGCGATTTTAATATAGACCTAAGCAAGGAGTTAGATAGAACATCTAAAGCAAAATATGTCAGCTCCCCTAAATCACTCGCCGGTTTAAAAAAAAATCTGATGATGGAATTCAATCTGGTAGATGTTTGGCGTAGGAGGGCCAGGATAGGTAGGGGCTTTACTTTTTATAGTAAAAAAATATGGCCATCATTCTCATAATCGATTACTTTTTGGTGGATCAGGAATTGTATAGTGAGGTGGAGGATGTAACGCATGTCCCTGCAGTCCTCTCGGACCACTCACCAGTGGTCCTCTCCTTAAATCATCGGCAGTTGGTGGGGGAAAGAAGGTGGACCTTAGATAGGACAATCTTGTTAGAGCAGAGGGTAGTGTCAGATCTGGTGGATAGAACAGCGGATTTTTTTCATTTTAACAGAGGATCTACCAGTCCTCAAATTGTCTGGGATGCATATAAAGCATATATACGGGCGGTAATTGGTTCTAGCATGACAGGCAAGAGACGTGCTCAGCGGCAGAAGGATGAAGAGGTAATCATAGAAATTAAGATCAAAGAGCACGAACTTCAGAAGGCCTCGCTGGAGGGAATTGCTACGGTATCAGCACTCCGAAGGGAATTGGAAGATCTGCAGGCGGGATATGAAGCTCAGCTAGAAAGAAGAATACAGGCGAGATGGAAGGTCAGCAAACTTCAGCACTTTGCGTATGGGGAAAAGTGTAGTGCATTATTGGCATGGAAGGCCAAAACTGATAGAGCTAGGAACTCAATTTTGAGTCTGATGAACCCAGAGACTGGGATGATGTTAAATACTAATGCTGAAATTCGATGGGAGGCTCTGAGATGCATGTGCAGTCTATATCAACAGGATATACAGCCAAGTAAAGATTGTATAGAGGTGTGGTTAAGGGCAATAGAACTCCCGCAATTAACGAGTGAGCAGAAGCTGGTCCTTGAGGCAGAGATCACAGAGGAAGACATCAGGGTACAATGTAGGAAAATGACTATCAGGAAAGCGGCCGGGCCAGATGGCCTTCCAGTAGAGTTATACACTAAAATCATAGATGAATTAATTCCATTCCTAAACGAGGTTATCAACGCAATATATATGCGGGGGAAGTGTACCTCAATCTTGGTCAGATGCAACAGTGGCCTTAATTTTGAAACCTAACAAAGACCCGACAAGAGCAGAGTCCTACAGACCAATATCGCTTTGGAACTCGGACTATAAAATCTTTTCAGGGACAATAGCGTTGAGTTGCGCAGGTTATTAAGGGCATAATACATCCAGACCAGAGGTTTTATTCCAGGGAGGCAGTTAAATGAACTTACATATTTGATGGTGGGAGCAATAAATATAGCAGAGGCCCAGAAACTACCTCTGACTGTAGTTGCGGTGGACGCAGCAAAGGCTTTTGATCAAGTGCACTGGATACATCTATGGGAGACCCTCAAGAGCTTTGGATTCCCAAATAATACAGTAACGGCTGTACAGAATCTCCATTGTCTCCCTAAAGCCAGGGTGTTAGTCAACAGAGAACTGTCTGACTGGTTCCACATCACTAGGGGTACAAGGCAGGGATGCACGCTATCCCCACTTCTGTTTAATCTGTACATTGAGTCTTTCGCGCAGCAGATTAGGGCTGATCCAGCGATAATTCCTTTTAAGACCTCTGCGTTTGTGGCTAAATTAGCACTGTATGTGGATGATCTGACTCTGTATACTATCAATCCGTAAGTTGCGATTCCCATCCCGATAGATAAAGTGCAAGATTTCGGCAAGGTGTCAGGCTATAAGGTCAATGTTGATAAGACGGAAGTGATGGATTGGAATCAGGTTAATGGTAGTATGGGGGCAAGAACTCAAATGAGATATCTTGGAGTCCTGATAACACAAAAACTTGAAGATATCCCAGGAGCCAATTGGAAAAAAGTGAGTCAGGAGGTGGGGAGAATCGGGAGTCAGGAGGTGGGGAGAATGTTAGCGAGATAGACTAATCTACCATTAAATATATATGGCAGAGTTAATCTTATAAAGATGATCATCCTGCCAAAAAAATCACTTCTTTTTAACTCTATACCATTGATATTTCGGAGGGAGGACATAGCTAAATTGCAGGGTAAAATCAGTAGTTTCATCTGGGCATCAAAGGGACCTAGGATAGCATGGAAGAAACGGAGGAGAAGGTTGGAGGTGGGTGGACTGGCCCTCCCGGATTTGTTTTACTATTGCTATGCTTTCCACTTTAAGAACTTCCGCATGCTAGAAGGTAAACCAGATGGTTCATCTATGGGGAGACTCTTTGAGGCATTGCTTGGGAACTTAAGCCAGGGGCATCATCATTTTTTGTATAAGTATGGGGATCCGAAGTTTTTCATAAAGGTGAGGTTAAAGACTCAGAGAGCGGCCCTAAAAACGTGGGTGTTTTCTCGAAAGAGGTTTGGGGTACCATATTATTCATCTTTGGCACCGATTTGGGATTCTCCAGGTACCCCCAACTGTTTTTTAGATCAGCTCAGTCAACCCTTAAAATCTGCAGGTTTAAGCCACTGGGCAGATCTCAAAACGGGGTCTAGTCTGGTAGGTTCTGAGCAATCGCACAATGGGACAACTTACGAGGTTTAAGTATTACAAGCTACGCTCCTGGTGGGCTGCCCAAGAGTGGGTCGAGGAGCAGGATGATGATCTATGGTTAGAGCAGGCACTGAGAACGGGTCATTAAAAAAAAAAAAGGAAGTGTCAATTTGGTACTGGGCCTTTTTGGAGAAAGATGATAATAGTCGATCGGACATATCTGATTTATGGGAAGAGGGATATGCAGAAGGGTATTTAATGCAAGCATGGCAATCTTCCTTCTCCATTTTACGGGCAGTGGTGAAACCTGCCGCACTCAAGAGAAATCACCCGTTTTCAACACATAGGGTGTATTAGTCGCCGGCTAGGCTCTCAAGAGTGACTGGGAAAGATTATGTATGTCCCAAGTGTGCGCTTCCTTTGGCAGAGGACCTCCATATGTTCATGCAGTGTCCAAATATTGCAGCTTTTTGGATGTCGGTGTGCAATTTCATTGAGGAAGTGACTGGACAATGGACAGAGGTAAGCCCTCGCCTCATTCTTTGGGCTATGTTCAGAAGAAAGCCTACGTGTAAATCCCGTCATAACAAACTTCGGTTTTTTTATGTGATCTTACTGGCGAGGCGGGAGATGTGCAGATTATGGAAATCTAAAAATTCCCCACTTGGGATTAACTGTTTCAGAAGCATTAAGTTTACATGTCAGGCTGATATCGCTTGTGAAGCTAGGAGTTGAGAGGGTTTGGGTACCGTATACAGCTTGGAGACAACAGCTAAGTGAGTCCAATGATTAAGCCTGTTGCGGTCCCGGCTCCTCCCAGTCTCAATCAATACGGGAGGGAGAGGAATGTGGAAGCAGCAGCATTCTTTGCAGGGACAAGCTTATAAAGTTCTTTTGAGAGGTAAGAGCTTTACCAGCAAGAAAGTTGGCGGAATGAGGACAAAATAAAAAAAAAAAAGAGAAAACTATATTGTGTTTGGGAAATAAGGAGTCCAATACGTGTTGATCTCACCATATATTAAAGGTGAGCCCCAAAGTAACTTGGGGATAGATAGCAACGATGATATAAGGATTAAAAATTGCCTTTAACAACAAACATAGTTTTTGAGTTTCTCTTTCTTCTAGGCAATAGTAATTGGGATGCTGACTCCAGCACACTAACACATTGACTTACGACGTATAAATTACGGATCCTCATGAAGGACGAGATTTACCGATATATAGCTAGCAAGTAGAACTGTATTTTTTCCCTCTAGCTCAGAGATTTTATAATAATCTTACTTATGGTTCTTTTATTATCTACGCACTAGGCTAGTAAGAAAGAATACCAGTGTGGAGGCATTCTTAGAGAACAAAATTGAACCTTGTGTACCTTAGAAAAAGGCACTGCTTTATTACAAAGGTATGGTCCTTCTTTTGAAATATAATAATAAAATAATTTGATAAAATTCCTTAAAAATTGCCCTAAGTTAATCAGGTTGTAGTACAAATGAAAAATTAATGATCGGTAGAATTGAATTTGATTGTTAGTAAATGTCTTTTTAAACTAGAATACAAGATCCTTGGAAACAATATGCTCCGTTTGGGATTTGCCATTGCGAATAGAACATTAAAACATTGTTTGCGTTTACCCTTCGTGATTAATTGTGAACGTACCTAAACTGTCCTGAAGGTGGTGACGAGATTGTACAAGTTTCACTGAAACGCCGCGTCGACACTTGCCTATTGGTTTTTAACTTTCGAATATCAAAATCTTATGGAAGTGTATTATGTGTTATGAAATTGCTTATTGATATTTGATGTAAATGCAAAGTTGATTGTAATATGTACTTTTAATATGTTCATGTATTTTTTAAACGAATCCGGCTGGTTTTTTAATAAAGATAACACAAAAAAGAATATAAAGAATAAAAGGTTTCTTTAAAGGAAATGGATAGATATATATATTTACATACACACACATTCGCCGCTTTGGAATAAATGATTGTGTTGTTCTAGTATTAACAACAACAAAGTGGACCGATTTATATGTCCTAAGCACTTTTGCATTCATTTTAAAACTCGATATCCGAACATGGTTGGTAAGCTCTGCTTGTGAAAAGTGTCAATTCTACCGATGGATTAATTAATATTTGAGGTTTGGATGAGAAAATGGAATTCTTGTTGTTCATAGATCGGCAACACTGCTGGATACACAAACTTAGCAGCTGTGAAAGTATAAGGGATCATATTAGATCACCCTCTGGTAGGTATTTAGCAAGTAAGTCACCCCATCCATAGGGAGGGCATTTTCACTTCATCAGTCAACAATTATAGTTACTTATACTTACTTCATTATTATGTTTCCCTTCACCTCAAGTGTTCCTAAATTAGTACCGGACAAAGGCTCAGTCAAATACCTAGGCATCTGGATAAGCCTTGATAAAGAGGAGGTCATATGAGATAATTAAGGGGCTGTCATCAACAAACTGAGATATCAGACATCAAGATGAATCGGTCTGTCAAAATTGCTGGTGGGCTGTAACGGATTGATCAACATGGTGATACTCCCTAAACTCTTGTACTACTTATTAGAACATTGGAATGTTGGGAGCTCCATTGAAGACAATGGAGTTGCTCTGGGCTTATAATGGCTCGTATAAGCCCAGCGCTCCAACATTCCAATGTTTGTCTTTTGTTTCTCCATTTTTAATTTAGAACATTCTACCCTTAGTGGGTGGAATGTGTAATGATCTTCAGAACTGTTACCAGGTGTATTTATATTACAATGATCTGTGTCCCTTGTCCTTCCACACCACGGAGTTCCACATTCTAGAGTCTTGTGAGAATTCGAGTGTGATGTAAACCTGGAGTGGGCAGTTGCTGCTGAGGTCGTGTGGATGGGACGTCTAATCTGTAGATACCTACTAACCTACAATAAAGAGATCTACATCACTTCAACCCGTTGGTCAAGAGTCACTTCATTACAGAATGTTCTAATAGCCTTATAGCCCTTCTGCCTCAGGCTATACCGGTTGTTAAAGGCCCTCTCCCTCGTTATAGGCCCTCACCTGCGGCTCAGGCCTATAACTCGGGATCAGGGCCTTTAACAGCCGGTATAGCCCTCGGCAGCGGGCTATAAGGCTATATTAGAACATTGGAATGTTGGGAGCTCCATTGAAAACAATGGAGTAGCTCCGGGCTTATAATGGCTGGTATAAGCCCGGAGCTCCAACATTCCAATGTTTCTTTGTTCACAGCTTTGGCTGTGAACAAAGGCTTCAGGGAGCCTGAGGGGGTTTCAATCCCCTCGCGCTCCCTGAAGCCTTTGTTTTATTTGTTAGAACATTCTGCCCTCTAGTGGCAGAATATTCTAATAGCCTTATAGCCCTTCGTAGCTGGGCTATACCAGCTATTAAAGTCCCTCTCCCTTGTTAAAGGCCCTCGCCTTCGGCTCGGGCCTTTAACGCTGGAGCGGGCCTCGCAGCGGGCTATAGTCAATATTCCAACACCCTCCCCCCCCCCCCCTTAATTCAACTGGTAAGAGTGGCCTGGGCTAGTAAATAACCTAGACTGGCTTTGGAAAAACTTAACTACCCATATAAGCAGGGTTGATTAGCCGCCCCAGATATAGAGTTTTTTTTCAGTGCACAAGCAAAATTTGCCTTTTTTGGGTCCATCGCCAAGAACATAGTTCCTCTAGCGGTGGAGGTGTGTGTCACGGTCCCTACCCCACTCCCAGCCTTGGTACATATGAAAGCCCCGAGACAGTCAGAAGAGATCAACATAGTGCACTGTGCAGCACAGGGTTTGGGTCAACTTGAAAAACAAAGCAAGTTCCAAAAAAGCTAGCACCTGCAATCCTGCTAGTACACCATCCAAGCGTCACTATGTCCATTGAGGATAAAGTGATAACCCAATTGCAAAAACATAAGATTAGTAAATGGAGAGATCTTAATAAGGAAGGTTTCTTTATCCTAGTTGACTCCATCACAAACCACACTCCACTAAGTGTTTTTCTATACTACAGACAAACTAGTGAGCAGACAAATCCTGCATGAATATCCACGAGACCCCCCCCGTCAGTTCCCTGCTTGGGGATAATAAAACATCAATAACAAAATGACAATGCCAACAGTAGGTGCCAGATATTTTGTAAAAGAATTTTCTTACTATTTTTTCATGTTATAAAATTTACGTTTTATAAATAATGTTTTAGATTTAATATTTTAAACAATTTTTTTCATCCTAAAAAGCCTCATCTGGATACTTATGGCTTCATAGATGCCTATAGTTTTGCAGTTTTATTAATTAAATTCAGTCAGTTATCAGACTTAAGTAGCTGTGAAACAAAAAGAAGCTACTGAACATTATGAATGAATGAAGTAACATTTCTAGAGCGCGTGGTTACCCGAAGGCATCCCAGCGCTGCGACAACAGTGATGCTGTAAGACACTCAAAGGAAAAGAGAGGTTTTCAAAAGTTTCCTGAACTTAAAGTGGTTAGGCTCAGAGCGTAGGTGGAGAGGAAGACTATTCCATAGTCTGGCTGCATTGTATGTAAACAGTCGGCCTCCACTCCGGGAGCGTTTAATCTTGGGGACTACAATAAGGCCTTTATTCGCCGATCTAAGGGGTCTGTTAGGGCAGTAGGATTGAATCCATGAGCGAATCAGACGGGGGCCGTTGTCAGAAAGTGCTTTGTGTACGATGCACATTGCCTTAAATTGAATTCTTTGACAGACCGGAAGCCAGTGCAGAGAGGTGAGAGCGGGTTTAGCCGAGATGCGTCTCGGAATATTTAACAGCATGCGCGCCGCACAGTTCTGCACTGTTTGAAGTCTTTTAGTAGTAGATAGCGGGGCTCCCAAATAGATAGCATTCGCATAGTCCAGCCGTGCTCTCATTAGTTAATAAAAAGGATTAGGTTACTTACCCTGTATGCATCTGCTCTTGGTATGTAGTGCTGTAGATTCACATGCTTTGCATAAGTCTGCCATCTAGTGTTGGGCTCGGATGATTACAAGTTATTTTTGTTCGAAGAATTTTTCTTACAGTCACAAGGCTGTGTGACTCCACCTCTTGGTAATACTGCGCATGGTCATCTACACCATCTTCAGATTTTTTTGCGTAGGTAGGAGAGAATGTAATAGTGATATGCATCAGCAATGTGAGGTCCATGCAGTAGTATGATGCAAGTGTATAAAGTATATGAACTTACACAGGATTATTTTGGGGAGGAGGGATGGCGCATGTGAATCTACGGCACTACATGCCAAGAACAGATGCTTACAGTAGAATATAATCCGTTCGAGGCATTTGTGCTGTAGATACACATGCTTTGCATAGACTGTAAAGCAGCCCCTCTCCCTGGGCAGTGGTTAACCTGTGTGGGTTGCAGTTGTTTGAAAAAGTGTTCTTAAGACCGCTTGGCCAAAACTGGCTTGTTGGCATACAAAGACATCCACACAATAATGTTTTGCAAATGTGTGTGGAGTGGACAATGTTGCTGCTTTGCAAATATCAGCAATAGGAATATCCCCTTAAAAAAAAAAACATTGAAGCTCCTATTTTCCTAGTGGAGTGAGCTTTAGGAGGAACAGGTAAAAGCCGCTTAGCTTTTGCATAACAAGTTTGAATGCACTTAACAATCCATCTTGAAAATCCTGATTTTGAAATTGCCTTTCCCATACGAGGAGGTGAGAAGGCAATAAACAATTGTTTTGTCTTTCTAAATCTTTTAGTCCTGTCAATATAATACATTAGGGCTCTTTTGACATCTAAAGTGTGTAATGCCCTTTCAGCAACTGAATCGGTCTGCGGGGAAAAAAAACAGGTAAGTCACTGGATTGATTAATATGAAAATTGAAAACTACCTTTGGGATGAACTTAGGATTTGTTCCAAGCACTACCTTGTCCCTGTGTAGTTGGAAGAACTGTTTTTCCAGGGTCAATGCCCAAATTTCACTGACCCTTCTAAGTGAAGTGATAGAGATTACAAAGTTTCCTTGATAAGTATTGCAATTGACAAGAATGGAGTGGTTCGAAAGGACCCATGAGTCATGTTAATACAATGGTCAAGTTCCATGCTGGTGCAGGAGAAAGCCTTGGAGGAATTATTCTTTTAAGTCCTTCCATAAAAGCTTTAATAACAGGAATTTTAAATCATGACAAGTGCAGTCTATTCTGCAAATAGGCTGCAATAGCCACAAGGTGCAAGTGTATAGAGGTATAGGCTAACCCTGTGGTCTGCAAATGCAATAAGTAAGTAATCAGTGTTTGCACTTTTGCATTAAAAGGGTTGATGTTTTGCTTCCAATACAGGACAAATCTTTTTCATTTAGCTGCATAACATTGCCTTGTGGTAGGTTTGCGCGCTTCTTTAAAATGTCCATGCATTCTTGTGGCAAGTCTAAATAACCAAATTCTAAGACCTCAGGAGCCAAATTGCAAGGTTAATTTCCTTGGGATGGGGTGTCTTATTGCACCTTTGTTCTGTGTGAGAAGGTCCAGGTTGAGGTGAAACTTCTCGTGTGAAATGAAGGATAGCTCCTAGAGTGTTGAAAACCATGGTTGGCGAGCACACGTTGGTGCAAAAAGTATCATTGTAAGGGATGTTTGCCTTGGCTTCCTGACCACTAATGGAAGAAGTGGGAGAGGCCGAAAAGTGTAGGCAAATAACGCCGACCAGTTCATCCATAAAGCATTGCCCTTGGATTGTTGGTATGGGTACCAGTTTGCAAAGTTTTGGCATTGTGCATTTTCTCTGGTTGCGGACAGATCGATCTATTTGTGGGAACCCCCATTTTCTGGAAGGATGGTAGAAGGACTGTGGAGTAGAGTTCCTATTCGTGGAGTTCCTATTCGTGGACTTGTTGTTGCTTCCTGCTTAAAAAGTCTACATCTTGGTTGCTTGTCCCTGGGACATGTTCTGCTAGGAGATGAATGTTGTGATGTATTGCTATGCTCCATATTTTCTGTGTCAACCGAGATAAATGGAGAGAGTGCGCCCCTCCCCATTTTTGTATGTAATACATAGTCATATTGTCTGTTCAAATTAGGACAACTTTGTGTTGTTGGTGAGGTAGGAAGGCTTTCACTGCTAGGTGAACAGCTTGGAGCTCTAGGTAATTGATATGGAGATTCTTACGTTTGTAGTCACATAGCCCCTGAATTATGGAGATGAGCTCCCGAACCAATTAGGGAAGCATCTGCTGTGATCATTTGTGGAAATGGGTCTTGAAATGGCCGCCCTTTGGATAAGTTCTGTGAATTCCACCATTGCAGCGAATGATGTGTGTGGCTGTCTACCAACATTAGATCGTGCCGTTGACCCAGTGACTGTGTCCATTGATGAGAGAGGCATTCCTGAAGAGGTCTCATGTGTAGTCGAGCATGTGGAACTATTGAAATACAAGATGCCATCATGCCTAGAAGTCGTAAAAAATATTTTGGCCTGGATTGGACTAAGTTTGAAGTTGTTGAATTAATGAGACTATTCAGTTGATCCTGGCTAGATTTGGGTATGTCAATGCTGAATGTGTGTTGAGCATGGCTCCTAGATACAACTGTATGGGATTTTGTTGATGTGGTTTTTGTAGGTTGATAGTGAACCCTAATTGATGTAGAAGATTTAGGGTTAGTTGAGTATTTTGCTTGCATAGGCTGCGGCTGTTTGCTTTTATCAACCAGTCCTCAAAACATGGAAAAACAATGAATTGTTTGTCTGCGGGAATGCACTGCTACTACCGCTAGACCTTTTTCGAATACTCTTGGTGCGGTGGTAATTCCAAATGGAAGAACCTTGAAATTATAATTGTTTCCTTGGAACTGAAACCTAAGAAACTGTGTGTGGGGGATGGATAGGCATCTGTGAGGAGCAATCCTTTAAGTCTAAAAAAGTAATGAAATCTTTTTGTAGCAAAGCAATAATTTCCTGAAGACTGACCATATGGAAGTGTTCTGATATTGTAGTGTTCTGAGATCGAGAATGGGGCGTAAAGACCCATCTTTTTTGGGAATAAGAAAGTATAGCGAGTATACTCCCGTTTCCTGCAAAATGTTTTTGAACTGGTTCTATTGCTCCTTTTTAGGTCTCGTGCCTAGCGTTGCAGTGCGCAGCGCGAGACCTCTTGTATGGGCTTCAGAAAGCTAACCACACGCTCGTGCGTCTGGTTTTGCTTTCGCAGGCTGGCATTGGCTGTAGAGTGCTTTTTTTTTTTTTTTTTAAACGGCACGCAATTGGGCAAAGGCGGGCGCATGTCCCGCCTTTGCTCCGCCCATTCCCGTCCGTGTCTAGGACGCGCATCAGCGCGCGGCACAGACAGGCTCCCTCGCCCCCCGCTCCTCTGTGGTGCGCGCGCACCACTGGTTTCGATTCCCGCGTTCGGCTCCTCTGTGGTGCGAGCGCACCACAGGTTTCGATTCCGTGCTTGTTTGCCTCTACTATTGCTTTGGTCGTTCTGGTGGGATTTAGTCCGTGTGGACTGTTTAACAAGTATCCCTTCATCCCTTTCTTGAAGACAGTGATCGGCAGCGGCGGCAGGCTATGCTCTGGGGCAGACAGAGGAGGTGACCAGTTCTCCATGGATCCGGGTTGAGGATGGGTGGGTAGAGTTCCGGGAGTGCTGGTAGGTCGGTGGGGGGGGCGCAAAGGTTAGGGTCGGTTGTTTGAACATGTTCTGGCTGCAGAGGCCCAGCCAGGCTTGGTCTAGGCCGCATTAGCTCTCACACACACTTGGGGCCTGCTCGGGCATGTCCTGGGACGGGCTGAATGGGGTCATTTACACTGAATGCTGGGGTTTGTTAGGCTATAATTTAGCACCCTTGTGTGGCTGTGTGTTCCCGGGAAGGACATTCTTCCGTAATATTGCCTCATAGCGTGCCCTGTGTGAGGAACAGGTGCAGCCTTCAGTACACAGCAATTCTGTTTTCACAACAGATAAGTGGTAGGTGACTGGAATCGATTTTGTTCTTGACTGGATGTCGCTTGTTTTCCGTGGATTTTAACCGTTAAAACACCGACATTGGTTTGTTTCGACCGATCGCCAGCTCAGCTCATTGTTAAAGTGTTTCTTGTGTGGTGCAAGGCAGGCTGGCTTCTCTTCGCCCACCTGCCTCCAATTCCTTACAGTTCATCTATTTT
Source organism: Calotriton arnoldi (assembly GCA_963921515.1). NCBI lineage: Eukaryota > Metazoa > Chordata > Amphibia > Caudata > Salamandridae > Calotriton > Calotriton arnoldi. The sequence goes on from CAWUFW010000136.1 coordinate 2,290,078, forward strand.
CAAGCATCACAGTCTAAATAGCCAGCTCGTGCTGCTCACTTTGCAGTGCATTTTGGGAACTGCCAGCCTGACTTCCTTTCTAATCAGCTGTTTTGCCTATGCCATAGCGATGGCAATTATGAAACCTAGGAGGTGTTCCGGTTCATCACCTTTCGTCTGATGAGGTGTGCACGGTGGACCGTCCTGTGTTTGAGAGCGCCAACAGATTTACCCATCTCGACAGTCAGCATAAATCCACACTCGAGACTCGTAGCATTCCAGCTTGGATAATTTTGCAGCCACAGATCACAATTTCTTAGAGCATACCAGCGAAAGTAAAATGACGGATCATGTGAATGCACCTTCTGCATATAAAGGTGTGCAAGGACGTAGCTATCAGTAGTGTAGCAGGAGCTCAGAGACTCAGGAGTCCTAAGTGCCCCTGAGGGGAAGAGGTTCATTTCCTGGCTTGCAGTAGAGCCCATATTACTTTTGTAAACCACTGATTGTATGCAGCTTATCTTTTCTTAGCCTTCCATTTTTGCAGTGGTTGAAAAATGTGCAGAGTAAGAAAATGAGCATATCAGTCCTTAACACTTAATATGAAAGTGCCCATTTGAAAGTCCAAAATGGCAACCAGTCTCGGGTTAAAACACCACTACTTTAATCCTGATGGGGCTGGTAACTGCTCAGGTCTGTACTTCAGTTTATATTTCTTCATGACTCATAATTTAGGTCTAGCGTTGGCTAAGACCTTTTGTTTTTCAAAAATATGTACAATATACTAACACATAGGGGCTTTCAGCCACCTCTCTTCATCCATTGGCCTTTTGTTGTGTCATTCACATTGTGCTTCCGTCCACCACTGCATATAGTGTTTCAGCCTACTTCCGTCACTGGCTAACTTCACTTGACTGACTGCAATTTGCTTTCTCAAAAGGAGCACATCTGCACACAAGGAGTTCACCTCCGTTCCAGTATTTTTGTTTTTACTTAATAATTACTCCAGTGTTGCCTTTGTGTTTAGAACCTGATGTGATAGTGGGATGCTTCTGATGCACATTCCATCTTTATCAGATCCCATCTCCTGCCAATGCGGATGTAAATTCCTTTTGGAGTGTTTTGCTTTTCTGACTGCTGCTATTTCACAGCACACCAGATTGTGTTCGTTGTTCTGTGTTAAATTATCCTCTTTTTACTTATTTCCGTCTCTTTCTTTTCTTCTTTCTTGTTCCTTCCTTTTTTTCATTCTTGCCTTTCTTTCTTTCTTGTTCTCTTTCTTTCTTCCGTTTTCTCTCTCTCTCTTTTAAGAGGCTTGCAGCCAATGCCAGACTCATTGACTTTTTAAGTATCCCCCTTCAGTACCGGGACATACTATTGTAATGTGTGTGTTTTTTTTTTTTAGATCAAAAATTATTTTGCCTGTACCAAATGATTTTTTTTGATTGCTGAGGGTCCGGCGTATTGAACAAAAAAAAACAAAAAGAAGCTTTGCAAAGACCATGACAAGGCCAAACTTGAATTGCTAGAAGGCTGGTGGCCTACGCCAGACCTATTGGCTTTGCAAATGCTTGTTTACACTTGGCATGGTAATGTGATGGCAGTGTGCCTCGAATGAGCAGTTTGACTGTGGTCCGGGACTCTTTATATGTTTAACATGTCTAACAGAAACATGTTGCCTGCTGCCCTGTATCTGCGTTGTAGCTTCACTGAAAAGAAGGGGTTGGCTGGGGCCCATGAATTTCTTGTATTTTTCAGAGAACATGCCCACGGAAATAGAAGTTAGCCAGATCACTTGTCTCCGTTTGTGTGACAGCTTTCCTAGATAGCACTGGTTGGCTTGATCCCTAAGTTGTTTGAATACATATTGTATCACACCAGAGGGAAAAAAACAGATTGGGCCTTGAATTTCTTAACACTCTGCTTTTTCATAACCATTCTAGTGTAGTCTCCTGATAACCTTGGTATGTTTCAGTGTGTTAGGGAGGACAGTGCTTGGCAGGCACCGCTTTCCTTGTTGCTATGTGAGCATGCACAGGAGTGAACTGGTCTGGTGGTATCGTGGATTTTGTTTATGTACCAGCCAGTATAGCTAGGAGGAGCTAGTTGTTTGTTGCCCAGCAAGTGACCAATTGTCAAACCAGGAGCTCCTGCAGCAGACTGGCAGTATATTTTGATGCAAGAGACTAGTTGGGACTCAACTCCTCTTTGTATGGGTTAGGATGGCTGGAAAGACCAGATTTGCTTGCTAGCCACTGACTGTCTGCAGCGGAATACCTGGATGGAACTTGCCCGGTCGTTGCTGTAGCAGTCATACATTTGTTTATGAATGGAAGCATGCTTGAGAGCACCTGTGGCAGCAGACTTAGATGAGGGAGGCGATAGTAACAGGCATGTTGGGCCTTGCATTCCCTGTATCTGTGAGATAGCCAGCCCCACCAAGTTTCCCTGCTCTATGCCTGACCAGCAGACCCAGTGCAGATTTTTTCTTTTAATTCTGGCACTTGAACCTATTTTTACCCTACTATAAAGCCACTGCCACATGTCTCGGAAAGCAAAGAAAAAAACCTAAACTGGAACAGCTAGTCAAACATGGATCTGGTGAGCTTTGCAGCTTTGTATAGCATACCATGAAGGATCACGGTGGTCGAATCCTCTTTTCCCTCATTGTGTGGCATTATGCCAAGCAGTCAAGCTGCTAACTCAATTATATCTTTCACTATGCGAAACCCATGCATAAGCATAACTACAAAAATGATACATATCTCTGTGGTTCAAATGCCGTGCTTCTGTGGAATATTTTTAAAAAGCTGCGGAGAGACACCCGAGGAGGCGGTTTGGTAGCTCTTGGACCTAAAGTGAGTCTGTTGCCTTCAGAGAGGATGTGGGTCGTTATCAGATGGTTGGAAAGAGTATGTGTGACGGCTTCCTGTGCTCCTGTGGTTGGGGCTCTGACACACACAATAATTCACAAACTACAGCATTAAGCTCTTTGCTGTACATGATCGACCTCCTTCAAAGGCAAGCTTCCCAGCTAAGGACCACCTCGTTTGACATTCCAGTAGACAAGGTAAAAATGGTGTCTGGTGATACAGTTGCTGGCATTTCAGTTTTGGAATTATTGAAATCCTCAGGGCATCTCACGTTTATTCCGGTTGCCTCCTGGAACTGGTTATTGGTTCTTAATAATATCTTCAGAATTTTTATTCAGCAACTAATGTTTCTTGTTTTTGTTTCCTCTGGCCTTAGACAGTAAAGCACTCAAAAATCCATACCACCCAACTGTATCCAAAAAGCTATCTTCACCCTTACAACTACAAATCTCCTGAGGACAGTTGGCTATAGCGTTTTAGGCCGAGCCTAGAGCCAGCGCGCATGCGCTGCTCTGCAAGACTTATTGTAGAGGCGTAGGGAATATAAGCCCCGCCCACTCTACGCCCATATTTGCCATTGGCTTGTGTCATTGTCCGTCCTAAATGCTGGCTTCTGATTCGTCAATAGGCTTGTTAGTCCCTCCTTAGTACCACCTCCTCTTCATTGGTCACCTCCCATGGCGACTGGCCCCTTTACTTCAGTTGTTACACGGTAATGAGGTTCTCCTACTGCAGGCACGACATGCTTTGGTACCTTCTTTACTCCCCCCCCCCCCTCTCCCTCCCGTTGTCGTGCCTTCTCCCCCGCTCATGTTGTCTGTACCTTCTCTACCCCCCTCGTCCGCCATCCCATTGTCCGTGCCTTCAGCCCGTCGCCCATCCTCCCGTTGTCCTTGCCTTCTCCCCCCCGCCCTCCCATTGTCCGTGCCTTCTCGTCCTCCCGTTGTCTGTGCTTGCCCAACACCCGCCCTACCTCCCGTTGTCAGTGTTGCCTCCCATTTGCAATGCAATAGGTCGCGCTTAAATGTGAGACCTATTGCATTGCAAATGCTTGTTGTAATAGAGCTGCTATTTCCTGTTGTAGGAGATTTTGATGTTGTATTGATAGTGTGTGTTTGCGAGGTGGGATATTTGGAGGAGTTGTAACGAGTTCCAGACAGTAACCATATTGGATAATATCCAACACCCATTAATCTGTTGTGATTGACTTCCAGATTAGGAGAAGGATTTGAAGACGACCCAGACAGGTGTTGAGTGGTCTGGGGGAATGGTAAGGAAGTCATTGTTTAGTATTGTTGTTTGATGTATGGGTATTACTTACACGACCACTTCCTTTAAAATCGTTTCCTCTGTAAAATGTTTTTGGAGTGGAGTTTTGTCCCTGGTTTTTCCATGCTGACCCAGTATTGTCTGAGGAGGCAGATCTTGCACCTCGCTTATAGGTAGGCCTACGAAAGGAACCCCGCTATGTGTTTGATAGTAGAGCCACCATTGATTTTGCGACCGGTGTCCTTTTTCGTTTTTTAAGGGCTATGTCCACTTGAAGCCTGGAAAAAATGTTACTTATCAAACGGCAGGCGTAAAATTGCCTGTTGTACCTCAGGTTTTAATCCTGAGACACGGGGCCATGCATGTCTATGCAGTAGGGGGCTAGTTTTTACCCCTCTAGCAGCGGTGTCAGCTGCATCTAATGCACAATTTATAGAGTTCTAAGTGATGAGCTTTCCTTCATTCACTATATCCTGCATTCCTCTGGGAGGTGTTGGAGGAGCCCCTCCATTTCGTCCCAATGGGCCCTATCATATCTAGCTAATAAAGCTTGGCTGTTGGCTATGCGCCAATGGTTAGATGCTTGCGCAGCTACAAGTCTTCCGGAAGCATCTATTAGTATGGATTCATTCCCTGGAGGGGGTGCATCTCCTGATGTTTGGGAGTTTGCCCTCTTTCTTGCATTAGAAACAACCAGGGAGTCTGGGGTAAATGGCCTCTAATATATATATAGGATCTGATGGTGCAGCCTCATATTTTTTGTCAATGCGTGGTGTTATAATTTTTGCTTTAACAGGGTCCTTAAAAATCTCCTCTGCCTTACGTACCATGCCTTAAAGGAGTGGTAGGTATTGCACAGCCCCCCGACCGTTAGATACAGTTTCAAAAAGGAAGTCGTCTATTGTGTCTTTATGTAAGGGAACCTGGTGGAAAGCTGCTGCCCTTGCTATCAAATTCAGATATGCAGAAGCGTCTTCAGGTGGCGATGGTCGTGTGAGATATAGGTCAGGGTCCGTATCCCCATGTGGTTCGACATCATCGTCATCCCAAGCATCCCCTGGGTGTATATTTTGTGGTATGTCATCCTCATCTTCTATTATGGGTGGGTGAGTGAGGTGATACGTCACCTGCCTCAGAAAATACTGGTGAGTGAGGTGGTGGGTTGGATGGTGGAGGTGGTGCTTAGTCGGTTAGGTGATGTAATAAAGATGTGTAAAGGGCTTGTAGCAGCATTCTTCTTTGGAGGCTGTAGGGGAACATCCAAAGCCTCTTCAAAAGGCAATTGTTTTTTAGAAGAGTAAGGTTTTGCAGGCTGTGAGAAAGTGCCTCTTTTGGCATGGTTAGCCCACACTTTTTGCCTGGTTTCAATTGTAGTGCACAGACCCCTGCCTGCCTTCCAGGTCCCGTGCCATTGCTTTTTCCCTAAAAACATATCCACAATTGGTATTTCTGCCCCCTGTAAGTCCCTAGTAAGTGGTACCCTGGGTACCTAGGGCCTGAGAGCTGAAGAGGGTCCCCTGGGACCATGCCACTGCCCTTGCAGCTTGCATACCCAGGAGGTGAAAAACGACAAAGTCGACATGGTATACTGCTTGGGTGCCACGCCAGCCAGCACTGCCTAGAGGTATAGGTAAGTCACCCCTCTAGCAGACCTTACAGCCCTAAGGCAGGGTGCACTATCCCACAGGTGATGGCATATCTGCATGAGCAGGTTTGCCCCTACAATGTTAGGGTCCATTCCTTAATGCTGTAGATGCCAGTGACACCATAGAGAGTGCATGGGCTGGGAACTCGACAACTCTAGTGCCACAGCACCACGATCGTTTCACTGAACACAGGAGTGTTTAGTACCAAACTACTCCTCTCAATAAATCCCTTCTACCCCTGGGTAGAGAGCCCCTGCTCTCTAGGACCAGAAACAATGCACATCCCGGGCAGAGGTGTCACACCTCCTCCCCCGGGATGGGCCAGTGCTCGAACAGGGAAGCTACAAAGGCCTTACGCCTTTGTAATGCAACCCCCAGCCTTTGCTGCTGGCAGCCCCTGGTTTACACCCCCACTTTGGGTGGGAAAACCGGCAGGAAAACTCAGGAGAATAGGTGTGCGCCCACATCTGCCAACTCTACACCTAAGGTGGGAGAAGCAAGGTGAAGCACATATTTCAGTGCCTGGCATCTTGAAGATGGGGAGACACCACCAATCAGGGCTAGGTCTTTGCTCCCCTTCCACAGGAGGGTGGCACAATAGAAGGTGTAGACACCCCAGGTAAGGATGTTAAATGTCACAATGGGTGATATTCTGTGTGGGGCCCCACAGTGACATTTGTAGGTAGAACTTTAAGGGGTAGCACAATGGCTTGGGTAACTACTGCAGAAAATAACTGAACCAGCCAAATGCACTGTCTCTCATCCCTGCACAGTAAAAGGCATTTAAGAAGGAATGAGAAGGTCAAAGGCTGCAGACAGATCTAAAAGCATAAGGGCACCTAGCTGTGAGCTGTATATGGCCGTCTAAGTCTGCCCTTACAACAGATTCAATCAGATGGAGTATGTGGAGACCTGCCTGAGCAGGATCAGAAATGCCATTACCTTCACGAAAACTGGAGAACTTAAAATGTATGTATCTTTCAAGAAATGTAGTGGGGAAAGGAAGACGAAACATTTGCCTGCTGTTAGCTAAATTTGAGGGCTCTGCATTAGGCTTTTTCAGCAAACGTACTACCATGGCTGGTTTATCACCGCTCCAAGCAAACAGCAGCAACCTGGGGCTACCATCAGATACCCACCACAGGCGACTTCAAGCAGTCATCTCAGCTAACAGTAGTCAGAAATCTAGGTCAGAGGGAATGCCACAACGTAGGACACTACAAAATAAAACCAGAATGGCAACAGATCGCACCATGCATGCCAGCTCAAAACAGGAGCAAGCATGTGTGCACTGCCAATTCGGTCGTGTCCCCTTTGCCCCCTTATCCCTACACAGAAAAATAAACAACTACTTTAAGCTTATCAAGGAAGGATGAGCCCTAAACAAGGCAAAACATACTTGTGAATGGTGCACCAACTTTAGCCTTCAACTGTCAAAGTCACATTTAGAGCAACTTTGCCTTTAAATTATGACATGAAACTTATCATTTGCTTGAAATAATAGAACTAGAAAGTTGAGGTTACCTAGTGGCCATTTGCTTAAGCACAGTTTCTCCATGTGCCTGGATTTTGTGGCGACAATTCTTGATAAAGGGGGTGTATGGGGACTTGTCATAGAAAATATGTTTTCAACTTAACATTTTAGGCTATAAACAAATAGGGAAGGGGGCCACTAGGTAGCCAACTAATCATCATGCAACAACTTGAGTTTTCGATACCTCTCCTACACTCAATTATATGGTAGGATAGTGGTTAGTTTACAATATTGTGACCAAACAGATACATTGTAATAACAAAACCAGAATCTGGTTTGAATTTGGAATTAAAAAATGTCCACTTGAATGACCCTAAAACCACATGAAAACTTAAAAGGCAGTTCACTTTTTATGGAGGGAAGGTACCTCTTACAATTACCTATACGGTATATGCTCACCTTCACAACAGACTCGCTTTCTAGTAAACTGGAGTCTTTCACAGAGGAGCACACCACAGAGGATTCTAAAAAAAAAAAAAAATGTTTTAAAAAGGTAAAAAATGTATGTGAACAATGGAATTTAAAACAGCTGAAAAAAAATTACTTTTAGAGTTCTAAAGAGCAATTCAGGCAATTATTATACAGATTTGTTAAGAATGAATTACTGCAAATGACTATTAGCAGCCTAATGTATAAAATAGCGCATCAGCACTGGCTTCTTCCTGCTACTGACCGCATACATCAAGCACTGGAATACACACACTGCAAGCACGCACACACTGTTCTGATCAGTAACTTTCCCCATTTAACTGTACTCAACAGCACACACCAAAAATGTAACATTAAACCCAGACACAATCTTTCTCAACCTACCTAAACTAATCCAATAGCAACAAAAACATGAATACTGCACATCAGTTATAAAAGTAGCTACTACCGATTAGACAGTCCCAGAACAGCATTTAAATATGTACGGAATAGGAAGAGTACTGCAACCACCTCGGTAGAATCAACTAAAGGGGCTGTCAAGCTACTTTAAGTACAGCATCATATGGACATTTGCTAATCGGTTCTGCAAATACTTCCAAACCAAGTCTGCATCTCCCTCCAGCCATAAATGTATCCCACTGCTGGTGGCTGCTCATGCGATTTCCCAATTTGACTTCAGTTTCTGCTTGGCAGGGGTGCTGCATGACAAAGTAGATATGTACATAACTTAGAATGGAAAATCTAGTGCTTAAGCTAAATATAGGTTTCTACATAAAGAGTCACCTCAAGGGGGCGTGGCTGAGGCGAGGATCCAAGATGGCGCACCTCACCTGAGCTCCGAGCCGGGGGACTCTGATGTGGTCTACTACCGCTACTTAGGCCATGCTGCAGGGACTGGGGCAGCCGCGGCCGTGAATGGGGGAAAGGGACACTGCACAAAGCAGACAGGAGACAATCCCGCAGGCAGGGAAAAAATCTGTGCTGACAAGCGCTGGCCTGTGGTGTGGACAAGATGGTGGCCCGTGTTCGAGAACACGGTGCTGATGTGGGGACCTACACGTCTTTTGAACGTGCTCTAGGTTTGGCTCATGACGAAGATCCACGGTAAATGCGACGTGGACATCGGAACATAGATTTTAAATTCCCAGTGGGATGGAATTATCACCACTGATAAAGGAACTTTTTGGACTCTTGTAAGCCTTGAGAAAGTCGCGGGACAAATTTCCTTTGTGCGACGAAACACGTGTTGGCTGATGCAAGAACAGAGAATAAAGAAAAGAAACCAAGCTCGAAAATTCTTTGTATCATTTATGCTTGACTAAAACAAATTGGATAATTGCATATTATTAAAAAGACGTGTGCTGTGGATTGCAATTGGGCGCAGCCTCTAGCCCAAATTTAGAATGCCGCTGTGAGGCCCAGCAAGTGCTGCGCATCAGCACTGGAAGATTACCCTACCAGACATCTGGGGCCCAGAGGTCACTGGCAGGTGATGCAGTGGAGCACCCGCACCCACCTCTCAATTCCAGCGACCCCCTAGAGAGTATTCTTTAAGAGGAGGGCCCATTCCGCCACGGAATGCTGTGACCTCCGATGGTGGATTTTCAATGGCATCCTGCCACAACAAGCCCCAAAGGGCTTCTACAATTAAAGGGCCGCAAAAACTGGTGGCCCAATGGAGAGCACGGGGAGTGGGGGACAATACTACCTTAACAGACCTCACCTCACCTGCCTCAAAGGGGGATATCCAGACACTCCAAGAGATGATGAAAGATATTGCAGCCATTCACACCACCTGCACCAAGGCCCTCACGGAGCTCGACCAGTCAAGTGAAGGGAGTGGAGACCCACATGGACATGATGGAAGGGTGTTGGCGCAGCAGGATTAGGAGCAAGACGAGCTTGTTGAAAGGATCAAGCCATGGGAAAACAATCAGCAAACCCTATCCGACGCGGTGGAGGACTATGAAAACCACTCCTGCAGCAGTAATATTAGAATATGGGGCGTGAGTGCTACCAACCCGAACTCTTGAGGTCGAAAGCCATGTACGAGCCCTGTTCCGCCCTTAACCTTCCTGACACCATAGACCAGGATCTCACCGTAGACCGTACACACTGGGTTTTTTGCTCTGAACAGAAGCGCAATCATCTTACTCCTGATGTTCTAAACAACAAGTTGACTTTGGACCACATCTAGCTGCCCTCCTGTGGCTGGAACTAGTGGGCTACTGCCTGGCTCTCTGCCGACACAGCGTTATCCTTTGATCTGCTATTTGGGTGGGCGGGGGCCCCGGGCCTCCGGGAGTAGCCCCTTCTTCCTAGGCTGAGAACTTCCTTTTGGCCATTGTTATTTTTTTTCTTGTTTATACGGTCGGTTTTTTCTTCTTGGTTGTTTTTTTCCTTTCTTAATGCAGTTGTATATCCAATGGTTTTCCCAGCTTGTACGCATATACCTTTAGCAAACATGACAGGGTTCCTGTGCATGTGCGGGGGTGGTTGGCCGCCAAAACATGATCCAGGCCCCCCAGGTATATCCAGATGTTGGCACTGTTGAGACTTTGGCCCTCTCTCACTCGACTATGCACCAACTCAATGTAGTGTAGAGCTAAAATCCCCAATGAAAAGTAAAGGCTGCACACTAAGGAGGTGGACGTCGCCATGATTCAAGAGACATCTCCTACAGCCGGATACCAGACGGCTCCATTCTTACTGCTATCCACTTCAATTTCATGCGTCTAGTCACACTAAAACTAAGGGAGTGGCCCTCTTGCTCAGATGTGGGCCTGCCCATCACCCTGAATTCCACATATGTGGATAAAGAAGGCAGGGCGGTCGGCACGCAAGTCTGTATGGGAACACGACTCTTTACTTTTTTCCTACCAATGAACGCAAGAACGAGTTCTACGGTTCACTGCTGCCACAAACAGCACACTTTGCTACAGGTGACTTTGTTATCGGAGGGTACTTTAGTGCGGTCCTGAACCCAAAGGTTGACAGATCAGTGGCATGCTCCAACGCACACCCGGTTCCTCCATCCCTAACCCAAGGGATGTCATATTTTCACTTACTGGACATATGGGGAGTACCCATTGGGGTGGGGGGGGGGGGTGGTTCACACCTATTCAGATGTGCACGAAACACATTCATGTAGCGACCTCTTTCTCATCTTCCGATCCCTTCAGTTGCGCACTCGCTCAGCCAACATTGGTACTCAGACCCTGTCCGATCACGTCCCGGCGTTCCTTCTGCCAGACACGAGCGCTCTTCCTCCACGATTGCCTCCCTCATGGTACGTCAATAAAATTCACTGAAAAGGTCTCAAAGCACACCCATATTTATGTGATCATGTCTTTTTTTCTCCATTGTTTTTCAAGTTTGGCGTGCATACCCTCTTAGTGCCCCGTCCCGGGTGCACATATGTAAATACTCAAAAAAGGTGTGACGCGCGGTGTGCGAGTCACCTATGGTTGTACAGCCTTATGCACATTTGTGATCAACATTATTCACGTACTCAAAAGTATTCAAAAAAGTTCAGATACCCCTGAGGAAGGTCATAAGGACCGAAATGCATTGGGTGATGTTAAGTTTCAACGGAGGATTCAAGTTTCATAACATGCCTGTGATTAGGCCCGGATGGGCAAGTCCTGTGCAAATAAAATGGAAGAAAACTGTGGAATTTCGTACCTTTGATGTGATGGACAAATGTTGAAAAATGAATAGAAATAAACAGACTGAACTTTTTTGAATACTTTTGAGTACGTGAATAATGTTGATCACAAATGTGCATAAGGCTGTGCAACCCTAGGTGACTCGCACAGCGCGCGTCACACCTTTTTTGAGTACGTCAATAAAATTGCCTTTCAGGATCCTGCGTTTAGAGGCGATACGGGAATCTCTTGAGCATTATTTTAAAGAAAATGATACCCGGGATGTAGCATATGTGACCGTGTGGGATGCAGCCATGGTGGTACTACGGGGGGCGGGAATTGATAAAGCACACATGTCCGCTTTTATCAAGTTGGCCAAAGCATATCTAGAGGATCAATTAGCCAAGCTAGAGTCAACACAAAACTATGGGTTCCCGGAGGGTCTGTAGAGTTGCGTGTGTGTGGAAAATTGGAGCAGTTCTATATAACCTACGCAGCTCGGAAGCTGATCCACATCAAGCAGAGATACTATGAGAAAGGAGACAAAGTCAATTGGCTACTGGCCTATAAGCCGCGATTGAAACAAATGAAAAACCATATTTCCTTTAGTAGGGATGATGACGGCACTATTCACACAGACATGGCTGAAATCCTTGAGCTCTTTACATTTTATTACTCCACACTATCAGGCCCAACCCCCCTCTGCAGACACTCGGGATGGTTACCTGCAGGACTTTACCTTTCTCCACATAGATCCCACACTCCTTCAGGAGCTGGAGGATCGCATCATGCCAGATGAAGTGAGGGCAGCCATACTTCAGCTGAAAGTCAATAGGGCCCCCAGCTCAATGGGTTTTCAATGTCATTTTACAAAGAGTACTGCGAGTTACACATGGAACTACTGTCTAGGGTCTATAACTCCTTCCTGCAGACCAAAAGGGTGACACCAACTATGTTGGAATTAACAGTTACCCCACTGCTGATACCAGGTAAGAATCCTTTGGCCAGCTTGTCCTAGCGGGCCACTGCATTACTCAACTTGGATGTAAAAATCTTCATCTCTATCCAGGTTTCCCGGTTACATGTGGTTTGGCTGTTGCTGCTCTCCAGTTGTCAGTCAGGATTTATAAGGAATGGACAGGCTAGGCATAATGTCTGACTGGCAGTAAATGGTCTCTCTCTTGCTTAACTTGGAGAAGGCCTTTGATCAGGTGGACTGGCAGTATCTCCGGGCAGTCCTTTCGAGGACCGGACTAGGCACCCCTATGACGACTCACCTGCTGGCAAATTATGTGGCCCCAAGGTCTTGCCTCCAGATCAATGGCTCCCTCTCTGCCCCAATACCACTACACAGAGGAACCAGACAAGGGTGTCCTCTGGTGCTGCTTGTCTTCGCCCTCACCATTGTGCACCTAATAAAACCGTTTAGAATCTAATCAAGAGATTAAAGGGATGAGGTAGGTGGTAAACAGTAGAAGGTAGCGCTCTTCGCAGAGGACATTGTACTTCCTCACATGCCCTGCCACGTCCCTTGCACTCCTACTAAGTGAGCTCCAACAATTTGAAGCGGCCTATGGCTTTCATATTAATTATGCGAAATCTGCTGGCATAGGAGTGGCAGACCCCACTTGTATTACTCGTCACTTATTGACAGCATGAGGTTTTTTGTGGGACGCCTCTTCCCTGCGCTACTTGGGAATCATGCTCACAAATTCTATCCGCACTTTATATGCTAGTAATATTCCGCCTGTGTTAGAAGCGCTCCGCTAAGATTCGGCATGTCATGGCTTGGCCGCATTAACAGTATCCAAGACAGGCCTAGAAAAATCATAAAAGTGTTACTAGACCGGCAGAGGTCGACCTATTTGTAATGCTCTTGACCCATAAACTGGTTTCAAATGATGTCATCGTGGGCAAATATTTTAATTCATTGAGCCACCATTTTCTTCATTATCACATATGAGAGCACCTTCAAATGTGCGAGTTCAGCATGTCTGCTGTACATAAAACTCGTCTGATTTAATAGACTAAACTTATTTTCCATTTATAATACAACCAGCCACATATAGGATACACATGACCCCTGACTTGCCTCATAGTTCATTAACAGCATTGTCATTAGTGCAGAGGCAGGAATTTTTCTCAAATCATGTTTAAAAACTATCACTTTTGATAAATACATAACTAAAGCAGGAAAAGGTAGCACACTGTCATTTGTAATCTGCAGATTTTACATTGAAATGGCCACAAACTTGCCCACTGATATGCTGCTTTACTGATAAAACTATATAGTGTACATACAATAATGTTTGGAAATAGAGTTTCTGCAAATATGTGTCATTTGCACATCACCAAGTAAAGTGTTCTGGTTTGCTCCTATTTAACTCTTTGTTTGCATCACACTTCTTAATAAAAAAAACGTACTTTTATAATTCCGGATATATTTTGAAATATTTGTAATATTAATTTACAGGCTATTTATATACATGTTGTGTTAGAGAAAAATAACTGACATATTCAGACAGCTCACTTGACAAAAACCTTTAACTCTAGTAAGAGAGAAAAATAAACCTTTTCCAAGCAGCAATTAGTTAAGACACAAACTGACATCTGACCTCCTTCCTTGAACAGGCAGCAAATGTGTCAAGATAAAAACAAGATTAATTGGCATCTTTATTGCTCATTCAATTTCTGAATGAACAGAACACCTGTTCCCCTCCAGCCTAAGTTTACTGGTACTAGTAGGTGCTAAAAATAGCTCGACCTGATAAAACTTTTACCCAAATTGCGAGTAGATGTTGAGGCCTGCAAGAGTACCAAGGCAGACTCTCTACAGGCGCACGGTGGATCCCCAACATAGAATATTACATTCACACCGCCGAACTCCATTCTGCCTTGAATTGGCACAGTCTTCTCTACACCAAGTCATGAGTGCTCCTTGAGATAAGACCCCAGGATTGTTTTCCGGCCCAATACACACACCCCTCTATCCCACAACCACCATCCTGAGGCATTGAGACAAAGTCAACTGGTGTTAGGCTGCTATAACGTACACTTTCCCGCTCTCCCTAGAACGTGGAATCAAGCTTTTCCACTGGCCATGACGGATACTACTTTCGTTGTGTGGAGGGGCCCACTACTAGGCGACCTGTATCGAGATAGGGCCCGTGTAGACAGGCATGCATGTAGACGAGTTCAGCCTTACCCAACTTCCTCACTGGTCGAACACAAAAACAGTCAGGGAGAAGGGAAGCAGGGTGAAAACACCACTTGAGCAATTGTTTGAACAGGGGAATCCGAAGACGGGTATTACTCGCTTATAGACGGCCCTTCGGGACCTATCACAGCCACACAACCACACAGATCAGTCACGTTGAGTGTGTGATCGTGGGACACCAATCGCGAATGAGACTTGGCAGCAACTTTTGACCCAGGCAGGGACATCTATTTGCATTCAACCAAGGTGTGGCATATTTATGCTATGGAACGCCCGACTGTGCTCTTGTGTGATCATGCCAGACGTCCTGTAGCGTGCTCACCTAGGAGGGCTTTCGTCTTCAAATAACACATCAGACGAAGGGGCCAATGAGCTTTGTTGACTTATGCTTGATGGTGTGTATACAATAAGCCGATGCATAGGTCTGTAAATTTTGTGCCTCATTCTTGTTGTGTATTGTATTTATTGATGGTGCACCTACCTTGCCACAATTCAATGTTGTAACCACCCTGGATTCCCTTAAAAAAAAATATCCAAAATAATGGAGCAGAGTTAATAAAAAATAAATCAAAAAAAAAATCAAAAAAAAATCTGGTTAATTATGCTGGGTACACCCCAGGGGTGTGCCCAGGGCTCCTCACAGGGGGAGAAGACTTGTGCCACCTTGGATTCTTGTGTAGAGGGAGATTCTACAATTGTTAAGTAGTCAAACCCCAAGTAAGTGCTGTAAAGTGGGAAGGGTTGCCTCATTGGAACTACTGCCACATTGGCTAGCGAGTCCTCCCCTACCTCAAATGAGAAGATGCCATTAAAGTGGCATCCCAGGCCCACAGGACTGGACAAGGACTGCCCTGCGGCTCCCTGGACCCAGCAATGAGGTTGCACCAAATACTGGGCTGAACCTGCTGCACCCAAGGGACCCACAGAGAGAACTTTGTCTGCTGTGTCCACTCGAGGAAAAGAGCTCCAATAGCGCCAGTACTGAAGAAGTGGCTACAAGGGCTATTTGGCTAGCCTGTTAAGCTTCAGGATCACCAATAGCTAAAGTATCATGCACTTACAGAGAGCCCAGCTACATCTGCCTGCCGCTGGATGCCAGAGTGCTTGCTGGGTGACATAGCCCTGATCTTTCCGAGGAGTCCACTAGCCTTTGGGGCCTGTAGCCAAAGTCAAAGTGGACCCTTGTCCCCAGAAAGAGAAGAATTGCTTACCTGTAAGCAAACACTGGACTTGCTGTAACCAGGAGACCAGTGGAAACTGTACTTGCACTAGACTCCCCAAGAGCATAGTGAGAGATACAGTCCTGACGCCGGAGCCAACCCCTGAAGTTCGTGAATGCCACTGTGGCCACAGAAAAACTCACTGCATCTCTCCTGAGCCTTCAGCAACCTCAGCATCCCCAGCATCAGGACCACTTCTCAGCTTGACCATGCTAAAGGAGAAATAGACCCAGAGAGGTCAGTGACTAGCTCTGGCCCTGTTGTTGCCCAATTGGAGAGAAGTAGCCAGACTAGCCAATTAACTAAGAACTGCTTAACCGATTACAACGATTTATGGCATTCTTAAAAGAGAATTTACTTACCTCTGAAAAATCATGTCACCGGTTTCCCTCAGATATGTCATTTTAGTGCTTATTTTAAGATACAAATGCACTTTATTTTGTATTAATTGGTGTCTGATTTTTATTGTGTTGTGTTTATTACTTATTAGCTCTTTAGTACTTCTAAATGCTTCACACTTATTCCTTTGATTAAGCCGGACTACACTGTGCCACAGCTACCCAGGCCTGGGTTAAAGTTTTTATTAGACAAACCTAACTAGCCCAGATAAAGATTGTGACATTATTACATGGCGAGGTCTCACAACCACACCATGTAATAATTCCGTTTCCTATAATAGTTATTAAACATTTCAATTGAATCTGGAAGTTGGATTTTTGATAATTAAGGAAAAAGAACTTTTAGAAAGTTACCTTTTCACTGTGTGAAGCTAATGTAGGTTAATCTGCATCTGTTCTCCAGCTTCTCCAAGCCACTAATTAGCCTTGAATGGGTGTGGACTGCCACACAGGGGCAAACAATAGGCTTAACTGAATGGACAGACGACTCATCTGAACTCCACATCATATACAGGGTGGGGACTGTGGCATTCTTTACACTACTGTGACAAATCCTGCCTAGGTGTGAAATCTTACTTGACAAGTCTGCTGGGTTCACATATAACATTTGGGGCACACTTAAAAGGGGATAGAACAGCATGCCATGGCTGTTCTAGTGGATCAAGAGTTTGGTTGCTAGAGACTCAGCTTTTGTCCTACCTCATCTGCCTCTGGGTGCATTGTGGGTACTGTGGCTGCCTCAAACTAGATTTTAGTGTTAGGTGTGGGAGGACACACGGATTACCATAAAACACTCCCACACATACTCCTAGGGCCCAAGTTTATTGGAGGATAAAGACTTACGCCATCTTGAAAATACCCAAAGTGGGCAGGGTTGGCCCAGTGAACTTTTACCCTGTTGGTTAGGTTGTGCCCGTGAGTCGCTCCCACCCACTAGCAAGTGCCAAACATAAACGGGGCACCCCCAGGCATTCACTTCAGAAAACTTGCTGGACTAGCTGAAGATCATAGGAGGACTGGACCTGCTGTCTGCAACCACCAATAAGCCCTGGAAGACTGGACCTTCTCCCGCCTGTATCCAGGAAAAAGAAGTGGACTCTAATGGGCAGTTGGCTGATCTCCTGTGTAAGCTACAGGAGGACAAGCTGCAAGAGGCAGTTTCTTGGAAGTACCCAGCTGACTAGCGGCAACTGGACCTGAACTGGACATTTCGAGTCACTAAATGCCTCCCTGTGGACCAGGGGTCCTTAGAAGTTTACTCCTGTGGTGGTTTGGCATTTAAAAAGGACGAAATCAGAATGATGAGATTTAAAAAGCGCATAATTACTTCAGACAAAGTGTCCCAGCACTAAGGGTCTAGCTCCAGAGGTAAAAGCACAGCAAAACTAAAAAGAGTCAGGGTCAAGCCATCCTAAATAACAAGGTTTTTAAGTTTTCATGAAACAATGCTTCTGTTTTTACCTTAAATGAAGGGGGAAGGGAGTTCAACAACTTGGGTGCTAAAAAGCTGAAAGAGCTGCACCCAATGTGAATTTTCTTCACAGTGGGGACACATGCTAACAAAGCCACAGAAGATCTGAGGCACCTGTACGGAGATCAAGGCTTGATAAGGGGGTGCAGATAACTGGCACCCATATTCATAAAAGCCCTATAGCAATAGCAGAGGGCTTTAAAAGAAAGTCGCTTCTTCAAGGGAAGCCAGTGCAATTTATAGAGAGCAGAACCCATGGGGGCTTGCCTCGGAAGGTTCAACAACAGACAAGCTACAGAGTTCGGCACACGCTTAAGTCTCAACAAGCGAGATTGAGATACTCCTAGGTTTAAGACGTTGTAGTAGACCAGCCTGGAGATAACCAGTGCCTGGACTACTGTTTACCTGGTAGATTCAGGCAAGAGGAAAATTGTTGTCAAGAGATTTTAGAATCCCAAAACATTTGCCTGCCAAAGCCACGATCTGGCTGTCAAATGTAAGCTTTTCATCAAACCAAATGCCTAGGTTTTTAACCCTAGTCTTTGGCGAAGGTGGAGGCCCAAGCGAATCCAGCCACCAGATCAAGAATTGCTCGACTAAGATGAGGACCTCTGTTTTCCCTGGGTTTGTTTCAGGCAATTAAGGTCCATCCACTAAGCGACCTCCGACAAACAGGTCCTCAGTGATGGAGCCATACTGGCTGCATTCTGTGAGAGGGTGACAATAAGCTGAGCATCATCGGCGTATGATATGTCAAAGCTATGACTCTCGATTAGGTCAGCCAGGGAGCACACATATAGATTGAATAGTGTAGGGGTCAATGAAGAGTCCTGTGGCATCCCCTACTGCAACTGAAAAATCTGAGATTGAAAAGGTTTCTGTAGCACCTGAATGGTGCGTTGCTGAAGAAAGGAGAGGAACCATTGCAGGGCCTTGCAACCAACACCGCAGCTCCACAACCGCTCAAGTAGGAGGTTGTGGGATACTGTTGGAAGGCTGCACTCGGGTCCAACATCAGTAGTGCAGCAGTGTCACCCGTCAAGAATTTTACGAATGGACTCAGAGGCAAGCAATAGGGCAGACTCTGTACTATAGAGTGGCCAAAAGCCCGACTGTGACCTATGCAGGAGCTCCTTAGTTTCGATAAACATCGAATGCTGCTGGTTAACATTTTTCTGCAACCTTCGAAGAAAAAAGGGAAGAGCGAGATCGGCCTATAGTTTTCAGGCTTAGTTGGATCTAATAAGGGTTTTTATGGGGAGGGACTACCGGACCATGCACCCAGTGAAGCGAAACCTGGGCCACCACAAAGGAGCTATTAAGTAATTCACAGAGCACAGGTGGTACCGCTTCCACTCCTCGCTCCAGAATGGCGGGGGGAGGCACGGTCAAGCGGAGAGGCAAACTTAATAGATGCCATCAGGCGAGACACTTCATTAGGTTTGATGGCTTTGAACTGTAGCAACCATGTTCTGTCGGCTGAAGGTTCGAACCATAGCTTGAGGCAAGGGGCATTTTTAGAAGCCTCAGAGAAGGAGTAAATGGAAGCTACTTTCATTTATTAAATTTTTTTTTTAAAACACATTGAGCAAGAGCGTTGCAGCCTTCCTCTGATGGCGGGTTTTAGGCCAAGACTTGGTCCAGCAAGGAACGACTTGACAACCGAGAATATTTCTCGAGATGAATTCTTAGATGCCGTGATTTTATTGGTATAAAAATCGCAAACATGCCTGATGCGACTGTGATATGCCTTAAGAGCGGAGCGATAATTAGCCTTGCTGGCAGTGTCAAAACCTCTGTGCCATACGCGTGTCAGGCGCTTGTAGTTCTTTAAGAGCAAGAAGTTTGTTGCTGAACCAATAAGCCATAGGCTTAGTTCTTTGTGTTAATCTGTCTGTCAATGGTGCAATCTGATCCAGTGCCTCAGATATCCAACCTTCCACTTGCACATTGGCTGTGTCAACATAACTGTCTAGGACAGGGCGATTAGCAGCCAAGGCCTGAGTGAAGCTAGTAGGGGTCACCTTAGCCCATTTGCGTGTCCAGACTGCTGCCCAGAACCAGGGACAGGTAAAGATTTAAGAATAGGAATAGCCGGGTGATCAGACCATAGGAGGGGGGAAAAGGAGAGTCAACAGCTAGAATAGGCAAGTTAGAAAAAATTGCATTGAGAGTGTGCCCAAGTATATGTGTGGGGGAGTAGACTAACTGAAAACGATGAAGACCTTCCAAGTGCGCAAACCAAGGTGGCAGCCATTGGGCACGTAGTGTCATCAAAATCGAGATTAATTTCTCCGATGACTGAAGTTTGAATAGCTCAAGACGAGTGGTAGCAAAGCGTCAACCAGTGATGTAATGAAGCTGGATGCCGAGCCCGGAGGCCAATAAATCAAAATCTCAGAAATTGAAAAATTGCTGGAAAAGGTTATGGAGAAAAAGGCAGCCTCACAACCTGTGATGGTTAATTCCGTGAACTTGCATAGCACAGGCTGTTTAAAGATAATGGCAATTCCACCCCCTTTTTGAGATTGCCTATCCGGCCTCACAATCGAGAAGACATGGGGAAGTGGCTGAGAGAATATCTGGCGCTGAATTTTCGGTAGGCCAAGTTTCTGACAACAACAAAAAACGCACTTGGTCCATGGTCTACAAGAAAGTCGTACATTTCAAAAACTTATGCTGGACTAATAAGAGGCACTTGAGAGGGGGGGGGGGGAAATGGGCCGTCCGAGAGGCATGAGAGATCGTGCTCACCTTTGAGCTGGGCGTCGGTGCGATCAAGGATACGGATCTGCACTTGTCAAAAGATAATGCTGCACAAGTGAGAACCAACATAGGATGACAGGCATGCGCGGTAAGATGGCAGCCAAGTTTCACATTTACACACCCAAGCCCCGCCCCAGCCCTGGGGGACTGGTCTGTCAAAATTGCCAGGGCTACTTTGGGTTCCTAGTCTGGCCCTGCTTTGGTTGCAAGCCTGAAGCCCAAAATACAGGTCTTACTTTTTTCCTACTTTGAAGAGCTGTGAAGTGCAAGCCAGTGTAGTACACATTAACTAGCATCTGAGCATTATAACGGAGTTCTCCAGCAGCATCACCACCACACCGATGAAAGAAGGGAGAATACAATGGCAGATACTTTTCACATGAATCTCTAG
The DNA here is from genome assembly GCA_963921515.1 of Calotriton arnoldi. NCBI lineage: Eukaryota > Metazoa > Chordata > Amphibia > Caudata > Salamandridae > Calotriton > Calotriton arnoldi. The sequence goes on from CAWUFW010000136.1 coordinate 2,310,918, forward strand.
AAGATTCAAATGCATACTCCCAAAAAAACAAGAAAAATAACAGAAGGGAAAATTTGATATACCGGGCTAACAGGTATGCAAAAATAATGCACTATTCTCCTGGATACCAGCTCAATAACAGGGAAATTAAAAGAGCTCTTTCTTTTAGGTTTGGTGTTAGACAAGACCTTTTGATTTAAGTAAAATTATAATATACTTCTAGAGGCTTTCAGCCAATCAGTTTCTTCTAGTGGTCCGCTATTCTGTCACACACATTTTTCTTCTGCCCACTAGAGAATAGGAAAATGGGTTAGCCCACTTCAGCCACTGGCTAACTTCACTGTGAATAACAGCATTCTGTTATTTCACCAGGAGTGCATTCACACATTAAGTAGTTCCCTTTAGTGTCAGTGACTATTAGGATGCAATTTCAGCCACAACTTTTTTTTTTGTTGTTGCTTTTTTCAGTTTTTAAAAAAAGATAGTCATGACTCAGCAGCTCTCACAATATTTTATAAGAAAATTATGGTAAAAGCTGACAGCCATCATCAGACCAACTGGCTTTGCCAAAGCTTGATTAGAAAAATGTTAACTTGCTATGCTCCTGGGCACGCACACAACAAATTATACATTTATGCTGCATTTCAGGATACCTGACATTTTTTTGCATAAACCATTGTAAGACCTGGGCAAATTGTCATGGGATAAAAATAGATGGTCCAATACTTTATGCAACAGTATACCCCAAAAGAAGAGAGAGAGAAAGAGAGGAGAGCAAGATCGTAGACGTAAATAACTCTTTTCATTATTCAGAAAGGGACGGGAATCAAACAATTGCTTAAGCATATGGCTTTTTGTTTTTGTTACTATAAAGGGAGTTTAGGGTGAGTTAGGGGCATATACATACTACAAGAAACACCCAACGTCTACACAGGGCAGCCACCGCCACTCCCTTTCTTGCTACAAAACAGCCTCACTACAGCCTAAGATTGTCAAGGGGTGCACAACATTTCAATTCTGGGGAGGGAAGGGGGGGGGGGGGACTTTTTCAGTTTACAATGAATACTCCATCCAGCAGAGACTATGGAGAGAGAAGCACTTCACGTTACCCAATGACGACGAAATAAACCCCAACCCTGAATATACTTTCTGGTCATAGATTCATAATTGCTTTAATTCCCACAACAAGCAAAACCAAGTTGTCAACCCCTACCTACTATGCATACATCGAGCATTTAAAAGACTTGCATGCAAGATAACTATTAAGTCTTGACATCTCTGGGAGTTCTTACCTTGTTGACTGACTGTTATTAAGTTTTTAGAAATCATTGCATACAATCTCCTAGAGGATAAAGAAAAAAACGTGTTATACAGCATCAGAATAGTGATGAAGATTAGCAGAAAAGAGAACAGATACACAACGTGAACACACATTGAAAGGTCTGCGACGGGCATTCATATATCACAAACATCCGCTGCAGTTTGCTGCTCAGCAGCAAATGTGCCTCTGCAGCAAAAAGGTCTTGAGAAGATAAAATAATTAAAGTTCATAGATGGATCTATAAACTAAGAATCAAAAACAGTCTTAATGTGCTTCCTGATTAAGAACATTTTCCAGGATTACTACATGTAAAAACCAGCATTTTATTTTAGATTGCCCCACTTCCTAAGCAAAATGAACTATCTTGCCCACTAATCTACATTAATTCCGATTTTATATTACGAGCATGTATTTTTTTCCAAAAGGAATACACTTGAACCTAAAAATTTAATTCGGGATGTGCTTAACTGACTTATTTCTCGCCCCTTAACATGGAGGCCATTCTATTTTTCCACTCCATGATTTTTACACTCTACTACAAGAAACAAAATTCAACATAGTATAGCGAAGGATTTTAAATTATATTGTTGTGCAAAAAGAAGTCTTTTGATTTATGGTCTTTGTTCAAGAGACTACTAAAAACTTTTTAAAAATTGCAAATAAAAATACAAGCTGGTACTGCGAGTTTAAAGAAAAAACTGCAACTATAGCTTGAATTTTTCAAAAGACAATTGTAAATCAGATGGGGGGAAAAAAGTAATAATGCATGAAGTTACTAGAGCATCGATGAAAAGCGAAATGGAAAATGCACTAGAGAGAACGAACCGAAATACGGAAAAAAAAGTTAAAAGCAGAGTAAGAGTGGCTCTTAAAAGCACAAGAATGGTGTGACATGCCACACACCTGCCAGAAGTGGGTAGCTGTTCAGACCCAAAGTGTATTGATACTTTACATTGTAATGTATGAGGAAACGTCAACAGATCAGCTTTAATATGAACGACTCGTTATTCTTTTTTTTAGCTCTTCTGGTGGGGGCGGAGGAGTGTCTAATGACAAGTTTAAAAAAAAAAAAAAAAAATCCAATAGTGAAGGGGAAAAAAAATGGGCCAGGCCAATCAATTCATCTTACATGGTTGAAAGAAAGCTAAGCCTAAACACATGGGTGTAAGTAACTATATTAGGATTTTGTGAAAACAATAACAAATAAACTCAAAGATGAGTGAAACTAGGACCAGTCATTGGACAATACCCCAGAGAACAGCAAATACATGTCCCAAAGGTAGTTTAAAAATATACACATTTCAGAATCTCAGTGCACATAAGAACGGTAAATGGCACTACCCTGAATGCGGCAAATCACTGTGTCCCATACGACTAAGCGGTAATATGCATTACTACAGACAAGCCAATCGCTAAAAACTGCATCCTTAATAACTAACATTTTCAGCAGAAAAACACCACAAAAGAAGAGGACAGACTTTCAGTACATTAGGAAGCTAGACTTGCAAGTAATCACAGGAATGTCCCCACCCCGTAGGTCATTTACCTAGGTTCTTTTACAGAAAAGTTCTGTACTCCAAAAAGTTCTCCGAGCAGATCATTAGAGCAGTGGACAATATGCTGCTGTCTCTCATCGTACAGCTGTTTGGCCATAATGTACTGACCAAGATAGTATATAACCTGAAATACAAGCGCAACGCGTCAACGCTTGAGAGAAAGCCAAGTAGTGGCGAGCGCACAATAAGGCAACAGGTGTCATCAATGTACATTGAGTGCGCCATGATTAAAAGCAATGACAACCTACCTCCTTCATTGTAAAGGTGTCATTTTGAGCACCTGCAAACTTTAGTAACTTCAAGAGCAGGGGTTTGGGTTTAACCTGCACAGAGATTTACAGAGGTTAGCAAACCAATAAAACCCACACATGCGACCAACGCTATCCACAATTCTATTCCCAGAGGTCTATGAGACTGGCCCAAAGCACAGTGAATTAGGCAACAGGACCAGAGAGAAATACATGAAAACATGGGCAATCAGTTCTTTAAATGAAGACTACTGGTCCGAACTAGCAGACAATGCAAGATTTGCAGATGTCAAAGTACATTAACTATTATAAAAGTGAAGATCCATCTGACAACAAATCAAATATCACACAAACTTCATGTATTTAAAACAAACGTTTCAAAACAGGACCTTACCAGCGCCTCGTGCTCAGAAGCCAGCATAGAAGTGCTTAAGGGGCCTGCGGTTGAAGACATTTTGGTATTGCACGGTTGCCTACAATAAAATAAAATAAATAGTTGTTTTCAACCATAACACAATTAGAAAAGATGGAGTCAGCGCAGAGCAGCTGCTGGTCAGAGGCTGAGCAGCGGAGAGAGCAGTCAGCGAGCGCCTGCGACATGTTCTCTCTCACTGCCATGGCACCTGCAGCAGGCTGTGGCTGAAGTCAAACGGAGGATCCCCAGGTTTACCTAAAATAAATAAGGGAGCTGTGGATAAAGTGCTGCAGTGTTTAGAGTGCTGCGAGGATGACGCGCCGCAGCTTTAAGTACAGAGCGCGGGACAAGTCGGGGCTAGACCCAGCGGGAGAGCTGCAGACATGTCTGAGCATGACCGGCGGAGGGGCGGTGACTCACTGGCAGCCGCCTGACTCAGAATTGCCACCGCAGCACTACACCGCCAGAGTGCTTCCTCGCTCTGCCCGGACCATGCCTGCGCCCCCTTCACACTGCTAGCCGGGAATCCACTACCTCACACTCTGACACCCTGCTCACATTCGCCGGCAGCCTAGCACCAACTACCCCAACACATGCTGTCCTTGCACGCTGCTGATGCAGTCTAACAGTCTACAGCCAGTGCTCTAGACTAGACTGTGGACTGGCAAAGTGCTAATATAATAACCGCTGCCTCTGTAAACTACTCAGCGAGTCGCACCGTCGGTGTACAGTGAGTACACCGAGGGTGCGACGCCCGCTGCCCAGTGACTACCACCCCGAACCAGATTACTACAGTCTGCTGTCGAAACCCACCAAACGAGGCTACTTGGTAGGCCTCACCTCAAGCCCCGGCCTAGCGTGTGTAACCTCGCAGAGAAGGGCGTGCATCTGTCGGCCACAACCTCCAAGAAAGTTCAAGGCCCGGACCGTTCCTTCTAGTAACCAGTATACTGACGCACTTTGAATCCCGATTCCCACGGATGTTGTTTATTCGCTGCCCATCGGCTTTCTTCGGGTCTCCTCCTCCTTCTTCTCGCACGCTGCGTGAGTTTCTTCCTGCACTTCCCGCTCGCAGTGATCAGCGTCTCTGTCACACGAACGGACCAGACCGAAGCAGCGGCATGCCGAGCTGTAAGCAATGGTTCCGCCGTCTACGTTTCTACTCTGTTTGAGAGGGAAGTTATAAAGTAAAACACAAAAGTTCCCTCACAATTTATGTCACCAGCTGGAACAAGCATTGGCAAAGCCAAATATGCCTCGCCTGTGGGGGACAGTTATCTGCATCGTCTTTTAGAAATGTTGGTGAAAGAAGATGAAGCGCTCTGACACGCTGTTGCATCCTCAAATAAATCCACTTCACAAGATAAATGGATAAGTTGGATTCTTTATTACAGCCCCCCGCATACAGGCAAACACATCCAGCACGAACGGCTTCTTCAGTATATCTCAACTCAAATACACGTCATAGCACAATACATTCTATAATTCTAGATTGTCGCTAATATTCTAATACAAAGAACAAGCTTACCTTAAAGCCATATACTACACAATCCCCCTCTAAAAGAAATGGAAAAAAAAAAAAAAAAATTAATAGATAATTTCTTAACTACAATCAAACATTTCAAGACATTTTGGTTTCTTAACAATCCTCCCACTAGACGTCTTGATTACACTTTTATCACAAGGAGGATTAAGTACAACTGAATCAGGAACCTGTACATTTTCATCCAACACAGGATTGGAATTGGATGAGATATCTGACAAACTCATACCCTGAGGAGAAACAGTACATCCATCACTACTCGTATCAAGATCCTCTGTGTTTTGTGTGTCTTGTATAAATTCAGAAGTGTCCAACCACCAAAAATTTTTGCTCTTACACACATTCTCAGTCTCAAAATTGTGTGACACTGGTGCAAGACGACTGAAATGCCAAACTTCTCCATTTTGTAGCAAAGCAGTGTTGTTCATGACTTTGACCATCCTCGTCGCCAAATCGATGTTGCATCCTCAAATAAATCCACTTCACAAGATAAATGGATAAGTTGGATTCTTTATTACAGCCCCCCGCATACAGGCAAACACATCCAGCACGAACGGCTTCTTCAGTATATCTCAACTCAAATACACGTCATAGCACAATACATTCTATAATTCTAGATTGTCGCTAATATTCTAATACAAAGAACAAGCTTACCTTAAAGCCATATACTACACACGCTTTTTTCCCTAACTTTCAGCCATGCTGTTGGCTGTCATAACATTCTTTCCTAACTTTCAGCCATGTTGCACAGCAGTTTCGCTGCTGTACAACATGGCTAAAAGGCATTGTCAATGCCAATAGCTCTTGTGTAGGCAAGTTATTTTGGCTTTGCCAATGCTTGTTACAGCTGTGGTTTGAGTGTCTGGCACCCCCTCCCCAGTGCGTGTGTTGGCCATTGGCCGACCTTGAGGAAGGCTGAAAAGGAGCCCCCGGTCACCAGAATATATATATATTATCTACTGGCGGTCGCCAGTAGATAGTTATAGTTGGGACCTATTTTCCATAGGAAATCCGCGACATTCTATTTGAAATAACTCTTGCATCGGTTGACGAATCTTCGCGAAATTTTCAAACTTTATGGCCCGCTCCGGCCGCTCCTACCCTGAAAGTCTCAGGGTGATTCGTCAAGCGGGGGCCGAGAAAAAAGGGGGGTCCCAAAACGTGTTTTCCCCATTCATTTTCCCATAGGAAACTTTAGACACGGCTACAGCCCGAACTGCTGAACGGAATTACACCAAATTTGGCAAAGAGGTAGTTCTTGGTTCAGAAAGAACCCTTTTTGTTAAATGGTGTAAATCCGTTCAGTAGTTGCGGAGAAATAAAAAAAATAAGAGTCAAAAAATCAATTTCCCATAGGAAACTTTAGACACGGCTACAGCCCGAACTGCTGAACGGAATTACACCAAATTTGGCAAAGAGGTAGTTCTTGGTTCAGAAAGAACCCTTTTGTTAAATGGTTTAAATCCGTTCAGTAGTTGCTGAGAAAATCAAAAGTAAAAGTACATATATATCTATGGCCGCGTCGGATTCGCGCACCCTCCCGATCACGAGCTGTCTGCTAATTGGCTGTCAACACTCCAAACCAGGAAGTGTTGGCAGCCATCTTGTTCCTCGGTAGAACCGAGGAACAAGAAAGCAGTAAAAAAAGTGCGCAAAACGCACAAAGGGGGCAGGGTAGAAACACCCTGACCCCCTAGGTCTGCTCAGGGGGTCCCACAAGGACCCCCTGGGCAAAAAAAAGCATTTTTTTTTTTTTTAAATCGGCAGGATGCGCTCAGGGTGCGCGGATCCTGCCGATAAAAAAAAAAATCGAAGCGCGGTCTCCCGCGCTTCGATGTTAATTTGCCCCCGGGTGGGCCAAGTCCCGGGGGCATGCTGGGGGGGTGTTTATTTTATGTATGGGGGGCCTCTAAGGGCCCCCCAAGCCCCGGGGACCACCACCCCCCGGGGCTTTATCATAAATGGTGCGGGAGGGCTCTGAGCCCTCCCGCAGCCCCGGGGACCGCCACCTCCCCGGGGCTTTTTTTTTTTCTTTTTTAAAACCTGTGTGGGGGGGCTCCAGCCCCCCCACACGCCCCGGGGACCACCACCTCCCCGGGGCACTAAGAAAATTGAAAATGGGGGTCCGTTTTGGACCCCCAAGCCCCGGGGACCACCACCTCCCCGGGGCTTTCAAAATGTAGGGAGGGGGGCCGCGCGGCCCCCCTCCTGGAGCCCTTGATGGCCCTGGGGACCGCCACCCCCAGGGCCGGCTCCTGCAGTGTCCCGGGGTGCCTACCCCCGGGACACTGCTGTTTGCTATGACAGGACGGGAGCCTCGCGGCTCCCGCCCTGTCATAGCAAACTTGGTTTGCATTTTGAAAGAGAGAGCAGGAAACCTGCTCTCTCTTTCAAAATGCAAACCAATGCTTTCCACATGGGGAGCAGCATCTTAGCTGCTCCCCATGTGGAAAAGCAATGCCGGCTCCCATAGGACGCGGGGAGCCGGCGGGACTGTGGGGGGATTGGGGACCCCCCCACAGTCCCCAACCAGAGGCCAGGCCCCGGGGGATGGGGTCCCCGGGGCCATAAGTGGCCCGGGAGGGGGGCCACGCAGCCCCCCTCCCCAAATAAAAAAAAATTTAATTAAATAAAAAAAATAAGGGCAAGGCCGGCCCCGGGGGATGGGGTCCCCGGGGCCTTAAATGGCCTGAGGAGGGGGGCCACGCAGCCCCCCTCCATATTTTTTATTTAAAAAACAGGGCATGCCCCGGGGGATGGGGTCCCCGGGGCCAATAGAGGCCCAGGGAAGGGGGGCCACGCGGCCCCCTTCCCGTTTAAAAAAAAAAAAAAAAAAAAAAAAAAATGCTCAGGCCCCGGGGGATGGGGTCCCCGGGGCCAAAAGTGGCTGAGGGAAGGGGGGCCACGCAGCCCCCCTCCCATAAATTTTTTTTTAAAAAAAAACGGCATCGTGCCGGAGGCCCCGCCCCCCTCCCTGCAGTACTCTGCAAACGCGCCCCCTGGCGCGTTTTAAGAAGGGGAAGTAATTCCCCTTGAATACTGGGGGTCCCTGGGGGCCAACTAGCCCACCAGGAACCTCCAGTATGCGCCAGGTGGCTGCCTTGCAGAGAGATGTACAGAGGCCACGCCCCTTTTTACACCTCTCTGCAACGCAGCTCTGTGGCGCTTAATGGAGGTAGCTGGTGGGCTAGTTGCACCCCAGGGACCCTCAGGATTCAAGGGAGTTAATCCCCCGACTTAAAACGCGCCACGGGGCGCGTTTGCACAGTGGTGAAGGGAGGGCGGGGCCTGAGGTGACATGTGTGCAAACAGGCCCCGTGGCGCGTTTTAAGATGGGGAATTAAATCCCCTTCAATCCTGAGGGTCCCTGGGGGCCAACTAGCCCAACAGGTACATCCAGAAAGCGCCACAGAGCTGCGTTGCAGAGAGGTGTAAAAGGGGTGTGGCCTCTCTACACGTCTCTGCAACGCAGCCCCTGGCGCATACTGGAGGTTCCTGGTGGGCTAGTTGGCCCCTAGGGACCCTCATGATTCAAGGGGACTTAATCCCCCAACTTAAAACGCGCCACGGGGCACGTTTGCACAGATGTCACCTCAGGCCCTGCCCCCTCCCTTCACCATTGTGCAAATATTCCTCTAAAATCTGCCGAACTACGAATTCTGATTTACTCACCTGTTATCAGGAGAGACCTCAGTGCTGCATCTTTCAGCCCAGTACTAATCCTGAAAAGTAATTTTAACCGTACTTACCAGTAACTTGAATTTCCTTCCATAGGATATCATTGCCTGCTTTTTGCTGAAAAAGTTTCTAAGTGTTGATTTTTGAAACATACAAATATTCCTCTAAAATCAGCCGAAATACGAATTCCGATTTACTCACCTGTTATCAGGAGAGACCTCAGTGCTGTATCTTTCAGCCCAGTACTGGTCCTGAAAAGTAATTTTAACCGTACTTACCAGAAACTTGAATTTCCTTCCATAGGCTAACATTGACTGGTTTCACTTGGAAATTCTTCTAAGTGTGGAGTTTTGGAACTTTAAAATATTCCTCTAAAATCAGCCGAAATACGAATTCCGATTTACTCACCTGTTATCAGGAGAGACCTCAGTGCTGCATCTTTCAGCCCAGTACTGATCCTCAAAAGTAATTTTAACCGTACTTACCAGTAACTTGAATTTCCTTCCATAGGATATCATTGCCTGCTTTTTGCTGAAAAAGTTTCTAAGTGTTGATTTTTGAAACATACAAATATTCCTCTAAAATCAGCCGAAATACGAATTCCGATTTACTCACCTGTTATCAGGAGAGACCTCAGTGCTGTATCTTTCAGCCCAGTACTGGTCCTGAAAAGTAATTTTAACCGTACTTACCAGTAACTTGAATTTCCTTCCATAGGCTAACATTGACTGGTTTCACTTGGAAATTCTTCTAAGTGTGGAGTTTTGGAACTTTAAAATATTCCTCTAAAATCAGCCGAAATACGAATTCCGATTTACTCACCTGTTATCAGGAGAGACCTCAGTGCTGCATCTTTTAGCCCAGCACTGACCCTGAAAAGTAATTTTAACCGTACTTACCAGTAACTTATATTTTCTTCCATAGGAATCCATTGTCTGGTTTTCAGCAGAAAAGTTTCAAAGTGTCGATTTTCACAAACTACAAATATTCCTTAAAAATCGCCTGTATGACTTAAACGCATTCTTTCAACTGTTTACAGGAGATGCACCAGTGCTGGATCCAGGATCCAACACTGAGTAAGAAAAAGTAACGATAACAGTTTTTACCTGCTAAGTGAATTTCCTTCCATAGGATAACATTGGTGATTCTATGAGAAAAAGTTTCAAAGTGTCAACTTTTAAAATACAATAATATTCCTTAAAAATCACTACTGTAACCAAAACGCTTTTACTCAACTGTTTACAGGAGATGTCCCAGGACTGAATCTAGGATCCAGTCCTGTGGTTAGAAAAAGTAATCCATAAAGTAACTAATTGCATTTAACTAGAAATTCACATTGAGCTGAATGTTGCATTGTGTTTGAAAATGTGTTGCCCATTGCAACAACTGTAACTACTGTACTTAAAAGTCTATTGCCTATGTGCAAAGTATTTAAACTAAAGTAATTCATTCTGAGAAAGTATTTTTTGTAATGTATAATGTAATTACAATGTAATTTAAAAAATAAAATATGTAAAAAAAAATTGTTTCTAAAAATGTAGTAAATCAGTATGAAAAAAATAAATATAACAATTAATACATTTAAAAATTGTCATTTACAAAACCTTTGAAATTCACTGAAAAAACCGTAGGTTTCAGACATGTTATAGTTAGGAATTAGCATTTAAAAAACCTTTGAAATTCACTGAAAAAACCATAGGTTTCAGACACGTTATAGTTAGAAATTAGCATTTAAAAAACCTTTGAAATTCACTGAAAAACCATAGGTTTCAGGCACGTTATAGTTAGAAATTTGCATTTAAAAAACCTTAGAAATTAACTGAAAAAACCATAAGGTTTTAGGGACAGTTATAGTTAGTTGGACATTGCACTCGTACAAAACCCGTGAAATTCCCCCGTTATAGTTAGTTCAGGTAACTATAACTCGCGCCCCGCAATGCACTGCTGATGACGTCACATATTACATCACTCATGACATGGTCAGTGACATCACTGATGACATCACTGATGACATCTCAAATGACATCACTGATGACATCATCCATGTGAGAATTTAATGCATCTTCTCACACCCTAATATAAGTTTTGAAACACCCACTCTAAATTACAGACTGCCATTCTCAAAACCATACACACTCCAATACCAATAAGTACATACCCACTCACTGATTCTTAGGTCTACACACACACATCTACTCACTCACCCGTACAGTCACTCATACTTACAGTCACTCAGTACAGGACTATCATATGCACTCATACACCTATATAAACACTCACACAACGCAACTCATCCATAGAGGTACTCACACACCTAGTCAGTCATGCAAATAATTAATCACACTCCAATTTACTCACCTATACAGTTATACACACCAGCTCACTTACTCATAAAAATACTAGCACATTCTTACGCTCCTATGCAATCACTGATGCAAGCACACACTCATCCATATAGCCACTCTCACAATCACACACTCTCACTTATAGCCATTTATATACTCCAACACACATATATACTGCCTTTCACATATGTAGTTACTCACACATGTACCACTGAGATATACATTCAATCACTAACACACCCATACACACACTCACCCACCCATACAGTCCATCACAGACGCACTCTTGAAACCATGCACCCAGTGAATCACCCACTCACACATCTATGCACAGAGTCACACTCACCCCACCCACACAAACACTGAGGCACCCATACAGATACTCAGAGAACCAATCCATAACCCATATAGACACTCATTTAGCTAGTCAGAAACCCATGCAGCTGCTTGCACAACAACAGACAGACGGATACAGACATTCACACAGTTTAGTCACTCACCCATGCATCCAGTAAGATACGTTTAATCACTCACTTATAGACTCAGTCACGCACCTACTAAATCATCCATTCAGACACTTATACACCCACTCATTCTTCAATACGCCTTTCCCTATATATATTAAACATATTTAAACTTTACACAAACACACAGTCACTGGATGATGTCATCAGTGATGTCATCAGTGATGTCATCAGTGATGTCATTTGAGATGTCATCAGTGATGTCATCAGTGATGTCACTGACCATGTCATGAGTGATGTAATATGTGACGTCATCAGCAGTGCATTGCGGGGGCGCGAGTTATAGTTACCTGAACTAACTATAACGGGGCAATTTCACGGGTTTTGTACGAGTGCAATGTCCAACTAACTATAACTGTCCCTAAAACCTTATGGTTTTTTCAGTGAATTTCTAAGGTTTTTTAAATGCAAATTTCTAACTATAACGTGCCTGAAACCTATGGTTTTTTCAGTGAATTTCAAAGGTTTTTTAAATGCTAATTTCTAACTAGAACGTGTCTGAAACCTATGGTTTTTTCAGTGAATATATATATATATGTAATGCTTTTAAGCAGGAAGATTATGGAGTAAGGGATTTTGGAACATTTCTGGCTAGATTTTGCACAGTAAACTGTTTACTTTTTCTTATTGCGATTTTTGCACAGTTCTGAGCTCATGATTTTAGTGTTTTCATGTTTTTATTTATGTTTTTATGAATGGAACATGCCTTTTACTAATTATTTATGGAGCCCAATACAGGTAGAACATGTGCGTTCATGGAGTATATTCATGATTTATATTTAGACTTCTAATTGATTGAGGTTTAATTTAATAGTTCGCATACAATGAACAACGTATAACTTATTGGTGCATTTAATGAATTCATTGCCAGTATGTATAGTAGTACTGAGTGCAAAGCATGAACAGATAAAAAACAGACTTACCATTGCGAATTAATATGTGGCAGTGTGTCTTCTATGTTTATTGATCATATGGTGGTAATGAAATGGTATTCAGATATAAAAAAAGATGGCGAACTGCGTTTGTTGATATGTGAGCAAGCCACGAGTTGTCCGAAACGCGTCATTCTTGAGGAATAAAGAAGATCTGCCATATATTTGCTGGGTTCGTGTCTCTCTGTGCGCGTAACGGAGGTACGGAGAATCCATGGTGTGTTTTGATATATATATATATTTTACAATGGGCAGAGGAGGGACAGAATTACTTCTGCGTCAGTAGCTGCCCCTATGCCCATCTGTGATGTCAGCATGCTGCGAGGCGTGTTGACGTCACAAGATTCCCCACCAGAGCGCTCAAAAGGAGCAGGTGAGTGCTCTCTCTCTTGCTCTGAAGAGGTAAAAAATGCCTTAAACTGAGTCCCCACATTTTAGGAAAGCCTCGTTGGAAAGGAGTCAGTCTCCTTTTTCCAATGATGCTCTTCTGAAACAGTTTTTGGGGCTTATGCTCAAAATGGGGTTAGTGCACAAACCAAGCTTGCAGTGCTACTGGTCTACTTGCACTTTTTGGGCAACACCCATGTTCATGAAGAGAGATCGGTTTTTGCTATTGCAGTATATGCTGCATTTCAATCCCAATTATGCTGCATTGCCCCGGAAACATCCAGACCATGACAGGTTGCAGTGGCGGCCGCCACAATAAAGAGGTGGTGCAGCGGGTGGATGGATGGGGCGCAGGGGAGCGCACAGGGGGGTTAATAATAAAAAAATAAACACTTACCTGGAGCTGCCGCCCGCCTCCCCAATTGCGCCTCGTCCTTCCTGGTCCCAGCAAGCACTGGGCAGCGTCACGGACTCCCTCTGCAATCCCCGCACTGCTCTGAGAGCAGCGCAGAGATTGGCCTGAGCTGGCTGGAAAGATGCTCCGCTCAGACCAGGGAGTCTGTGGGGGTTTCTCCAGCCCGGCTGTTCAATGCAGCCGGGCTGGAGAAACCTAAGTGCACATGTGTGTTTTGGTCGGCCTGAGATGGCCGACCAAACACATATGCGCACTTAGGAAGTGCACATAGCACTCTCCTCCTCCCTGGCTCTGCCCCTCCCTGCACAAGCTGGCTCAGAGCCAGCAGATGAAAAATAAAACAATGCTAGAACATCATTTTATTTTTCATTTTCTGGCTCTGAACCTGGTAGTGTGGCGACGCTCCTCAGCCATTGCGGAGGAGCCGCCAATGACAGGTTGTTCAAAATTCTGTCTGCCGTGGAACATTTTGTCTGCCAGGTTTCCAGAGGGTAATGCTCCTGGAAAGAATATAGCCATTGGATGGCTCGTATGATCAAAACTCATGGTTTTGAATTGGTATCATATGCAGACGACACGCAGATTATTATATCAATCTCAAGCAAAAAACAGGATACCGCATTGAAGTTCAAGGAGTGCATGAGAAGTGTTAGCCAATGGATGGCCAAAAACTGCCTTAAGTTAAACTCGAATAAAACAGAGGTTTTACTTTTCGGCAAGGATACAACATTTTGGTCCTCAGACTGGTGGCCATTGGAATTGGGAACTGTCCCCGTCCCAGTCACTAAGGCTAAAAATCTTGGAGTCATTATGGACTCCACTCTTTCCTTCTCCCAGCATGTAAAAATGCCTACTGCATCTATCTATTACACCCTGAAAATCCTGAGGAAAGTACTCCCTTTTATTCCAACAAACCTACAGAAAACTGTGGTGTCAGCCTTAGTGTTATCAAAACTTGATTACTGCAATGGGCTTTTGGTTGGAGTAAACAAATCGGCTGTAGCAAAGCTACAGGTACTTCAGAACTCTGCCGCAAGACTGCTCTTTGGATTAGCCAAATACACATCAGCTAAACATGCCCTCAACACTCTGCACTGGCTACCTATGGAGAAGCGCATAAGGTTTAAAGCCTTATGCATTGCCTTTAAAGCACTACAAAATTCAGGTCCTAGTTACCTGATAAAGCGCTTTAAATGGCATATCCCTGGACGTACACTTCGGTCGACTTCACTGAAGTTAGTAACAGAGCCTACGTTCCGTCTTCAGAGATGGGGTGGTAAAAGTTTCTTCAGCATTACTACAAGATGGTGGAATAAGCTACCATTTTATTTGAGGAATGCTTCTGAGTTGCTGTCTTTTAGGAAGGGACTAAAGACATGGCTCTTTACTCTGTAACCCTGCGTAAGGACTGGAAATATGACATCTAGTGTACACTGTGTGCCGATTCTTCAAGCGCCTAGACGCCCTCGGGTAGCAGTGCGCTATATAAATACTTAAATAAATTGATGGATCCATCCTGTACAAACAGCAGCTGCTGTTCAAACAGTAAGTAGATTGACAGCAAAAGAGCTTGCTATGGCAGCAAGTTGTACATGTTGTGTGAGACCTGTGTGTAAACAGCTTGAGAGTGTATACAGGGTTAGGACTCCACTCTAAACCCTTTTAGTTGCCCTCCCACTCTAGGAGTCACTGGAAAGATTGCATGGTAGCTTGTCCAGCCACTCCTTCATAAAGGTTATAACCTTTATATGGACAACTTCTATACGGAAGTAGAACTGTTCAGTGAGCTGTACAAAGCTGGCATTGTGGCATGTGGTACAGTTCGTTGACGCAGCAAAGTATTCCCACAGGAGCGTGTTGGTAAAAAGCTCCAAAAATCCCAGAGCATTGCGCTGCATTTCAACGAGCTGCTCGCTTTCAGGTTCTCTGATAGGCGTGATGTGTATGTGCTCACTAGAATTCATGATGAGGGCGTTTCCACCGTCACAGTTTGGGTCAGATGGCCGAAGTTCACAGGCCACCTGTATACTTGATTACAACAAGTACATGGGCAGAGTGGATAAGAATGACCAGGTTATTCAGCCATACAATGCGAGCCATAAAACTTGCACTTGGTATAAGAAGCTGTTTACCCACCTGATCTAGATGGCAACATACCATGCATATGTTGTTTATCTTCAGACCACCACAGGAAGACTCATGTCTTTACGTTTAGTTGACTGTCATTGAAAGTCTTACTGCTACAGTAGCAGCAGCCTGCACTTCATATGCTCTGGAGGATGTGGCAAGGCTGCAGGATCAACACTTTTCTGACCAAATTCCTGCAACAGCTAAAAAGGACTCAACCATGTCATTGTTGAAGAGACTTTCTTATGTAAGGAAAAGGCAGGAGAGTCGGCGTTACTGTTCCCAATGTCCATCTCAGCCAGCCCTGTGTTTTCCTACATGCTTTATGTTGTGCCATACAACAGTGAAGTATTGGGAAATTGACTGAGGTAGTGCTGCCGTAACATATACCTTTTAGTGGCTGGGCATGGATACGTACCTTCCATGGGCCACTACTTCACTACGAACCACAGACATTTTTTAAAACAAGGCAACTAGGGGATTCCATGGTGGTTGCCTTGCGTACCCACTTGTGCCAATAAAAATGCTGCCCCTCTTGTCTAGTGTCTGCGACAGAAACAGATCAAACTGAGGTCAATGGGAGGCATACGTTGCAGATAAAAATGCTGCCCCACTTTTGCTCGCTAAAGAAATGGATCAAACCGAAGTCTATGGGAGTCAGGCTCCTATTGACCTCTGTATGATCCGTTTCTGTCGTGGGCACTAGGCCGAGCCACACAAGTGGGGCAGCGTTTTTATCAGCACAAGAGGGGTAATGTTGAGTGGTAGGAATTTTGTGAATTCCTGCAGATTTTAGAAGCTTCCATCACAGAAATGTAAGGAAAATGTGTGATTTCAGGCACAGTTTGAGGTGTGCAGGGCATTGTGGTTAAGAAAACCTCATGGGATCCATGCAAGATGCACCACCCTGGAATTCCCTGGTTGTTACTTTTCAAAAATGTCTGTGGTTCATTGGTTTGCATGGGTGACGCCACAGCACGTCCCCAAATATTGCAGCTAGCACTATTGCTTATCTCTTAACATGGTGCTTTAGTGCTTTTTGTGTCTGGTCTTTTGGCCGCCCATCCAAGTGGGGTACCGTTCTTATCCAGAGAAATGTGGTAACTCAGAGTTACTCAGGAAATTTGTGGCACTCCGCAGATTCCAGAACTTTGCGTCACAGAAATGTGAGGAAAATGTGTGTTTCTTATTAAAGTATGCCATTTGCAAAAATGTGCAGATTTGCTAGGTTTTGTTGCATGGATTCTGCACATATACAGAACTACGCGCAAGAAACCAGGACCTCGGTGTATAGTGGTGTACCAACAACCCACCTTAGTGCCCGGAACCCCTATCCGACTAGCTATAGTGTCTCATTCATTCTCCATACTACAGCGAAGCTACCAATGATTAGACATCCTAGAACATGTAACTCAGACTCTCTCAGTATTCGCGGGAGCAAGAACACTCTTTCATCAATTCTCTTGTACTTGTCCACAACATGAGTAATCAGAGACACTGTATAGTTTAAAATGTTTATTTTAACTAACGTGCTCTATAATGCAGTACACGAGCCAATACTAACAGCAAAATGCATAAACTCAATATAGTGAGCATTGTTACAATTCCATAAAATATGAACAGGGATATCATTATAAACCTAGTGGAAAAAAGGCCTAATGTGCCTTACCACCCTCCCCATGCTAGAAACTAGTTGATTATAATTATAGAAGACCTCTGGGCTTTATCAGGGGGACCCCATACCTCCAGGTTTAGATGCAAAAGTTTACATCTCCGGACAAACACAGCTCTTCTCTTTGGAAGGTTTTCTCCAAGTGCCTTAACATGCATGCAATGCAATATTAAAGGCACCTGATTTTCAGTAGTGCAGCTGTGCTCGTATTATGTCTAACATGCGTGGGACTGACCAAAGCAGATTAACAGAGTACATTGTTTTTCGACCTTGAACATGGTGTGCAGACAAAAGACCCCAGAGTTCAGCAAGAAACGTGAAAGGTAGACGGTTCCCATGTGAGCGAGCACAAGCAGAGGAGTTGCGAAAACAAAATCATGTAGAAACGTGTGCAAAAGCGGCAACATGGCAGTCAAGTATATATATAGCGCACATAAGGAAAAAAAAATGGAAAGATGAGCGCCAGCCGTTTTAATCCATCAAAGTGTATGAGCTGTAAACTGCAAAGGCCTCCAATAGGAAATCATTGTCATCGTTAGAAAAAAGAGATGCCATCCAATTTAGCAAGCAGAATGAGCATTCGTGACATTCATAGGTGGGTGCATCTAGCACCATCGTAGGACAACTTGCGTGATATTCGATGTAGCTACGTTGTAGGAAATCCTGCGCCGCCGCACAGATATCCCATTGTGCCAATACACCAAGTGCAGCCGCACATGCCATAAATCCAACCCTGGAGCATTCTTGCTCATGGGCCACTAAGGGACTCAGCAACAGGTCGTAATCCGGGTCTGGTGATGACGTATTGGAGAGGCAGAGAGCCAATGCCCATTCAAAGGAGCATTCCAAGCATGACAAGACGGGTTGCACGCAAGTGTAGTACGCAAAGCGAAAAGACAGTCTATACGCCACGCTGAGCGTTGCCAGTGGCAGCGTGCCATAGCATTGAAGCATACGGTCACGGAGCATTTGCAGCCGATCTGGGTAGTGCAGGACCACAAGAGGTGCAGCCATTGCGTAGCAGGCAAATCAATAGAAGGCCACCAGCGGCTATGGTAACCAACACAGGTAATCCGCCAAAGACGCTGGAAAAAATAGAATGAATAAAGGCTGGTATTACACCAAATATAGTCTGAAATGAAGTTACAAGGCCAGAGCCCACAACTTTAAAAAAAATGCACCAGGCCATGTGTATCAGACGCATTGAAGATACGATGAATTAATTCGCCGAAATGTAGTGGGAGATTGGTATTTAAAAGGGCTTGAATTTCAGAATGTGTACTTGCTATCTGCAGGATGAATGTCTCGCGCGCCGAAGTGAGCGGGACTTCCTGCTGCAATAATAGCGCTTTTATTCTGCTCAACTTATTGAAGTCTGCTTTCAAAGTTGGGATGCAAGGCCAAATCGAGGTATCGAGATTACCATGCGGGGGCGGGAAAAGCAAATTTTTACAGCAAACTACGCGCTGTGAAACTGTCACAATGTACGGGATGCCAGCTAGCAAGCTGCAACATTCCTCATTATTCAAAAGAAGATAGCTACCGTTAGCAAGCAGGGTGAAAGTTGGTTTTATAGCCGGGACTGGAATACCCTTCAAAACACATGCAAGATTTGGGGCGGTAACACTACAAGCCCCGTGTAACTGTATGTTTTTACAGACAAGGGAGCGACCTAATGTAGAATCACAAGATTCTCCTGTAAGGTATACTTCCTTGTCTTCCCGCAGACATCGTACGTGAAAGGTAAGGACCACACTTCATGTAGAAAAGCGCTGCCCAAGGGTTCATAACGACCTATTGGGTAATGCTTCATGCAGGAGCTAAATTTAAACAAAGAAAACGGTAAGGAGATAACCCCGTGGATGAGCCAGACAGCAGAGTCAGTTTCGGCCATGGAGAAGGGTAAAGGGTCGATCTTCTCAATATGTAAGAGGGTGTACGTTGCATCCTTCATGGACATAAACTGTTGTTTATCAGTCAAATTAAAAGGTAAAAACAAAGCAGTTGCGTTCAAGTAATCCCATGGCACTTTTCCCATTTTTAGTGTTTGCAAAGTCCATGCAAACTGCATTACAGAACGTAATTGATTTTGACCATGATACAACACAGATACATCATCTTGTACAATATCTACCACAGATGAAACAATATTATCTAATGTGTAAATGCGGGAAGATAGTGTGTTAATACTATTGTCAACAACAGCAAGTACTTTCTCCAGATTTGCCTGATCTATCTCCCTCAAACGTGATGCAGCTTAAATTTGAGAAAGCTTCCAGATTTCATTGTAAGCAGCATAAGCAAATCTCTTCGTTCTTGGACCAGAAGGGCCCTTGACAAAGTCGGTCAAATCGATGGTGCTGGATAACAGTGATAAATGTTGTTTTACTGACGATATGGACGAGTGCTGTAACCAATTTTGACATAATTTACCCACATAATCTGCAAAACGTGGATCTAGCTTATCTTGTTTGTAACCAGGGACTGCGTTATGAAAACGCAATTGGCAAGCATCAGCAGTAGTCTGCCACACTAACCATCCTAGGGGGTCTAATCCTGAGAGATTAAATGTTAAATTTTGAAATAAAGCTTGCAGTTCTCCAATGGAATAATTAGTATGCATGCTCCAGTTCTGATAGAGAGCCAGCTTAGGAATGGTAGGGACATTCATCTGTTTTGTAGTGGCTAAACCTATACAGGTAGTTTGATAAATGGAATCATTTAAAAACAAAATTTGCGATGGGATGAGGCACGCGCGGTGTAAAGCTTCAGTGCCATGAACTTGCCAGGATCTGGAACCCCACATAGATTTTAAATCAACGGTGGCCTTCCAATGTTCATAACCACCAACCGACAATTTATCAGTAAACGAAGTAGAATATAATAATTTGGTGTGGGTTAACATCACCTTGGTAGGTGCTGAATTGTTTAACTTAAAATAAAAGGATTCTGGGTTGGATCTGTCAAAATCTGTAAAATAAGTAAACTTATTTAATAGTGTTCTGGAGCTGCCTTCCAATGGAGCGGGGCAATGTTCCCATTGTGTGTAATTAAAAACATTTCTAAATGTATTTGCCTTATGCAGATAATGGTGTCCAAAATGCTGGTAACAATACAAATCGGCATAATTTGCTGTATTTAAATACAAATCTTCAGCATCAAAGGAAGCATAATACTTCAAATCTGAAAACAAGGATTGGATAGCTTTCACCTCCCAATCATCTGAACGTATGTTCTGTTTAACTACATCACCCATTGAAACACGAAGTACATTTGGTACATTAATAACTTCTGTAGGCCCATGAATCTGGAAATCCACAGCATCCCAAACAATGCCATCAGCGACTGGAAAGGCAGAGATGTTAACAAAAGTCTGGTCACGTTTCATGATGTGAGAAGACGAGTGTGGAGCCAAAGTTCCAGTTACCAACTGAACAGCAGAGCGTTCTGGCAAGTAATGTCCATTGATGTGTAAGAAAAAAACTGTCACAAAGCCAATGGACATGATGAAGAAAATCAGGAAGAGTACCAGCCAGATGTATGTCCAAGGAGGGACCAAATAAGTCTGTTTAAACCAGGAGACAAAAATACCAAATTTCGTTGGGCCAAAAGATGAGATGGATGTCGAGTCAAAAGAAAAACGAGACTGGTCAAGCGCAGTTGTTTGTAAACCTGGCAAAGACTCGCTTGTGGGGTATGCATATTCAGTCTCATCAGTACAGGGGGAAGCTGGCGGGATCAGCAAGGGATCAGTAACCGAGTCCATCTCGATGGCAGTGTCGTTCTGTGCTGTGTCATTTGCGCCAACCACAGGATTCCTTGAAATTGCCGGACATGATGCAGCAGGCGTAATACTATTCAGAATTGGCCAGATGTTGTAGCTTGACATCGTCCACTGAGATGTATCTGTTGTAGTTGCGACCAGGAAGTGGTGGTAAAATGATTGCACGAGTACCCTTCACGCCAAGCACTGGAACCGGTGCACGATACGAGGGGCCAAATTCTTTTTTGTTCTCCACCTTCTCTCGGACCAGATCTCCAACCTTAGGTAGCCAGCCAACTACCGGAATCTGTAGTGTAGCATCAGTGACAGAGGGTAAATGTTCTTTTGCAAGACTGTCACGGGTTTCTTGTAAGTCCTGTAACATATTAGAGTGATTATCTACGTCAAAGATTGCAGCTGCCGCCGCCATGTCTAGACCATCAAGGTCCAGAACAAACATTTGTATGCCAAAGAGCATTTCGTATGGGGTCCGCCCACCCAGAGATCTTCTAGGGAGATTATTAAGTGTACGTTGTACGCTATTCAAGTGGGCGATCCAGTTCCTGAGAGTACCTAAGACTCTAGCTGTCAAGGATTGCTTTAAGTCACGGTTCATTCGCTCCACAACCGAATTGCCCTCAGGCCTGTATGGAGACGAAAATTTCACCTGCACCCCATAAGACCTCATAGCATCCTTGTACGCCTTAGAGGCGAACGCTGGACCCTGGTCAGAATGGAAGGTGCCACATGCAAAAATTCCCACAAAGACACGCACATCCCTGATGACATTTCGAGCGTCAGCACTACGTTGTGGCCAAACCCACACAAAACGTGTGCACGAATCAACTGCAACTAAGATATACTTATAAGCAGTATCTGAAGAAAAAGGACCGCAGTGATCAAGATATACACAGCCAAAAGGCCTATTAGAAATGCAAAGCTGTGTCAGAGGTGGACGTGTGACCGTAGAGGGTTTAATCTGTTGACAAACGTCACAAGAAAGCACATAATTTCGGGTCTGTTTATATAAACCACGCCACCAGTAACGTTGCTGCAAAATAGAAACCGTCGCTGACACTCCAGCATGCGCCGAAGCCATGCCTTTGTGCGCGGCTGTTATCAAAGAAAGTCTGCGGTCCGCGTTGGGAATAAATCTGTCACCAACGTTATTTATTCTCACATAAGGAACTTTGTCGGGACTTAAATGATAAGAGTACTTTGAAGGGAACCCTTGAGGGTAGTTTCCACCCTTCTCAGTCGCAGCAATTGCTGCCTAAATTTCATTATCAATCTGAGTCATGGATCTTGTAACGGCTGCAACTGAACACGTGGCTACTGCTGATTTGGCTGCTTCATCAGCCAAACTATTGCCGACCGCGTGTGCTTCCACACGTTGGTGGCCAAGAGTATGTATAACCTGTGTGAGCGGCAGACGTTGTTTAAGATCAGCCACTCGAACCCAAAGCATCTTATGCTTAATTGTGCTGCCCTTGGAATCACGATAGTCATTCTGAGACCAAAAGAATAAGTTGTCATTGAAAGACTGAACACAGTAATAAGAATCACTCACAATAAGAGTATGCACATTAGGATCCGCAAACTCTAGTGCAAGCACCAAAGCGCGCAACTCGGCTAACTGGGCGGTACAGTCTCCTAATGTCTGTGTATGAACAACACTGGACTCGAACTCACTGTTCACTATGCCGCTGAATACGCATGCTTAGAACCTGTTGCCGGTTGCGCTGAACCATCGGTGTAAATGATACAATCGTACTCCTCAAGTGGGCGCATAGACAGAGGAGGAGGATGAAAAAATTCATACTGCAAGAACTCCTGTGTCTGGAGCGAGGAGTCAAAGATAAAGGTGACATCTGGAGATGTCAATGACGTCGCCCACTGTATCCAACGAGGATGCAGGGCCTTTGAGTTTGGTACACTCGCCTTCGTCACTGCTTCAAGTGCAGGATAAGGTGTCACCACCAAAATGCGTTTTCCCTGTGCTAGTGCGCGCTCCTTCAGGATCGCCATCTGCATAGCTGTCAAGACTTTTTCAACACTGGAAAACCGCATCTCGGCTGAAGTGTATAAATGTGATTTGTAAGCAATAGGTACTGTGTCACCTTCGTTAAAGGTCAAGTAAGTAAAACCCACTGCGCCTGGCACGATTCTTATTACCAGGTTTGTGTGGTTATCACGTGTTAACAAGAATTTAGATTCAAGAAGATCAGACTGCAAAGATTGCAGGATAGCTGAATGTTCCGGAAGCCAGCAGTCTTTTGAAAATCGTGGTTGTATCAAGGCATAAAGAGGCTTAATACGCTGGGCATATTCGGGAATGTAAATACGTCCGAAGTTTAAAAATCCCAGCAAAGATTGTAGTTTTTTCAGGGTCGTTGGAGGTCGCAAACGTGCGCATTTCTCCAGGAAGTGAGGCGCTAAGCCTCTACCTTCATTATTGAGCTCATAGCCCAAAAACAACACTGTGTACTCTGCAATGTGTGATTTGGCAAAGTTAAATTTGTAACCGTAGTCTGCAAACAAAATAATGGTGCGGTCGACTCAGCAGAGATGCAGCCATAATTCATCGTCCGTGAGATAAATATCAACTTACGAGTACGCATCTGGGTCAATGCTGTCTAACAAAGAGACAACACGGGCGGCGAAAACTCCGGGGCTGTTTTTGTAGCCCATAGCTAAACGCCTAAATTGTTTTTGTTTACCGCCGGCTGTAAAAGCGGTCCATTGACTGCATGCCGGGGATAGATTGTGACTGAAAAAGCCATTGGAAATGTCCAGTGTAGTTTTATATTTTTTACGAACAAGACTGTCTACAAGAGCAGAACTATGGGTATTCTGTACCGCAAAAGTGCGACAATGAGAGTTCAAATGCCGGTAATCCAAAATAATGCGGTACGACCCATCGGGTTTGGTAACGGTAAAAAGAGGGTTATTCATCAGTGACACACATGTCTCAATCACTCCTTGATACTCTAACTGAGTCAGAATCTCAGAAACAGGACCTTTTGCTTCCCGCCGGAGAGGATATTGGGGTTACGGCTGAGGCATAGACCGTAAAGGTATTTCATGGGGTGGGGATTCCTTATCCCAGCCCACATGAGTACGGTACAAAGCTGGTGCAAGCACCAAAGCCCACTCTTCCGCAAAAGCTTCCGAATGCCCTTTGGAGACGTTGCGTGAAAAACTCGAAAGAATCACTTCTTCCCCTTTCGGAGCAGCAAGAACAAAAGGTGGGGGCCAATCTGCCTCCGCCAACAATACGTCGTAAGAAGATGTTAGATTTTCCCCAAAAATCCCTTTAACAACTCGTTCTATGTCACCTTCAATTAAAAGAACTATGTTATATAGTCTGTCAGGGGGAGCCACTCTAGTGTCAGCTGTCTCGACTGTAACGAAAGTGGCAGTTGCTGTCGCCTCCAGAAATGGACGCAGTGCCTGCCGCCCATGGTAACTTCCGCTGCGCTGTCAAGCAGCGTTACTGCCCATGTTAAATTCTGGAGCCGGGTCCTCACCGTCTGTGGCATATCTAGCTGTTAAAGCAGCAACTTTCTTTTTCTGAAACTGTGGGCGCTGACGAGGAAAATCTTCCTGTTTCTCCTTAACGTCTGCCTGATGAGGTTGATCACGTCCCTGTGGGCCACCTCGTCCTCTGCCGCGGTCCTGGCGTTCCCCTCCACCGGCTTGTGAGCCTGATGTTTCCTGCAAAGAACGAGGAGAACGCTGATCAGGAACCTGAAACCTGTCAGGAGACCTAATTTTCGCGCGGTCGCGCAAAACATAAGTGCGCTCAGCAGACCTGGGTGTCGGTGACGTGGCACGCGACCCCTGTTGCTGTTGTTGCTTACTCTGTTTCTTAGACCTCCAACTCTTTTTATTAAAGATGGGACGCTCGTCTTTCTCAGACCGAGTCTTCTGTTGTGTTTGCGATTGAGCTGGTGTTTTAGCAAAAGGCTTAACACCCAAACTATTGCGACCAATGGTTTTATAAGCCTGGGCAATAATCTTCAGCAATTCGCGTGGCCTGTCAGGCTCTGGAACTAGAGCCAAAGCGTTAGCCACCTGAAAGTTCACTGCATCTCCCTTAACATTAGCAAGGATCAGATCAGCAACTACGTCAAATACCCCGACTAATCGCATCCCCAATTCTACAGCCGCTTCTGAGCCGTGTTCTTCTTGAACACGTTTAATCACGGAGGGGAGCACGGTCATCGAGGGAGTGCCGAAACATTTCGCATATACTGCTGCGAATACCCTTCCCCAATTGTTACAATCAGCTACTTCGGGAATTAAGTCTTTCTGCAAACTAATAGTCAAAATCCTGTGCTTATCCACAGGAGAGGTATTTGGAAATACCGCCTCCAGCTGGTCAAACTTTTCAGCAAGCCAATAAGGTAAATCATCCTTATTTTGAGGACGCTTGCCCATTACCGAATTAACCATAATGGGACTGATAGTCACACCGCCAGGTCCAGCTGGTTGCGCAGCAACCCCAGGTGGTCCCACCTGGACGTTGCGCATAATGTATCGTACAACAGCTCTATGCACCCTTACCAAAGAGGTGTGCATTACGCGGAGTTCATCCACTCGAACTGTCAGATAGTGAGGGTGTGGGGTGTACCCAGTCAAAACCGGCCAAGTGGCCCCTTCGATAGATAAAGGGCCTAAACGGATCGGAGTCACTGGGTGTGGGAGGGCGCCATTAAACCAAATGTGGTGTTGCCATGCCGTGAGCGGAACCTCAAGATTCGTATAGGGCCGATAATTGTGAGGAAGATCCGAAGCAGTGTAAGTATGGAACAAATCATCGTCCCCATCCACTGCTGGAAAAGTGACCCATGAATAAAACACTTCATAGTGTTGTGTCGGATCAGCTTCCAACACAAAGATAAGATCGACACCTGCGTCAGGCACTCCATATGCCGTCAAATGTCGACGGAGTGCTGCGCGACTATGCGCCGGTATATCGATGTCAGCCATGAAGACAAAGACGTATAACAACCAAAAGCATGGCAGCGCAATAATGGGTTACTACAAAAAGAAAATACCTTTTAAGATTATCAAGCTTGAAAAAACCTATAAAAACATCAATATAGGAGGTAACACCGTCACATCTGTCTCCGGAAACAGAAGCGAGGGAATTGTGGACAAGCACGAGCACTACTCAAGCGTCTTGCAGATAAGAGCCAGACCAAACGTTGGGTGCGCCATGTTGCATGGATTCTGCACATATACAGAACTACGCGCAAGAAACCAGGACCTCGGTGTATAGTGGTGTACCAACAACCCACCTTAGTGCCCGGAACCCCTATCCGACTAGCTATAGTGTCTCATTCGTTCTCCGTACTACAGCGAAGCTACCAATGATTAGACATCCTAGAACATGTAACTCAGACTCCCTCAGTATTCGCAGGAGCAAGAACACTCTTTCATCAATTCTCTTGTACTTGTCCACAACATGAGTAATCAGAGACACTGTATAGTTTAAAATGTTTATTTTAACTAACGTGCTCTATAATGCAGTACACGAGCCAATACTAACAGCAAAATGCATAAACTCAATATAGTGAGCATTGTTACAATTCCATAAATATATGAACGGGGATATCATTATAAACCTAGTGGAAAAAAGGCCTAATGTGCTTTACCACCCTCCCCGTGCTAGAAACTAGTTGATTATAATTATAGAAGACCTCTGGGCTTTATCAGGGGGACCCCATACCTCCAGGTTTAGATGCACAAGTTTACATCTCCGGACAAACACAGCTCTTCTCTTCGGAAGGTTTTCTCCAAGTGCCTTAACATGCATGCAATGCAATATTAAAGGCACCTGATTTTCAGTAGTGCAGCTGTGCTCGTATTATGTCTAACATGCGTGGGACTGACCAAAGTAGATTAACAGAGTACATTGTTTTTCGACCTTGAACATGCTGTGCAGACAAAAGACCCCAGAGTTCAGCAAGAAACGTGAAAGGTAGATGGTTCCCATGTGAACGAGCACAAGCAGAGGAGTTGTGAAAACAAAATCATGTAGAAACGTGTGCAAAAGCGGCAACATGGCAGTCAAGTTTATACTAACTTATGCTAACTTAATAATGTACGCTGTGAGTCCATGTTAAAAGCAAAACGACAATCGTGAACATTACCTGCGCCATCTTGTCTGGTGGAATTCTATGTGCACATAAGTTGCAGTCATTTTAATCTATCACAGCCATTTTGTACTCTGTTGGTCACCTTTGTTTCACCCTGCCCTTACTAGCATCCCTCTGACCGACCTGGTACGTGTGCTGGGGGCTATAAACTCTATTTGCCGCAACAAACCTCAGCGCCACTTGCTGCCACAAACTCATTTTTCCTCTCATCTCTGTTTTCAGGCAAACCTTTGGACACTCTACCCCTCACTGCACCTAGTTACACAAACAGGTTCCAAACACCAAAAAGACTCTTGCAACATGATTTATTGCACTGCAAACAGCAAGACTTGTTGTTACCAACAATGGGACCTGTTTTTATCAACAGAACGGACTCTTAGATCTGGCCGGTCTCACATGTTTTAGACCCTGAAGCAAGGTCCAGCTGCAAGATAAGATTGTCTGTTTGACCTGGGTGGGAAGAGAATTACTGTTGGGCTTGTGTGACAACCTGCCCGGGGCGGGGACCCCCAGCTTGTGTAACCATGTTGATGAAACCAATGCATTGTGTCAAACCTGTATAAAAGGAAGAGCCAAAGGAGTTATCAGCAGAACACCTCCCTCAGACATCCCGGTGTCTGCAGTTGACGTGATCTCCTCATGAGAAATAAACCTTTTTCTTGTCTTCCAGTTTCCAGCGCTTGCCTCATTATTTTGATAGCGAACCCAAAGTGAATTAGAGGTGGAACCCTGCACCGGGCAGCATTGAGGGTCTTAGAAGACTCGCTGCCTTTCACAAATTGGCGCCCAAACGTGGGGGCCCATCAGCGACGCATGGGTCCGGTAGAGAGGTCCTAACGACGGAGTGAACGACTAAACGATTGGGGTATACCTGCCTGAGAAGACCCTTGTCTGGCTGCCGATCGACTGAACTTCACCGGTTCTGAACGGACCTCTCTCGAGTGACCTGCGGTCCTGACTGGGACCTTAGAGGAACGCCGCATTGATTGTTGGAGTGAGAGGACAACCAGGCGCTGGAAGGGGAAGATGAAGAACCGTCCATACGGTCCGGGTAAGGTCGTGAAAAAACGACTTAAATTGATTGATTGATTGAATAGTTTGATTGAAATACTAGTATTCCTTTTTTTTATATTGAGTTATTTGCGACATTTCCCTGCTTGCAAACAACGAAGAATAGGAATATTCTCTCTCTTTGCAGGCAGCGAAGGACAGGTAGTGCAGACTTTTTGTCTAAATTGATTGATTGAGATATTCATTTTTGACCGATAAATACGTCATGCCTGTTTTCTCTAGATTGTTTGATTGTAATTGTTTTGGACCAGACCGTTCGTTAGAGGTCAGTCAGCCGGCACCGCCGGAAGGCACCCCTAACAAGGACATGTACGTAAAGTATGGATTAGCCACCGTAGCTTATAGCAAACTATGGCATAAATACACCAGGAAGGACCGGGTAAATCAGTGGCCACTGACGGGATCTTTCGATCCCGCTAAAATAGAAACGTTAGAATTAGCTCTCCACAAAAAGAAAACTAGACTAGCCATGTTTGACAGTTTTGGTTTATGGCGAAAAGAGGCAGCTCAAAGAAAGAAAAGGGACGAAGCTAGACAAGATAAAGAAACGCGAAAATCAGCTTACCAAGCCTGTAAAAGATTAGAAGAAAAACTAAAAGAAAAGGAAATCGATAAAAAGGAACAGGAATCAAAAATATCAGGTCAATGCCCTGTTAGAACGCCCTCGACTCTTTACCCCAAGTTACCAGCAAAACAAAGGGTAGATGATGATTTATTGTTAGGTCCCCCAATCATATACATGCCACCCCCTTACGCCCCTACTCATCCCGTAGTACAACGCCAGGACCACCAAAGTATAGCCGGAGATGGCACGATCGCCTCAGTCTCCACCGCCTCTGCTCCCACCGAGTCACCCACACCAAATGCCTCATCAAAGGATACAGTAGTAGAGGTAGGATCAAAAGAAAAAGGAGCGCCCAGGGTCCCGCGATTAAGTAAAAATGAGCGAGCAGGCATTGATAAAATAGTTAAATCCCTCATAGATAGGAAGGAGACAGAAGAGTATGTAACTGACATATGCAACTCCTATGTTGAAAACCGCAAACAATACTTTATTGTACGTCTCTGTTACCACACTCTTACTGCATATGAAGAGAAGTACCAAGATGTAGGGCCCGAGCGGCTAGTGGCTCTCTATAGGAAGGTAGACACCGGAGATGAAGGCGACAACGATGTTACAGAACTCTTTTCATCCACACTGGAGGTATTCCGTCACCTCGTGGAACAAGGACGGATAGATAAGGACAGGACATCTAAGATAGCAGGACCCCCGGTGGAAAAACAAGATAGCATGATGCCGATAAAAGAAGCTGCCCCTTATTGGGTACCTCCTAGAGGACAAGGGACTCATGACGATATGAACCATCAAGACGCTAGAGGAAGGGTGGTCTACAATTGGGTGTATCAACCATGGGACAGACAGGACATTTTGACGTTCCGTAAATCTTTACCGGATTTACGAAAGAACCCCACCGCCTTTTACACCGAGCTAGGTACCGCTCTGGGATCAACAATAATGACACTTGCCGACATAGACTTGTTCTTCGGGTTATGTTTGCCAGCAGATGTGTGGAAACAGATTAGGAAAATAGACCATACCGAACTGCTTGGTCATACCTGGGAACAACTCAACACACTAGATAAACAGC
Organism: Calotriton arnoldi; assembly: GCA_963921515.1. NCBI lineage: Eukaryota > Metazoa > Chordata > Amphibia > Caudata > Salamandridae > Calotriton > Calotriton arnoldi. The sequence goes on from CAWUFW010000136.1 coordinate 2,340,710, forward strand.
GGAACCCTGGTCAAAAACCGGTTAAAGCAATATTGGACCTCCCTGACAAAATAGTGCAGAAAGTGAAAACGCTGATCCCAGAGAAAAAGATAGACTGGTCCATAGTAACCGTGTGCCGCCAGAAACCACAAGAGGGTGTCTCAGAGTATTTCTCCAGATTTGAAACGGTGTTCTCCGATTACAGTGGACAAGACATGTCCACCGCAACCGGACACCACTTATTTGTGCAGAACTATGTCAAAGGACTACTGCCAGATGTATCCCAGAAATTACAAGCCAGCGAAAGTAGTTGGGCAGCATCTAAACCGGCGGCCATTCTCCAAATGGCCCAGTACTATGAGCATCAGAGAAACGAAAATGACAGGGCTACAGAAAGGAAAAAGAAGGACTTGAAGGAAAGGGTAATGGTAGCACAACTCCAGGGGGCGAATACAGGAAGGCAGCAATATAGGGGAGGATACCAGCAGAATACCCCTAGAGTACAGCCACCTAGAAACAATTCATCGACATCATATGTAGGACGCCAAGACCTAGGACAGGATCAATGTGCATTTTGCAAAGAATATGGACACTGGAAAACCCAATGCCCGGCTTTGTTAGGAGCTGGTAGGGGCAGAGGGGCGAGGGAAATAGCAAGTGGACAGAGAGGAAGAGGACGTGGGAGAGGGTACGCGAGTGAAGCAAGCGAGGAAAGGCCAGGAAGAGTGAACACATTCGACCATCCCAAACAGAATCAGTACCAACAGACAGATTATGACAATACGTACGACTTTGCATAGGACAGCCAGGGGCAAGGGAGGGATCCAGTCGAGCTCTATGTTGATCAGCAATGCCCTTATGTTACCGCTGAGGTCCTGGGCACAAAGTCGCCATTTCTGGTAGACACGGGAGCAACACGTAGTGCACTATCCAAACGACTTATTCCAAGGGCACCCTTGTCAGGCTCACATGTGACCTCAATAGGATTTGACGGTACGCCCTCCACCAACCCTTTGTCCCGACCGATCCCTTTTAACCTTGACAACAATAGCGTCGAAACGACATTCCTCCTCTCTTCCAACACCCCAGACGCCATTATGGGTCTCGACCTTTTGAAACACTTCCATGCGACTATCAGATGCTCACCAGACGGAGTGCGTGTCGTCCTGTATGACAACCCCCAGCGCCATAGAGAGAACCCTTCTCAGCACATGTTTCCCATCTCCGAGACTGACGCATCCCTACTGGACACTTTGCCATCACACTTATGGGCTAGGGCTGATTCAGACGTAGGACGAATGATGATTGACCCAGTACACCTATATCATCTAATTATCGACCTATCTCTTTGCTGCCGGCCTTTTCCAAAATTTTGGAGAAACATACATTCCCAACTCACTAAATTTGTTGAAGACCAAAAGCTTCTCCACCATTCCCAATCCGGTTTTAGAGCCGGGTTTTCTACCGAGACCACCTTACTAGGAGTAACGGAAAGGCTACGTCACCATTTGGATGCTGGCGACACGGTCGCCCTCATCCTACTTGACCTTAGCGCGGCATTCGACACGGTATGCCATACCACACTAGTAAAAACGCTCAGCTCTCTTGGTATTGGTGGCTCGGCCCTCAACTGGCTCATCTCTTTTCTCTCCAACCGCACTTTTCAAATCTTTTCCTCCACTACCAGCTCTGACTCTCATTCTCTACCTCACGGGGTGCCCCAGGGTTCCATCCTCAGCCCCCTACTTTTTAATTTATATGTTAGACCTCTGGCCAACGTCGCGGATGCAGCAGGGCTGTCCCTGTTCACCTATGCTGACGATTCCCAAATTATCTTTTCTCTTTCCACGAACAAAGCAGCCGGGCCATCCCATCTTCAGCTGGGCTTGGGTAAAATTGCATCCTGGATGCAGACCAATTACCTCAAATTAAATGGAGAGAAAACGGAGGTTCTGGTCTTGGGCAAAAACAAAGATCTCTGGGGCCCACAACACTGGCCTAGTGTGATGGGTGCTCTCCCCCGCCCCTCCAGTAAAGTCTGCAACCTAGGTGTCATCATTGACGACCAACTTTCTATGCACCATCAGACAGTCAAGGTAGCAGCCACCTGCTTTACCATCTTGAAGTGGCTAAGAAAGATCATCTGGATGTTGCCAGAGCCCACGCAGAAAACAGTAGTCCAGGCCCTTATCACCTCGAGACTGGACTACTGCAATGTCCTCTACCTCGGTTCTAACAAGGCGGTGACGCGCAGGCTTCAGCTGGTCCAAAACTCTGCCGTAAGACTACTTTGCAGGGTATCCAGAACGATCTCGGTCTCAGGCCACTTGAGAGACCTGCACTGGCTCAGGGTGGAGAACCGTATTAAGTTCAAAGCCCTGAGCTACATGTTCAAAATTAAAACAGGTGTTGTCCCCAAATATCTTCAAGCCATGGTCAACCCTTATGTGCCCTCTAGGTGCCTCCGTACATCTACTCAAGGGAACTTTACTGTACCCAGAATAAAGTTATCCCGGATGGGAGGAAGGTCTTTCTCCTACCTCGGCCCCTTGCTATGGAACTCACTTCCTAAAGCCATCCGAAACGAAACGGCATACACCCAGTTTCGGAAATCTCTGAAGACTTGGCTCTTCAACCAGTAATTATTTAGCTGTCTTATGTTCTTCTGTTTCGCTCCGGCGCCGGGAAGCCCTTTTTGGGTAGCTGCTGCGCCTTACAAGTTCAATAAATAAAATAAATAAATAAAATACACGTAACAATACGACAGGACGCAACCCTACAGAAAGTACCGCAGTACAAAATATCGCCAGAGGGTGAGAAGGCACTGACAGAGATCATACACTCTTTGGTAGAGGCATGGGTGGTAGAGGAAGTAGTGAGCAACGTTTGTAACAGTCCCATACTACCGATTGTAAAGAGACAGGGAGAGGGAGACGGAAAAGCCTACCGCTTCCTGTCCTAGGAACCCCGGATTACTCCAAACCATTCTTCCTCTACACGCACGAGAGGGAAGGATGTGCATTGTCTGTCCTAACACAATCAATTGGTCACAAACAACGCCCTTGTGCATATTTCTCTGCCACCCTCGATCCAGTAGCCAGAGCGCTGCCAGCGTGCCTGCGCGCTGTGGCAGCTGCAGCAGTATCGATACGCCAGAGCGAAGGAATAGTACTCTCCAATCCAGTCACTGTTTTAGTACCCCATGCAGTCGACACACTACTAAACCAGACCAAAACCCAACACTTGACTAGCGCCCGACTGACAGGATATGAGTTGACCCTGCTAGCACCGCACATTACCCTAAAGCGATGCACCACCCTCAATCCAGCCACACTGTTACCCCTACCCGAAAATGATCCTAGCGTGACTCCACTACACGACTGTGTGACACTAACCGATGAACAAACAAAGAGTAGAATAGATCTCAGAGACACCGCCTTTCTAGAACCAGATGGAGAACTATGGGTGGATGGTTCGTGCATCAAACTCCCCGACGGCACCACCTCAGCTGCATACGCTGTCACCACAGCCCGAACCGTTCTGGAAACAGCCCGTATTCCCCAACGTTCAGCCCAGGCTGCAGAACTCATTGCCCTCACACGAGCATGTATCTTAGCGACTGACACGACAGTTAACATATACACCGACAGCCAATATGCCTTCGGGGTGGTTCACCATTTTGGGATCTTATGGAAAGAAAGAGGGTTCCTGACTTCACACGGTACACCCATCCTGCATGGAGATTTAGTCTCCGCCTTGACGCAAGCAGTCCTCCTCCCCAAGAAGTTAGCAGTGATAAAATGCCAAGCACATAGGAAAGTGACTGATCTCATTGGACAGGGAAATGCACTAGCAGACGTTACTGCCCGAGCCACGGCAGGAGACAGAACTACGACACGAATGTATGTGACCAGGTCACAAGCTGAACGATGGACTGATGCTAGGACCACTGTAAGGGACATACAGACAACAGGCACACAAGACGAATTGACCGAGTGGGAAAAGGTGGGACTAAAAGACGAGGAAGATTGCTGGAGAACTAAAGACGGAAATAAATGGCTGTTACCCAATGCCTACCTCATCCCCATATTGACCATGGCACATTTACCAGCACACATAGGCTCCACCCCCATGATTGAACTAATCACCAGAGTATGGCATAATGTCAAGATAGCAGAATCTGCAAAACACCTAGTACAACAATGTATAGTCTGCCTACAACACAACCCAGGGAAAGGGACAGTAGTACCACGGGGAGGGTTTGGAGTCGCTGACCACCCCTTTGAAATCCTTCAAATGGATTACATTCAACTAGAGAGATGCCTTGGTCTAAAATATGTCCTGGTGGTTGTGTGCACTTTTAGCAAATGGGTGGAGGCATATCCCACCCACGACAATACCGCCTTAGCCACTGCAAAAGTATTCCTGAAAGAATTCTTCCCCCGATACGGCCTTTGCAGAATTTTATGGAGCGACAACGGCCCCCACTTCGTAGCCGAGGTGATACAGAACATACTGAGAGGGTTGGGGGTAAAACAAAAGTTCCATGCCGTCTTCCACCCCCAATCAGCGGGCCTGGTAGAGAGACACAATGGAACGTTGAAACTAAAACTAGCCAAAATAGTTGCCACGACCGGGTTGAAATGGCCCGACGCCCTCCCATTGGCATTGTTATCGATGACCTCCACCCCAACCAAACACCGACTGACCCCGTATGAGGTGGTCTTCGGCAGGCCTATGAGCATTTGGGCGGCACCAAGACCCACCTCCATTAACGATGTCCCGAACATATTAATGTCGGATTACTTGCATAAATTGACAAACGAGCTAACAATTATCCACCAACAGGTGCAGCAAGCCTTGCCTGACGTATCCAGGGGCCCGGGACATGAAATAAAGCCAGGCGACCATGTATTGATTCGCAACGTCCAAAGAACGAAGAATCTGGAGCCTAGGTGGACGGGCCCCTGGCAAGTCCTGATCACCACCCGAACTGCCCTCCGAGTGGAAGGAAAACGAAACTGGCTGCACGCTCATCATTGCAAACGTGTCCCTCCAACCCTGGCAACCTGTGAAGGGGTGGAGGTGCAAGAGGAAGTACTCGCGAGAGACCGACCAGCTCTGAGTTGCTACCCACAAGAAGACACCCTCGAACTATCAGAATTTCCCGACCCCACGGTGCCATCCAGGAAAGGGTACAACCTAAGATCGACGAAAGGAGGGAGCTCCAACGACCAGGCCACTAACTAAGTCAAGGTCTCAGATCAGTAGCACAGTCAAACAACGCTACCAGGAAAGCGCCAGACAAAAGTCTGTGGTCCTAACAGTTGTTGAGCTCCTCGAAGATGATGGAAGAAACTGAACACCTGCAAAACCACTGCAAAGACACCAAGACTGCTAACCTGCACAGCACAAAGACAATTGCACTTGTAGCCGCATTTCTCACCTGTCTCCTGCTAATGGTCGCACTCGGGATCATTGAAGAGAATGCACCTGCATACAGAACATTGTCACCCACCATGCAACCAACCACCAAGAAAGAACACTACCTGGTATCACTACCGCCACATCTCCGAGAACGACGCAAAGAATTCTGGAATAATTCTTTCGTGCAGATGTTGCACCAGCACAATCTTGCCACCAATGCTACCAACTGTTGGGTCTGTGGGCTGTTACCACATGCCACTGAACATTCCATCCCTTTCATCCCTTCGCCCTTTTCTATTCACGGATCTTGCCTTGCCTGGATGATGCTCCTACAAGAAAGTTACAAAGACAATGCCACTTCCGACGGAACAATCGCCCAGTTCTACAACGAGTTCTGGCGAAACAAAACAGGAAGGACAGCCGCCCCCTTCTGCCCTCACACCTTCAATGCGACAGTCCAGATTAATGTCCCCTCCAAAGAACGAGTGGAAATGCAAGTGTTCAATAATCCTAACAGAGCCACATTTTCCTACCTGAAGAAAAGAACTGCTGCAACACTGACTGTGGCCCTATCTGTGGTGAACGTCTCTGGCCTTGTATGCATTGAAGGCCGTGGGACTAAGAATGTGGGTCACAGCACCTGTAGCATTGTAAGGACTTTGAACACTGCCAACCCCCAGCGCTTGTTGCATCACCCAATATGTACTTTGTTTGTGGAACCAAAGCCTACACCTGGCTCCCAAGAAACTGGGGGGCACGTGCTACATCGCCTTTGTTTTGCCACCAACCTACACAGCCCTTGCAGAGCATCATCGAGAAAAGCGTTCTAAAGACATTGATCAAGCAGACTCTGCCTCATCACAGTTCCTCGACGCAGCAAAAGGGCTCGTCCCGCTATGGGGTCCGATGGCAAACAGCCGAGCCATCAGACATCTGTCCCAAGCGGTAGAGACCGCCCTGAACGTCACTGCTGGCATCCTCACCAACAACACTGCTGAGCTCCAAGCGATCCGTCTGGTTACCCTGCAAAATCGCATGGTCCTGGACGTGGTACTAGCGGACCGTGGAGGAGCATGCCGCATCATCGGTGCCAGGTGCTGTGTATACATTCCTGATAATTCATCTTCTGTCTATGAAGCAATCGAACATCTCCATAGACTATCTTCAGAAATTCATCAAGGATCAGAGACTTGGACAATTGGAAGTTGGCTTTGGGGCATCTTGAAGGAGTGGGGTTGGAAAATATCAATGATTCTCTTGGTCCCAGTATTGACAATATGTGGTTGTTGTTTGGGTATACACTGTATACCACCTTTGTGTTCTCTTTGCATAACTACCTTGCACCCTAAGACTATGGACACTCAGCTAACAAAAATGAGAGTAATGTATGATCAAGAGATACAGGACATTATGGAGATCGAAATAGACTGACAAGCTGGCTAGTTATGTTCAAAGGGGCCACTGTTAAAAGCAAAACGACAATCGTGAACATTACCTGCGCCATCTTGTCTGGTGGAATTCTATGTGCACATAAGTTGCAGTCATTTTAATCTATCACAGCCATTTTGTACTCTGTTGGTCACCTTTGTTTCACCCTGCCCTTACTAGCATCCCTCTGACCCTCTGACCGACCTGGTACGTGTGCTGGGGGCTATAAACTCTATTTGCCGCTCAAACCTCAGCGCCACTTGCTGCCACAAACTCGTTTTTCCTCTCATCTCTGTTTTCAGGCAAACCTTTGGACACTCTACCCCTCACTGCACCTAGTTACACAAACAGGTTCCAAACACCAAAAAGACTCTTGCAACATGATTTATTGCACTGCAAACAGCAAGACTTGTTGTTACCAACAATGGGACCTGTTTTTATCAACAGAACGGACTCTTAGATCTGGCCGGTCTCACATGTTTTAGACCCTGAAGCAAGGTCCAGCTGCAAGATAAGATTATCTGTTTGACCTGGGTGGGAAGAGAATTACTGTTGGGCTTGTGTGACAACCTGCCCGGGGCGGGGACCCCAAGCTTGTGTAACCATGTTGATGAAACCAATGCATTGTGTCAAACCTGTATAAAAGGAAGAGCCAAAGGAGTTATCAGCAGAACACCTCCCTCAGACATCCCGGTGTCTGCAGTTGACGTGATCTCCTCATGAGAAATAAACCTTTTTCTTGTCTTCCAGTTTCCAGCGCTTGCCTCATTATTTTGATAGCGAACCCAAAGTGAATTAGAGGTGGAACCCTGCACCGGGCAGCATTGAGGGTCTTAGAAGACTCGCTGCCTTTCACATCCATATCCTCACTACAGTTTCCCTAAGTGCTGGCTGAGCTAGGGCCCAAAATCCACAGCTACTCACATTGCAATTTTTAATTTTTTCTAGTGCAAAATTGTGATGTGTTTATGTTGCATGTGTGTCTTTTCCTTTCACCGACGGTAGGCCTACCCACACAAGTGAGGTAGCATTTTTATCTGGAGACTTGGGGTAATGCTGGGTGGTAGGAAATTTGTGACTACCCACAGATTCCAGAAGTTTTTTTCACAGAAATGTGTGGGAAATGTATGTTTTTTGTCGAAGTTTGATGTTTGCAAAGGCTTCTAGTTAAAATACCTGGTGAGAGCCACGTAAGTTATGCACCCCTGGCTATATAGTTTTAAAAAATGTACAGGTTTGCTAGGTTTCCCTAGGTGCTGGCTCAGTAGGGCCTAAAATCAAAACCTACCCACATTGCCAAAAAGGGGTGCGTTTTCAGTGCAAAAATGTGATGTGTCTATTTTGCATTTTGGGCCCTTGCCTGCCGTGGGCGCTTGGCCTACCCACACATGTGAGGTTGCATTTGTATTGGGACACTTGGGAAAATGATGGGTGGTAGGACATTTGTGACTCCCCACAGATTTCAGAAGTTTTCCTCACAGAAATGTGGAGAAAATTTGTTTTTATTCAAAGTTTGAGGTTTGCAAAGGCTTCTTGGTACAATTACCCAGCGAGAGCCAGACAAGTCACCCCCACCCTGGATTCCACTAGGTTTCTAGTTTTCAGAAATTTATAGGTTTGCTAGATTTCCCTAGGTGCCATCTGAGCTAAGCCCCAAAATCCACATTTACCAACATTGCTAAAAAGGGTCAGTTTTCTGTGGAAAAATGTGATGTGTCCATGTGGAGTTTTGGGACATTTCCTGTCCCAGACAGTAGGCCTACCCACACAAGTGAGGTATCATATTTATCAGGAAACTTGGGGGAATGCTAGGGGGAAGGAATTTTATGGCTCCCCGAAGAATCCAGAACTTTCCATCACAGAAATTTGAGGAAAATGTGCTTTTTATTCATGGTTTGAGGTTTGTCTGGATTTCTGAGTAATGAATCTGGTGGGAGCCACGCAATCTGCCTGACCCTGGAATGTACAGGTTTGCTAGGTCTCCATAGGCGACATTTGAGCCTGGCCTCAAAATCTACAGCTACCCACATTGCAAAAAGAGAATTTGTTTTTTTGTTGAAAAATGTGATGTTTTGGGCCGTTTCCTGGTGTAAGCACTAGGCCTACCCACACAAGTAAGGCCCAGCAGTTAAGGGGTTAAGGACCGTAGGCACCTAGGGAACGGGTATACAGCTGCAGTGAATGCGCACCATTCCTTCCCCTTCCACCACAAGTCTCACCCTAGCAAGAGGGACTTCGAGCGTGCAAAGGATTCTCCCTCACTCAGGTGAGTTAAAAGGGTGAGCACTAGCATGGTGGCGTGCAGAGGCAGCTTCCAGCGTGAATCATATATGCCAACATTTTACAAGAGGAAAGTGGAAGATTTAAAAAAAAAAAAAGTATTCCTGCCATTAACTGATATTGAAGCAGAGGCAATTTCAGGAGTGAGACAGTCAAAATAAAGCTATTTTAGGCTCCATAAATCGGGAGTCTCCTGCCTGAATTGGGTCTATTGGCATGTATGGTGAGTGACAGCAAGAAGGCTTTCTCTTTGTGGCATAGAGCTTCATTAAAAAATTCCACCAGCTTTGCACTATGTGGCACATGCAGAGTTTTCTTAATTATTTAAAGTTACAAACTTTTCTTATTACAGATTTCAGAGTCACAGCAGGGGATAAGACTTCCAAGGGTGGTCAACCTTTCAATCAATCAATCAGGGAATTGTAAACGCGCTACTCACCCGTGAGGGTCTCAAGGTGCTGGGGGGGGGGGGGAGGGGGGTCCGCAGATCTGTTTAGCCGAAGAGCCAGGTCTTGAGGGTCTTACTGAAGGTGTTCAGGGAGGGGGCGTGTCTGATGTCTGCCGGTAGCTCGTTCCAGGTCTTGGCTGCAATGTGAGAGAAGGATCTTCCGCCTGCTCTGGCTCTGTGGATGCGCGGGGTTTTGGCCAGTGCGAGGTTGGAAGATCGGAGGTTTCTTTTGGGTATGTGGAAGTTGATTCTGTCGTTGAGGTATTTGGGTCCGTTGTTTTGTAGGCGTGAGTGAGGATTTTGAAAGTGACTCTTTTCTCCACGGGGAGCCAGTGGAGACTTCGTAGGTGTTGGCTGATGTGTTCGTGTCGGGGGATGCCGAGGACGAGTCTGGTGGCGGTGTTCTGTATTGTTTGGAGTTTGCGGAGTAGGAACTTGTTGATGCCGGCGTAAAGTGCGTTTCCATAGTCCAGTCTGCTGGTGATGAGTGCGTGGGTGACTGTCTTCCTTGACTCAGGGGGGATCCACTTGAAGGTCTTGCGGAAGATGCGGAGGGTGTTGAAGCAGCTGGAGGTGACGACGTTGACCTATCGGTTCATGGTGAGTGATGAGTCGAGTACGATGCCGAGGTTCTTGGCGTGGTCTGAGGGGGTAGGTGGGCTTCCAAGGGCGGTCGGCCACCAGGTGCTGTCCCATGCAGAAGGGGTGGTACCGAGGACGAGGACTTCTGTCTTCTCGGCATTGAGTTTCAGGCAGCTGTTGGTCATCCAGACTGCGACGTCTTGCATTCCTTTCTGGAAGTTGAGTTTGGCAGTGGTGGGGTCTTTGGTGAGGGAGAGGATGAGCGTGGTGTCGTCGGCGTAGGATACGATGTTGAGGCCGTGTTGTCGGACGATGGCTGCGAGGGGGGCCATGTAGATGTTGAAGAGGGTGGGGCTCAGTGATGAACCCTGTGGGACTCCGCAGGTGATTTTCGTGGGGTCGGAGAGGAAGGGTGGGAGTCTGATCCTTTGGCTTCTTCCGGTGAGGAATGATCGGATCCAGTCCAGGGCTGTTCCTTGTATGCTCATGCGTCGTGTAGTCTGGCGACTAGTGTGCAGTGGGAGATGGTGTCGAAGGCCGCTGATAGCTCGAGTAGGATGAGAGCTGCGGAGTGGCCTTGGTCCAGGAGGGTGCGGATGTCGTCTGTGGCGGCGAGTAGGGCGGTCTTTGTGCTGTGGTTGCTTCGGAATCCGGATTGGGACCGGTCGAGGACGGCGTTCTCTTCAATGAATCGTGTCAGTTTCCTGTTAACTGTTTTCTCTGCAACTTTGGCTGTGAAGGGGAGGAGCGAGATGGGCCGATAGTTCTTGAGGTCGGTGGGGTCAGCTGTGGGATTCTTGAGCAGGGGTATGACTTCTGCGCGCTTCCAGTCGTCTGGGAAGGTGCCTGTTTTGAAGGTGGTGTTGATGGTGCGTTGTAGTTCGGGTGCGATGGCGGCCGGGGCTCTGTGGTAGATGTGAGGGGGGCAGGGGTCGGTGGGGGCCCCCGAATGGATGCTTTTCATGGTCGAGGCGGTGTCTTTGGCCGTGATCGGTGTCCAGTTGGAGATGGTGGGCTGGCTGGTGTTTCTGGGGGGTGGGGGGCTGTCTGTGGCGCCTGGTGGCTGGTCGATGAAGTTGTAGTAGAGGTTTTTGATCTTGAGGTGGAAATAGGTTCCAAGCTTGTCGCAGAGGTCTTGGGATGGTGTGATGTCTGTGGCTTCGCTGCGTGGGTTGGTGAATTCCTGAATGACACTGAAAAGTTCCTTGGAGTTGGTGGAGTTGGCCAGGATTTTGTTGTAGATGAAGTTCCTCTTGGTGGCTCTGATCTGGTTATGGTAGTCCGTCATGGCGTCCTTGTAGGTGGTGTGGTTTTCGGTTGTCTTGGTGTTTCTCCAGTTCTTCTCCAGGCGTCTGCAGGTGCCTCTGGCTTCTTGGAGAGCTGTGGTGAACCAGGCGGCTTTCCTGGGGCGTTGTCTGTCGGGGTTGTGTAGCGGGGCGAGCTCGTCTGCGCAGTTGAAGATCCAGGTGTGGAGTTCTCTGGCTGCGTTGTTTGCGTCGGGTGCCCAGGTGTGGTTGTCTCGGGTGAGGGTGGAGTTAAGTTGCTCGTCGGTAACCTTGCTCCAGTTCCTTCGAGGTGGGCGTGGGGCTGGTTTGGGTGCCTTGGGTTTGTTGATGGCGAAGTGTACTCAGTGGTGGTCAGTCCATGGCGGCTGCGTTGTGTGGCTGAATTGGATGCTGTTTCCTGCCGCGAAGATGGGGTCGAGGGTGTGTCCTGCTCTGTGGGTCGGTGTGTTGACGAGTTGTTTAAGTCCAATGCTGGCGAGGTTGTCACGAAGGATAGTGGAGTTGGGGTTGCTGGGGTTGTCGAGGTGGAAGTTCAGGTCTCCAATGAGTATGTAGTTTGCTGAGGCGATGGCGTGGGGTGCGATGAAGTTGGTGATGGTGGTGGCGAAGGGTGTTCGGGGGCCGGGGGGTCTGTAGATGAGGGTTCCTCGGAGTGTGGCTTTGGGGGTGGTCTGGATCTGGAAGTGCAGGTGTTCGGCGGAGGGGAAGGTTTCGCTGGAGGTGGTGAGGCGGAGGGTACTCTTGTGGGCGATGGCAAGGCCCCCTCCTGGGTGGTTGGGGCGGTCTTTCCTCTGGATCTTGTATCCGTCTGGGATGGCAGTGCTGATGTCGGGGGCGGAGGATGCGTTGGTCCAGGTCTCTGTGAAGAAGGCGATGTCGGGCGAGAGAGAGTCGAGTAGGTTCCAGATTTCCATGGCGTGTTTGTGTATGGAGCGTACGCTGAGGAGGATGTATTTTAGGGTGTCCCCGGTGCTGTCGTCGGTGGTGTTGGAGGCCGGGGTGGCGGTGAGGGTCTGGCGGCAGTGGAGGCAGGAGAACTGGCCGTGGGTCGTGTCGGCGAGGCCTGTTGGCATTCTCTAAGTCTTCCAGGGTTGAGTGCGAGGAGGGTGGTGGTGTCGTAGCGATGGGTAGTGGGAGGTCCAGGGTTCCTGGCGCTGGCCGCGGTCAGGTCGCGGACGGGCGCAGACGGGCTTGCCTTTGGCGTGCCTTCGGCGCGCCGGCAGCGCGACCGCTCAGCGGCCGCCATTAAGTAGGGGAGGTGGGAGGGAGGAGAGCCTGGGAGGCGGGAGTGGGGGAATTCCAAAGGGGAATTCCGGGGGGGACTTCAGGGGGGGAATTCCGGGGAGGAGGGGCCGCAGGGGCAGCTGCGGCGAAAGGCGAAAGGAACAGGCAGGCACGAGAAAATAAAAACAGTGGTGGAATTAGAGCAAGACACAGATGGGCACAATAACAGTGGCACAACAAGGAAAAATTAAGAAAAAAACGGCTGAGAAAGGTTACGGTGGTTGCAGGCAGTCTGGTCCCAGTTGGAGCGGGCAGCAGGAGCGGGCAGCAGCCTCGAACGTCCCAAGGAGGAGGTCGGGGTCTGGAGGCAAGAGACGGCACAGCGGAGCTGCGGGGAGAGAGTGGACCTAGACCTTCCTGAAATGATGGCCACATGGGTAAGGCCAAGGTGTTTTAGACCATTGACTTCACGTCCGCCTACTATCTGATTGAACTTCACAAGGATTCACTTGACTTGACTACCTTCATCATTCCTAGTGGGCTTACAGATTCGCCCCATGCCATTTGATCTTTACTCGGCTTCTGCTGTTTCTTAAAGGATAATGAATTAGCTGTTCCATGGCATGGAAGGAGTCAAAGTCTTACAGGACAACTGTTATAATCTCACTTTGGATATATTATTTTAGCTTATGTAAACTTTCATATTGTTTATGTGTTATTAAATTAACGTTGGTATGTTCCCAGCTGACCCCTACTACGTTACTGATCCAGCGCGATATTAGCAAACAGCATTCATACACCATATACTCATTTGGGCCCATACATTCACACTACGCTAATACTTACGCTGGGTTTATCAGTTGTTACTCTTATCAAAAATCCCTGCTACCAATTACCTTCTGATTTGAAGAGTAATGAATTACCGATGAATCCTTTGCTAATTGGGAAGTTTAAAATGAGTGACATTCATTATAATACAAAATCCTGAAATAACCACTGAGTCAGGAAGTTTTAAAATGTTTATCTAAAGATTTAGCAGAGTAAAATACAAAGCCACATGGTACTTAATCGAAATACCCAAGATTCAGCATAGAAATGATTATTGCTAATCAATGACGGTGTTTAAAGAAGAGGAGAAGATAGAGACAGCAGCGCAACTAAAGGTTGCATTATATTTACCTAAGTGCGAGAACCAAACCCCTTAGCCAAGGAGTTGAAAAGATAGGACCCAGGAAGGATGAAGAGCAAAGACCTCCTCCAGGATCAGGACAGGACCGGTGACCTCTCTATAACGACGCCTGCGTCGTTCCCCTCTCTGATACTCGATTTCTCTCGATTCTCCCGTGCCTTCCTTCTAATGGACTCCGCCGCCCCCTCCTCAGGACCTCTTCTGGACAGGGATTCAGTCTGCAATCGATCAGCTCAGCGGTCTGGAGCTCTTCCTGTCAGCATCTCCGCTCTCCCGTGATTCAAGACTTCTAATTAACTAATTCTATATCTATTATACCCTTCTATGCCCATGTACCTCCCACTAATGTTGCTAAAATATGGGACCACTACTTCTGATTGGACAGGGGGTGGATTGTCGCACCATATTGATTTGTCCTAAATTGTAAAGCCTATTGTCCTTTACGTTCCCACCCCTTCAATTTAATACATTTGCTTTATTTCCCACCCGTCTCACGACAAATGTTATACAATTTACAGGAGAAAAGTAACAATTTCTCCGCCGGAAACATTGAGTGCATCATCTTCGGCCAATAGGTCGTGGCCTTGGGAGACGTCCAAGTTGACTTCACTTGGCAGGCATACAGGACACATGCGCAGAACGATCTGTCTCTCGAGTTTCAAGTCACCAACCCAGGCCCAAGTTTACGAATTACTAAAAGTGCAAGAAGGAAATATTAAAATCACAAATAAAATGTTTCACTGTATACCCGCTATTTCTATTCTATTCCCATTTAATTATATATACTATCCCGCATTAGTAGCGTTAGGAAACGACAATTTAATAATGACATAAGAGCAAGCTGAAGCATGTGAAAACATCAAGCAGCCATTTTATGCATACTGCGCAGAAGCAGAAGTTTCCCACCAAGCAAAGAAAGACGTCACACCATGTGATCAGGTTGCGACATGCGCAAAGAGGTTCCCGCGCTTTAGCGGCCATTTTGTATTACAGACAAGCGTTATTCATTAGAAAAAAACACATATGCAAGTGTCTCTCTCCTTAGTGTAGTGTATGCAAAGGTTAGTAATAACAGTACAAGTTTAATAAATTAATACTATGAGAAGCATTGCGTACAAGCAAGTTTCATTTTTGAAACCTTGCTCCATCATTACAATTGTTGGATGATTCATGGGAGTGCAGGTTAGAATGTTCAGGTTTTCAGTCAGCTGGGACACTTCCGCGACCTAGGGAGTTCTGGCTGGTTTGAAAACATCTTTCTATGTAATACATTTCCTACCTTCATTGGATGTTTCCAGTTTCTCTTCATTCGTTCCTCATTTCAACAATGTCCTCATCTTTTCTGAAGACCAAGAAAGTAATTTGAACATTTTATGTGAGTCTTAAAGTGAGTCTGTGACTTCGGGCAGGCCGTGCTTCTGCCTAGCTGCGCACCCTGTGACGCCTGTATGTGGGTACAGTGTCCTGCATCCGCCAACCACTCTGAGGGCCTGACGGAGGAGGTGCCTGCCCTGTTGACCCGCTTCGAGACACTGCGGCAGAACGACATCGGTAGCGTGCTGTTTGAGATTCGCTGGGGCCCCTAACACGGGGCTGAACTGAGTGGACTTGTCTGATTGCCTGCCTGCTGCGGGGCCTATCACTCATTGCAGGGGAGGTTCCCTCAGTGGAATGCTGCACACTGTTGGGTTTGGACTTCTATGTTGATCCTTGTGCCCCCCCACTCCTGGTGTGCCTCCCCCCAAGGCTGTGAATTCTGTATGTCCCGGGGCCCCCATCCACTCACAACAGACGCACTCTGCATCAGAGCCATTATCCCTGCCTGGGTTCTGCTGGTGATACTTTGTCTTTGCCAGGAGGTGGGGACATCCCCAGATGACCTAGCGCTTTGGCTTTTGGCACTTACTTGTTGTTGACTGACCCTTCCCCGTGTGCCTGATGGCCCGTCATTGACGTCCCCCTGCTCTCTCAGCTGCATTCTCCTGAGCAGTGGGTATTGTGTCGATCTTTCCACCCCTGCTGCACTTAGAACTTTGCTGCTGTTGCTGGGAAGGACACGGCGGACCATCTCCACTACACCACACTATGATGGGGAAAAGCCGATCCAATAGGGCGCTGCCCACTTAGTCCGTTGTGGCTGGTCCTTCTTTGTCTCCCTCATTCCCAGACATGGGCGCTCTGCAGCACTTTGAATCTACACTAAGTAAACACATGGAGCAATTTGAGGAGGTTCTGAATGCCATACGAGTTGCAAAGACCTTGCTGGATGCGAAAATTGACGCAGTGTCCCTTGATGTGGGCCTATTGAGGTCGGATCACCGTAAATTAGTGGATATGGTCGACGTGTCGGAAGCGGTGCTACATAACCTGAGCCCATTGGTACATGATCTACAAGCCAGGCTTGATGCTGGGCAGGCTGAGGTGGCATCCCTACACCGAAGGGCGGAAGGCGCAGAAGGGCGCTCCAGGTGCAATAATATTCGCTTCATTGGGTTTCCGGAGCACTCTGAGCTGCGCAGCACTGAGCTCTTTCTTGAGGAGTGGCTCATGGACACTGTGCTAAAGGACAGGATCCCCACGCTGTTCTCTGTGGAAAGGGCACACCGGAACCCGGGGCGTCTACCCCCAGCTGGGCACCCAATCGCCCCCTCATTGCACGTTTTCTCAACTTTCGCGACCTTATTCTTCAACTTTTCCACACAAAGGCCCCTGGAACTTCAAAAACACATCCATTGCGGCCTACCCTGATTTTACCCTTGAGGTTCAGTGCAAGCATGGTTCCTATATGAAAGTCATGCAACGCTTAGGAGAGCTGCAACTTCGCTATGCACTTTTATTTCCAGCGGAATTCAAAGTCATCGATGGCGAATCTTCTCATGTTTTCTCTACGACTGAATATGTCTGGACCTGGCTCCACGCAAAGGGTCTTGTTCGCAGTGCTACCACAGCCTCTGTCGGACAAGGCGTGGACTCGGGCACTTCAGCTAACCAAAGAGGTATCCCATAACCCTAGGTTTTGCATTACTCAATTTAACCTTGTCCACCAGGCATACTTTGCTCCTCATCGCATCCAAAGCATTTTTCCAACGCTCTCCCCCGCATGATGTTGCAGGCAGCGGGGTTTTACCACATAGTGTGGACTTGCCCGGTGTTGCAACCGGCTTGACATAAGGTGACTTCGGAGGTGGCGGAGATGGCAGCGCATGCTCTCACTCCTACGCCTTCTTCTTGCTTGCTGGGACTGCACCCAGTGGGAAGGGGGGCAAACTCCTACATAAGTTTATTGATTTCACTTTTGTTCTGTTCAAACGCCGGGTGGTCATGACGTGGAAGGCGCCCATCCCACCTGATCTCCAGAGCTGGCTCCATGGCCTGTTGATGTGGACTTGGGCGTAGGCTCATAGTGCCATTATTGGCAACACACCCCATCCACACAACAACAGAGCATGCATGATGAATAAATAAATACACAACACAACTTTTGTTTGGGAAAATATTGCTGCAGGTTTATTCCATACAAAAGTATGCAATATGGTGGGTTATCTTACGGGCGATCCAAGGGCAGGCAGCTGTAACCAACCTATGCTGCCCTGCCCGCCTGATGAGCCAAGCACTGTGGAGAACCCAATCAGTGCTACACCTTATGGGGTGATCCTCTTTCCGGATCACGTGACACATTGGTCCCTTATTACTCACGCCCCTTTCAGGGCGGAGCGTAGCAAGGCAAGCCCCCGGTTGTTTAGGCCCACAACCGCCCGAAGGACTAACGGGGCGCCGACGCGGTTTTCCAGGAACCTGCCATGAGGCTCCTGGTATTTGGCTCTGGCACCCCTATTGTGCCCCTGCAGAGGTACCCTTCTGTACCCATCTGTTTCCAGATCGCCCTGTAACTCCGCCTGCAACACAAAAGAAAACATTACAACATTCCAAGTACCTTGCCTGCCACCCCACGCCGGGTAAGCGGTAGGGTGGGAGACGGCGTGCCCGGCGCAACAGAGGACGCCAGGATGGCTGGGGGAGGCATAAATACCCCCCCCACCTCCTCGGCGAGCCGGAAGTGACGCGCCTAGCGCGCCTAAGGCAAGGGTGACTCCTCCCTGAGTCCCGGCATTAGAGGGGGTGGGTTAGTGCCCAAATGGCACTAAAGGGCTGCCCTTTTAGGGGGCCCCCTGCGTGGGCCGCGGGCAGCCGCATAGTGCCATTATTGGCAACACACCCCACCCACACAACAACAGAGCATGCATGATGAATAAATAAATACACAACACAACTTTTGTTTGGGAAAATATTGCTGCAGGTTTATTCCATACAAAAGTATGCAATATGGTGGGTTATTTTACGGGTGATCCAAGGGCAGGCAGCTGTAACCAACCTATGCTGCCCTGCCCGCCTGATGAGCCAAGCACTGTGGAGAACCCAATCAGTGCTACTCCTTATGGGGTGATCCTCTTTCCGGATCACGTGACACATTGGTCCCTTATTACTCACGCCCCTTTCAGGGCGGAGAGTAGCAAAGCAAGCCCCCGGTTGTTCAGGCCCACAACCGCCCGAAGGACTAACGGGGCGCCGACGCGGTTTTCCAGGAACCTGCCATGAGGCTCCTGGTATTTGGCTCTGGCACCCCTATTGTGCCCCTGCAGAGGTACCCTTCTGTACCCATCTGCTTCCAGATCACCCTGTAACTTCGCCACAGCTCTGGAGGCGGCCCCCGTCGTCGCCAGAGCCCCCCACCAAAACAGCTCCTTTCTCACCTGCAACCTGCTATTTCCAGGGCCTCCTGCATATTCAATAGGAACAGGTCCATGCCCACATGCGACAAGTGCACCTCCTCACTGT
Organism: Calotriton arnoldi; assembly: GCA_963921515.1. Taxonomy (NCBI): domain Eukaryota; kingdom Metazoa; phylum Chordata; class Amphibia; order Caudata; family Salamandridae; genus Calotriton; species Calotriton arnoldi. Next base: position 2,359,389 of record CAWUFW010000136.1, read on the forward strand.
CAAATAACCTTTGCTGCTCGCTTGGATTAGGCCTCCCATTGTACGGGAGCGCAGTGCCAACAGGAGATGACCCCAAGTGCATAACCAACTACTGCTCTACTTTGAAAACACAGTCCTGTGTGCTATAATAGTTGAGCCCAGTGTGCAAGGATATGCAAATACCTTTGGGGGTTGGTTACCATGGTTCACCCCACACCCTACCTGACGGGTCCCAACTAGAGAGTACAAACTAATGACCAGCTGAGCAATAAGCAAATATGAGCAATTTTAACTTGCCCCTCCATAAAGTTAACTGCAATGGTTTTGGAATTCGGCAGCATCTGTGCTCCAAACCCATATTCTAACCCAGTAGGGGGTGACAGCCCTTTGTTCGAAAATGGCTGTGTCAGCAGATAAGGAAATATTTGTGCTCAGAGATTGCAAGCCCCAATCCCACACAACTAAAATTAAACATAATCCATCAGGGGCCAAGGCCTTGTCTTAGCCCTCTGTGGTGTGATCTGGACTGCAAAGACAGGGCGTCATGAGGTCTCACATTCACGTGTACCCGTTCCTCTAGTGCTACCCCCGCTGAGGGACTAGTATGCTCCCTATCCGTGATACTCTTACATCCATAGGTAATGATAAATCATTTGAATGACCTCCGAAGGATGAAAGGCTGAGTGGGCCTGCCGGGATCAAAACTTGTGACCATGAGGTCATACCACCACCCCTACATTGGGTGCCTTAGCCCGTGGCCACTAGACCCGTGTCTGTATACTATAAAGTGTGATCACCCGTGGTAGCACAATTATTGGAGTGTCCGGTCAACAGAATAAAGTAAACCGCACTCCCCCTCTCCCAGCAGTATGCCCCCATGTGTTTACCTCTAATATTCAGTGATAGTGCCATGTGTTTTCGATATTGTAACACAGCAGCAGCTCCCCAATATTACTGCAAATAATCTCTGTGGCCTAAAGAAGCTTTTTTATGGGTGCTACATGAAACAAACACAATATTTCTCAGCAAAATCGCTGATCTGTAATAGCTCTCAAACATCACCCACATTGCATTAAATTAAAGGACACGGTATTTAAAACACTCTGGTTAAGACTTATTCATGTCATTAGTACAAGACTCTCTGCAGGACGGAGCTGGCCCAACGAGCCCCCCTGAAAGGCTGGGGCCCTGGGCCAGCGCCCCCTATGCCCATGCCTTAAAAAGCCTCTGAGCGCATTGCAGCATAACTGTGTCTCACCTCCCTGCTTGCTGCGCTCCTAACTTAGACATGTAGGCGACCAAATATCTCTGTTGAAATACCAAACGGAACCTTGTACTACCTTAATTAACTCAGCCATCTGCCACAACCAATATCCCCACGATACCCTGGTTACCGATGGTTCAGACACCCCCCCGTAACCCCCGGAATCATGTTGAGAGGGAGTCCGAGGGAATACTCCCCCAGCAATGTGAGAAGGCCCTTCCCGCATATTGCCGTCGAAGAGGCAGCTGACCCTTCCTGTAACAGTGTGGGCATACCCGGGACACCAGATGCCGTGGTGCTGTGTCTGGCGCTCAAGCCTACTGAAGAAGGACGACACCCGCCCCTTGGTGGGCCCAAACGTTAATCCCTTAGCACCTTGTTTCCCCACCTGTGACCCCCAGTCGCAATACCCATTGCTCCATCACTGATACTTCCAGTAAACAAAGACCAAAAGACATGTAACTAATGAATAGAATACGCCTAAATGCGCACCACGTGCGAATCGGTCGCCATTTTTTGCCGCATGTACATCTGCCAAGTTTTACCTGTGACCTTGTTATACGTAGCGCCACACTGTCCTCACTCGCGCTGCCACGTCCTTGCAACAAACAAGTACCTTGTTTCACCTAACATCGGCATGCGAGAACCCCATCGTCCACCGCAGCCCACAATCTAACTCGGCTTAATTTGCGGTTGGCCAGTGATACAAGCTTAAACATTTATACCGTAACGCTGCGTGTTCAGCGCTACCCTGTACATGAGCAACGCAAGTACCCAGTTCAAATAAACATCAGCATGGGGGAAACACATATGATCATTTCATACCTACCACACGATATGACTCGTTTAATCAGCAGTTGGCAAGTGAGCACAAGTTCACCAATCTTTTGTGCTCACGATGCATCCAACTAAACACAAAGTACCCAATCGCTGCTGACAACCTCGCGAAACGCTGCCAACGCCTAACAGAATCCCTAAAACTGTCCACTCGCCTAGACCTCCTGCTCAATACACCTCTATCCACTCGGATCCCCCCATCATCGAGGCTCCCCGCCCTCTCTCTTGCATGCTCAACTGCAGGTCAGCAGTACAACACGCCTCAGACATTGCTGAAACTCTACTAGCTGAAGAAATTGACATCGCGTTCCTCACAGAATCATGGCTCAATGTCCACTCCACCCCCATTCTTGACATTCTCACCCCCCCAGGGTACAACATCATCAGACAAGACAGGCCGAACAAAACTGGTGGGGGACTAGCCATCATTCACACAGCTGGAATACAAATTACCAAACTTAAACCTGCAGAATACCTATCGTTTGAATACCTGGGTGTCGAACTCACTGCCAAAGGCACCTCACCCATCAAATTTCACACCATCTACCATCCTCCAGGAGAGCGTGCCCTCTTCACCGAAGAACTAACAGACCTTATAACACGTTTCTCCCTGACAGACACAAAAGACGTGTTCCTGGGTGACCTTAATATCCACTGGAGCGACCCAGAAGACTCCACTGTCCAGAACCTATCCAACCTACTGGAAATACACAACCTCAAACAACTCTGCACTGAACCAACTCACATCAAAGGTGCAGCGCTGGATGCGATCATTACCAATAATGGACTGGTCTCTCTCAGAGCGATTTCTCCCATTGACTGGTCCGACCACCACCTCATTCTGTTCAAGCTTGATGCACTTGTCAGCCACCACCCTATTCGTGATGACAAACCTAAGCACTGGACCAGGAACATCAAAGATATCCCTATAACCGAACTTGAATCCAGGATTCATACCCGTCTACAACTCCCACCCTCCAGCTGGACGGCCGATGACCTCACTACACACTTTAATTCTACAGTGACGGAGAATTTAGACCAAGTAGCTCCACTCAAACTCAAACAAATAAGGCAAACCAAATCTAAACCTTGGTTCAACGTGGATCTTAATAACGAAAGGCGTCAACTCAGACAAACGGAAAGGTCTTGGAGACTAAACCCTTCGACCTTGCACCTAGCGCAACTTAGATCTGCTCGGCTGGCTTACAAAAAACATATTTTTAGAGAGAAGGCGTCTTTCTTCCGCAGCCAACTAGATCTGGCGAAAAACAGACCAAGGGAACTCTTCAACATTGTCAAAAGCCAAACAAACTGCACTCCCTCTCACGAAATCAAAGCCACCAAAGAGCGATGTGAAGAAATTGCCACCTTCTTCTCTAATAAAGTCTCAAAAATTGATCAATCCTTCATCCAATCCTCAAATCCTCCTCCCCTCGTTACCTGCCCCCTTTAATCACCCCTGACCAATCAGAAAGAGTTCTTACCAAGGACAATCAGGTCTGCCTCCAGCTAAAAAACAATGCGCACTGGTCCGACTTCGAACTAATGTCGGAAAACGAGGTCTTCAGTATAATTGCAAGCCTAAAACCTTCTTCCCACACTATGGACCCCCTCCCTTCCACAATTATCAAAGAACTCAACCACACCATTACCCCTTTCTGGACAAAAATCATCAACTCCTCTCTCATTTCAGGCTGTGTCCCAGACTCCCTTCAACTAGGTCAAATCACACCTATACTCAAGAAACCGGGGGTCGACCCTAACGATCTCAACAGCCTCAGACCTATCTCCAACCTCCCGTTCCTCGCAAAAGCATTGGAGAAATGCGTTCTCCACCAACTCAACAGACACATCGATGAGTTCAACCTCCTCGACACCTTTCAATCAGGATTCAGGAAAGGCTGTAGCACTGAAACAGCTATGCTCAACATCTCTGACGATATTCACAGGGCCTTAGATGAAGGTGAAGCCTGTCTACTCATCCTTATTGACCCATCTGCGGCATTCGACACAGTAAATCACCCAGCTTTACTTGAGACTTTAAAGAGCCGCTCTGGCATTAATGGCAAAGTACTAAAATGGTTCACCTCCTTCCTTCAGCACCGCTCGCAACAAATTAAAATCAACTCCTGTCTCTCGAAACCAACAAAAGTCACACTTGGGGTACCGCAAGGCTCGATCCTCTCCCCTTCCCTCTTCAATCTCTTCATGGAGCCCCTCACAATCATCTTGAAAAAAGCAGGTGTGAATTACCACCTTTACGCAGACGACACCCAAATCTATTACAAAATCAATTCTCCCAGAGACATCCGACACCTCAATGTCACTCTAACCGAGATCCAAACTTGGTTCAACGCGAACCACTTAAAACTCAACCCAGACAAAACGGAATTAATTCTATTCTCCCCAAAAAGTAACCAGCATCCAATCCAAGAGTGGCTCAAGAATCTGGATGCCCTAAACTGCCCCCTCGTCCTATCCGACTCAGTTAAATCTCTAGGCATTACCCTGGACAAGAACTTATCAATGGAGACCCACATCAAAAACTCTGCAAAAGGTGCGCTTTTCTCACTAAAACACCTCAAGAAATTGAAACCTTTTCTTCCCCATGATGACCTCACGACAATAGTCCAATCCCTAGTTCTCTCTAAGATCGACTACGGGAACGCCATCCTAACAGGGACTCCAAAAGCTCACCTAGCCCCGCTAAGGGCAGTGCTGAACATGGCCGCTCGACTTATATCTGGGGTAAAAAGATTTGAACACATCACTCCAGCTCTCAACTCCCTCAATTGGCTTCCCTTGGAAGGGAGATGCATGTACAAACTGGCCTGCATCACACACAAAACCCTTCACTCTCCGTCCCCCAACTACCTAAACAACAAACTGGTAAAAGCAGAAAAAGCAAGAACTCTGAGAAGCTCCAATTCACTCCTTCTTATCCCTCCGAAACTGAAAAAGAAAACAACTCAGTACCGATCTTTTTCTGGCAACGCTCCCAGGATGTGGAACGCTCTCCCTAGAGACCTCAGATGCAACCCCTCCTTCTCCTGTTTCAAAAAGGACCTGAAACTCCATCTCCTCAACAAATACTTCCCCGTCCAACGTCAACCAACCTAGACTTCAATATCCGAGTTGACTCCTCTCTCTCTTGACATTCAAGGATAGTTGGTGACCGGACTGTGTTAGTCACCTTCGATTGTTCTCTCTCCCCCCCCTGCACTATTTACCTATTTCTCATGTTGTATTTTTTATCTCTGTTTTGCTTCCTTACCGCCCTCCTACTATGTAATGCAATTTTCTTCTGTCTTTACTGTGTGTATGTAAAGCGCTCTGATACCCAAGGGTCAAGCCAGCGCTATATAAAACTTTTTTTTAAAAAAAAATAATAAAAATTAAAAAACGCCGACTGTAGCACAACAAGAACCGTCATACACATTTATACAATTGGCAAAACATTTAAAACGTGCGCAGGGACACCGCAGCAGGCCTTCACACTTCGCAACCGAGTGAAACCGCGACCATTGCTTCTGCCGGCCGCAGCATGCTCAGTGGTACCTTTACCCAGACGCTCCTGCTAGCCATCGGGACGCCGCAAGGGTCTGCTGCTCTGTACCCCCCAACCACGCGCCGTGCCTCAATCGTGCGGCGTGCAACAGAAACTACAATCCATCAACAATAGCCACTGATCACAGAATGACCCTGAGCAAACCGTCTGTTGATTCGCCCGCACTTCAGCCACACGTGAAGGATAGCCCATAGCGGACCCGGCCTCCTTCCTGTCCCTACAACATTAAGTCCAATTGGCCCTACTGCCACAATCGTAGTAATGCGGGACTCGCAACCTTCGCCCAGCGACCTTCCCATTGACTATTCACAGTCCAGACCCGCTGGCCATGAACTGGGCATGAACTTCCGGTACCATGTTGACCCCTGACCAGTCACCTATGGAATGCGTGCGCAGCGGCCGCCATCTTGGATCCTCGACTTACACTTAATTCCCTGCACCTTCAAAACCGTCACGGACCCCTGTCCAACGTCCCGCAACCACGTCCCTGCAACATAATACGAACCGTCATTCAAATTTGTACCAGTGGTAAAACATTTAAAACGTGCACAGGGGAACCGCCGCAGGCCTTCGCACTCCCGGGTCGCGGCAGCCAGTGAAACCGTGACCCCTGTTTCTGCAGACCGCTGCATGCTTCGTGGAACCTGTAAGACAGTGCCCACCATTCCTCCTGTTAAGACTCGACAAGCCACCGGGCCCTGCTGCTCTGTATCCCCCAACCACACGCCCTTACTCCATCGAGCGGCTTACAGCAGATAGATCCCTTCGTACCTCCCGGCACCGCGGAGCGCATCGCTGCATCCGGGACATTAAAACATACTGTTTGCAGCACTTACGGGCGTCCGTGACTTAATAGCCCAGACCGGGATTCACGGCCAAATTGCCGCTCCCCCTAACATTTCCCTTGCCGCTTTTCACCTGATAATTGGCTGTTTCCACAACATGCAACATTACACATTCATTTTATGGCACGGGGAGAATCACAGAATGTTTGAGCAGGCACCGAGGCTCGCACCTGGGTCCCCAGCTTCAGAGTCGGCCGCCCTGACCATGAAGCCACACCCCCTTGGGCTAAATCTTACGATCCCCCATCACGCCTGGTCCTTACCACTCCTGCCCCCGTCACAGCGCGACCTCGAACGAGGGGGGGGGGAGAGAGAGAGGGCTGAGGTTGGCTCTTTCCGTGAGCCGCTTTGAGGGCTGGCCAAGCGGTCGAATGCCCGAGCAGGACCCCCTCGCTACGCCCCCCAGCCAGTCCCCACGCTGAACCCCCAGCCGCAGGACCCGCAACCCAGCGGTCCTCCAGCGTGGCCAAGCCGAAGCACCAGGGGGAGGGGGAGGCCCGCTGCTGGGACTAGTTAAAGGGGGAATAAAAGGGCGGGCGACTCACTTCACTAACGGGAGACCTCTGGACAAACGGCACCCGCCGGACAAACGACGGCGACGATCTAACGACCCAACGACGGCGCGCCTAAGGCAAGGGGGACTCCTCCCTGAGTCCTGGCATTAGCGGGGGTGGGTTAGTGCCCAAATGGCACTAAAGGGCCGCCCTTTTAGGGGGCCCCCTGCGTGGGCCGCGGGCAGCGCATATCCTCCGCTGGCTCCACATGAGAGGGCTTTCCCTCAACAGTGGCGAATGTTGGGAGACCTTCGTGCTTAATGTTCAAGCTAAAAACGACGCATGTCCTCCTTGATCCCACACCTAGCGCACAATACTTATGTCATTGCATGCACACATGTGGCACGGTGAATGTTCTCAAACACCGCGTGGGTACTGCTGTCACCTGCAGTTGCCTAATCAGCGTTCCATACACTTATTTGTGCATGCAATTGTTTTTCGACCCCATTGGGCTTCCATTTCCTGTCCCCTCAGGGGTTGTATGTTACCACCCGCCGCCCCTTGCCTATACGTGTCATGCTTTCATACCTATGGGACAAACTCATGAGATTGCTTGCTTTGTTATTATGTTCTGATTTGTAGTATTTGTGTTTACTATTGCTATTCTCGCCATGGGCATGCCTGCGCCACCAAATACAATGTTCAGCAAGTTCATTTGGTATATCGCGCATGCTACTGCATTATTATGATGATGTGACTGTAGAGGTTGTTTAACTTTATGCAAAAAACCTAATCAACACATTAAAAAGTCCTGAAGTGAGTCCAGCTATATGGCTTGACCTGCAAGGGGGAAAATGTGAGTTTTTAAAGAACAAAGTAGAATACTTGGGTCATATTATCAGTTCTGACAGCATTATACCGAAACCCAGTTTGATTTCAGCCATTGTTCAATCACTTAAATCATCTAACAAAGAAGATCATTTATCCTTCCTAGGTCTGTGTTCATTTTATTCGAAGTTCATGAAGACTTACACTGAGAAACTTGGACCCATGGGCCATCTCGCCAAAAGATTTGCAATCTTTGTTCGAGAAAATAATTGCCCCGATAGTATGCATACTTTCAAGGAAGAGTTACAAAGAGCACCATCCCTTAAATTCTTTAATGAGTCTTTACCTTGCATAGTGACTGCTGATGCAAGTCAAGTTGAGTTAGAGGCTGTTCTCAGCCAGAGAGCTCAAAATACTGAGCATCTCATTGCTTTTGTTTCACGTAAATTGTGTAGATCTGAATCCAAATATTCTGCATGAACTTTTGGTGTATGTGCTGGCTTTTTGCAAAATGTAAACATTTCCTGCGGGGGAAACCATTCTTAATAAACAGACCACTCACCATTGGTGTGCAGGGGGCTTCAGATAAAGTTTCACTATGAATTATGAAATTAGCATGCACATTTCATGAGTTCATTTTTGATATCCAATATATTCCTGGTATATCAAATGTACCGGCTGATTACCTCTCCAGGTTGCTATGTGAAATCAATATGGCTGATGACGGTGAATGTGAATCTGATCAGGAGGCATCACTAGCATATTTGTTGGATGAGCCGTTTGGAGAACATTCTTTGTGTAAGGCTGAGTGTATGTCTTCCATTGCAGAGTATGCAGTAGTATTAACACATATTGTAAGGGTTGCCTAAAGAAAAAATGTTGGATGTTAATCTCAAACCTTACTGGAAGGTGAAAGAAGAGTTATTTATTGAAGATGAGGTCATTCTAAAGAATGATGTTTTAGTGGTTCCCTTCCAATGAAGACCATGACTCATTGCTTTGGCCCATGAGGGCCATCTTGGCATGACTGGTGCCAAAAAGAGGTTAAGAATGTGTTATTGGTGATCAGCGATGGATCGTGATGTAGAGCTATTTGTCCAAGAATGTCAAATGTGTAAGGAAGCAAATAAAAGTCTCAGAACAGGTGTCTGTCCGTTATTTCCTGTTCTCTTCCCTGTGGGACCTTGGCATAATCTCATGGTGGATTGGGCTCATGTATAAGTTGCCTGAATCTGTGCACTTTGCTGTAGTCGTGTGTTAGACCTGGCATCTTTAGCGTGATTTCCCCTGTCTTATTTGCTTCTGACCTCCTGTTTTTGACTGCGTGCTGCATTTAATTTTTGCTGGTTTTACAACTCTGGGCACTTTACCACTGCTGATCAGTGCTAAAGTGCAAGTGCTCCCTAGGTAAATTATGACTGTGATTGGTTAGCCATGATTGGCATATTTGATTTACTGGCAAGACCCTAGTACAGTGCACTGCATGTGCCCAGGGCCTGTAATTCAAATGCTACTAGTGGGCTTGCAGCAAGTGATTGTGCCACCCAAATGAGTAGCCCTTCATGCCTCAGACCTGCCACTACACTGTCTGTGAGGGCTGTTAATTGTACAAAAAAGGGGGTACTCCTGTCAACAGATACGTTCCTAAGTCAGGGAATGAACAGCAATTGTATATATAACTACTTAGGCAACTGTTGAAAATATGGGCAAACAAATAGAAGAACGAAAACCCAGATCAAGATCTATGTAAGAAACAATTTAATAGTATCAAAAAGGCTAAGTATACAAAAAACATGATCAATATACATTAAATGATTACATGATGCAAAATAATTTTTTCCTTATTTTAAATATTTTAAAAGAGCAGTGGGTTCTTCCATCTGAAAAGTGATGGAACAAGCCTATTCATTCAGTCACACTTCCACATTCATCCTTCTAGAATGGATACAATGGGTTTATTAATTTTTATAGAAAACAAACCTATGACATCTACATTCTTTAGTAAACAGCGATATGTACCAATTCAATTTCTGATGAATTGTATTTTAGTGGCCCAATTAAGATCACATTTATTTTATCATATATCACAGTATCTTCAAGGGCCAAACATTCTAGTTCTTCATGGCTTGCAACAGTCAGATGAAATAGATTCGATTCAGCTCGACTGGTTAAGTTGAGACATGTGCAAATACAACATGGCTAATAGATTTTGAACCATTGTGACCTACGCGCGTTTCGGCTCTACAGCCTTCATCAGGAAGCCATGATGAATGACATCTACAAAATAATTATAGAAAAAGATCTGAGTTAGGATATCAATGCCCTATATAGTAAGGTAAGGTAAGAAAAATAAATTAGTCAATATGTCACAAGAAGACATAAGAAATCACTACTTGTGAACTGAGAAGAATATACTAAGAAGTGAAGAAGTGGGTAGTACCCAGAAAGATAGGCCAAACAGAGTGCATGGTCAAACAAGGTGCATGGTCCAATGCCGCCCAGCGATAGCAAGTTGTGGTTTGCTCACATCCACGATAGACTCGAAATGATTGTAAAAATTCCAAGTGGCCTCACCAAAAAAGTGAAGAGAAAAGTGGAGAAAAACCCCATCAGAAACCAGTGGTGAAGGCATCTCAAGTGTGAGAGGTAAGGACATCTCAAAAGAGAGAAGAAGAAAATGTGCAGAATATAAGAAACGCTTCTGGGTGAAAATAGCATAATGAGGCAGCAGAGAGAACATCAATGGCTGCCTTGAAACTCCCGAGATGGTATAAAGTTATAACAGGAGTTACCTTGGTTTGTGCACAATTTAATAAGGCAGGGTGGGCAGGGGATTTCTGTCGCCCTCTCCCTCTAAAAGCGTTCTGGAGGGGACAAATAAGAAATGTAAGAAGACAAAAATTAATCCTACCCTACTCCTGAAGAGCGGTAATAGTGTAGCCTAAATGTATACTTACATGTCAAGTATGTGGGCGAAGAATGCTCGGAGCGAGGTGTGTTTATAGACTTAAAAACTATAAAGAAATAGAGAAAACGCGTGTATTAGAAACTGACATCCAGGGTAAATGCATCCCTCCCATATCACCGTTATTAGCAGCGCTTACCTTTATACTGTTGAAGCTCTGCAAATACGGTAGTTCTTGTGTCGGGCCAATGGAATCTCAAGGGATTGTATGGACGTCCCGAGGTGCAGGCAATATTCAGGTGTCGTCCAACGGTGTCCAGTGAAGACAACGCGCTTCCCGCAGAGGATTCCCTGGTGCATGGTACCTGGGTCCCAAGGGATTAAGAGCCGGTCCCGAGGTACAGGCAATGTTGTGGTGTCATCTCGATGGTGTCCAGGGCGAAGGTTTCACGAACGCTACAGATGCGGACAATGTGGTGAGTATCCCACATGTGCAGAGTCAGAATTCTGCTAACGATAGTTTACCCTGTTATATTCCATATAGGTACCCTATATAGGCGCAGGTAACATTGCAACCTTTCACCTATATTCTTCCCTACATTACATACATAACGGTTCTTAGGGACTGACCTTTTACCTAGATACGACACTGCATTCAGAATGCGGGTTTCCCCCTAGTTCGAATCTCATACATTATGCACGAGGCTTCTTGGAAGCACAGCAGGACGAACATCTCCTGTATAATATCTCTGTATAAAGTTCAGGCCCGACGTCATCCTTTAGGCCGACACAGTAACACAGCAAGGTAGGACCCCTGGGGAGACCTATGGGTATATATACATCACATCTTGCTTAGAAGGACAGAGGAGACCGAGACTTCTCTGACACACTGACCAGAGACGCTGAGGTTCCTGCATGCAGACACTCCAGCTCGCAGTGGTCTAACATCCCTCGCGGGGTGTCCAACTCGAGACCAGGACGGGGTCCTGTATTCTCCCATTCTCAGGTAATGGGGTTTACTAGATCCTAGAGGGATTCTTGGCATAACACCTACACAGATGCTAGGTACATTTAGGTACATCTAGTTAGGGAGGCATCATAGGAGTACGCACTTTTTATCATGTGTTTTATGTACTTGTATATATTCATGATTTCTGCAAGATGGTAAAACTATACCATCCCTTTACTTTCGTAGTAGTGCTAATCATATATCTCTGCTACTGTCTAATGGTTGTTGCAGCTCATCTATTTTACACTAGAATAACAACTGTTCAATAAATACTTATTGAAAATGCCCAGACTGTTTATTCTGTGTATCTCTCTGAGACAAACTAAGTGAGCACGAGTGACTGAGCGAAAGGTAGTATATTGTTTCCACGATTCCGAGGGATCAGGGTTGTCATGTTCTGAGGTTGCCAGAATCTATTCTCTCCTTGGTAAGAGGAGATTATAGTGGCACTGTGAGCTAGCTAATACAGATAGGATAACGTATCCGGTGGGGGTGCACGGAATCAGTCTGCCACCAATCCCACAGTTTATGTTATCCAAACGTGCAGATCCTGTTTAGGTTATATAGGAACTACACGACATGGCGCCGCCAACGTTGGTTGGGTACTTATTTAACAGTAGAATCTGAGTAGTTCAGTCGTGCTATTCTCAGGGACCCCTACTCACAAAACACCAGAGACGTCTGGAGTGGGTGGGCACAAACTCCGCCACAGCTGAGTAGGCTAAAAAATCCTATTTATTGGCTGTTGGTTAATCAAGCTTGGAGGACACAGTGTTCCTAAAATTGTGCAAAAACACCTTATCTTAGTTTCCTTGAAAATCTTCTTCCTCTAAAAAAGATGACTGAAGACGTGGAAAACGCGGGGGGAGTTGTGCATAGTTTGCACCTCTCATATGAAGAAGAAAATGCAGATGTAATTCCGATTGCAGAAAATTTGAGAAATACAGTCACCCTGAAACTACTTGCGCATGGTGTAACAGCCAGGGGTGGCATAGTAGCTTTTGTGATTGAGGCACACGAATCATACAGAACAGAGGTATTTTATTTGTGGGTTACATTCCCGGCAGCAAATGCAAGAACAAAAACATTTCACTCGTACACAGAAGGAGATGCACCAGCGGAATATTGTCCGTTTGAGGACATTGAGGTTCCGCTCACATACCAGGAACACTTATACTGGTTTAAAGGCGCCCTACCCCATATAAGAAGAAGAGTGAGACTCGGCCCGCTCGGAAGAGAAGGGGCAACCAGGCCAATATTAGCGGCCTACACACCACACACCACATCCTGACATTGAAACAATGCCACCAGGAGACTTACTCACACAACACAAAGAATAAAAATTAAAATATACAGAAACTTGACGCAATCCAACCAGCAATAGTTGCAACAAATAGAACTCAAGTTCAGGGTGCAGCAACTAAAATCACACCACAAACATTGCACGCGGTGATGGGTAAAATGCCCACAAAACGTGAACAAATGCCATTCTGGGTAGCTCAGAAAATAACACAGCTAGAGGCAGTATTCCCGAAAACTACCCCGTATGAAAAACACAGAATGCTAACAATCTGCTTGCCCATGGGGATAACACCACAAATAGAGGATTGTACCACTTGGGGTACAGTCTTTGCTGCCATTTATACCAGAACTCATGGTATCCCGTCATTAGCAGTAGTACCAGATGTATTGAGACAAATACAAAACGAGTATGGAGCAGAGCCTGCTCTGAACTTAGGGATGAAGTTACTAGGTAACTACGCCCAGGTATCAGCCATAATACTAGCTAACATTAAGGGGGAAGCAGCTTCAGTGGCTATCCGCCAAAGCCTAAGGGAGTTCAGTCCTTTAGAACAAGAACACGAACTACCGAAAATAATTGAAACTGCGTATGCAGAAGTAGGCAGAGACAGTTTGGGTGGGAAAGCTTTAAAACCACAACTGATGGGCAGTCCTGAAAAAGACACTTCTAAGCAGACACCTGCTTTGACAAAGAAGAAGTGGGACAATAAAAAACAACAAAACTTTAAAGGAAACAGATCTCAATTCAGAGGTAGATCTCCTCCACAGGAGCCCTCTGAAAAGAGGTATAACATTAGGAATAGGGATAATATTAGGAAACCTGACAGGTATCAGGATACTGATACACGTTCCTCTCGTTCCTTTCAGGGTTCATCGAAAAACTCCGAGAGGGAAGGACGGTCAGACAGACAAGAAGAGCATACAAAGGCCAGAGACAAGCAGAACGCTCAAGAATACACTTCTAAAAAAGAAGAGAAACCAAAGCAAAAGCCACAGTTCAAAAAGAAAAAGGTTGCAGGTCTAAAGATCAGACATGCCCAGAATTCTGAGGACTCGACTTCTGAACGAGGAATGGGCTCTGGCGATGCTAGACAGTGCAGCAGAAGTAACAATAGCTCGCCAGAACCTGATGCAATTTCTGGTGACAGCGGACTTGAATGATTATATCACGGTAGAGACACCCGATACTAGGGTAAGTGTCCCACATAAGTTATATGAAATAACACTCCAAATGGAGGGGGACAAATGTAGGACAGTTAGAGGTCTCTTTAGGGAGAATCTGTCATTTGGCTATGACATCTTGTTAGCTAAACAAGATTGGCCGCCAGCATTCGTCATGGATTGCCCTAAAGGAGAAACTGTAATTTTACCGGCATTCTCAGACCATATTCCCAGGCACCTAAAACACACATATGCGCAGGAGTGGGCAGAAGCCCAGGCTCCGGCATTATATAAAAACCATGTTGGATGGGATGAGGATTCAACCCACCACATAATTCCTTTAAAAAATACTCCAACTGCACAGAGGCAGTATCCAATAAAGCAAGAAGCTTAATAACAGGTCAGGGAGATCTTAGATCAACTTGAATATCAAGGGGTGATCGAAAATTGCACCTCATCAATGAACAATCCTTTGTTTCCGGTCATGAAACCTGACAATTCATATTGTTTAGTTTTAGATTACAGACATTTAAACACTTGCACTAAGACATTTGCAGTCCAAAATGCACACAGCGCCGCATTAATGAATAATATTGTGCAGAAAAAATATAAAACGACACTTGATATCTCAAATGGATTTTTCTGCCAAAATATAGCGCCTGAAAGCAGGCATCTAACAGCGTTCTCAGCGCTAGGGTCCCAGCGTCAATTTTGTCGACTCCCCCAAGGGTATAAGAACAGCCCGGGGTTATTTTCGGCCAGAGTAACTGAGTTACTTCAAAATTTGGATGAAGAGGCATTGTCCTATGTGGATGATATTTATCTAACGGACGATGACCTAGAGGAGCACTTGAACAGAGTGAATACCATAATTTTGGGATTTGCATCTGAGGGCTACAAATTCAACTTTAAAAAGTCAAAAATTGCCCACCTCAGTGTCCTGTTTTTAAGATATGAGCGTTCAAGTGATGGGAAAAGCCTGGCTGCCAATTTTTTAGAGAAATACGTGCTGCTCCAACCTCCAAAATCATAAAAAAATTTACAATCAATCCTGGGATTCCTACATTTTGGTCGAACTTACATTTTGGATTACGCAGAAAGAGTAAAACCTTTCTACGATTTAATAAAAGCTGATTTTTCAGTAAAACAATGGACACAGGAACACACAGATACACTTCGTTCCTTACAAGCTGACATGATAGCTTCCAAACATTTACAGACACGCGTAAACGTACGCAACCTGGTGATCCGTATAGTTGCAGGTCAATCTGGGTACACCTATCTAACATATAATGAAGGTGAAACAGTACCAATTGCATACAAATCACATTTGTACACAAATGCTAAGATGCGCTTTGCATCTACAGAAAAGATTCTAACAGCAGCACAGACTGCTGAAGTGAGCGAGAGAGCACTGGCTCAGGGGAAACGAATAATAGTAGTGACTCCGGTTCCAGCCTTAGAGGCTGCAACAAAGGCGAGTGTTCCTAACGCTAAAGCCTTACTTCCGAGATGGATACAATGGGCTAATTCTCTCACTGCAACAGATGTAGAATACAGGTACGACCCAAATTTAAAGACACAAGCATTTCTGCAATACGAACAAGAATATCCTCTACCAAACGAAATAATGCCTCTAGATCAGTATGAATATATAATTTACACTGACGGATCTGCTCAACCGGCCATAGGAAGTAAGCAACAATATAGCGCAGCATGCGCAATCGTTAAAGGTCGCATGCGGGATGGAAGGTTCCACCCAAGTTGCACAAAAACGCAATCTCTAGGAGACTGCACGGCACAGCTGGCAGAGTTAAAAGCCTTGATACTGGCACTGGTGAACACGGATCGAGAATTCCCCACACTAATTGTGTGCGATTCCTTTTACTGTGTGCAGTCATATAATGAATATTTGAAGCATTGGGTTCAAAACGGGTTCAAAGATGCAAAAGGTGGCACAATTAAGCATAAAATGCTATGGGAACAGGTAGTGGAGTTGAAAACCGAACTACCGAGGGCTCACGTGATACATACACTGAGTCATCAGCGTGATGCCGTTCACGTTGAAGGGAATTCATTGGCTGATGAAGCCGCAAAGGGGGCTGTACGCACGGCTTCCACTCGTTCTAAAACAAGAATAGACGGTGAGATTATGGTAGCTACCAATGCTTGTCGCAAAAACAGCGGAGCAGTACCAAAAAGGTTTCCACTCAAGTACTCCTACAAGTTAGATGGCAATAACATTCCATTTGTTCAGATTCCTGGAGTGGGGGATAGAGTAATTCCAAACATGGATCGTGGGTTAGGTTTAATTCTAGCGGCACACGAAGGGATAGGTTCTGCACATGCAGGAGTTACGGCGACTGTTTCCTTATTGAAACAACGCTATTGGTGGCATGGATTAACAAAACATACTAAAGACTATGTCTTGAAATGCGACATCTGCCAGCAGATGATAGGTTCCACGGTAACACGTCCAGCACAGACACCTTTATTAATATCTGATAAACCACTAGCGTATGTTTACTTGGACCACTGCGGCCCCTTACAAAGATATGGGGCTTACAGGTATATCATGGTTGCAGTGGATTCCTGCTCAAGATTCCTATGGGTGTGGCCCCAACGCTCGGCTGACGCTCGAACTGTTAGAAAAGATTTGCGAGTCTTTATAGGGACATACGCAATTGGCACATTACATTCTGACCAGGGCCCTGCGTTTAGCTCTCGGGTTTACAAGAAGGCTTTGCGAGGCCTGGGTGTAGCATTGCGATACTCCTCTCCGTACCATCCCGAGGGAAATTTGGTCGTGGAGAGGAAAAACCGAGACTTAAAGCAGTCTTTAACAGCTAGAGTATTAGGCACGGGTGAAAGTTGGGTGAAGCATTTGTATGGAGTTCAGAGAGTGTTGGAAATGGCCCTTTTTGCAGGGTTATCCCCAAACTTTTTGCTTCTTCCTCCTATTTTTTCCTGACCTGTTTGTGTTGGTTTTAGGACTCTGGGCACTTTACCACTGCTAATCAGTGCTAAAGTGCATATGCTCTGTGTATAATGTGTTATGGATTGGTGTTTCAATATTTGGCCTGTTTGATTTATGTGTCAGTCCCTAGTACAGTGCACTGCGTGTGCCAGGGCCTGTAAATCAAATGCTGTTGGTGGGCTGCAGTACTGGATTGTGCCACCCACACAAACAGCCCGTAAAATGTGACTCTGGCCTGCCATTGCAGAGCCTGTGTGCAGTCTGGTACTGTCATGTCGACTTGGCAAGTGCACCCACTTGCCAGGCCCTAACCTTCCCTTTTCATACATGTCAGCCACCCCTAAGGTAGGCCCAAGGTACCCCTGTGGGCAGGGTGCAGTGTATGTGAAAGGTAGGATATGCCCTGGTGTGTGTGGCATGTCCTGATAGTGAATTACTGCCAATTTCGTTTTTCACTATTGCAAGGCTACCTGCTCCCCATAGGACAGAATGGGGAGTTTGTTTATAACATCTTATAAACATAACTGACCCTGGGAACTAGGTAGGAAAATAAAGTTTAGTATGCCTGAACTTAGAATCTAAAGACGCATCTTTTAGTGAAGGTGATTTTTACATTCTGTGTTTGAAAATACCACTTTTAGAAAGTAGGTATTTTCTTGCTTAGTCATCCAATGTGCCTCTGCTAGAATGTGGATTGACTGTCTGGGTTTTGGATGACAGAGGGCTGGGGAGTATCAGTGGCTCCGGATAGTCTAGGTGGGTCAGAAAAGGGCTGAATAGACCTGGGCTGCATTTAGAGTAGGGGGAGGAGATTTCCTTGCACCTGAATGGGCCTGGTCTGCCTCTGACAATGCCGTCTCCACCTCCTGCCAGGAAGCCACACCAGAGAAGGCAGAACTGGTTTTGGCTGGGCACAGACACTCTCTGCCTAAGAGATCAAAGGATTTTGGGATATAAATATTGGGGCCCAGACCCCTGAACTTTAGAACTCTTTTGGACCAAGAAGACTGCCAAGAAGAAGAGCTGGAGAAGCTGTGAGGAGGAACTACCACTTTGCTGTGTGCTTTGCTGTGTTGGCCTGCAGTGGCTGCTTCTGTCTTGGGCAGCGAAAGGACTGGACTGGACTTTCTGCAATCTACTTTTGTGAGTTTCTCCAAGGGCTTGAGGTAAAGCTTGGCCCCTGTTCAAGAACTTTCAGGAACAGCAAAGACTTCAAGTTCTTCTGCCCTCAGCACTGGGGACTGTGTGTTTTGTGCTGCAACAGAAGAAAAAGCAACCCGACGCCGTCTACGATGCCGCTGCCAACTCCGTGTCCTGAAGGCACCGCAGAGGGGCACCGCCGCAATGCCGCACTGCGACCCTGGTCTCACCGACGACGCCTGCTGCCGCTGCTCGCACCGCAACCTGTGGGCACCGCACTCCGCGCCGCCTCGCTTCACGACGACGCCTTGGTATCCCCAACGACGACGCTCCATGCCGCTGCTTGCACCGTGGTTTGAGGGCACCGCTCGTAAAGTTACCTGACGCACCGCCCTCATCCCGCACTGCAGCCTTGGCCTACAGACGCCGGCGCCATCGACTCCAGTTCGTCAGCCGACGACAGCGCTTTAGCAACGACGACGCGGCTGCTTGCACGCGACCTGCCAGCACCTCGACGAGTACCGCATTCACTTCCCACCGCGACCCTGGTCTCACCGACTACGCCATCTGATGCCACCACCGAGCCGCTACTCGCACCGCGACCTGAGGGCACCGCACGCCGCACCGCTGCACTTCGCACCGCAGCACCCGACGCCTGCCGATGCCAGCGCTCCTGACTTCAACAGAGAGGAGTTCGATCTGCAACGCGTGTGACTTCGAGGGCCCCGACGCCTCCTGCACCGACCTCCGGAACCGACGCCTGCGGACGCCGTGCTTTTGGAAGCTCAACGAGAGGTCGCCGACGCCCTGCATTTCTAAAAGGTACTGTTTGCGGGTCTTCCCGACACCGTAGCTGGCCCGCGACGCCGCGGTCAGCCAGAACTGTTTGGATTTGTTTGCTCACGACGCCGTGATAGCCCCGGACGGAGCTATTGACATCAAGGAACTGTTTTTCAAGCATATTTTGATAACTGAAGATTTTAAGTACTGTATTGTGGATTTCTATCGTTTTTGGTCTTGTCTTAAGTATATAAAAATATTGGATATTTTTCTAAACTGGTGTGGTGTCCTTTTGTAGTGCTTACACTGTATTACTGTGGGTTATGTGGAAATGCTTTACACACTGCCTCTAAGATAAGCCTGACTGCTCGTGCCAAGCTACCAAGGGGGTGAGCAGGGGTTATTTTAGGAGTGTAACTCCCTTATCCTGACTAGAGTGGTGGTTTCTGCCTGGCTTTGGCGCATGCCCTAGCCTACTAAAAATCCCATTTCTAACAGAGAGCATTGAACAACATGCCAAGAAGTTCTCTAGGGGGGGGGTCACTCCATATGAGGTCCTATTTGGGACAAGAATGTGGGTACCTGATCTTGATTGTGAAGGCAGTGGCGGATGAAAAACATTTTGACATCCATGATCGTTTGGCTGTTTTACAGGATCTAAATGAATCCAGGACACAACAAAGTAATGTCCACCTGAAGCAGACCGCCACTGGGGAAGTCAAATCAGTCACGGCAAGACCTGTCTAGATCCCAAAAGTCGGGGATCTGGTCAGAGAGAAAATAGCGGACAAAAAAGAATTTGGGCCATCGTACAGAAAGCCTGTACAGGTCCTAGCAGTCGAAGGAACAAGAACTGTACTTCTGCCGCCTCTTGCCGAGAAAAAGGAGAAAAGATTTGTCTCAATCGTCCTAATCAAACCACACTATGTGGTCGATACTGAGTAGTAGGCCACGTGGACTCCAAAGTAGCAGAAGCCCTCCTCTTGCTACAATTCAAGAAGTTCAAACGGAAAGACTCATCGCGTTCGAAGAGTCCCCGACACGGAATGATGGACTAAGCAACAATGCTATGGAACTTGTTCCCCTTGAACCTGAAGTTCAAATTCAGAGTCAAAATGACAGACAAATATCAATTCGACCAAATACAGATGTTTACATCAACATGCCTCAACAAGAGCAAACTACGATTTCCACAAATCCTGATGCAATACCAACAATTGATCGAGCTGCTTCTGGCTACTTCATAAACTTTGATACGTTTTCTTTGGATCCAAGTGAACCGGAAACGACGCCAGCCAAAAAATCACGCAAGCAGCAAGTAAAAGACTTTCTGAACTTTCTTTAAAAGACTTACCTGGTGTCACCTTGGGTAGAACTATGGGTAATCACCGGGATACTTTTCTTTCTTTTCTGGGTAGGCTTAGTAATAGTTTTTAGCATGCTTGTTAATGGAAGATACCTTCGACAAAGCTCTGCAGCCCAAAAGGTGAACTTACTTTTAAAACCACACCAATCATCTCATCGAGAACAAAGAGACTTGTCATCAGTTCCTATTCCCGATGGTATAGTTTGGGACAAGGTTGATTTCGATATATTTGGTCCGACCGAAATTTTAAGAATTACTCATTTATTTAAAATATCGTTGAGTGATATCATTACCTCAAGTACATTTTCCGATGATTGGGATTTTGAGACTGTAAATAACATATTGTCTGATTTGGAAAAATGTGCTGCATTTTCTAATAGTGAAACATTTGAAAGCACATCAGATTTCGAAACTATGTATTGTTATCAACAGTATGGTCATCACTTTTTGCATAAATCTGCTAATCCTAGAAATGTGTTCACTTACCACCAGTGGGAACATTGTCCAACACCACCGAAAGGCAGTTCAAAAACATTTACACAAAAGTTTCCATATTTTTCAGGGTTTAATATGTCTGACCCAGCCTCATATTATTATAAGGTTGCACCAACATCAGCACAGAAAAATATGTTAACAAACACCAAACAGATTTACTCTGCTTCCTTTATTGCCCAGTTGTCTGAACAAGGTTTCGACTTATGGAAAGACACCATAGACTTAAAATCAGTCTGGGGTACTAGAGAATGGCAAGTTCAGGGAACAGAAGCTTTGTTTAGAGCATGCCTTATCCCTCAACAAATCATGTTTTTGAACGAGACAGTGCAACAGACGTCTTGCCTTGGACTAGCCAAGAACAAAGACTTGAAAGCACCTCGGCTGCCAACTCCATCACACACAGAGGGTAACATAACATTACAGAAAGAGATTACGTTGAATGACATTATACAATACAACAGATCAGACCCCGATTGTAAGAAATGGTTGATTTGGCCCACAGACATGAATAGTTGTCAGGCGAGATTCATGGGTAAAACCGAAGGTTTCGCTATCCATAGGCCAGATCCACGTTATGTACAGAGAGAACATCCAGGAGTAGTGACATCCTACAGTGTTGGGAAGTTGTGCCTTTATTGGCTAAAAACCTCAACACTCACAAAGGTGAAACAACACTTATCCTTACTATCACAGGATGTGGATCTCAGGGATTTTTATTGGGTCCCAGGAAGCCACTTCAGAAACGTTTCTATCATGCTGTCTACAATGAAATATGGAAAATATCCCAACAAGAGGCAGCAGAGAGGTTACGTGAGATAGACCGTATAAATCTAGAAAAATCTCTAGCAGTGGTAGACAATGGGTTAACTACATTGACCTCCAGGATATATTCCTTAGGCAACATTGTATCTTCTGCGATAGACATACTAGAACAAGA
Organism: Calotriton arnoldi; assembly: GCA_963921515.1. Classification (NCBI taxonomy): domain Eukaryota; kingdom Metazoa; phylum Chordata; class Amphibia; order Caudata; family Salamandridae; genus Calotriton; species Calotriton arnoldi. Next base: position 2,381,276 of record CAWUFW010000136.1, read on the forward strand.
TTTGGCCATATTACAACATGGGCAATCTCAATTACGTTCTATTATGTTATTAAGCTGGACGCTGCAATCTTTGCATGCAGGCTACGTGCCTTGGCGTTATATCAACAGTACGTCTCTGTTTTCTGAATACAATCTAACAGATAAACAGATAGAAATGGCACAAAGGGGAGCAAAATATACAATGCTGCGTATCGAAAAACTGGATAGATTAGCATTCACAGTGGCAGAATCACCGTCCACAGAATGGCTAATCCATGGCCACATAACTCTACCGGTCACTACTTTTCAGTTTCAGTATTGCCTTGAACAAAAACAGGCAGGCAGATATGAAGAAATGGGTAAGGAATACATTAAGGAATCATGGGTATTACCATACAGATTTCGATGCCGGAGTGGGGATCGAGAAGTGTTTCTAAGCGGTACAAACTGTGAGAACGCTTTAAGTGGATCACTCATATGCCAGGATATAATGCTGCACGGGGCTTGTAATGGTTCTGTGGCGAACCTGTCCTGCCATTTGAGGGGTGCCCCAGCTGCAGTGATTACTCCAGCATTCAGGCTACTTTCAAATGGTAGTTACTTGATGCTGAACAGTCAAGGCTGCTGCGGAATGCTCCCGGGCATCGCATATCTGGTAACCGTGAGCTCCAGGGTTACTTGTTGTATGCAAATATTGTTTCCACCGACACATACAGTCAGGGAGGCGCCTTTATGGCCTTCACTGAATGTTTCTTTAATACGGTTTGATACTCTAAGCAGAATGAAAGCCATGCTTCTACAGAAGTCTGTGCCCTTAACCTCCGCTCGAGAGACTTTTGATCTCCAGATCGCAAGGTCTTCGGCAGAGATACAGGCGCTTATCCATACAAACTGCCCATTCCATTTCGCAGAAATGGTAAATCGTATCTTTAACAAGTCTGATACGACAGGCATTGTCCACCTATTTAAGACCATAGGTTCGGGACTTCTGAGCACCTTTCAAACGGTACTTGGAGTTATACCAAACTTCATACACTCCGTATTCGGAAGCATCTTTGGAGGACTTCCGCTCATCCTGTTCCTAGCAGCAGGTATCCTGATTGTTTTATATTTGCTACGCAATAGACATCCCAGTCACCAAGGAGATGGAAAAAGCTCTCCTGGAGCGCAAATACCGTGACCGCATGGTACAACATCTAGGCACGCCTCGCCTAAGAGAACTGAGTGCATCTTGGTTCTTGTCATTTCGACCAGTCTGGATGGACTGCATCTTACCTGTCCCCGATGCCTGTTTTGCGGAGAAGAATGCGTGTTAGACATTTGTTTGACACTCCCATCATGTGCGCAACCGGACCTGAATGCTTTACTGGACCTGATAACGGCCCATGTTCTGCAGTGTCCTCAGCGTATTCCAATGCTGATGGCGGCATTCCTTGAGCCACCGCAGGCAGTAACTGCACCTGTTGGTATGGACACCGGCTCCTCCACTGGCACCCAGGCTTTGGACGGCGCACAGGCTGCACAAGAGGAACAAGAGGGTCCCTGGTAATGCGAATAAAAGGGAGAAGAAAGCAGGGAAAACGCATTAACACACAACAGGTGCTTCTCCCTATATACTTTAAATCAAGGTAATACATCCAAAAATATACATATCCCGTAGACCAAATGTAGACCAAATGTTTTAAAAAATGTATTATCAAAAATATGAATCATTTTTATAAATTGATTTTGAGTGAAATCTTATGGGATTCTCCGCTGAAAGGGATGCCTCGGATCTCTGGTGTGCTGCGGACTGCCATCGCAAGGGGCTCAATACTGAGAGCAAACAACAATGGTGCAATTATTATGTAAGTTTGGATTGCGTGAGAGTGCTGCGTGTGTCCGGTGCGGGCAAGCCGATGCTGACTTTCTCCATTTGGCATGGGCATGTGCTGGCGTGCGTGCGTTTTGGACTCAGGTGGTGAAGGTGTTAACGGCTGTTGTTATGGAGCCTGTGCATTGCAATCTGGAGGTGTGTCTCCTAGGCAGTGTTAGAGGCCTCAAGCCCTGCAATCGGCGCTTAGTCGCAGTCTCAACTTTGCTGGCAAAAAGAGCTGTGGCGTTGAACTGGGGAGCAAAAACTGTTCCCACTGTTAAGAAATGGATGCACGATTTACTCTATTGTAGGGATCAGCTGGAAGTTTATGCTGAAGAAATACCTGAGGCTTCCCGACCTAAAGATTTTGGGCCCCATTAACTGGTTATCTGTTACACCACCCTGATCAGTGATGCCATGTACCCTTGTAGATTGTGCTATGCTGCGTGCTTCACAGGATAAGAACTGGTATCGCAACTGTCTCACTTCGCATTGCTTACTGTGTACCACCATGCTCTTTGTTTGCTGCATATGTCCTTTGTATTGTTGGATGCTAATTTATTGCCATGCCGGGGTGGGGGTGGGGAGGGTTGGGGGGGGTGGGGGTATGGGTACACTACTTGATGCCTTATTGTGTAGTGTATTTTGTTTATTCAAAAACTAAATAAAAAAAAAAAAAAAAAAAATAAGTCATGTGAAAGGAGGAAAGGTTTTATTTTCCTTAAGAGACTGAGTTGGAAGTTCGCTCCTTTGGTGAGTGTACTAATATGCTTCTGCATGTTCAGACTCTTGTCTAGCATAATTTCCAATGAGCTTGTGAAATCAATGATGTGTGGCGTGCACAGGCACGGCCCGTGGTAGGAGTGCCGGTCGGGCGGTGACGTGGGGCGGGGGAGGGGCAGGGTGGGGGGTAGTAAACTACAGATTAAGGCCGAATACAGGTAAGTGAACATTTAAATAAATAAAACGAATTTCGTTGTGAGCGCTGCATCGCCAAATGCGATGCAGTGCGCGCAACGAAATTATACTGAAATACTGCCAATTTCCTTTTCACTATTGCAAGGACTTACTCTCCCATATGTTATCATTGGAGGTACCTTGTAACATTGTACAAGTGTAACTTGCAATTGGGAAGAGATAGAGGTTTGGAGTTTGAGTTCCCTGAACTCAGAATTTAAAAGTACATCTTTCTGTGAAGTTGTTTTCTAAATTGTGTGTTTGAAAATGCCACTTTTAGAGAGTGTTACAGCATTTTCTTACTTTACCATCCTGTGCCTCTGCCTGCCTGTGGAATCCACAACTGGTTTAGACTGACAGCTGGGCTGTTTGTGCATTCACTATAGACAGTCACACAAAGGGAGCTGAGGTATGCCCTGCATATCCTGACGGCCCATCACCAGGCTGATGGGTCTTCCTGAGCTAGAGTGGTAGGAGGAGTTGTCACGGACACCTGAATAGGGCTGTGCCTATCCTCAGACAAAGCTGTCTCCATCCCCCCTGTTGTGTGTCTGGAGCCAGGTCAGGGCAAGGCAGGATCTTGTGCACTACAAAGACTATCCTTTGAAGTATGCCTTCTTCAAAGGCGGAAATGTGTGCAAGTACTGGACCTGTGACCCCTCACATTTTTAGAACACTTCTGGACTAAGAGGAGATTCTGCCAAGAAGAAGAGCTGGAGAAGCTGTAGGAGAGGAACTGCCACTCTGCTTGTTGCTGTTTTGTGCTGGCCTACTGCTTGCTGCTTCTGTCTTAGAGATTGAAAGGACTGGATTTTGTTTACATTATCCTGCTCGCCAAAGATTTCCAAGGGCTTGTGTGTGCTTGCCTCCTTTAAGAAGCCTCAGGGTCATCAAAGACTTCATCTGCAGCCCCTGAACTCCTCTGCTGGGAGTTCTGACCTGCCAAGTGGTGCCAATTCCTGTTCTGTGCCCTTGGAGGTGGCTTATTCTGCAAGAGCAGAATAAAATGCACGCACCGGTTTTGAGCGCGTTTTTCCCGCCACAAGCTTGCTGTGCGGTTGAAAAACCAACGCATCGCTGTGGTGCAGCCAAAGGATCGAAGCAGTGCCTTTCGTGCGGCTCCAAGCTCGCCGCAGCCTGAGTTCAGAGCACTGTGTCCTCGACGTCTGAGGCACCCGCTCCGACGCAGGTCCTGCTGTGCAGCTTAAGATTTGACGCATCACCTGCTCGCGGCTGGGAGAATCGACGCAACGCCTGTTTCACCGCCGCCACATTAACTCCAGTGCACCTGGATTTTCCATGCATTTCACCTGTGCACCAAGTCTTCATCGACATTGCCCAGCAATAAGGAACCGAGGCCTCGTGTCCGAAACCCGACGCATCACCTCCCCTCGCAGAAGGAAATAGACGCATCACCTCCCCTAACAGCAAGGAATCAACGCATCACCTCCACTGCGCCACAGCAAGGAATCGATGCATCACCTCCTCTGGCAGTAAGGAATCGATGCATCACCTCCCCTGAGGGTAAGGAATCGACGCATCGCTTTGTTATCGGTGCCTCATCTCCCCTGCACTTGTTTTCGTCTTTAGATTTTGACGCATCCCAGGTACTTTACACTAAAAAGTGATGCATCAATAGGCATCTCAAGAGTAGGGGACCTATGGGCAAAAGGAAAGACCAAGCCTTTAGATGTGTTAAGGGAAGAATTCGAGATGGCAACATCCGAGACTTACCGGTATTTGCAAATCAGACACGCATTAATGACTGTTCTCCCTTCAGGATCAATCCTCCCAGAGTCGTCCCCGCTAGAGGATAGACTAACATGCGACCAAATTGATGGTAAAGCCATATCGAAGACAACAAAAACTACTAAACGCCATGCATGACGCCCTTACAAAATTGCGAGAGCAATGGCAGTTTAACCTAGGTGAACTGGAGGAAGAGGACTGGCAGGAAGCGCTTGCTTCACCTAGAGCAGTAGCCATAAACTCCAGGCTAAAACTGAATGAATGAATGAATGAATTTATATTTGTATAGCGCATGGCTACCCTGAGGCCTCCCAGCGCTGAGGACAGACGCAGATGGACACAAGGCAGAGAGTTAGAGCAAGTCCTTGAAGAGGCAGGTTTTCAGGAGTTTTCGAAACGCTAACAGGTTCGGCTCCTTCCGCAGATTTAAAGGAAGGGTGTTCCAGAGGTTAGAGGCGTTGAAAGAAAAGGAGCGCCCGCCCCATCTAGTTCTTCGTATTTTTTCCGTGACGGCAAGATAAGAGGAGCTGTAGCGAAGTTTTCTGGGAGGATGGTAGGGGGTAATGAAGGAATGGGTAATGACCGGGCCATTCTTCCAGAAGGCCTTGTGAGCCAAGCACATGGCCTTAAATTGTATCCTTGCCGTAATAGGGAACCAGTGAAGGCTCCTCAATGCTGGTTTCGCAGATTGCCTACGAGGAATCTGAAGGAGCAAGCGAGCAGCACAGTTCTGGATCGTCTGGAGTTTATGAATAGTGAATTGAGGGGATCCCAAATAGAGGGCGTTCCCATAATCCAGGCGAGAAAGAATAAGAGCTTGGACCATGATCCTTCTCGCCTGGAAGGGAAGGAGGGAGAGGATCTTACGCAACATCCTCATCAGGCCGTAACAGGTAGCTGAGAGCTTGGTGGCCTGATAGTTGAAGCTAAGAGAACAATCAAGCCACATACCAAGACTCTTGATCTGGACTTTTGGGTCTGGGGCAGGGCCAAGACAGTCCGGCCAGAGGAGGGCAGGGTTGAAGGAGGGTGAGTTGCCGAGGAGCATGAACTCGGTCTTGTCCCCATTGAGCTTGAGGCATGAGAGTTTCATCCACTCGGCCACCGCCTCTAGGCAAGGACCTAGGGAGCTAGATGACCTCTCGGGGTGGTTTAATGCCACCACGAGCTGCGTGTCATCTGCATAGGTGATGATCTTTATGCCGAAAGGATGGACAATCTCCGCCAAGGGTCTCATATAGATATTAAATAGCGTGGGGCTCAGGGAGGAACCCTGGGGAACCCCACAGCTAAGAGGCAACCGGTTGGACACAACATCTCCTTCAAACACCTGGAAAAAGCGGTCGCTGAGAAAGGACTGGAACCAGGCTAAAGCCATGCCGGTCACTCCAAGATTCTTAAGTCGACAGGTCAAGATGTTATGATTGACAGTGTCGAATGCGGCACTAAGATCGAGGAGGATGATTGCTGCAGTACCTCCCTGGTCCAGTATCTTCCTCGCCTCCTCAGTTACTGCCAAAAGGGCAGTCTCAGTCCCTAGCTGAGGGCGAAAGCCTGTTTGGGAGCAGTGGAGAAGATTGTTAGACTCCAGATACTCTACCAGCGTGGTATTTATATGTTTCTCATTCAGCTTACTCAGCCAGGGAAGGAGGGAGATGGGACGATAATTGGTTAAGTTGGACTGGTCAAGCTAAGAGTTTTTCAAAGAGCCTATTACTCCTGTAATACTATGACAAAAATGAAATGGGAAGATGACTCTACATGTAGACGACAGTGCAAGGCAGAGGGCACATTCTTCCACATCATCTGGGAATGCCCTCTCATCCAGAGATACTGGGGAGCGATAGTGATACAATTACATAAAGTGACAGGCAAGCAAATCCAACAAACACCTCAGCTGTGTCTGCTCAATATATGGGGACCAACAGACCTCGATAGCAAGGAACGTATTTTGGTTACTCTGGGATTCGTTATAGGCAAACGAAACATTGCGAGAACATGGGGAGTGGAGGCTGCGCCCATCATGGCAGAATGGGAAAGGGATATGGACTGGGCGATGGTGGCAGAAAGGACAGTTTATGAAAAAAGAGGGTGCCCCAAGAAATGCGAACAAATCTGGAGCAAGTGGAATACACACAGGGGACAAATATGCGCCCCAATAGCACTCGAGAAAGGGAAAACCCCAGGCAGAGGTCAGACAGGAGGACATAACAAACTGTAATCTTCTGGTGTAGAACTACTCATCAGTGGGTATTGATATACTAGAGGTGATGACGTGATGTGGTAATATTAATTGCTGTAATAATCAACTGTGTGCAAGTTTAACAATAAAAAGAGTTTTAAAAAAAAGTGATGCATTCATAGTTTTCCATGATCTGAACTATTTTGAACCTTTTAAAAGTGATATCTTCACTTGTGTATGTTGGATTTTTGTCATTTTGGACTTGTTTTATTTATATTCTAAACTGATGTGGTGTCCATTTGTAGTGTTTTCACTGTGTTACTGTGTGTTTTTGTACAAATGCTTTACACATTGCCTCTGAGATAAGCCTAACTGCACGTGCCACGCTACCCAGGGAGTGAGCAGGGGTTATAGCTGTGTAATCCCCTTACCATGACTAGAAGGAAGAGTCCCTACTTAGACAGGGTGCAAGCCACTGCCAACTAGAGAACTCTATTTCTAACATCGTGGTTGACTTCTGCAGCAAATGGATTGATATGGAATTTATGGGCTCCCCTACCAACAGTAATATTCTGGGGTTTTTAAAAAGTGTTTTCAAGGATAGGGTTACAGTGGATCTAGTAAGTGATATCGGTTACCAATTCATTTCTGCTGAGATGTCCAAATTCTTTTTTTCTTGTGGGGTAACTCACTGTAAAGCTTCATTGTATCATCCCCAAAGAAATGGCGAAGTGGAACAAGCAAACCACATTATTAAAGAAACCATTCAACTAGCTCTAATGAGTAACTTGCATGTGCGGAATGCATTAAGAGCCTGCTTGTGGGCTTACCGCACTACCCCACATAATGTTACAGGCAAGACCCCATATAAGTTACTAAGAGGTAGACTTGCATCCAAAAAACTTCAACCCCACTGGTTAAGGAAATCCGATAAGGGGCATGGCCTTCGACTTAGTGTGACTGACCTCTCTTGCTAGGTGTGGTGTGACAGGTGAAGGAAAGAGTTGGAAAATGTCAAGCCATGACATTTGTCAAATCTTTTTTATGTTTTATGACCACAGAAAGTCTGCCAGAACCAGCAAAATTGTTGTGGGAGACACTGTAAGGATTCAATGCCCTTACAACAAATTCAGTGGGGATAAGTTTGATAAACCCATGAGGGTTGCTAGAACTTCTGGTTCTGCTATACGGCTCAGTGATGGAACTTGGTGGGATGCATTTCGGGCCGCTAAGATTACAAATGACTAACCTACGTCCCAGAAACCTTCTAGCACCTTGGTTTTAGTGCCCACTAGGGATGATTCCACGGGGTTTCACCATGTACTAACTGAGATGTTGCCAGCCCGTCATCTTTACCCAATGCTGTGTCTGGTAATTATTCTTCTGACATTGATGGTACATGTATTGGTTCACTTAATGCTGGAATGCCCCTCAGTTCTTAGCACTATTTTTTGGACTCATCCCTTCCTAGTGTGTGCGTGCGGGTAACCTCGCACACAGTGTTGAGAATCTTGAGTGAGGTTTTGAGCCATTGGTCGGAACCGTTTAGGTAATCGGTGGCGCGCCCGCCCTGACTGAAGGCGGAATAAAGAGCTTTCCTCCTTACTTCGGCCTGTCATTACCAAATAGGGCATGTAGAACTTCAGATTGACTCTGAGCGCAGGTAGCCCTTTTATTTGCCTGCAGCAGAGGGTGCATGCTTCCCTTATCCAGGCGAATGTATTCTCTCTCATCTGCACATGCATGGGAGAACTGTTGATAAGTAAATAAAGGTGGAAGGGCGACTTAAAATTGTAAAAAACACTTACCTTTGGAGGCTGGGAGGTTGGCTTACCTTCATCCTTTGGTATGAAATTATATTTTAAGTGTATAATGGTTTTTGGATTAACCCTAAACTGAGTTGGGTAATACTAAGACCCACCATTCAAATGTCTAGATAGATGCTGTTGAGTTTCTGGTTTGGACTATTTAAACGGCAATTTAATGATACTGTCATATAAATGGTTTCAACCCAAACAAAGTTGAAATGACATAAGCATAAATTATTCATGGCTCAAATGAAAATAGTTCAAATGCCAGAACCCTTTTGGCTTGTTTATTTTTTAATCACTTTTATTGACTTTCTGCACACCTCAAGTTTTAATTCAAAGATTCCTTGAAAACAGCGATATGTGAATTTGATATGAAAAAATAGGGACCCACCCCCTTGCAGAAGACAGATACAATACTTTCAGGTGATGAGAAGTGCTGTGCTACTTCGGATTCCACGAAATGGACATTTTAAACATTCGGAGAATGGTGGGGACAGAATGTGGTAGGGATGTGGTCACAGACTTCAAACACCTTCACCACTTCAGCTCCTAAGTTATCAGTGGCCCGCTGCAACAACTTTGTGGAATTCTTTGATAAAAAAAAGTTAGAAAAAAGAACAATTGATGGACAGAATGCTGAACAATGTCAAACATTCACCCCCAGTACAGAGATCTAGGCCTAAATTCATAGTTGTTTTGCTCACCACGCCATTCCAGTTTGGACAAAGCCATTTGCAAATCATTCTTGACCCTGCGCCCCATGGGCACAAACCAGCCCGAACTGCCAGGCCAGTTCCTCCCTGGACCGAAAACAAGCATACTAGGACTAGTTTCAGGGCATTACCCCTCATCAGCCAGGATAGCTTAACTCCAGTGGCATGGCGAGCACGAGACCCACGTCTGGGCATACCCTTCCCACTGAGTTGACAAACAGCGGTGGTGCCTCCCTTAGGGCGTTGGGGCATTGGCCTACTCATATTTTGACCCTCATTACCCGCTAATTAAATGAGTAGTAAAGTGCTAAAAACATTAAGTGATTTGCATTCTGCCTCTGCCGGTTGACATAATAGATTCCTGAGGCAGTGAGAGTGAGGCGGGTCCGGCGGGGTGGGGGTGGGGGTGGAGCTTTACAATAGGATTCACAGAGTAGACATGCAACACGTCAGTTTGTAGGGGCCCAAGTGCGCATGTCAGTTTGGACTGCTGCCTCTCTCCGGTCAGCCCGACATGCGCACTAGAGGCTACTCCACCTGCACATACTGGTGCCGGGAGTGACTCAAAGCCACAGCCCCCGGTCTCAGTAATGAGTGGTGAGGTTGACTGCCCCAGCCAATCCAGGTGGTGGTGTAACAGCAGAAGCAGAGTCTGGATTGGCTTAGAGACGCGATAGTAGTTAATAGGGGCCTCGGGCAGTGTGTGCAGTGCACGTGACGCAGCGCGGGGTAGGAGGAGGCTGTCTCGCTCTCCTTTTCTTGAATCACCAGAAGAGACAGGCCACAGGAGCGTTGGTGCTTGCTAACTTACGGAACTACGGCACTTATTGAAGAGCTTCCAAGTTCCTCACAGGTAAGTTAGTTGACTTTGGAAAATAGAAATAAATATATATTTTAATTATACATGTATTATTTATTAAACGTTATGCATATCAATAATTTTAAGCACCCATATGGTGATTACGGTGGTGCTCAGCGCTCTATCTAAACAACATGCTGTGAACTAAATAATTAAATTAATGTGTCTATTAACGCACTACACTTTCCTCAATCACAAACTGGGATGCCACCCCTCACCCCAACCCTCATTTTCCTTTTCGGGCCCGTTACTCAAGGTATTTGCATGTATTCAATGTGCTTCTGTATCAGCAATGAGTAAAAAATGTTTATGACTTGTGTGATTGTTAAAGTAAGGCCTCGGGTAGAGAATGCGGCCTCCTGTGCCGACTGATGGAGGGTGAACCTGCCCAGACAGGGTTTGAGAATTGTGCGTATGGGTGGGCCTCGGCTGTCCTCGTTTGCCCTCAGTCTGTTTGGTGTGAGCTTGGAACTTGTTTGAATAAAAGCAAGGCCATGTGTTCCTAGTCTAGTGTGAGGACACACAGTTTAATGACATTGTCGTGTTTACTGTTGGTGGGGATCTACAAGTAAACAGTCTGTTGGCTTCTGTCATGCACAACGTGTGGTGGTTGTGATCTGCACATCAGTCCTGGTTCTGCGCCGTGTGTAGGATGGGGCATTACGCAGGATTTCAACAACTTTGTGTGCCTGTTCAAAGCGTCTGATTTGGGAATCATTGCACAACCTGTGGTGCGATTTATTTCAGTGTAACATGTGGTGTTTCTAGGAGGTCATTCTGCACTGTATGTGAGGGGTCTGTGTACACTTTGTGTGTTTTGGCTGCAGTGTGTTGCAGTGGCGGCTGGTGACATTTGAAAGTGGTGAGGCGTAAAAGTTGCGTGCGGTACACTGTGGCGAGCGAGCCTGAACATATCAAGGGCGGTTTGGGGGGGTTCTCCCCCCGAGGAAATTTTGAAAAAAGAGCGGCCAAATAGTGCATTTTCAAGGATATTTCAGAAAGCAAGAATGTTAATAAAGCAATTGGGAAAGTGTAGCAATTACATCAATATAGAGATTTTGTATGATAATATAATGTAGGTTGCTGCTTATCAATATAACCACAGATCTTCATTACAGACTTTTAGATAAATAACAATGCTGAGTACCTCACATATTTCTTTATTTATTGATATCTTCAGAAATTACGTATATTGAGGAAATACAAGCTACTGTGATTTATTGGACTGAACATGTTGAGACAGCAAGCAATAAACACTAACAGGTAGTAGGGCACCCTACAAGGCACTGTACGTCTCATTGAGAGCAACCAGCCATAAAGTGAACATTAAACAGATTGAATTTAGGCATAATACGTTATACACCATTAATTTCAGTGTCTCCAATATCTGTACAGCAGATAAGAAACAACTGAGCAGGTCACAAACGAGCAGCATTCAAAAAATGGCCACAAACTGTTCAAGAAATGTTAGGATTAACAAATTGTTCACTTTTTGTAGACAAAATCAGCACATCTGTCTTTAATAGCAGCGAACTTCTCAATAACTTGAACGTTAAAGTCTGGGATTCTTTTAACTAAGTCTCTCTCTATAGAGAGCATTGCTAAAGCATTCAGTCTTTCCTGAATCATGGTGTTCCTCAGGAATGTCTTAATTCTGTTTAAAGTGGAAAAACATCGTTCCGAATCTGCTGTTGTCATAGGAGTGGTAATGACTATTTTTAGTAAAGCCACTGTCTCTGTAAGTGACTTTTCCATATTAAGTTTCTGAATTAAAGTCAGCAAAGAAATGGCACCAGTGGCCTTCCGGTATACACTCATTCCGTACAGTACAGTCAACTCAGTTTTCAGGTCCTCTTTGTTGAGCATAGGATAAGCTTCCACAGCCTCATTCAGAGCTTGCTCAGGGAAGGATTGATCATATTTTGCAAAGTGTTCACTTTGCAATAATGCGGCACTCACCCAGTGCTTAATTTGTGCCGGTGCTTTCCGGTGCTTAGGGCCGGGTCTACAGAGTACATTGCATGCAATCATGACGTATGCTCTGTAGTGTGAGTTAACGGTCCGTCCCTGCCTCAGTTCAGCATAAGTAACTAACAATCTAACACAGGCAGCAATAAAATTATCGCTAGCGCACTACGGCCGCAACCAATTAACTGCTGTAGTCTTGCTTGATGAATTATTAGCGTGGCCCCGGGCGTCGTCCCTCCTTGGCGTTGAATCGTCAAGTTTTTTTTTTTCCCCCGGGTCGGCCTGACCAATGCAGATCAAGATTCCGACTTTTTGCCCGCCCCAGCGTACTGCGCAGCTGCAGTGCCAGTCATTCGAAGAAGCAACAGCGTGTCAAGCATCAGCAGGCCTATAACTAAAAAAAAGGCAGTAAGTGAATATTTCATTTTTGTTTCGGAACGCTAAAGTGCAACCACTGCGGTCTGGTCATAGGTCAGGGTTCATTTCCAAATGCACTGCAGATGACGACCTGCTGCCGTAGAATCCTGATTTCCGGGTTACCTGGCCCGAGTCACGAGTAATAATAAATAATGTGTCTATATTTCTTAGCACATTAATTCAACTTTTAAAGGGAAACACTATTTGTCCTGAAAACAAAACAAATCGGTTTAAAATGGCGCTGTGATAGACATCCGTATACTGCCCGGCACAGTTCAAGACAGAAGCCCTGCTGAGCGCAGCTTCACAGAGATCTAACGTAAATAGCCAAAAGTAAGTTTCAGTCTGACGTAGAAAAATAAATGAAAACTGAACTAACCACATCAGTCTTCAAAAGATTAAAAAACGACTTGCACACAAATGTTTCATTACCAGAGGAAAGAACAAATACACAGTCCAGCAAGACATGCGAGGAGAAAATACATTTAAAGAACATTTTTTCTAAGAATGCAGCTGCGTTGCAATGTCACAGTTAAATCTTGGACTACTTAAAAATACATTTTGACCAACAACATTATTCCTTTTTAGTACACAAATTGTGATCTACTAAATGCTCAGATGTAAATCGTACATCCGCTCTTTTAGGCTAAAACTTAGTTCAGAGTAGATGACACATAATTTGTAATTCGACAAACATCTGAGAGCACTTGAGGGACAGAATGAACGATGCATTAAATGGAATTGGAAAAGTGTGGGTATTAACTATTCCAGAATACCTTTTGCTACAGAGAAGTGCTGGTACTCGCCCATTAAACGTATTGGACCTCTGCTGAGAAGTGCAGGTACTCTAACTTGAAAAGGAAAGAAGTGGAGGTACTCGCTCCCTGTACCAGACCATTCAAAGCACCGATTAGCAGCACTACAGTAGCTTTTCAGGAATACACACACATTTGTCAATGTGCATGGTGCACAGTTACACATTTGTTAAAGCTTATGAAAAGGGGGTTCACATGTAAGTTTTTCTTTCTTTCAGGGGATGCTGATTTTCCCATAAACAATCCCCTTCTCCTACACCTCACGAGTTTTTGAATTATTCCCACCGCAGTGCGTCCTTGGAAAAACAATTAACTTTTCCCTCGACAATAAATCAACTTTTAAATGTACCTTTGTGAATGCCTGCAAGTTTGTGGGTCTTCACATAATTTGCAAGGCATTCTTGCAATGAATGTCCACTCTCCAGGCTTCTTACCCAGATTAGGGGAGAGGATGTGGCATAGCAGCCAGCGCTGCCTATTGTGGAACTGGTGAACCAGGTTTGAGTCTCGGTGTCGGCTCACCAACCTGTGATTCTGGGCAAATCACTCAATCTCCCTGTGTCTACCAAAAATTAATGTGTCCTCGTGTAATGTAACTGGTGCTCATGTAAAGCACTCCAATACCTTTGAGTCGAGTTCACACCATATAAAACTGCAACAAGAAAAAGAGCAGATTTCCTCACAATTCATATTATAAGAGCTATTAATATTGGTAGTTATTGTTTGAAGAAATAATTTAGATTTTCTTTCCAGAAGTGATATTTTTTAAGTATTGAGGTAATAATGTGCTGTAAGAGTGTTATTATTTGTCAGTGTGAGTTTTATGAGCTGCTGACGTTGAGACTTGCGGTGCTAATTTTGTCCATGAAGTACTGATGCTAGTCAGTTTATATGTATAGTGAAGAATTTTGGCTATGAGGGCCTTTAAAGAGTACATGACAGCCTTGAGAAGAGCATTGCTTTGGCAGTAGCATTGAGTTCAGATTATGGTCTGACTTTGCCACAGTGATATATGTTTGCTGCACTCTGGGCTACTTTGAGTATCACAAGGTTTTGTGGTGCTAGGAAGTTCTTTCAGGTCTTTTAAAGCTTGAGGGTGAAAAATTGGGAGTATCTGTCTTTAGTGTTCAAGATGCTTGATTCGCAATAGGCCATCACCCCAGCTTTTATTTAGCCAGCATGGTGCCTTGTATAACACTACTAGAATTCTTTAGGGGCGTAAAGTGAACATTAAACAGATTGAATTTAGGCATAATACGTTATACACCATTAATTTCAGTGTCTCCAATATCTGTACAGCAGATAAGAAACAACTGAGCAGGTCACAAACGAGCAGCATTCAAAAAATGGCCACAAACTGTTCAAGAAATGTTAGGATTAACAAATTGTTCACTTTTTGTAGACAAAATCAGCACATCTGTCTTTAATAGCAGCGAACTTCTCAATAACTTGAACGTTAAAGTCTGGGATTCTTTTAACTAAGTCTCTCTCTATAGAGAGCATTGCTAAAGCATTCAGTCTTTCCTGAATCATGGTGTTCCTCAGGAATGTCTTAATTCTGTTTAAAGTGGAAAAACATCGTTCCGAATCTGCTGTTGTCATAGGAGTGGTAATGACTATTTTTAGTAAAGCCACTGTCTCTGTAAGTGACTTTTCCATATTAAGTTTCTGAATTAAAGTCAGCAAAGAAATGGCACCAGTGGCCTTCCGGTATACACTCATTCCGTACAGTACAGTCAACTCAGTTTTCAGGTCCTCTTTGTTGAGCATAGGATAAGCTTCCACAGCCTCATTCAGAGCTTGCTCAGGGAAGGATTGATCATATTTTGCAAAGTGTTCACTTTGCAATAATGCGGCACTCACCCAGTGCTTAATTTGTGCCGGTGCTTTCCGGTGCTTAGGGCCGGGTCTACAGAGTACATTGCATGCAATCATGACGTATGCTCTGTAGTGTGAGTTAACGGTCCGTCCCTGCCTCAGTTCAGCATAAGTAACTAACAATCTAACACAGGCAGCAATAAAATTATCGCTAGCGCACTACGGCCGCAACCAATTAACTGCTGTAGTCTTGCTTGATGAATTATTAGCGTGGCCCCGGGCGTCGTCCCTCCTTGGCGTTGAATCGTCAAGTTTTTTTTTTTCCCCCGGGTCGGCCTGACCAATGCAGATCAAGATTCCGACTTTTGCCCGCCCCAGCGTACTGCGCAGCTGCAGTGCCAGTCATTCGAAGAAGCAACAGCGTGTCAAGCATCAGCAGGCCTATAACTAAAAAAAAGGCAGTAAGTGAATATTTCATTTTTGTTTCGGAACGCTAAAGTGCAACCACCGCGGTCTGGTCATAGGTCAGGGTTCATTTCCAAATGCACTGCAGATGACGACCTGCTGCCGTAGAATCCTGATTTCCGGGTTACCTGGCCCGAGTCACGAGTAATAATAAATAATGTGTCTATATTTCTTAGCACATTAATTCAACTTTTAAAGGGAAACACTATTTGTCCTGAAAACAAAACAAATCGGTTTAAAATGGCGCTGTGATAGACATCCGTATACTGCCCGGCACAGTTCAAGACAGAAGCCCTGCTGAGCGCAGCTTCACAGAGATCTAACGTAAATAGCCAAAAGTAAGTTTCAGTCTGACGTAGAAAAATAAATGAAAACTGAACTAACCACATCAGTCTTCAAAAGATTAAAAAACGACTTGCACACAAATGTTTCATTACCAGAGGAAAGAACAAATACACAGTCCAGCAAGACATGCGAGGAGAAAATACATTTAAAGAACATTTTTTCTAAGAATGCAGCTGCGTTGCAATGTCACAGTTAAATCTTGGACTACTTAAAAATACATTTTGACCAACAACATTATTCCTTTTTAGTACACAAATTGTGATCTACTAAATGCTCAGATGTAAATCGTACATCCGCTCTTTTAGGCTAAAACTTAGTTCAGAGTAGATGACACATAATTTGTAATTCGACAAACATCTGAGAGCACTTGAGGGACAGAATGAACGATGCATTAAATGGAATTGGAAAAGTGTGGGTATTAACTATTCCAGAATACCTTTTTGCTACAGAGAAGTGCTGGTACTCGCCCATTAAACGTATTGGACCTCTGCTGAGAAGTGCAGGTACTCTAACTTGAAAAGGAAAGAAGTGGAGGTACTCGCTCCCTGTACCAGACCATTCAAAGCACCGATTAGCAGCACTACAGTAGCTTTTCAGGAATACACACACATTTGTCAATGTGCATGGTGCACAGTTACACATTTGTTAAAGCTTATGAAAAGGGGGTTCACATGTAAGTTTTTCTTTCTTTCAGGGGATGCTGATTTTCCCATAAACAATCCCCTTCTCCTACACCTCACGAGTTTTTGAATTATTCCCACCGCAGTGCGTCCTTGGAAAAACAATTAACTTTTCCCTCGACAATAAATCAACTTTTAAATGTACCTTTGTGAATGCCTGCAAGTTTGTGGGTCTTCACATAATTTGCAAGGCATTCTTGCAATGAATGTCCACTCTCCAGGCTTCTTACCCAGATTAGGGAGAGGATGTGGCATAGCAGCCAGCGCTGCCTATTGTGGAACTGGTGAACCAGGTTTGAGTCTCGGTGTCGGCTCACCAACCTGTGATTCTGGGCAAATCACTCAATCTCCCTGTGTCTACCAAAAATTAATGTGTCCTCGTGTAATGTAACTGGTGCTCATGTAAAGCACTCCAATACCTTTGAGTCGAGTTCACACCATATAAAACTGCAACAAGAAAAAGAGCAGATTTCCTCACAATTCATATTATAAGAGCTATTAATATTGGTAGTTATTGTTTGAAGAAATAATTTAGATTTTCTTTCCAGAAGTGATATTTTTTAAGTATTGAGGTAATAATGTGCTGTAAGAGTGTTATTATTTGTCAGTGTGAGTTTTATGAGCTGCTGACGTTGAGACTTGCGGTGCTAATTTTGTCCATGAAGTACTGATGCTAGTCAGTTTATATGTATAGTGAAGAATTTTGGCTATGAGGGCCTTTAAAGAGTACATGACAGCCTTGAGAAGAGCATTGCTTTGGCAGTAGCATTGAGTTCAGATTATGGTCTGACTTTGCCACAGTGATATACGTTTGCTGCACTCTGGGCTACTTTGAGTATCACAAGGTTTTGTGGTGCTAGGAAGTTCTTTCAGGTCTTTTAAAGCTTGAGGGTGAAAAATTGGGAGTATCTGTCTTTAGTGTTCAAGATGCTTGATTCGCAATAGGCCATCACCCCAGCTTTTATTTAGCCAGCATGGTGCCTTGTATAACACTACTAGAATTCTTTAGGGGCGTAAAGTGAACATTAAACAGGTTGAATTTAGGCATAATACGTTATACACCATTAATTTCAGTGTCTCCAATATCTGTACAGCAGATAAGAAACAACTGAGCAGGTCACAAACGAGCAGCATTCAAAAAATGGCCACAAACTGTTCAAGAAATGTTAGGATTAACAAATTGTTCACTTTTTGTAGACAAAGTCAGCACATCTGTCTTTAATAGCAGCGAACTTCTCAATAACTTGAACGTTAAAGTCTGGGATTCTTTTAACTAAGTCTCTCTCTATAGAGAGCATTGCTAAAGCATTCAGTCTTTCCTGAATCATGGTGTTCCTCAGGAATGTCTTAATTCTGTTTAAAGTGGAAAAACATCGTTCCGAATCTGCTGTTGTCATAGGAGTGGTAATGACTATTTTTAGTAAAGCCACTGTCTCTGTAAGTGACTTTTCCATATTAAGTTTCTGAATTAAAGTCAGCAAAGAAATGGCACCAGTGGCCTTCCGGTATACACTCATTCCGTACAGTACAGTCAACTCAGTTTTCAGGTCCTCTTTGTTGAGCATAGGATAAGCTTCCACAGCCTCATTCAGAGCTTGCTCAGGGAAGGATTGATCATATTTTGCAAAGTGTTCACTTTGCAATAATGCGGCACTCACCCAGTGCTTAATTTGTGCCGGTGCTTTCCGGTGCTTAGGGCCGGGTCTACAGAGTACATTGCATGCAATCATGACGTATGCTCTGTAGTGTGAGTTAACGGTCCGTCCCTGCCTCAGTTCAGCATAAGTAACTAACAATCTAACACAGGCAGCAATAAAATTATCGCTAGCGCACTACGGCCGCAACCAATTAACTGCTGTAGTCTTGCTTGATGAATTATTAGCGTGGCCCCGGGCGTCGTCCCTCCTTGGCGTTGAATCGTCAAGTTTTTTTTTTCCCCGGGTCGGCCTGACCAATGCAGATCAAGATTCCGACTTTTTGCCCGCCCCAGCGTACTGCGCAGCTGCAGTGCCAGTCATTCGAAGAAGCAACAGCGTGTCAAGCATCAGCAGGCCTATAACTAAAAAAAGGCAGTAAGTGAATATTTCATTTTTGTTTCGGAACGCTAAAGTGCAACCACCGCGGTCTGGTCATAGGTCAGGGTTCATTTCCAAATGCACTGCAGATGACGACCTGCTGCCGTAGAATCCTGATTTCCGGGTTACCTGGCCCGAGTCACGAGTAATAATAAATAATGTGTCTATATTTCTTAGCACATTAATTCAACTTTTAAAGGGAAACACTATTTGTCCTGAAAACAAAACAAATCGGTTTAAAATGGCGCTGTGATAGACATCCGTATACTGCCCGGCACAGTTCAAGACAGAAGCCCTGCTGAGCGCAGCTTCACAGAGATCTAACGTAAATAGCCAAAAGTAAGTTTCAGTCTGACGTAGAAAAGTAAATGAAAACTGAACTAACCACATCAGTCTTCAAAAGATTAAAAAACGACTTGCACACAAATGTTTCATTACCAGAGGAAAGAACAAATACACAGTCCAGCAAGACATGCGAGGAGAAAATACATTTAAAGAACATTTTTTCTAAGAATGCAGCTGCGTTGCAATGTCACAGTTAAATCTTGGACTACTTAAAAATACATTTTGACCAACAACATTATTCCTTTTTAGTACACAAATTGTGATCTACTAAATGCTCAGATGTAAATCGTACATCCGCTCTTTTAGGCTAAAACTTAGTTCAGAGTAGATGACACATAATTTGTAATTCGACAAACATCTGAGAGCACTTGAGGGACAGAATGAACGATGAATTAAATGGAATTGGAAAAGTGTGGGTATTAACTATTCCAGAATACCTTTTTGCTACAGAGAAGTGCTGGTACTCGCCCATTAAACGTATTGGACCTCTGCTGAGAAGTGCAGGTACTCTAACTTGAAAAGGAAAGAAGTGGAGGTACTCGCTCCCTGTACCAGACCATTCAAAGCACCGATTAGCAGCACTACAGTAGCTTTTCAGGAATACACACACATTTGTCAATGTGCATGGTGCACAGTTACACATTTGTTAAAGCTTATGAAAAGGGGGTTCACATGTAAGTTTTTCTTTCTTTCAGGGGATGCTGATTTTCCCATAAACAATCCCCTTCTCCTACACCTCACGAGTTTTTGAATTATTCCCACCGCAGTGCGTCCTTGGAAAAACAATTAACTTTTCCCTCGACAATAAATCAACTTTTAAATGTACCTTTGTGAATGCCTGCAAGTTTGTGGGTCTTCACATAATTTGCAAGGCATTCTTGCAATGAATGTCCACTCTCCAGGCTTCTTACCCAGATTAGGGAGAGGATGTGGCATAGCAGCCAGCGCTGCCTATTGTGGAACTGGTGAACCAGGTTTGAGTCTCGGTGTCGGCTCACCAACCTGTGATTCTGGGCAAATCACTCAATCTCCCTGTGTCTACCAAAAATTAATGTGTCCTCGTGTAATGTAACTGGTGCTCATGTAAAGCACTCCAATACCTTTGAGTCGAGTTCACACCATATAAAACTGCAACAAGAAAAAGAGCAGATTTCCTCACAATTCATATTATAAGAGCTATTAATATTGGTAGTTATTGTTTGAAGAAATAATTTAGATTTTCTTTCCAGAAGTGATATTTTTAAGTATTGAGGTAATAATGTGCGGTAAGAGTGTTATTATTTGTCAGTGTGAGTTTTATGAGCTGCTGACGTTGAGACTTGCGGTGCTAATTTTGTCCATGAAGTACTGATGCTAGTCAGTTTATATGTATAGTGAAGAATTTTGGCTATGAGGGCCTTTAAAGAGTACATGACAGCCTTGAGAAGAGCATTGCTTTGGCAGTAGCATTGAGTTCAGATTATGGTCTGACTTTGCCACAGTGATATACGTTTGCTGCACTCTGGGCTACTTTGAGTATCACAAGGTTTTGTGGTGCTAGGAAGTTCTTTCAGGTCTTTTAAAGCTTGAGGGTGAAAAATTGGGAGTATCTGTCTTTAGTGTTCAAGATGCTTGATTCGCAATAGGCCATCACCCCAGCTTTTATTTAGCCAGCATGGTGCCTTGTATAACACTACTAGAATTCTTTAGGGGCGTAAAGTGAACATTAAACAGGTTGAATTTAGGCATAATACGTTATACACCATTAATTTCAGTGTCTCCAATATCTGTACAGCAGATAAGAAACAACTGAGCAGGTCACAAACGAGCAGCATTCAAAAAATGGCCACAAACTGTTCAAGAAATGTTAGGATTAACAAATTGTTCACTTTTTGTAGACAAAGTCAGCACATCTGTCTTTAATAGCAGCGAACTTCTCAATAACTTGAACGTTAAAGTCTGGGATTCTTTTAACTAAGTCTCTCTCTATAGAGAGCATTGCTAAAGCATTCAGTCTTTCCTGAATCATGGTGTTCCTCAGGAATGTCTTAATTCTGTTTAAAGTGGAAAAACATCGTTCCGAATCTGCTGTTGTCATAGGAGTGGTAATGACTATTTTTAGTAAAGCCACTGTCTCTGTAAGTGACTTTTCCATATTAAGTTTCTGAATTAAAGTCAGCAAAGAAATGGCACCAGTGGCCTTCCGGTATACACTCATTCCGTACAGTACAGTCAACTCAGTTTTCAGGTCCTCTTTGTTGAGCATAGGATAAGCTTCCACAGCCTCATTCAGAGCTTGCTCAGGGAAGGATTGATCATATTTTGCAAAGTGTTCACTTTGCAATAATGCGGCACTCACCCAGTGCTTAATTTGTGCCGGTGCTTTCCGGTGCTTAGGGCCGGGTCTACAGAGTACATTGCATGCAATCATGACGTATGCTCTGTAGTGTGAGTTAACGGTCCGTCCCTGCCTCAGTTCAGCATAAGTAACTAACAATCTAACACAGGCAGCAATAAAATTATCGCTAGCGCACTACGGCCGCAACCAATTAACTGCTGTAGTCTTGCTTGATGAATTATTAGCGTGGCCCCGGGCGTCGTCCCTCCTTGGCGTTGAATCGTCAAGTTTTTTTTTTCCCCGGGTCGGCCTGACCAATGCAGATCAAGATTCCGACTTTTTGCCCGCCCCAGCGTACTGCGCAGCTGCAGTGCCAGTCATTCGAAGAAGCAACAGCGTGTCAAGCATCAGCAGGCCTATAACTAAAAAAAGGCAGTAAGTGAATATTTCATTTTTGTTTCGGAACGCTAAAGTGCAACCACCGCGGTCTGGTCATAGGTCAGGGTTCATTTCCAAATGCACTGCAGATGACGACCTGCTGCCGTAGAATCCTGATTTCCGGGTTACCTGGCCCGAGTCACGAGTAATAATAAATAATGTGTCTATATTTCTTAGCACATTAATTCAACTTTTAAAGGGAAACACTATTTGTCCTGAAAACAAAACAAATCGGTTTAAAATGGCGCTGTGATAGACATCCGTATACTGCCCGGCACAGTTCAAGACAGAAGCCCTGCTGAGCGCAGCTTCACAGAGATCTAACGTAAATAGCCAAAAGTAAGTTTCAGTCTGACGTAGAAAAATAAATGAAAACTGAACTAACCACATCAGTCTTCAAAAGATTAAAAAACGACTTGCACACAAATGTTTCATTACCAGAGGAAAGAACAAATACACAGTCCAGCAAGACATGCGAGGAGAAAATACATTTAAAGAACATTTTTTCTAAGAATGCAGCTGCGTTGCAATGTCACAGTTAAATCTTGGACTACTTAAAAATACATTTTGACCAACAACATTATTCCTTTTTAGTACACAAATTGTGATCTACTAAATGCTCAGATGTAAATCGTACATCCGCTCTTTTAGGCTAAAACTTAGTTCAGAGTAGATGACACATAATTTGTAATTCGACAAACATCTGAGAGCACTTGAGGGACAGAATGAACGATGAATTAAATGGAATTGGAAAAGTGTGGGTATTAACTATTCCAGAATACCTTTTGCTACAGAGAAGTGCTGGTACTCGCCCATTAAACGTATTGGACCTCTGCTGAGAAGTGCAGGTACTCTAACTTGAAAAGGAAAGAAGTGGAGGTACTCGCTCCCTGTACCAGACCATTCAAAGCACCGATTAGCAGCACTACAGTAGCTTTTCAGGAATACACACACATTTGTCAATGTGCATGGTGCACAGTTACACATTTGTTAAAGCTTATGAAAAGGGGGTTCACATGTAAGTTTTTCTTTCTTTCAGGGGATGCTGATTTTCCCATAAACAATCCCCTTCTCCTACACCTCACGAGTTTTTGAATTATTCCCACCGCAGTGCGTCCTTGGAAAAACAATTAACTTTTCCCTCGACAATAAATCAACTTTTAAATGTACCTTTGTGAATGCCTGCAAGTTTGTGGGTCTTCACATAATTTGCAAGGCATTCTTGCAATGAATGTCCACTCTCCAGGCTTCTTACCCAGATTAGGGGAGAGGATGTGGCATAGCAGCCAGCGCTGCCTATTGTGGAACTGGTGAACCAGGTTTGAGTCTCGGTGTCGGCTCACCAACCTGTGATTCTGGGCAAATCACTCAATCTCCCTGTGTCTACCAAAAATTAATGTGTCCTCGTGTAATGTAACTGGTGCTCATGTAAAGCACTCCAATACCTTTGAGTCGAGTTCACACCATATAAAACTGCAACAAGAAAAAGAGCAGATTTCCTCACAATTCATATTATAAGAGCTATTAATATTGGTAGTTATTGTTTGAAGAAATAATTTAGATTTTCTTTCCAGAAGTGATATTTTTTAAGTATTGAGGTAATAATGTGCGGTAAGAGTGTTATTATTTGTCAGTGTGAGTTTTATGAGCTGCTGACGTTGAGACTTGCGGTGCTAATTTTGTCCATGAAGTACTGATGCTAGTCAGTTTATATGTATAGTGAAGAATTTTGGCTATGAGGGCCTTTAAAGAGTACATGACAGCCTTGAGAAGAGCATTGCTTTGGCAGTAGCATTGAGTTCAGATTATGGTCTGACTTTGCCACAGTGATATACGTTTGCTGCACTCTGGGCTACTTTGAGTATCACAAGGTTTTGTGGTGCTAGGAAGTTCTTTCAGGTCTTTTAAAGCTTGAGGGTGAAAAATTGGGAGTATCTGTCTTTAGTGTTCAAGATGCTTGATTCGCAATAGGCCATCACCCCAGCTTTTATTTAGCCAGCATGGTGCCTTGTATAACACTACTAGAATTCTTTAGGGGCGTATGTTATTTTTCTAAATCTCAGATGATAGATTACAGAGTCACTTATTGACACTAGATTAGTCTGTATCATGTGTAAAAAAAGACAGGTGACCTGGAGGCATTTAGGCCCAAAAGTCCTCATGATATTTATTAAAATGTATTACTCGTGGATCTTGGGCAAAGTCCAGAAACAGATAGTTGAAAATGGAGTTCTTCAGTTTAATCAAGCTGGCTTTTGAGAGGGATTCTGCGCCAAATAAAAAGAGCAGCAAAATCTACATCTTTATTTAGCATTCCTTGAGCTTGCCCAGGCTTTTGATTCTTTGACTCAGATCAACTGTTGTCAAAATATGGAAAAGTTGGGGATTGACAAAGGTTTGATATCTTTAAATGGGATTTTGTGCAATGATACCTCAATAACTCTACCCATGGCCTAGAGAAGGATATAGTTATTCTCAATATGACAAGGAAGGGGGTGGGATAGTGCTGCTCGTGGGCTTCTTTTCTATTTTTTCTCTACATCACTGAATTTTTCCATGGGGAGAATGACAGGGTTATGGATGTGTCCATGTAAAGTAAAAGTGATGCCCTCCTCCATACACATTATACAGCCCAGGGTCTGCATTATGGATGCGGTGCACTGTTCTATTCTGTGAAATCATGCACAATAAAATCTATGTGCAGAACAGGGCAGATTCAGAAGAGGCACATTTCTACAAAGGGCAACATTGTGAGGTGTAGACAGAGAGGATTTAAAGTGGTACTATATTGTTATACATTATTCCGTTGTAACATTGCTTCTGAAAGTATCTTTCAGAATTAGTGAGTCCCTCAAACTCTTCTACGCCAGTTGAGGATGTGGGTGGAGCCAATAGAGTAAGTGGGTGGAGCCAGTGCAGGAAGTGGGTGTTGCCTCCTACAAAAATGTGAGCACCTGGACTTCATATTCTACAAATTAAGCACTGCACTCACCAAATGTTTTGTAAAAGAAAAACGTTCTTGTGCAGGCACAATTATAATGTCACATATCTCCTTTGCAATTTGGACCAGACTGCTGATTTTTTTCTGCGGTTGGAAAAAGTAGAATCCTTTGGCAGTTTGCTGTCTAAATTGTCAACCCCATCTCTCACTTTGCTCATGCTGGTGACAAACATTCTGGTATCTCTTTGCACAGAGACAGTATCTATGGCTCGTGATTGTAACTGGTTGTATAATATGTCGACATAAAGCATTATTTCATGAAATAAAAACAGAAAGAACTGAAACTCTCTGTCTTGTAGTGTTCTAGCAAAGCCACGGGCCTTTATTCTGACTTTTGAAATCAAAGTCTTCATTGGCTTCTATGGCGTCAAAACATTTCTCAAGTTCCTCCTTATGTTGATATATTAGGTTGATTGTACGTATGTTAAAGTTCCAACGAGTTGAGGGTCCCCTTGGAAGCCTTTTGGCCACAATCTCCTGAAGTACTTCCGTTCTTTTGGGGGAACGTGAGAAGAATGCTGCTATGCCTCCTACATCAAAAAAGAACATTCGTGCCTCGGAGATCTTTGATACTGCCTGTTGCATAATAAGATTAAGTTGGTGGGCGTAACAGTGCACATAATGAACATTAGGGTACACATCTCTAATTCTTTTCTGTACTCCACCAAGGCTTCCACTCATTACGGACGCACCATCATAGCTTTGTGCGAAAAGTTTTTTTTTTGAGGCAGCTCTGGAAAAATTAAGTTCAGTTCACGTAGTATAGCTGAAGTAATGGTTTCTGCACTAGAGTCTCTTAAATGTGTGAAACCATAGAACCTCTCCACAACTTTACTGTCATTGTCAAGGTGCCGAAAGACTAATACGGACTGTGTTTTTGTGGCCACATCAGTGGTGTCATCAGCCTGAATAGCCACAAAGTCTGTGTTTTGCACCTGTTGGACAATATGGCTTCTCATA
Organism: Calotriton arnoldi; assembly: GCA_963921515.1. NCBI lineage: Eukaryota > Metazoa > Chordata > Amphibia > Caudata > Salamandridae > Calotriton > Calotriton arnoldi. Next base: position 2,407,025 of record CAWUFW010000136.1, read on the forward strand.
ATTTCTAGCATACACTCAAGGAGTTCATTTTGTATCGTTTTAGAGGTGCCCTTAAAGACTGTAGCACTTGCTAAATGTGCTTCCATTTCATTGTCTATGCTTGCTATTAAATCCACAAGGCCTCTGAATATGCCAGGATTTGAGGAACTTTCAGATTCATCATGCCCTCGCAATGCCAGTTCGAAAGCACCACAGAAACTAATGCAATCAATTATTTTTGATAGTATGTGTCTATTCCTATCAACTGCTTCATTGTGTTTCTGTATTGTTTTGCGGTATGCGTCGTTTATGTGGTGCTCAATCGGTGTGTCTCCCAACATTCCCAGTCTCGTCAGGTTTTCCATATGGATTCTTGTGAGTGCATGCTTCTTTATTTTGTCTGACAAATGCTTCAAGTCTGTTACTCCTATTTTCGTCCAAGGAATGTCACCACCAAACAGCAAGCAGGGGAAGCAGAACAGAGAATTTCTTTACGCGCACCCTGTAAGCCAATCAACTTTTGTGTACCAGGTGTTTGAGAATGTACGTTTGTAAGTCTTCCCTCTGTCCTGGGAAATTTGTTGTAGTTTTAGGTCAGGCCGATCAGGTCCTAATTGCTTTATATTTAGTTTCTCTTCAAGTCTCCGTCCAAAGAATGCCCTTGCAAGTAGCTGTTCTACTGTATTCATGCTGATGCTGTCTTACCAATATTAAAGTAACCTGTCAATAATCAAAGTACAATGTATAAGGTTTGGTGCAATAATATCAAATTTGAGTATAAATACATATCTTGTGCATCATCGCAATATATCTCCAACAGCTCCCCTTTGCACAACATGACTGCTAAAAATACAGCCTTGCTGCCTCTGTGTGCCATACTGGTTGCTGAAGGCACTGAAACAGACACTGCTTGAGGGCCTTTAACAAGGCAAGGGATAGATAGTGCCTTTAACAACCGTTATAGCCCAAAGCACAGGGCTAAGGCTGTTAGTAAATTCCATCCACTGAGGGTCAAATGTCCAAAATAAAGGGGAAACTGAAAAACAAACATTGGAATTATGTTGGAGCAGAAGGCTTACACCCGCCCTTATCCCTGAGCCAATTCATTGTCTTCAATGGAGCTCCCAACATTCAAATCTATCTTTTAATATTGATTACACAGTTCCATGCCTCAAATTAATATTGATGTGCACCCAGCCCAGTAGGTCTACATGGTGGGTGGGGTCACCCCACCCACCATGTAGACCACATACATAGCCCTTAACTACAATGTAAAAACATACAGCATGAGTTTCCTTACCTTTAACGCTGGGGTTTGCTGGCTTGAAGGGGTGAAAGAGCAGCAAAGGAGGTTGGGGCCGCTTGTTCTTTGCCCAAAAATTAGGTAATGCTTGTCAGGCTTAACCAGGTGCTGAAAAGAAAAATATAACATTTTAGTCAACGAAACCCAAAATTATATGCCAAAGTCAAGCAATGCCTCATCATGCATGTGAAAACCATTTTAAGTGAGAACTGAGAAGGGGTGCCTTTGAATACCAAGTTTCAAGTTTTAGTGTTGGTAATTCAGTGGTAGGCATTGGCATAAGTGTTGGTTACTATTACTAAGCCACAGGACCGTCATAAAATTAATTAATGCTGGGCCTGGAAAGGGTGAGCCTGAGGTTGAGAAAGATAAGAAAGAGCCTCATCCCCGCAGACACAGTTTTTATTGTTTTCCCTTATTTGACGGCAGACAGTAAAGTAGAGACAAGAGGCCCGGGAGCCCTGCTAATCTAAATCAAGAAATGTAGAAAGAACTAAGAACGTCTGCTGCATAAATCACAGTCCCAGACACATTCATAACTATGCAGGATACACAGTTGGCTCTGGTGTCACATTTCTGTGCATTCAACATGTTTATTCCACATAATTGTGATAACAAAGAAAAAAAGACATAACATTTTCCTTTTAAAGATGACAATCCTAAACCGTGACCGCAAAGTATGGCGCCTGGCTCTGACTCAGCTCGAATTCCTGTTGGAACCTCGAGCCCATAACAAGCCAAGCTTTCATTTGGCTTCTCATTCCCTCCCTCTTCCCAGGCTGTGAAAATTCCCTGCCTCCATCTACCCAGGCTGTGGTGTTAGGTTGTGCTGCCGGCTTTGAAACCAGGGAACCAGATTTGAGTCTCTGCATTGGCAGAACATGCTGTGATCCTGGGCAAATCCCTTAATCTCCCTGTGCCAGTAAGCAATGAATGTGACTGGTGCTCATATAAAGCACTCCAAGTTGGCGTTTGGGTCGAGTTCACACTATATGAAAACTGCAGAAAAATGTACAAATAGGTAAAAACAATTCCTTAACATAAGGTAAGACAGTCATTTACTGGCTGATTTGTACAAAATGAAACCAGAAAACCTGGATAAATAGTGCCTTCACCGCTTAAATTGTGTGATCTTGGTCAAATATTTTATGCCACCAAAACTCTTTTTTCTTCATTATCGTGTATGAAAGCACTTTCAAGTGTGTGAATTCAGAATACCAGTTGTTCAAATACCTTTTGTGCTGGATTTACTAGCCTATAATGTTGCTCTGTTATGTTGCTCTGTTATAATGTGGGCCACCTTCAGGGTTTATATGAAAATTGTCTTGCCTCTTAGTGCACTGATCGTTTGTTTCAAAACTATTACTTTTACTAAGGACTTCTCAGTGCAGCGCTATGATATTGATCCAGCGGGTTACTAGCAACAAGCATTCATACACCAAATACTCACCTGGGCCCATACATTCATACTATGCTAGCAATTTCCGCTGGTGGGTCAGTTGTACTCTTTATCAAAATCCCTGCTACCAATTACTTTTCTGATTGAAGAGTAATGACTTACCAATGGACCCTTTGCAAATTGGGAAGTTTAAAATGAGTGACATTCATTACAATTCATACTCCTGAAATAATCACTGAGTCAGGAAGTTTTAAAATGTTTATCTAAAGATTTAGCAGAGTAAAATACAGAACCACATGATACTTAAATCGTATATCAAGGATGAAGCATAATAATCAATTATTGATCAATGACGGTCCCTCAGAAAGGAGAAGATAGAGACAGCAGCACAGCTAAAGGTGCATTTATATTTACCTAAAGGTGCGAGAAACCAAACCCCTTGGCCAAGGAGTTGGAAAGATAGGTCCCAGGAAGGATGAAGAGCAATGACCTCCGGACCAGGTTCAGACAGGACAGGTGACCTCTCTATCAACGACGCCTGCGTCGTTCCCCTCTCTGGTACTTCGTTTCTCCTCGATTTCTCCCGTGTCTTCCTTCTAATGTACTCCGCCGCCCCCACCTCAGGACCTCTCTGGACAGCGGTTCAGTCTGCAATCGATCAGCTCGTTCAGTGGTTCTCCCAGCTGACAGCCTTAATGCCAATGCTAATGCTAATTCTATATCTATTATAACCTTCTACGCCCATGTACCTCCCATTAATGTTGCAAAAATATGGGACCACTACTTCTAATTGGACAGGGACAGGGGGTTGATCCTCACACCATGTCACTTTGGTTCAATTTCTTTAAGCCCATTGTTTTAAAGTACCGCCCATCACAATTAATACATTTGCTTTATTTCCCACCCGTTTCCCATTGATTCCGCAATACATTTTATATACATTTGTATCGAGTTCAGATACATTTCGGATGAACTTGTGAACCAGGCTTCGCGACCTTGGAGGGCTTCCAAGTTGACTTCATCGCTTTCTCTGGTCAGCCTTTCAGGGCGCATGTGCAGAACCAATGTCTCTCGAGCTGCAGTTCAACCAGCCCAGGACCATTTATGAACTAATAAAAGTCAAAGAAGAAAATATTAAAATCACAAAATAAATGGTTTCACTGTATACCCACTTTGTCTACTCTATTCCCATTTAATTATAAATCTATCCCGCATTAATAGCATTAGAATACCACAGCTTTAATTGCAGCATATGCGCAAGCTTTAGCACGTGAAAACATTAAGCAGCCATTTTAATACACACTGCGCAGAAGCAAAGGTTTCCCTCCAAGCAAAGAAAGACGTCATACCACATGATATGGTTGACACATGCGCAGTGAAATTCCCGCGCTTTAGCGGCCATTTTAGATTAGACAAGCGTTATTTATTAGTTTTAAACACATAGGCAAGCTTCACTCGTATAATGTTCTTGATGCATTTGTTAGTATAGACATTACAAAGATTAATAATTATTACTATGAGAGGATTGCTTATGAGCAAGTCTCATTGTGAGTCCTTGCTACATCAATCCCCTCTCTGATGGCGTTTCTGAGCCATCAAAATACTACCCACAACCAGATGCCAACTTTTAGCATAAAATTGTCTCAGCTTCATTTTTACACTTTCTATTTTTCACGTCTCCTTTTAGTTTCTTGTATAATTCGCTTTTCAGATCTTCTAGTTCAATTTCATCAAACTTTCATTTCTTTCCTTTTCCCGTCACTCTATACATCTCATTCTTTCTTCAACATTTGCACCATATTATTATTGAGATTACTATTATTGCTATTCCTGCTAAGGGTACTAATATTTGACCTATAAGTCCTTTCCCTACATTAGCAAACCAGGTACCAATTGACGTAATACTATTTGTCAATCTTTCCCATACACTATCAACTTCCAGCGGTTTTAGTTCCTTCTCAAGTTTTGTTATATTCTGTATATATGTTCCAATTTCTGCACTTTTGTCAGGTATGTAAGTGCAACAGTGTTTCGTCTTCAATAATTTACAGAGCAAGTCGATTTTGCATAACCATAGATCTAATCGCAACCATTTCCGCATTAATCATTAGAAATCCTCCAGCAGTGTACGTTGATAAACGATCAACCACTGTAGATAATTTACATATTTTCCTTGAGTTCAGAATTATTCCCACTGAAGGTATTAATGCACCGAATATATCACCTACAATTTCAGAAAAACTCGCTCTTTTACTACGCGTTAATTCACTATTATTTTCATTGCTCCCAGTGTTTCTTTTACGTGGTATATCTTTGGAAATACTATTCCAAAATAACAACTTCCATACCACCGTGCAGGAAGCCTAAAGTAAGCCTTATTCCCACACACATAATAGATTCCAGGAAAAACTGAATCCGTTCCTCCTTTTAGTCCCCAACCTCCAAGAATTAAGAAATTATGTTCACATTCACTGGTACCGATGAAAATATTGTTATATTCAGTCTTTAACCTATGTAGACAAATTTTCCCTGTCTTTACAAAATCTAGAGCCATAGCAGCTTGAGCCTTGCCAGGTGTGTAACTACCCTCTTTCTCAGCCCAAGGTGGCAGATGAGCCTCATGCTCAGACGCTTTCTTCTGGAAATCTTGACTTCTATTTTCTACTAAATTTAAAAATATCTTTTCTTCTTCATGTAACGAACATGTTAGATTGCTTCTATGTGCATGTGTTATGTCTATTGATTTCATTGTTAAGAAAAATTCTCCCATAAACTGTGCATCTTTACTACTAAGCACTGGATTCATATTCTTTCGAATCGGAACCTCAGAAAATATCACATCTATATTTGAATAATAGTACTGAAGTCTCCCTGTTCTATAAAATAGACTAGTCAATACACTACATGATATGCCATAAGTTAATGGTAAATGATGATATGTTAATCCTTCTGCTACTGATTCGGGTAATTTCATACAGACATAACAATTACTAACTTCCATGGTATCTACATATTGAAACAATAATTTTGTGAAAACATTCAAACTAGTGTCGTTATCTGTTACTTCATGATAATACCCTGGTTCATCTTCTGCCTTTAGTTCTACTCTATTACCTTTCAAGTTATCTATCCTTCCCTTCGTTGTTAATCTTTTTATCCATTATCAGAAGGTAAGGAATTGCTACGATCATAACTAACCATACTATAAGCACCACTACCAGACTACATATGCATATAGCACAGCATCTTTTACAACATTTCTGTTTCGGTCTCCCAGAAACTCTATCGTCAGGCATTTTTGACAAGGAAGATTTCTCTTCTTATCTTTATTCCAAGTCTTTTTACGTTATCAAGGTGGTTTTAATTCTTTCTCATAAGTCAGTTCTGCACTTGTTCCTTCATCACCACTTTCACTTGATTCTGAGCTCTCGTAGTCTTCAAGGTTGATATAAGTCCAATCAGGACCTTTAAATTTGTTATTCACAAGTTTCAGTCTTTTGCTTTTTCGTCTTTCAATTCCACTTGTTTGTCCCGTTAGGCTTGTCACTTCATTTACTTGTTCTGGATCTTCACTTCTGGTTGTTATGTGGTATTTTACTCTTTTAATGACACTAGGCCAATGATCACCTTTTCTGACCTTCCTTGTTTGCACTGTTTCTTCACTTCTTATTTCTTCTTCAGAAATTCTTTTATTTTCAAGTTGTGACACAGTTTGTTTTTCTTCGATTTCAGTTTCTTCTTCTATTTGTTCTTTTTCAGGTCTTATTGGTTTCTCTTCAGCTGCTCCACTGTGAGTTTCCAGTAACTGACCTTGTTCTGCATTTACGTCTTTATGCTTGAGATTCTTGTGATCTTCTTCTTGAATGTATTTTTCTAGATCTAACTGGTTCTGATCAGGGCTTATTGCACTTTGTACTTCTGCAGCCTGACCGCGTTCTTCTAGACCTGTCTGTCCCTGCTCAAATTTTGTTGTTTCGTTGTTGATTTGAGCCCAATTTCCTCTCCCTATCTGATCCTGCTCAGGTTCTCTTATTGTTTCATTTTCCTCCTCCTGAGCTGCTTCTTCTTCACCTATCTGATCTTCTTTAATTTCTTCTAAATTTGCTTGGCTTCTTGTTCTGTTGTAAACTTCAGATATTTCAACCACTGGTAACCAGTCCTGACTGGTGCTCGGTTGTTCTTCTTCAGCTTCCCTCGAATCTCGCACCTGAGACTCTTTGGCTGGGCAACCTTCAGCTTCCTCAGTTATCGATACTGTCTGAGCATTTTCTTCTTCAGGGTCTGGTACTCTTTTGGTGTGGCTTACATGAATCCAATTAGGCAATCCTGCACATTTCACTGCTGTGTTCGTAACTAGTATGACCTGACAAGGTTCGCCCCACATTTCTCTGGTGTGATGCTTTACTACCACCCAGTCTCCGGGGTTCAGATCATGCTCTTGTTCAGGCTGCCTGAAAACTGCGTCTTCCCCAACCTGGTGAGAGACAGAACGCACTAGGTCAGCCAATCCTTTGCAATAATCCAGAACCATATCATCAGTTATATTCAGCAGTTTACTTGTAGGAACATGTGCTTGTCTCATTGCTCTTCCCATGATTATTTCGTGCGGACTCAATCCAGTATTTCTATCAGGAATGCTTCTGAGTCCCATTAAAACAAGTGGCAATGCATCCGGCCAATCTAATGATGTTGATGCACACATTTTTGCCAGTCTAGATTTTATTGTGCCATTCATTTGTTCAACCACTCCAGAAGCCTCTGGACGATATGCACAGTGCAATTTTTGCTCAATTTGGAATGCTTCACAGATTATTCTGATCACATCGTTGTTGAAGTGACCTCCTCTATCTGATTCTAAAGTTACTGGGAAACCGAACCTAGGAATGAGTTCTCATAGCAACAGCTTTGCGACTGTAATACTGTCAAGCCTCCACCCACTTTGAAAACAGACACACTATGACAAGTACATACTTCAGTCCTCTACATGGTGGTAACTGAATAAAATCAAGCTGCAATCTCACAAATGGACCCTCTGCCTTTCCGATTTTTCCAAAACCAATTACTGTTTTTCTTCCTGGATTATGCATCTGGCAAGTTAGACATCTCTGGCAGAGACTCTCTGCTGTAGCCCTAAACCTTGGATTGTACCAATTTTGTCTGAAGAGCCTAATCATAGCATCTCTCCCTACATGTGTATCTCCATGATACATTCTGGCCATTTGTGAAATCAGACAGTCGGGCATGACTGGTCTGCCATCGGCATAAATCCACACATCGTCATCTGCCCTTTGAGAACATCCCATTTTGATCCATGCATTTCTTTCACTCTCATCAGCATCATCTTGCAGTCTTTTCACATCATTCCATGTTTCAGGTGGTGCATATAGCATAAGTTGGCAGCTGATTCCCATCTTTTCAACCCTTTTATTTACTGACAACCTGTTTTTGGCACAGTGTTGAGCCACCAAATCTGCATATCTGTTACCGACTACCACCCAATCATCTCCAGACAGGTGTGCGGCACACTTCACCAGAGCTAATTCTTTTGGCGACTGTATTGCTTCCAGCAATTCCTTTACAAACTGTCCATTTTTAATAGGGGATCCTGAAGAACTCATGAAATCCCTCTGCATCCATAGTTGGCCAAAATCATGCACAACCCCGTAACCATATTGACTATCTGTAAATATAGTTACTTTCTGATTCCTCCCAATTTTGCAGGCTTTAATTAAAGCAATCAATTCAGCTACTTGTGCAGATTTGACTCCTGGTAAATAGGATGCTTCGACTATTCCAGTTAATTCGCATACTGCATATGCGGCACTTAGTTTACCATCTTCATGCCTTTGGCATGAGCCGTCCACAAACAGCTCCCTGTCTGGCTCTCTGAGAGGTAGTTCCTGTATGTCAGGACGCGGTTTGGTGCACAATGCTGTAACTTGTAAACAATCATGTTCCTCTTCATCATCTTTGACTTCCTCATGATACGGATCTGGTAATAATGTAGCAGGATTTACAATTGTGCACCTGACAATAGTTACATTTTCAGCACCTAAAATTATTCTTTCATATTTAGTCAGCCGACTAGGAGTAAGATGCTGAGTCTTGGTTCTTGTCAGCAGAATCACAACTGAGTGTGGAACAAACACTTTTACAGGATGTCCCATTACAATTGATTCACTTTGCTCAATGCTTAAACATGTAGCAGCTACTTCTTTTAAGCAGCCTGGCAACGCTGCTGCCACTGGGTCCAATGTAGCAGAAAAGTATGCTATAGGACGTCTGTCCAAACCATGTCTCTGGGTTAGGACTGAAAGTGCGCAATTTTCTCTCTCATGGCAGAATAATGCGAATCCTCTCGAATAATCAGGCATACCTAGAGCAGGTGCTTCACATAAAGCACTTCTCAATTTTACAAAAGCTCCTACACTCTCATCATCCCATTCGACTGGGTCCTTTGCCTTCTTTTTCGTCATTTGAATCAATGGCTTTGCTAGCAGAGAAAACCCTAATATCCATTGTCGACAATAACCCACTATTCCAAGGAACATTCTCACTTCTCGTTGGGATACAGGCATTTGCATTTTCTTGATTAATTTTACTCTTTTGGAGGTTATCCTTCTTTTTCCCCTCTCAATTTGGTGTCCTAGATACTTAACTGCTGTTGTACAAAACTGCAATTTTTCAGGTGAAACTTTATGCCCTTCTTCAGCTAAGTGATTTAATAGTGCAATGGAGTCAACAACACAGTCTTCTCTGGTATTAGATGCCACTAGCAGATCATCTATATACTGCACTAAGACTGAACTTCCTGGCATCACTAGTTTCTCTAAGCACTTTTTCAATATTTGATTAAAGATAGAAGGACTCTCTGTGTACCCTTGAGGAACACGATTCCATACATAGACTTTGTTCTCAAATTTAAATGAAAAAAGATACTGGCTATCTGGATGCAATGGTATGGAAAAGAATGCTTGGCATAAGTCAATCACAGTAAACCATCCTGCACTCCAGGGAATCTGGTATAAGATTACTGCAGGATTCGGCACTATAGGACAACAAGGTTCCACAATCTTATTTATTTTGCGTAGATCCTGAACAATCCTATACTTTCCATTAGGTTTCTTCAAACCCATTATTGGTGAATTACAAGGGCTACTCATTACTTCTTTTAATATGCCTTGTTTTACCATTTTGTTAATTTCCTCAATAACTCCGGCTTTCACTTCTGCACTCATTTTGTATTGTCTGGTATTTGGGAAAATTGCACCTTCTTTTACACTGATTTTTACTGGGTCTATTTTGGCCATAAGTCCTACTTGTTTCCCTGTGAAATCCCATACTATGGAATTTACTGTAGTTCTTAATTCTTCTGGCAACTCGTCTTTTGTTATCAAAGAGAACATCTCATCTACTTCTGTACCTTGCTTTGCAATCATAATTTTATATACATGGTCTTCATCCGGGGTCTGAATTGCAACACCATCCGGTGTGCAGAAAATTGTGCAGTTCATTTTACACAACAAGTCTCGGCCCAATAAATTTACTGGACTGGAATCACACACTACAAACTGATGCATTTCTCTAACATTTCCAATTTTTACTTCCATTTGTTCGGTAAGAGGTGTTCTAATCTTTCGATTAGCTACACCCACAACTTGGATTGCTTCTCCAGAGAGAGGAAGGTCTGGGATGTCTGCTGTTCTCACAGTAGATCTGGTAGCACCAGTGTCCAAAAGGAAAGTAATATCATTACCTCTTACCTTCCCTTCAACATATGGACCTGACTGGTCTACCGGCAAGGATGCGCCAAGTACGCACTCCTTCTCCCCCTCTCCTAGGCACCGTCATTGACTATATGGACAAAAGTCATCCTGTAAAAGAAATTGTGAAGTTACATACTCATTCTTACCACTTCCTCCTTGATATCCGACGTCTGTACCGTGCTTTGCTCTGCTTACATTACCCTGTATAGGTGCAGGTGGCAACTGACTCTGAGGATTTACACCCTGCTGTGAGTCATTCTGCGTCTGTGGATTTAAATTTTGATTTGGGCCATTATTATTTCGAATCTTTTTACTTTCATCCTTCCAATGCCCCAATTTTCCGCATCCATGACAAGGAAATTTCTTTTTAGCCTCTTCTCTACTCATTCGTCCTCTCATTTTACCACCATTCCCAGTGTCACCATTCATTCCAGAATCTTTTCCCTGATTATCATTTGGATTATCCAAATTAATTCCCTGTCGCTCAGCCATTTTCACCTGAGCCCACATCACTTTCTCTTGTAGTTTCTTGTGCCTATCCTCAATGTCGTCTCCACAATATTTCGCATATTTCAAAATTTCGTCTATGGGTTTCCCTTGCCAGCACAACATGTGCTGCTTAATCATTTGACAAATCTCTGGTTTTAAACCATAAACAAATCGGTAGACAAACTGACTCATATTTTTATCTCCAATATCCTCAAATCCACTATACTGTTTGAATACCTGCAATAAACGTTCATAATAAGCATGTACCGATTCACTGGCTTCTTGGGTAGTTCTTTCTATTTTCACCCAATCCGTTTCTTTTGGTGGTATTTTCCCTTTCAAGTAAGTTATTACCTGCTGATACTTTTTCATTACATCACTTGATGGAGCACCTGTCTTTGGATCTCTAGGATACTCTTCACTCGGCCAATCAACTGTGATTTTACAATCTGTCCACAAATCGGCAGGTACCACTATATCGAACAAACCATCTAAGTCCTTCAACAATACCTTTGACACTTTCACAAACCTCTCAACCTGCTTGTACCATTCAATTGGTTTTTCTCTCAACTTTGGAAAATCATTCGTAAATGACAAAATATCGTGTCTACTCCATGGGACATGAACATAACCTCCTCCAGGAACTTCTCGCATCGGATACATTTGATCTGCTTTCCCTGTTTCCTTCATTAAGTATTCAGAAGTGGTTCTACTGTACTGTGCCTCTTCCTTTTTCTTTGTCCATCTAACTTTCCATTTATCTAAGTCTCCCCATTTCTGTAAAACTGTCATTAATTCTTTTACTTGTAATTTTCGACCAGAGGCATTCATGTTTTCTAAATCCTTGTCAGAAAAATCTGCTCTATAGGGTTTCTGTAGTACCTTTGACTTTCCTATTTCAATTCCCATCTGTAAGGCCAAATCTGATAATTTGTTATGAAATATTTTTACATTTCTAGTGATACTTCTGCATACGAACAATAGTTCTTCTTCATCGTAAGTATTTAGCCGATCTATTCCTACATTGCCTGCTATCATTTCTTCTAATTCAACCTTTAATTTGTAAATGTCCATGATCTTTGGGGGTGAACTCTGTCTGTCTGATCCTTGTGCCCATCTTTCTAAGTCTTCTGGTGTAACTACTGTGGCACTCTTAGTTCCAGATGAGGTCACTATATTTACATCTTTGGAGCAACCAGGTGTTATTCTTCTAGGAGTACTATTTATAGATCCTCGAATGGGTAAATCCATTAAAGATATCATAGATTCGCAATCACTGATTTGATCATCAATTATTACAGGTTCAGGTTTAGGAATTTCTACCGGTGTAGGCCTTGCTAGTGGTTTTGGATAATTTACCTTATCACCATATAAAGGAACCACTGGACCAATTGTTACAGGTATGGTCAGAGAATCAGGATGTGCATTCAACTGTGTTATTTTCTGTATCAATTCTGCTCTGTTTTTGTCTATAGCTTCCTTTTCCTTATCCTGAAGTACCCTATTAACTGGGGGATTATGCAGTACTTGCGGTACCAATGGTGTTTTTAAAAGTGGTGCACTTGGGGTGCATCCGCTTGTCCCTTCCTGATATGGTGGTGGGTTCTTTAATATTTCTTCCATAAATTCGTCTTCAGAATCTCCAAATCCTGTCAAATGTTTTGTCTTTTCTGTGCATTTACTCCCTAACGATTCTTCTGCCATTAATATGGGATACAAACCTTCTGTAAGCATTGCTCTTCTCCACTGTTTCATTTGACCGTCCCTTAACTCATTTTGGTATCTAGGAAAAAATCCCCGATAACCCCTACTACTTCTGGTTCGGTCACGTTCGAATGCCTCAGTTTCCCACTCTTCTAAGGCTTCGTATTGAGTTAATCTTGGTCTGGGTTATTCATCCTCAATCTCAAATTTTGAAGAATTCTCCCATTGAAAGTACAATTTTCTGGGAATGCCAATATCCCATCATTTTTGGTATAGTCTATCCAATTTTCTAACCATACGCAAGTATGATAACCTCTCTCCATCATCATAAATGAAGCGGGCGTTTTTGCTGGTGGAATGATAATTCCTTCTCTAGTTTTGATGGGTTTATCCTTCTTAAAATAATTCTTAATCTTTTATAGTAATGACATCTTCCTTTTTTCTCCGTACATTTTGGGTAGATCTCTGTGTATAAAATGATATACTGCAAAACCTAGGAATCTCCTATCCGGACGAGTTCCTATTAAAGTCGGATCGCGTTTCAACATATAATTTTCACTATCCACTAAGATTTCAACTTCTATGCTGACAACCAATTAAATTCTAGCTAACATTTGTCTCTGAACCAATCCTAGCGCGGCTCTTCTGTGACGTTTATTCTGACGACCCCTCCTTTACAATCTGCGCTTCTTTGTCCCTCGCTGGTTTTCGACCAATCCCAGCGCGGCACCTGTGACGTCAGTATCACTCCTGTCTACTGACCCCTCCTTTACAAAACTCGTTCCACGCCCGCGGTTTCAACCAATGCCAGCGCGGCGTTTTGTGACGTCAGCTTCCTCTCCGGCAGCTGACCCTCCCTTTACAAAATCGTACGCAAAACTTTAATTTCTCTACGCTTCTTATTAAAATTCAGTAACAACATAAAACATTCGCTATCGTGCCAGTTTCTCTAAATTGGAAAAGATAGTTTCTCTCTCACTTAGTAAAACTTTTCTGTTTACTAAACATACATTATGAGTAAAACCCTTCCGTTTACTCCTCACACAAGCTTCAGAAAATACCTGCTACTTCTTCAATGTAACCCTTTCTAGGTGATATAACATCAAATTTTTACCAGCGTATTCCTTTGCTATTACTCACATGCATAGAGTCCCTAACAAGTACTGATAGCCCTGCTTAACTTTTCAGTACTATTTCTGCCTGACGGATAACCTCACTGCAGTATGGCTTCCACTTACCATCCGCTATTCAATTTTCCCCGGGGAATTCTGGACAACATAAAACAACTTATGAACAAACGGATGTTAGTTTATAAAATAAATTCTCATTACCCAATTAACAAAGTATAACCATAACCATCCTCTGCTAGCCAGAAAACTGATCTAGCGGGTTACTAGCAACAAGCATTCATACACCAAATACTCACCTGGGCCCATACATTCATACTATGCTAGCAATTTCCGCTGGTGGGTCAGTTGTACTCTTTATCAAAATCCCTGCTACCAATTACTTTTCTGATTGAAGAGTAATGACTTACCAATGGACCCTTTGCTAATTGGGAAGTTTAAAATGAGTGACATTCATTACAATTCATACTCCTGAAATAATCACTGAGTCAGGAAGTTTTAAAATGTTTATCTAAAGATTTAGCAGAGTAAAATACAGAACCACATGATACTTAAATCGTATATCAAGGATGAAGCATAATAATCAATTATTGATCAATGACGGTCCCTCAGAAAGGAGAAGATAGAGACAGCAGCACAGCTAAAGGTGCATTTATATTTACCTAAAGGTGCGAGAAACCAAACCCCTTGGCCAAGGAGTTGGAAAGATAGGTCTCAGGAAGGATGAAGAGCAATGACCTCCGGACCAGGTTCAGACAGGACAGGTGACCTCTCTATCAACGACGCCTGCATCGTTCCCCTCTCTGGTACTTCGCTTCTCCTCGATTTCTCCTGTGTCTTCCTTCTAATGTACTCCGCCGCCCCCACCTCAGGACCTCTCTGGACAGCGGTTCAGTCTGCAATCGATCAGCTCGTTCAGTGGTTCTCCAAGCTGACAGCCTTAATGCCAATGCTAATGCTAATTCTATATCTATTATACCCTTCTACGCCCATGTACCTCTCATTAATGTTGCAAAAATATGGGGCCACTACTTCTAATTGGACAGGGACAGGGGGTTGATCCTCACACCATGTCACTTTGGTTCAATTTCTTTAAGCCCATTGTTTTAAAGTACCGCCCATCACAATTAATACATTTGCTTTATTTCCCACCCGTTTCCCATTGATTCCGCAATACATTTTATATACATTTGTATCGAGTTCAGATACATTTCGGATGAACTTGTGAACCAGGCTTCGCGACCTTGGAGGGCTTCCAAGTTGACTTCATCGCTTTCTCTGGTCAGCCTTTCAGGGCGCATGTGCAGAACCAATGTCTCTCGAGCTGCAGTTCAACCAACCCAGGACCATTTATGAACTAATAAAAGTCAAAGAAGAAAATATTAAAATCACAAAATAAATGGTTTCACTGTATACCCACTTTGTCTACTCTATTCCCATTTAATTATAAATCTATCCCACATTAATAGCATTAGAATACCACAGCTTTAATTGCAGCATATGCGCAAGCTTTAGCACGTGAAAACATTAAGCAGCCATTTTAATACACACTGAGCAGAAGCAAAGGTTTCCCTCCAAGCAAAGAAAGACGTCATACCACATGATATGGTTGACACATGCACAGTGAAATTCCCGCGCTTTAGTGGCCATTTTAGATTAGACAAGCGTTATTTATTAGTTTTAAACACATAGGCAAGCTTCACTCGTATAATGTTCATGGGTGCATTTGTTAGTATAGACATTACAAAGATTAATAATTATTACTATGAGAGGATTGCTTACGAGCAAGTCTCATTGTGAGTCCTTGCTCCATCAATATGACTGACATAGTAATGTCAAAGCTTCAGGTGGAATAGAAAGACACATTTTTAGGTCTCGTGCCTAGCGTTGCAGTGCGCCACCCTGCTCGCGCAGCGCGAGACCTCTTGTATGGGGTTCTGAAAGCTGACCACACGCTCGTGCGTGTGGTCAGGCTTTCGCCGGCAGGCATTGGCTTTCGCGTGTTTTTTTGTAAAAAAAAAAGGCCCGCGATTGGGCAAAGGCGGGCGCATGGCCCGCCTTTGCAACACCCATTCCCGTCCGTGTCTAGCACGCGCAGCAGCGCGCGTTCGCCTCGCTGCCGCTGCCGCGCTCCCTCGCCCCCGCTCCTCTGTGGTGCGCGCGCACCACTGGTTTTTTCCAGATAGTATCTGAAATAAGTTTCGCAGCTGCTTTTAAAAGTGTTGAAGTATTGAAGTATTATGCATTGCACTATGTTCACACAGTATAAAAATGTCTGCCCCATCTTTAGGCCGCTCCTCGGACTTCTGTGAGGCAGAACTCCCGTGTTTTCTGCTGACTGTCTTTGGCGTGGATGTACGGAGGAATGTTTGATTACAGTGTAACAGGTTTGGTGGCGAACTCCAGATAAATGTACACCACGCACGCAAAATGTTCCTTTGGGCATTCAGTTCAGCTACTTGCAGCGGTGGAGGGCTCTGCTCTTCGATGTACTTCCTGACAGACTGCTAAGTTTGAAGTGCCTGTCGGGCACAGGTTGCTCTTTTGAAACTTTCTTAGATTTTTCACTGAGGAACAGTGCCGATGCCAACAATGAGAATAGCACTGATGATCCCAATGGGACTAGTGCCGATGCCAACAATGAGAATAGCACTGATAACCATGGGACTAGTGCCCATGACAACAATGAGAATAGCGCTGATGATACCAATGGGACTAGTGCCGATGCCAACAATGAGAATAGCACTGATGATACCAATGGGACCAGTGCCGATGCCAACAATGAGAATAGCACTGATGATACCAATGGGACTAGTGCCCATGACAACAATGAGAATAGCACTGATGATACCAATGGGTCTAGTGCCGATGCCAACAATGAGAATAGCGCTGATGATACCAATGGGACTAGTGCCCATGACAACAATGAGAATAGCGCTGATGATACCAATGGGACTAGTGCTGATGCCAACAATGAGAATAGCACTGATGATACCAATGGGACTAGTGCCGATGCCAACAATGAGAATAGCACTGATGATACCAATGGGACTAGTGCTGATGCCAACAATGAGAATAGCACTGATGATACCAATGGGACTAGTGCCCATGACAACAATGAGAATAGCGCTGATGATACCAATGGGACTAGTGCCGATGCCAACAATGAGAATAGCACTGATGATACCAATGGGACTAGTGCCGATGCCAACAATGAGAGTAGCACTGATAACCATGGGACTAGTGCCCATGACAACAATGAGAATAGCGCTGATGATACCAATGGATCTAGTGCCGATGCCAACAATGAGAATAGCACTGATGATACCAATGGGACTAGTGCCGATGCCAACAATGAGAATAGCGCTGATGATACCAATGGGACTAGTGCCGATGCCAACATTGAGAATAGCACTGATGATACCAATGGGACTAGTGCTGATGCCAACAATGAGAATAGCACTGATGATACCAATGGGACTAGTGCCCATGACAACAATGAGAATAGCGCTGATGATACCAATGGGACTAGTGCCGATGCCAACAATGAGAATAGCACTGATGATACCAATGGGACTAGCGCCGATGCCAACAATGAGAATAGCACTGATAACCATGGGACTAGTGCCCATGACAACAATGAGAATAGCACTGATGATACCAATGGGACTAGTGCCGATGCCAACAATGAGAATAGCACTGATGATACCAATGGGACTAGTGCCGATGCCAACAATGAGAATAGCGCTGATGATACCAATGGGACTAGTGCCCATGACAACAATGAGAATAGTGCTGATGATACCAATAGGACTAGTGCCGATGCCAACAATGAGAATAGCACTGATGATACCAATGGGACTAGTGCCGATGCCAACAATGAGAATAGCACTGGTAACCATGGGACTAGTGCCCATGACAACAATGAGAATAGCGCTGATGATACCAATGGGACTAGTGCCCATGACAACAAAGAGAATAGCGATGATGATACCAATGGGACTAGTGCCGATGCCTACAATGAGAATAGCACTGATGATAACAATGGGACTAGTGCCGATGCCAACAATGAGAATAGCACTGATGATAACAATGGGACTAGTGCCGACGCAAACAATGAAAATAGCACTGATGATAACAATGGAACTAGTGCCCATGACAACAATGAGAATAGCACTGATGATAACAATGGGACTAGTGCCGATGCCAACAATGAGAATAGCACTGATGATAACAATGGGACTAGTGCCGATGCCAACAATGAGAATAGCGCTGATGATACCAATGGGACTAGTGCTCCTGACAACAATGAGGATAGCACTGATGATAACAATGGGACTAGTGCCGATGCCAACAATGAGAATAGCACTGATGATAACAATGGGACTAGTGCCAATGCGAACAATGAGAATAGCACTGATGATAACAATGGAACTAGTGCTGATGCCAACAATGAGAATAGCACTGATGATAACAATGAGAATAGCACTGATGATAACAATGGGACTAGTGCCGATGCCAACAATGAGAATAGCACTGATGATAACAATGGGACTAGTGCCGATGCCAACAATGAGAATAGCACTGATGATAACAATGGGACTAGTGCCGATGCCAACAATGAGAATAGCACTGATGATAACAATGGGACTAGTGCTCATGACAGCAATGAGAATAGCACTGAACCATATGACTAGTGCTCATGACAACAATGAGAATAGCACTGATGATAACAATGGGACTAGTGCCGATGCCAACAATGAGAATAGCACTGATAACCATGGGACTAGTGCCCATGACAACAATGAGAATAGTGCTGATGATACCAATGGGACTAGTGCCGATGCCAACAATGAGAATAGCGCTGATGATACCAATGGGACTAGTGCCCATGCCAACAATGAGAATAGCGCTGATGATACCAATGGGACTAGTGCTGATGCCAACAATGAGAATAGCGCTGATGATACCAATGGGACTAGTGCCGATGCCAACAATGAGAATAGCGCTGATGATAACAATGGGACTAGTGCCGATGCCAACAATGAGAATAGTGCTGATGATACCAATGGGACTAGTGCCCATGACAACAATGAGAATAGCGCTGATGATACCAATGGGACTAGTGCTGATGCCAACAATGAGAATAGCGCTGATGATACCAATGGGACTAGTGCCGATGCCAACAATGAGAATAGCGCTGATGATAACAATGGGACTAGTGCCGATGCCAACAATGAGAATAGCGCTGATGATACCAATGGGACTAGTGCCCATGACAACAATGAGAATAGCACTGATGATACCAATGGGACTAGTGCTGATGCCAACAATGAGAATAGCACTGATGATAACAATGGGACTAGTGCCGATGCCAACAATGAGAATAGCACTGATGATAACAATGGGACTAGTGCCGATGCCAACAATGAGAATAGCACTGATGATAACAATGGGACTAGTGCCGATGCCAACAATGAGATTAGCACTGATGATAACAATGGGACTAGTGCCGATGACAACAATGAGAATAGCACTGATGATACCAATGGGACTAGTGCTCCTGACAACAATGAGAATAGCACTGATGATACCAATGGGACTAGTGCCGATGCGAACAATGAGAATAGCACTGATGATAACAATGGAACTAGTGCCGATGCCAACAATGAGAATAGCACTGATGATAACAATGGGACTAGTGCCGATGCCAACAATGAGAATAGCACTGATGATAACAATGGGACTAGTGCCATTGCCAACAATGAGAATAGCACTGATAACCATGGGACTAGTGCCCATGACAACAATGAGAATAGCGCTGATGATACCAATGGGACTAGTGCTGATGCCAACAATGAGAATAGCACTGATGATACCAATGGGACTAGTGCCGATGCCAACAATGAGAATAGCACTGATAACCATGGGACTAGTGCCCATGACAACAATGAGAATAGCACTGATGATAACAATGGGACTAGTGCCGATGCCAACAATGAGAATAGCACTGATGATAACAATGGGACTAGTGCCGATGCCAACAATGAGAATAGCACTGATAACCATGGGACTAGTGCCCATGACAACAATGAGAATAGCGCTGATGATACCAATGGGACTAGTGCTCCTGACAACAATGAGAATAGCACTGATAATAACAATGGGACTAGTGCTGATGCCAACAATGAGAATAGCACTGATGATAACAATGGGACTAGTGCCGATGCCAACAATGAGAATAGCACTGATGATAACAATGGGACTAGTGCCGATGTCAACAATGAGAATAGCACTGATGATAACAATGGGACTAGTGCCGATGCCAACAATGAGAATAGCACTGATGATAACAATGGGACTAGTGCTGATGCCAACAATGAGAATAGCACTGATGATAACAATGGGACTATTGCTCATGACAGCAATGAGAATAGCACTGATAACCATGGGACTAGTGCCCATGACAACAATGAGAATAGCCCTGATGATAACAACAGGACTAGTGGTGATGATAACAATGAAAATAGCTCTGATGATAACAATGGGACTAGTGCTCATGACAACAATGAGAATAGCCCTGATGATAACAATGACTATAGCTCTGATGATAACAGTGGGACTAGTGCTAACGAGAACAGTGAGAATAGCGCTGATGACAACAATGAGACTAGTGCTGATGACAACACTAATGACAACAACGAAAATAGCGCTGATGATAACAATGAGACTAGTGCCGATGACAACGAGACTAGTGCCGATGACAACGAGACTAGTGCCGATGACAACAATAAGAATATCGCTGATGATAACAGGACTAGTGCAGATGGCAAAACTGTATGATTAAGAGACTGTTACTCGGGGTCCGCACTGCTCATTCATAGGAGACACTGTCCTGGACTCACATGCCTCTCATCAGTGTGCACACTGGTCTTTAGCCATATTCCTCCAACAGATTCTAGCACATTATTACAGGTTAATATGTTCCTTGTGAGGCCTCCTGACTCCTGCCATTGGGATTTAAGTTCTGCCACTATGTTGATTATAATTCCAGTGCTGGAGCATTGTGCTTTTGGTTACACAAAGCCATCTCATGCTTTACCTGTACTTGTTTGTTTTTGTGAGTAACGTTAAAGGAGCCAGTATGCGCTGTGGAAAGGGCTTTTCGGTAACAACAAGCATTTGCAATGCAATAGATCTCGCATTTACGCGAGTTTGACCTATTGGCATTGTAAATGACAATGGCTTTTATTTATGTTTCAAAAACCAAAACATAAATAAAAGGCAATGTCATTTACAATAAAAATAGCTCTAACTCTCGCAAATGCGAGACCTATTGCATTGCAAATGCTTGTTTAACTTTGAAACGACTTTATCTTATTTTATTTATGTTGTGTGATATACATAGCAAAGTTTTCAGGGCTCGGTTCGTGCACCGGCTGGAAGATCCGTGCCAGATCCTCGGCTCTGCCTGCAAACATATTGGCTTGCCCACCTCTACAGTCCCGTTGTTTAATTATCCCTTTTTTTAACTCTCCCTTTCTTCCACCATTTCTCTACTCTCCCCAGCTCCCATCTTCCTTCCTTCCAGGCTCCCTTTCTCCCCACTGCAAATCTTCCCTCTCCGTTTAAGCCACTCCCCTTCTTTTCTCCCTCCCGTTCACTCTCCCTTTCTTCCCTTCCTGCCTCACTCGCTTTCACGACGTCTCCATTTCTCCTCTCCCCCTTTCTTCCACCCACTTCTTTCTCGTGCCATGTTCTGAAGACCTTATCTGAAGCACTGGATACTGCGTGACGGTCGGAAGAGGCTCACATAACTGCCAGTTATGTGAGCCTCTTCCGTCACGCAGTATCCATTACCTACCTCGTCCGTCTCCCTCGTCACAGTAACCATGGAGCACCCTGTGATCCGGACACAGCATTCACCCAATCAAAAAGGTCCTCACCCAAGATGGTCGCCCGGCAGGAAGTACCTGCCGCCTGACCTATAAGGGTGGGACCTAGACAGGAAACATCCTGTTTTTTTCTCTGTGTTCCGACTGGAAGACCCTTCTACTTCTACTGTACGGGGCGGTTTGTAACTCCGGCTCGGTAAGTATTGTTTTTATTTTTACATTTTTGGGGTCTGCTATAGTGTCCCCGTTTGTCTTGTGCATCCGCCGCTCCCTGGGGCGGCGGTTTGCTTGCACCGCTCCGCGCCGGCGATGGGAGCGGCTGCCTTTCATGTTTGCACATTTGTGCGGCCGCTGCTCCCACGCTGAGCGCTGGGAGCAGCTGCCTTCCTCGGCTTGTCCGCCCCCGCGCTGAGCGTCTGGGGAGCGGCTGTGATGCCTTGTCTACCGCGCTTCTGCCTGTGCGCTCCTGTGCGGGTGTTGCCTGTCATCCCTTCTGGGTTTCTTGTGGGCTTACCTGCTCCCTGCTTCACGGATCTACGATCGCCACTGGCGGAATTTCTCCGTTTGGTTTTCTTCCCGGGGGTTTCTCCCTGATTCCTGTGAAGGGGGTTCTGTCCTTGAGTTCCTCCGGGATGGGTTTTTGCTTGGGCTGTCGGTCTCTACCCTCCGCAGCCAGTGGTCTGTCATTAAGGATCTCTGGGAGTCCTCTCTCGTTCCCTTTGAGGCCTTGGCTTCGCGCCTTCTGCGCAGTTTCTTTCTTCGGTGGCCTGTCGTTGCTTCTCCTGTCCCTCCCTGGGATCTTCCCTTGGTCCTTCATGCCTTGCAAGATTCTCCCTTTGAGCCTCTCCCTTCAGTCTCTCTGGAGTTTCTCACCCTGAAGGTTTGCTTTCTGGTGGCCATTACTTCTGGCCGTCGTTTGGGGGAACTTGGGGCCTTGCTTTGTCATTCTCCCTTCTTACGTTTTTTTCCTGACAAGGTGGTCCTTCGTCCTGACCCGGCTTTTCTTCCCTAGGTTCCCTCGGCTTTTCATTTGTCACAGGATATTGTCCTGCCTGCCCTTTTCCCTTCCCCTTCTACTGATGAGGAAATTCGGCTCCATTCCCTGGATTTGACCAGGGCTCTGGTGATCTACCTGGAGCGTACTGCCTCCTTTCGCCAGGTGGATTTTTTGTTTGTTACCTTTGGTGTTGCCCGGCAGGGTCATCGCCCTACCACGGCCACTCTTTCCCATTGGGTGCGTTCCACTGTCTCCCTGGCCTACCGCCATTCAGGAGTGTCCCTTCCCCCGGTTGTTCAGGGTCGGTCTACCCGGGGTTTGGCTTCCTCCTGGGCTTCCTTCAAGGGGCTTCCCTTAAGGATCTTTGTGCTGCGGCTACCTGGTCCTCCCCTCACACTTTCGTTTCCCATTATCGGTTGAGGATGGGGAGGTTTTTTCTGGGGATTTTGGTTCCGCTGTCCTTGCGGCTGTCCACTGATTGTGTTTCTTGTCTGCATTGATTAAACTTTGTGTTTTTCTGGCATCTTGGTGTCTGTTCCTTGTTCGTCTTTCGCTTGGGTATACGCTCCATGGTTACTGTGACGAGGGAGACGGACGAGGTAGGTAATGACTCGGTTACTTACCGGTAATGTTCATTACTCCGAGTCATAGTCTCCCTCGTCACAGTCTTATTCCCTCCCCGCCCGCCCTTGCTGGTGGGGGGACGAACAGTGGTTTTTTGCTTTATATTTCAGGATGTTTCCTGTCTAGGTCCCACCCTTATAGGTCAGGCGGCAGGTACTTCCTGCCGGGCGACTCATCTTGGGTGAGGACCTTTTGATTGGGTGAATGCTGTGTCCGGATCACAGGGTGCTCCATGGTTACTGTGACGAGGGAGACTATGACTCGGAGTAATGAACATTACCGGTAAGTAACCGAGTCAGTTTTGGAGGCGTAATATGGAAGATTGCTTTCAGTTCTGTGCACCTCACCTGGCATATCTCTGGAAATTCTGGAAACCCCGTCTCTATGAATAAAAAACAAAGCAGGCTAGCCACAGACAGACAGTCAAAAGGGGGCATACTGGTTTGAGCATATGTGCATGCTGTGTGTTTATGATGAGTATTTATGATGGTCTCAGTGTGGCCCATTTGTGAACCGCACTACAGTTATTCATTTTCAGTTCTCTTCAGATCATTATTCAGATCGCGGTGCCATTGCTTCCTGCACCCATTTTACTCCTTTAATTATTTGTTGAACCTAGTTTGTGTGCATGCCTGCATGGGAGGGTCGCTTGTCCCTAGATTGAGATTGAGCACTGGTACGCAATGTACTTTGGTCATTGGAGGCCGGTGCAGGCCGTTCTTCTTTACGGTTGCATTACAAAATAAATGCGTCTCTCATTCGGCATTTTACTCCTTTCGGCATTTCATTTCTTTCCTCTAATCAGCTTCCCGTTATCTCCTCATTGAAGACAGCCCAGAGGAAGCGGTTATACAGTCTCCCTTGAAGACTGTATAACCGCTTCCTCTGGGCTGCTCACAGCACTCCCGTCGCCATTTTAACTACCTGGTAAGGTGGTAAGCCCTGTTCATTAAGCGTTTTTTTCCTGGATTGTGGGTGTACGAGGAGGCAAAATGATGCGCTCTGGGAGTATAGTGGCCTTAATGCGCTGCCACTTGGAGTATATTGTGCGCAAGATGCCTCTGCTTGCTGCCATTACGTTTGGATCTATTCAGGGCTCCCAAGCCACGATGAGTGGTATGTGCCAATTCTTGTGACCCTCTCAGTCTTCCTGCTAAAACGGCACGCGGTTAGCATGTAGATTAATTGTACAGTTGTGAGTGTACCGCTTATTGAAGAAAATCTTATTTCCTTATTGTGAGGAGGGTGTAGTGTCTAGAACACGCATTTACTAGCAGGTCACCATGTGGCAGTGGGCACTCGCAGTCGCATTCCGACGCGCTGCGGCCTACAGTGCCTGTGGATTTTCCTGCGCCCGTCTGCAGAAGGGTGATAGTGAGGTGGTTCACGTCATCGGCAGTGGGGCCCAGACAGGGCGCAATGACACACCAAGGACCCAGTGACACTCGGCCGGCGGCGCCCGCGCACGTACTCCCGTTTGTGGCCTCAGGCTCAGGATGACGCTTGGCTGTGCCCTGGCATTCCGGAGGGGTTGCCTGTCACGGCGACTTGAAGACAGGCAGGCCAAATAAATGACTAAAGATAGTTGGCGGGAGCACTGGAAATGCGGTCCCAGCCCTGCAACCTGGGAATTTGAACCCACTGATGACCGGTCCCACCACAGAAGAATAGTAGGCGCCACCACTAGGCCTGGAGACTGGTAGGTCTCCTTTTATGAATGAATCAACAATCACTGCAATTAACCATGGCAACAGGGAGATTGAGTCAGTCAGTAGTAAGTACAGTACTCACGGTGACGACGAGTTCTGAAGACGACTTGTCGACTACTGTACTGAGCATGTGCACGAGGCCAGCCCAGGTCAGGTGTCTCTGCTCCGGACCGTCACGCCCTGAGGGGGGAGGGACAGCAGGGCAGGCTGAACAGCCCAGACAGCAACGGTAGAAATGGCCAATCACTGCATGCCTTCGCAATAAGTCATGACAGTGATTGGCCATACTCCGTTGTTAGAGCCTACGCCCACCCCCCCCTCTGTTGTATTCCTCTTAGGGTGTCCATAAACGGGCTTTCCAGTATCATGTCCTTATATAGGCACAATTCGCCCTGCCCTTATATAGGCATAAAATCCCAGCCCTTATTTAGGCATTAAACCGTGCACTCCAAATACAGGCATGGTCTCCGACATCCGTCCACCCTAACGTCACAACGAGTTCTTGAAGAACAGACCCTTAGGCTGCGGGAGTTTCCCTAGCCCAGGACTATTGATTTCTTCAAGGTCTCATATATTATGCATGAACCATTATTCCTTAGGGGTTCATTCATGACGTCTTCCGCTGTCCGACTCACGTCAATGCTAACATTCTGAGGTAATTCTCAGGTATAAATATACCTTCCCTAGCCCCTGTAAATCAGAGGAGACCTCAACTTCAGAGGATCCCGTTTCCCGGCCTGACGCACTGAGAAGACGCTGTCATCCCTGCACGCAGAGAGTCCAGCTTCCAGTGATCTGACTTCCCTTGCGGGGTGTTGGAGTTCGAGTCTGGCAAGAGATTCCTACCTCTCTCATTCTTCAGGTATGGAGCTGACTAGAACCTAGAGGGACTCTTGGCATACTAGGCATACTAGGCTTAACATACTCTTAGTATACTATAGTAAGGAATACTTCACCTACTTCATACCTCTCCCTACACCTAGGACAGGTTAGGTACATTGGGGTAGAACTAGATTAGAAACGCATCGTATGAGTACTCGCATTTTTAGTCTGTGTTATTTATGTAACAGCATATGTACTAAAAGATAATGCTCTCGCAGTATTATTTATTTCTACTGCTCACTCTGTACATTATTTATCTCGCATACTGTCTTGTGATCGTAACAGCACATTTTACTTACACCAGAAACAAGACTGTTCAATAAATCTTTTATTGAAACGCCCGTCTGTTCTTTCTGTGTAAATTTGAGGAAAACTAAGCATGCACGACTGAGCTGAGTGAAATAGTTATCTATTGTTTCCACGACTCTGGGACACGTTCTGATTCTAAAGGGAAACACAGTGGTCATGTTTTGCGGCTGCCAGAAACTACTCCCTTCTTGTTGTCAAGGAGTTTCTAGTGGCCTCTGAGCTAGCTGGCACAAGTAATTAAGTTTAATATACTCGATAGGGACATACTGACCTTAGTCCTATGTCAAACCTATAGGATATATTATTCCAATGCGCAGAGCCTAGTAGGGAAATAGGAGCTACACTACACCTCACCTCATGTGCGCTGAGAGGCCGCTGCTGGCGCAGTGGCAACCCCTCTCAGCCAATCCTGGCGCTGCTGGAGCAGCGCCAGGATTGGCTTAGCAGGGATACTCGCCACCCATTAGGAGACCGAGGGCTGCGGCATTGATCAACCCTCGCTCTCCTAATGTGCAGCAGCCGCCAGCCAGAGCAAAGACTAGTGCGCATGTCTGGGCTGGTCGGAGAAATTCTCTGACCCAAACCCAACATGCACACTCGTGCTGCTGTGCGCAGTGTGCGCTCGGCTCGACCACCCCCTGCTGACAATGACATGTCAGCCACGATGCCGACTCAACCTGCTGGCTGCCCCGCCCCACCCCCTTCAGACAGAGCCTCTGAGCTGACGGCCTGTCTGCCTCGGGCCCGGGATAATCGGGATTAAAAGCTTTAGCGTTACTTAGCGGTCTAAATAGAAGTGGGTCAACGCCCCAGCGCCCTAAGGGACGCACCGCCACTGGTGTGTTGCTCTCCATATGCACCGACGGCGCAGCGCCTCATCTGCCTGTCTCAGACTCCCTTTTGTGGGGACTGTAAACTTGTTTATTGTGGGTGCCATCCATATCTCTCTACCCACCAGAGACTCCATAGAAACGATTGAGATTTTACCATGCAAGACGCTGCATTCATGGTCATCTTTCTCCCCAATTTCCGAATGGGACCTACAGCGAGCAATCTCTATGGTAAAACCCTTGAACCATCTTCAGGATGCCATTGGAGGTTCTATTTGCAAATCTCTTGCCACACTCTTACTCCCCATATGGACCAACATGGTCAACACCTCTCTCAAACAGGGCATATTTACAGAATGACTAAAAGTTAGTCAAGTCTCTCCTCTCTTGAAAAAACAATGGGGCATATTATCTAGGAAGTGGGGGGGGAGAGGCGTTAGCCTCCTTGGCTTAACGCCTCTCATCGCCACTTCGGAAACGCAAGGCTGCACCATATTACCAAGGATATGGTGCAGCCTGGCGTTTCCCCCTGCGATGGCGCTAAGTCTCACGACTTAACGCCAACGCAGGCACCCTTGCACCAGAGTGCAAGTGTGTCTGCGAGCAGGGAGGTTTGTTTATGTACAGGAAGGTGTCCCTTCCTGTAAATAAACAAACCTAAAATGCCATTTTGTAACTTACAAGTGTGCTGCTTCATGCAGCACACATGTAAGTTACAAAATTGCATTTAAAAAAAAGGTTTGTTTATGTACAGGAAGGGACACCTTCCTGTACATAAACAAACCTTGGCATTTTGCTTTTTCCATGTGTGCTGCACAAGGCAGCACACATGGAAAAAGCAAAAATGAGGAGAAATGGAGCATTTCTCCTCGTATCGCCATTAAGTTCGGCGCTGCCACCTATTATCGCCTCTCTTGATAATAGGTGGCAGCGTCGAAGTGAATGGGTGTTGCGGTGGAACGCCCACCGCACCACCCACTGCACGCCCCTTTCACGCTAAGTTTAGCGTGAAAGCGGCACTATTACCAAGGCAGCGTTAAGCCACTTAACGTGGCTTTTAGCCACGTTATGTGGTTTAACGCTGCCTTGGTAATAGGAGCACTGACCCTATCGCCACCACAACGTCACAAAAAGTGACGTTGTGGTGGCGATAGGGGCTTGGTAATATGCCCCAATGTCTTGATCCAGAGAACATGAGTAACTGCCGCCCAGTCTCCACACTTCCATTTTTAGGCAAAGTCATTGACAGTTGCGTAGCCACCCAACTTGCTTCCCACATTTAAACAAACAACCTCCTAGACACTCGCCAATCACGTTTCCGCCAGGGCCACAGTAAAGAAACTGCAATCCTAACAAATATTCAATGAATCCCTTAGGATCCTCGACTCCAATAACTCCTGCCTCCTGGTCCTCCTGGATTTATCCGTTGCATTCAACACTGTCAACCGTCTGGACCTCCTTCATATTCTAAAACGATGCATGGGATGTGGAGGCACAGTCCTCAACTGGTCCTCCACATATCTAACCAATCGTTCCCAAATTGTGAAAAGGAGTAACTCATTCTCCAGACCAGTCAGCGTACATCAAGGGGTCCCGCAAGGCTCGATCCTCCCCCCAACCCTCTTTAACCTTGACCTGGAATCACTATGTGCGATTCTCAGAAACTCTGGGATTCTCTTCTACCTCTACGCCGACGATACCCGAATGTACATTAAAAAAATCTCATCCCCAGAAGACGTTGCCTTGCTTTCAATCACGCTCTTAAAGATTCAAAACTGGATGTCTAACCACCATTTAAAACTCAACCCAACTAACACAGAATTTATTTTCATTTTGCCTCTGAAATCAAAAACACCTTGTTACATTCCACTTGCACGTGCTATGTTTATTTTCCTTCTGATCCCGGTGTCCCACTGGAGTGTTCAGGCGGAACGCTGAGGATCAGATGGTGTTGTGTGCAGCTGCTTTCTAGTGGCTGTTTTGCTGTCACTGCAATAAACATCTCTACAACTTCTTCGCCTGGATTCCTGAATTTAATATTGGCGACGAGTTAAAGGAAACTCCCTGCCATCTTCGCGACACAGGAGCGGTAGTTTCCTTTTGCCCACGGAGAATTACTTATTTCAAATATTCGGGACATTTCACTCTATGCTTCAACGTCGGATCGTGTGCTATGCTATTTTCCTGGATTTCAATCGGATGCTGATCCACCGTGGATTTCTACATTTTTGGTATCGTTGATTTACTTTTGCGATCTTATTCTAAAGTTTTAAAAGACGTTTACCGTTAACTGTCACGCACTGCCTGCTCCTGCTGACAGTCACGCGCGACCTGCGTCTTAGGATTACATCGACCAGACTCTCTGTATCGGACGTTCTCTCTGACCGCCGCACGCCGCACGTTGCACGCTAGACGTGTTACGTCATAGCAGCCATCTTTAGTGAGGCACTGTCAGTTTTTTGTGCCAATACGAATGTAGAGTCTGCAACGGATCTTCACTTCGTTTTATGTGCCGATGTGTTTGATGAGTCGGCAACGGAATGCCTACGGTACTGGAAACTCCCTTTGCTAGTGTTTTCATTAACGGATTTCCAACATTTTTTTTTGTTGTACAACTTTCCTTGTAAGACTACAGTTTTCATGTTTTTCCGATTCAATAACAGCAGTTTTCAATACTTGTGGCAATATCTTCGGAGTGTCAACTCTCACCAAGTACTTTCTCAGTTTTGTTTTCCACAAAATTGAGTTATACATTTTAACAACTGTTTGCAATACTTGTGGCAATACCTTTGGGGTATCAATCATCACCAAGTACTTTCTCAGTTTTGTTTTCCACAAAAATTGAGTTCCATATTTTTCATTCTGGTCTATTTAGTGAAGGTTCTGACTGTGACAGTTCCATAATGCAATTCGACCCTCCAGCAAAGTTCCTTCAAAATAAAGGAGAACCCCCTATTCCTTGGACAAGATGGAAGGAGGAATTCTATACTTATATGAAGGCAATGGATGGAGAACGGATGGGGGCAGAGCGGAAAAAAAGTATTTTCCTACATTGTTTGGGTTCCGAGGGTCAAGTTGTGTTCAGGACCCTGCCACAAGCTACTTTACCTAGTGGTCAAGGTGACATGGATGTATATAAAGAAGCCATACTGAGAATAGAATTAAGATTCAAACCTACCAGTAGTGTGGCTTTGAACAGGTTCAAATTCTATACCAGAGCTCAAAAAGAAGATGAATCATTTGATGAGTTCCTCACTGCTTTAAGAGGTTTATCTATGCATTGTAACGTTGGTCAAATATCAGACAAAATGATTAGAGACCAAATTATTTTACATGTGAGATGTAAGAAAACCCAGGAACAACTCTGGGTTATGGGTGATCCCAAATTGGAGGAAGCGATTTCCACTGCCAAAGCTTTAGAACAATCAGAAAAATGGATGTCTACTGTTAAAAATGTAACTCAACATGTGAAGGTGGAGGATGAAGTGTGTGCACTCAAGCGTGCGGAGGTTGGGAAGCGTGTCGATGATTTTCGTTCGGATAAGGGTAATATCAATGGGGGTGCATGGCGGGCAATTTCTGGTGGCAATGCCAAAAGGTGGGACAGAACAGATAAGCCTATTTCACATTTTTGCTACAGATGCGGGAGTAGCTCCCATTTAGCTTTGTTTGGAGGTTGTCCTTCTATTAACAGAGAGTGTGTGAAGTGTGGTCGTATGGGGCATTTTGCTTGTGTTTGTAAAAATTCTAGGAAAAGTTCGGTCAAAATTCAGGGAGAGTCTCTTGCACGTTGGATTCATCTAACAATAAGTCTGTTGGTGTATGCAGTTGTGGATGTGATTCCCACAAAGGTATTGTTGTTTCTATTCAACAAAGGGGAGCTGTTGCTGTTTCGTCTGATCAGAACACACTTTTCCCCCCAAGTGTAATGTGACTGTAGCTGGAATAGATTTGTCATTAATGGTAGATTCAGGGTCTCCTTGGACCATTGTGTCTCGTGAGAACTTCACGGAGAAATTCCAAGGTATTTGTTAGTTCAGGTTCTTTGGTTCCACCTGATGTCATAGCTGAAAGTTTTGATGGTACTTTGATTGATTTAGATGGTTTTGTGGAAGTTGATTTAGTGTTCAAAGATAGGAAAGCCCTAGTTAAATTGTATGTTGCAGCCAAGGGCGTAAATGTACTAGGGTGGAGAGACCAGTGGAAGTTAGGTATCATCCTCAATCCTTGTGCTACTGATCCTGTGCAAGTGTGCGAAGTAGCTGAAATTTCCCAAGTGCTGTCTGTGGATGTGAATGCGTGTATTGAAGAGGTGACACGCCGTTTTCAAGATGTTTTTTCAGAAAATTTAGGGAAATTGCGTGGCTTTTCCCATAGAATCAGACTTAAGGACAACTCTATTCCAGTGAAACAAAGATTACGAGGAGTCCCCATAAATGTGAGAGAAGAACTGAGAGGGGTTTTGGACGCGCTTGTGAGTGAAAGTATAATTGAGGAGATTGAATCTGCAGAATGGGTTTCTCCCATTGTTTTGGCGCGCAAGGCAGATCAACAATTGAGACTGTGTGTTGATTTGAGGGCACTTAATTCCAATATTGTCATTGACTGTCACCCACTTCCTAATATCAATGAAATGGTTTCTATGTTGGAAGGTGCTAACATCTTTTCGACCCTCGACCTCAGGTCAGCGTATCACCAAATTGAACTGGCTGAGGAATCCAAACAGTTGACTGCATTCATCACCCCGCAAGGCCTGTACCAATTCACCAGGATGCCTTTCGGACTTGCGTCAGCTGCTTCTGTCTTTCAAAGAGCTATGTTCCATATTTTTAGAGACATTGATCGTTTTGTTAAATGTTTTCAAGACGATATTTTGTTTTTTTCAAAAAATGAGAGTGATCACATGGTGCACCTCACGGAAGTATGTAGTAGATTGCAACATTATGGTCTCACTCTCAAAGAACGAAAATGTAAATTGTTTAAGAAGTCTGTGGAGTACCTTGGTCACACTCTTTCGGGTGATGGAGTAGTTCCTAAAAAGTCCAATGTGGAAGCCATTGTGTCTGCGCCTGCTCCCACTGATAAGGACCAATTGTTATCTTTCGCAGGCATGTGCGAGTATTATAGTAAATTCTATTGACAATTTTGCTACCAAAATGGAACCTTTGAGAATTTTGTTGAGGTGCAATGTTTCATTTGTGTGGTCTAATGTCCAACAAAAGGCTTTTGACAGCATTAAGAGTAATGTAGTGAAGGCTCCAACTCTTAAGCCATTTTGTATTGGTAAAATATGTGTAATCACTGTGGATGCCAGTTTATATGGTCTGGGAGCTGTGTTGTCTCAGAAGTGTGGCAAGGAGGAGTGGAATGTGTCTTTTGCTCCTCGCACTTTGAATGAAACTGAGCGCAGGTATGCTGTTATAGAGAGGGAACTCCTTGCGTGTGTTTGGGCAGTAGAGCACTTCAGGAATTATGTGTGGAGTTGCATATTTGTCCTAAGAACAGATCATAAGCCTTTGGTTAACATCTTGGCCCTAGGTGGTGGGTGGAATTCTACAGCACGCATCGCCAGATTGGCTTCAAAGCTCCAAGAATATACCTTTACTGCTGAATTTGTGCCAGGAAAGAAGAATGTCACTGCAGATTGTCTTTCCTGTTTGCCATGCCAGTCTGTTGAAACGTCTGTTGTGGGTGAAGTTGACATGGTGGCCGGGATCAGAGATGTTTTTGACGGGGAATTTTCCAGTATTTCTGAAGAGTTGTGGAGACGGTGTGAGGAGGCGGATGAAGTGTGGAACGTAGTGAAAAGTTTTGTGGTGGATGGTTGGCCTAAGAGAAGCGATGTAAGACCGGAATGGGAATGTTTTTACAAGGTGGCTGAGGAACTCGAGGTGGAGGGTGGTTTGTTGTTAAAAGGTGGTAAATGTATTCCTCCAGACGGTGTCCGTGATGTAATTCTCAGGTTGGCTCATAAGGAGCATCCTGGTATGTCGTCTATGAAACGTTTGGTGAGAATCCATTTTTGGTGGCCAGGCATGGACCGAATGGTTGACAGAATAGTGAGGGAATGTGATGTGTGTGCGTCTAGTAAAAAGATGTTAAAGGTTAATGTTCCACCTTTGAAGAGCGTGGAGTGGCCTGTTTTGC
Source organism: Calotriton arnoldi (assembly GCA_963921515.1). Classification (NCBI taxonomy): domain Eukaryota; kingdom Metazoa; phylum Chordata; class Amphibia; order Caudata; family Salamandridae; genus Calotriton; species Calotriton arnoldi. The sequence continues at coordinate 2,440,185 of CAWUFW010000136.1, forward strand.
CGTGGCAAAAACTTGCCTTTGACATTTCTGGTCCTTTTAATTTTTTGCCAGTAGACCTTCGTTTCGCTTTAGTTTTAGTCGACTATCACTCTAAGTGGCCCGAAGTCAAGTTTGTTCCACATCCTACTACTGGTGCTGTAATTGAGTTTCTTAAGGAGGTATTTGCTAGGGAGGGTTGTCCTTCCACACTGGTCACTGATAATGGAGTGCAGTTAACTTCTAATGACATGGAAGTTTTTCTTAATCACTGTGATATAAAACATGTTACCACATCATTATATGAACCCCACAAAAACGGTCAAGTGGAAAGATTTAATCGTGTTTTGAAGGGTTTTGTTGTGGAGGCACATGCTTCAGGGAGTAACTGGAAGAACATCTTGAGGGAAAAGTTGTGGATGTATAGGATTACCCCGCATGCTAGTGATGCAGCGCGTACAATAAAACTATTCTCCTCCTAGGTCACTTATTGGTAAATCCAGGGGCAAACTATATTTTCTCACATCCACATGACGATGGGGCCCATAAACATCGCCTATCACACACGCACACACCTGGATTTCCTTTACACTTTTACGAAAATCTGTACTCCTAGGAGAAGCATGAGAACTAAATGGAAAACACCATTTATGTACCGCTGGAAGGAGCCGGGATATCTTATTACCTAAAACTATCGTTTTCTTTTCAGTTATTTCTTAAGATATTCCTGCTCATTGTTTTGTCGATGAATCATCCATGTAAGAAATTAGTCCATAGTGATTAAGACCAGCTAAATCACATTAACCAATTACTGGTGTCACAATCATTTAGTAAAATAACCACTGAGTCGTTTGATTTAAAGAATCTTAAATTTTATATAATTTTAAAAGCATGAGAAAGAATTTAAACTTTTTATTCAATTATTCATTCATTATTAATTCAAATATTTATTAAGCATAATCAATTTTATTGCAGAAAGGAAATTTTTGTCATGAAGCAAACCCTAATTACCTGCCTACCTTCCTAATTTAGCCTAATGATTTCTAACCTAAGTTTAAGAATTAAAAATAACCTGATTCTCATACTCAACTGGAAAATTAAGACAGCAACAGAAACTTCAGCTCGTCAGCATCAGCTACCTGCAACCCGTCTCATCTAACAGTCTTTCAGCATCTCCCGCTCAGTAATGGATCGATCAGGACCACCAAGCACTGGAAGCCACCAACACCAACACGACTCTCCAACTCCGCTCGTGACTGTGACCCCCTCCCACTAAGAGTAGGCCCTCTTATACCCTAATTCTAACTTTGCTAACTAATTGTTGCAACATTAATAACACGCTTTTCTTTCATTGGTCCATGCATGTCATCTTATTCATTCTTTTAATCAAGTTCTCTCGGATCCAACGGGTCCTTGGATCATTTCCTTTCTCACAGTTCAAGACATGTTTCCATCCGCTTCGATCAGTACATTTGTAACTTCTTTCGATACATTCGAGAACTCTGCAGGCATTGTCCTTTCTCTTAAAATGGTTTCCCACGGTTCTTTGCTGATCACCACGGCACACTATCAGTTCAATTAGGTCACATCAGCCTTGACCATTCTCGCATCCTAGCCTCTCAGCAACATCACGAGGTTAGCTTTTCTCCAACTTTTCTCCCTTGTCACGTGTTTCCCCGCACTTGCGCACTTCATTAACTGGCAGCCATTTTATATCGCCACTCGTTTATACTTAGAAGCACTATTTTGAAATAAACAAAACATAATTAAAATAGAGAAACATAGCCTTTTCGTTTCCCTCCCGTCATCTACGTACCCCAATTAGTTATTACCTAGCAGAAAGCAACATTTAAGCTGTTCCTTACTTACCATCACTATTGTTTTTGCAACGACACATTTATTTTCTATGAAGCACAAATCATGCATTTATTATAAATTAGTACGCATTTATTTTTATGTTATAATTAGACACACAGACATTCGTTAATAGATTATTCAGCACATACACTTGCGATTACCCTTCCCACACGTACAGTGTTGATTAATACATTTAAACGAACATTTTATTAATTATTTATAAAATTTGTTAGGGGTTAAAACATTTTTATTTTCTCTGCTCCATCAACTCCCCCCTTTGGTGATTTTTAAATCACCACATAAAACCCAAGTTACACTTCTTTTTCAGGCAGCATATGTCTTTCGTCCTTTGCTTTTTGTTAGTTACAGATCTGTTTCCCTTTCATCTTGTCTTCTTGTCTCCTTATACATGCTTTCTTTCATTTTCTCTAACTCAATTTCACCCATTTCTCTCTCTCTCTCTTTCATTATTCTGTTATTTCTTTTTATCTTATTTTGTCTTACTTTTCTTTTTATACACGTTATTACAATTTTCAACACCATGGCTAACAATATTACTACAGTTGCTATTATTATAACTTTCCCTATCATTAGTCTACTCATTCTGGTCAACCAATTTGCTACTGAAGAAAACCCTCTACCAAGTTTTCCCAAGACACTTTCAACCTCCAGTGGAACTAGTTCTTTGTGCAAATTTGTAATATTTGTAATATACTTCTGTATATTTTCACTTTTATCAGGAATGTAAGTGCAACAATGTTGGACTTTCAGCATTCCACAGACTCCACCCTCTTTTGCCAAAAGAATATCAAGGGCAAGCCGATTTTGCATCACCATAGCTCTCATGGCAACCATTTCTGTATTTACCATCAAGAACCCTCCCGCAGTATCTGTAGACAAACGATCTACTACTGTGGATAACTTCCAATTTTAAATGCATTCAAAGATATTCCCACTGCTGGTATTAATGCTCCAAAAATATCACCTACAATTTCTGAAAAACTTTCCCTCTTTCTACGTGTAAAGCTATTAATCATCTTGTATGTTCCTTTTTCTTCTCTGTCCATATGAAAGATTTTTGGAAAGACCAGGCCTACATAGCAAGTTCCATACCAATGGTCCGGTAACCTGTAATAAGCTCTATTCCCACAAATATAATAGATACCTGGAAATATTGGATCTTTTCCACCTTTGAATCCCCAACCTCCCAGAATTTGATAATTGTCATGGCAGATACTGGAACCTACAAAGTAATTGTCATAGACTGTCTTATTTCTCCTAATACACAACTTTCCTGTTTGCGGCCAATCTAATGTCATTGCTGCATTTATCTTTTCCCTTCATGATTTCCTTCCTCAATCGTCCATAGATGTGTTCCTTCCTCTTTTATTGCTTCTTTTTGAAATTTCATTCTTCTTTCTTCAACCATTTCTAAAAATACCTTTTCTTCTTTCTTTAACTCACAGGTAAGGTTGTTATTAACTATTTCTTCTAAGGTTAATTTTCTATGTTCTAGAAAGAATTCTCCTAAAACTTTTGCTGGTTTTACTTTGTTAAGTTCTGGTACTACTGGAACGTTTGCAAAAATCTTATCTATATCAGTATAATAACATTCTAATCTACCTGTTTTATAAAATAAACTTGCTATTACACTACATGTTATTCCATAAGTTAGAGGTAGGTGATGATAAGTCACACCTTCTGACACTGATGCAGGCAACTGCATACAAACATAACAATCTCTCACATCCATTGTCTCTACATATTCGTACAACAATTTTGTAAAAACATTTTTAGAAAAGTCTGTTACTGACTTATCCTTATGTAATTCTGCACTACTTCTTAAAATAACTGGTTCTTTAATATTAGTTTCTTTTTCTGGTTTAGTATCATTCTTTGCTTCTATTACAGCTAAACTAATAGGAATTGTGATTGCTAAAACTATCCATATGGTCATTAATAAACCTGTACAAAAGCAGCACATTTTACACCATCTTTTTACAAACTCACATTTATCTCTTCTATCCCTAGTATTTTCCATTTTGCTTTTATCTTTTTGTTTAAGTTTCAGAAAATTGTGTCACTACACCTCAGAAATGACTTAGATGCCACTCTGCTTTCAAAAAGTCTTTGCTTGGTACTTTCTTTTAATTCTCTCCAGAATTTTTTCGTTGTCACATCCGGTGATTTGTCACATCCAGTAGAATTGTCATGTCCGGCAGAAGCACTATAAGTCTTCACTTCAGGTTTGTTGCATCTCACCTTTTCCCATTCGACTTCTTAGTCTCTGGTTCTCGTGAGTGTTTTCTTCTTCTTTGTAATCCGTCAGTGCGATATACAGCCACTCAGGTGACTTATACTTTGCATTCACTTTCTTCGTTCTTTTAGACTTTTGTAGTCGTTTTCCACTTGGCTTTTCTTGTCCCTTTTGACTTGTTATTTCATTCACTTGTTCAGCACTTTCTTCTCCTGCTCTTATTATTCTATATCTCAATTTTCTTATATAGTTGCTGGGCCAATTATCTCCTTTTCTTGGCCTTTTGGCTTCACCTTCTTTTTCTTCTCTTTCTGAATTCCAATTTCTTTTTCTTGATTCAGTTTTTGCTTTCTCCTCTTCTCCACTCTCTTCAGTTTCGGTTTCAACTGTTTCACTATTGTCTCTTATTTTGAAGCTTATGATCTCGTCATCTCTTACTGGTGGATCTGTCTTCTCCTTCTTGTGTTCCCTTATTACTGTCCCTCCTCGGTGTTCTTCCGATTTGGTGTTTTCCTCACTTTCTACTTCTAAATTTCCCTGTTCTTTTGTTTCTCTATCTGTCCCTATTGCTCCTCGGGGTTCTTCTCGATTCTCTAACTTTTTGTGTACTTCTTTCCCTACTTCGTCTATTAATATTATTTCTGAAGGATTTCCACCATAACTTGTACTTGGTTGCTCATCTAGATCATTTTCTTGCTCATTTTCTTCTCTAATTGGTTTATAACCCCAAGTTCTCCTTCGAAATTCTTCACAGTTTGCAACTGAATCATCAGATCCTGAACTTGTGTCAGATATTTCCAGATGTCGACTTACAGGTCGATCTTCAGGTTCTGGAATTTCTGAATTTCTTTCTTCTTCTTCTTCCTCTTCTTCTCTAGAGGTGCTCGCAGTTGGGGTTTCCAGATGTCGACTTTCAGGTCGATCTTCAAGTTCTGGCACCCTTTCTCTTATTCTTGTTGTCCCAGCCGTTAAACTTTTATCCCACACTTCCAGACGTCGACTCACATGTCGATCAGTAGGTTCTTGAACTCTGATTGTGTGGCTGGCATGGACCCAGTTCTTCACTCCTGCACACTTGACTGCAGTCGTTGTCACTAGGATTACCTGTCGTGGTTCGTCCCAGCGAGGAACTAGACAGTTTCTTCTCCTGTGGATTTTTATACGGACCCAGTCTCCTGGATTCAAGTCGTGGGCTGGTTTTCTTTCAAGAGTGGTCGCATCCGGTCCAACCTGATGAAACACAGAACGCACCACATCAGCCAGTCCCTTGCAATAATCCAGTACTAGATCATCAGTTATAGTCAATAACTTGTTGACAGGTACTTGTGCTTGTCTCATTGCTCGTCCCATGATCATCTCATGAGGACTAAGTGCAGTTTTCTTTTCAGGGATGCTTCTGATGGTCATCAGAACAAGGGGCAGTGCATCTGGCCATCTGAGTCCTGTAGCTTGACACATTTTTCCTAATCTGTTCTTAATTGTTCCATTAATTTGCTCTACTACCCCAGAAGCCTCTGGTCTGTAAGCACAATGTAGTTTTTGTTTAATACTCAATGCTTCGCAAATCAATTGGATCAACTCATTTTGAAAATGTGTTCCTCTATCTGTCTCAACGGTGACTGGAAAACCATACCTTGGAATGAACTCTCGCAGCATAAGTTTTGCCACCGTTGTTCCATCATTCCTTCTAGTGGGGTATGCCTCCACCCAACGAGAAAACAAACAGACGACCACTAGAACATATTTTAGTCTGTTACAAGGGGGCATTTCGATAAAGTCTAACTGCATTCTAGTGAACGGACCTCCTTCTCGTCCTATTGTTCCTAGACTCACTACCGTCTTTCTTCCTAGGTTAAACTGCTGACAAATAAGACATCTTTGACAAAGGCTTTCAGCTATCGCTCTGAATTTTGGGTTATACCAAGTTTGTCTGAAAAGTCTGATCATTGCATCTCTCCCAATATGAGCTTGTCCATGGTACATCCGTGCCATGTCTGCAATCATGCTATCAGGCATAACTGGTCTTTCGTCTCTGTACACCCACACACCATTATTTTCCTGTCTTCTACATCCTGCTTTTATCCAGTAATTTTTTTCCTCATCATTTGCAGCTTCTTGTAACTGTCTTACTTCATCCCATGTCTCGACAGTGTTAGTAAAAAGCAAAGGAGAAGAGATATGCTCCCTTTCTCTATTTTTATTCAGGGACACCATGTTCTCTGCACAATATTTGGCGATCTCGTCAGCATAGTTATTGCCAACAGCTATGTAATCTTCGTTTTTCTTATGTGCCTTGCACTTCACTACAGCTATTTGTTTAGGCAGCTGTATCGCCTCAAGCAGCTTTTTAACAAAATCTCCATTTCTGATAGGTGTTCCTGCAGACGTCAAGAAACCTCTTTGTGACCAAATCTGACCGAAGTCATGTACGATACCGAAACCATATTGGCTATCGGTCACAATCGTGACTCGCACATTTCTTCCTAATTTACATGCTTGAATCAAAGCAATCAGTTCCGCAACTTGTGCAGACCTTATTCCTTTCAGACAAGACGCTTCCATCACAGTTGCCACTGTGCACACTGCGTAAGCTGCGCTTAAAACTCCTTCTTTCGTTCTCAATCATGAGCCATCTACAAACATGACATAATCTGATTCCTTTAACGGTTCATCTTTTATGTCAGCTCTTGGATTTGTGCAATATTCCAGCACATTCAGACAATCATGATCTACTTCGTCTTGTTCAATTATACTCTCTTCATCTGGCAATGATGTTGAAGGATTCACATTCATGCATCTATCTATGGTCACATTTTCAGCACTCAAGATTACTTTTTCGTACTTAGTCAGCCGACTATGTGTCATGTACTGTGTTTTTGTTCTTGTCAAAAGAACTTCTACTGAATGGGGAACATATACTCTCAGTGGATACCCCATCACTATACCTTCACTTTGTTCCAGACTTACACAAGTAGCAGCAACTGCTTTCAAACATCCGGGCAATGCTTTTGCTATAGGATCTAAAACAGCTGAAAAATAAGCAATTGGTCTTTTCATTGTTCCATGTTTTTGTACCAGTACTGAAAACGCACATCCATCTCTTTCACTGCAGTACAATTCAAAATCCTTCTCATAATCAGGCATGCCTAAAGCAGGGGCCTCACACAATTTCTTTTTCAACTCTTTGAAAGACTTCATTTCTTCGTTGTTTAACTCAAAAGGGTCTCTTACATCTTTCTTGGTCAACTTTTGTAATGGTTTTGCAATCAAATAGAAACCACTTATCCATTGTCGGCAATATCCAACCATTCCCAGAAACATTCTTACCTCGCTTTGCGTCATTGGTGCTCTCATTCCTTGAATCATTCTTACTCTTTCTGTCGCTATCTTTCGTACTCCTTTCTCAATTTTATGCCCTAAATATTGAACTTCTTTTTGGCAAAATTGCAATTTTGAAGGGGACACTTTATGTCCTCTTTTCTCTAGATGGTTCAGTAAAGCAATTGTATCACTTACACATGCTTCTTTTGTTTTCGATGCCACTAATAGGTCATCGATATACTGCACCATCACTGACTTTTCTGGCATTTTCAAATCTTCCTGAGATTTCTTTAGAATCTGATTAAAGATTGAGGGGCTTTCTGTATACCCCTGAGGAATTCGGCACCATGCCAAAATACGCTCTCCGAACCGGAACGCAAATAATGGCTGGCTATCTGGATGCAAAGGAATAGAGAAAAATGCGTGACACAAATCTATCACTGTGTACCACTCAGCTTCGTGTGGAATTTGATATAGAATTACTGCAGGGTTTGGCACTATTGGACAACAGGGCACAACTATTTTGTTGATCTTTCTCATCTGATCCTGTACTATTCTATATGTTCCGTTTGGCTTTTTCAGTCCCATAATAGGTGAATTACATGGACTGCTCATTATTTCTTTTAGAATTCCCTGTTCAATCATTTTATTTATTACAGGAGTTATTCCTTCAATTATTTCTGGAGTTAATTTGTACTGTGGCGTATTCGGGTAAGTTGTTCCTTCTTTTACTGTTACTTTTACGGGATCAACTTCTTTCATTAATCCAATATCTTCTCCTGTAAAATCCCACACACTTTCTTTCACTGCAATTTTTAGTTCTTCTGGAAGTTTTTCTGCATCAAATGCAGGAAACAACCCATTCATTTCAGGTTCCTGATTCATCAAAGTTACTTTATACAAGACATCTTCATCTGAGGTCTGAAATCCAATTCCATCTGGTGTACAATAAATTGTGCAATTCATCTTGCACAAGAGGTCACGACCTAAAAGATTTACAGGACTACAATCGCACACTACAAATTTATGCATTTTGCTAAAAGAACCAATTTTTACTTCCACTAATTCAGTAAGTGGTGTTTTAATCTGCTGATTGGCTACTCCTACCACTTGGATGCATTCACCTGAGAGAGGAAGGTTTGGAATTTCCACTGATCTAACAGTAGAACGGGTAGCTCCAGTATCGACAAGGAATGTTACATTTGCACCATTCACTTCTCCATCCACAAAGGGACCAGACTGATCTACCTCTAGAGTTGCGCCAAGTACGCACTCTTTCCCCTCTCTTGGGCACCGTCAGAAACTTTCATCCGGCTCATCCTCACTCTGACGCAACCAATACTGAGAAATGTTAGCTGCTCGCGGCAACTGTGTTACCTGCTCTCCTCCGTAGAATCCTGTTTCTGTACTGTATCTTTGCTGGTTAACAGTGTTGGGAAGTGGTGGTTGTGGCACCTGACTTTGTTGAACAACTACCTCATTCTGCACCTGTGGAGTTAATGATTGATTTTCCGGATTAGGTTTAGGTGGGAACTTACACTCGTTTCTCCAATGCCCTAATTTTCCGCAATTATGACAGGGCCATTTCTTCTTTGCCTCCTCTAGACTCACTTGACCTTTCCCTTTACCTATATTAGGTCGCATTTTATTCTGTCCTGTTTCATTCCCACTATTATTATCCAATTGAGCTTCTTGTTTTTCTGCCACTTTCACCTGTGCCCACATTGCCTTCTCTTTCAATTTAGGCTGTCTACTCTCAATATCATCACTGCAATACTTAGCATACCTCAGCACATCATCGACTGTGCCATTCTGCCAATTAATCATATGCTGTTTAATCATTTCACTAATCTCTGGTTTCAATCCAAACACAAATCTGTACACAAAATGACTCATATCTTTTTCACTTAATTCCTCATATCCACTATACTGCTTGAAAACCAACAACAACCTCTCATAATAGGCGTGTACAGACTCCTTACTTTCCTGTGTAGTTCTATCAATTTTTACCCAATCTGTCTCTTTAGGAGGAATCTTATTCTTCAAAAAGGTAATCACCTTATCATACTTCTTCATCACCTCAGGACCTGGAGCTCCTGTCTTAGGATCTCTTGGATATTCTGTAGTTGGCCAGTCAACTGTAATCTTACATTCTGACCACAAATCAGTTGGTACCACTATGTCAAATAATCCATCTAAATCTATCCACAACACCTTTGAAACCTTTACAAACCTCTCTACTTGTCGGTACCATTCAACTGGTTTCTCTCTTAGCTTCGGGAAGTCATTTGTAAATGACAGTATATCCTGCCTAGTCCAGGGAACATGCACATAACTACCACCTGGAGTTTCTCTCATAGGGTATTCTCTGGCAACAGGTTCCTTTTCAGTTATCATAAAAGCCAAAGAAGCTTTGTCTGTAGTTTTCTCATTCTTCTTTGTCCATCTAACCTTCCATCTGTCCACATCACCCCATTTTCTCAACAACACAATTAACTCTTTTATCTGTGTCAGCCTTCCTGCCGTGTTCAAATTTTCAATATCTTTTTCACAAAAGTCTACTCTATATGGTTTCTGCAACGTTTTCACTTTCGCAAAGTCTATTCCAATTTCACTGGCTACTTCTTCTAGTTTGTCATGTAAATTCTTTGCTCTCCATGTAATACTTTTGCACAGAAACATTATTTCATCATCCTGGTAATTTTTTATCTTTTCTGTACCAATCGTTCCTAGAATTAATTCTTCCATGTCAATTTTTAACCTAATTACATCTAATGGTTTTTCTTCTGGTTCTTTTATTTTAAATGCCTTCATCCACTCATTTAACTCATCAGGAGTTGGACCTATGGGTGTATTATTTAGTTCTACCCAATTACCACTCTTTTCAGGAGTCTCTGTTGCAGATTCTGCTACCATATGCATTTTCCTACCATTGCACTCATTCACAGTCAAATTTGTAGGTGGACTTGGTCTGTAAGTACTAGCCAAATTACTTGTACTTGCACTTTGTTCCATCCTTTCTTTTTCTCTCTGAAATTGTGAACTCATGGGAATCACTAAAGATCGTTCATCAATTTTCTGATTCTCAAAAACTGGTATTACTGGACTTATTGTTACAGGCACAGTAACTGCTTCCATATTTTTCGTTAATTCTCTAATCTTCTCAGTTAGTTCTTTTGTTGTCCTTGCTAATTCGCTTGCATTGTCGCTTTCTATTCCTTCATTTTGTGAAGTTCTCATTTGATCTTGTGACCTATTTATTTCCATTCTTTTTTTCGGACTTTTATTTCGCATAGTCTCTATTAGCGGCGCATTTGGTGTCACCACTGTAGAACTCTGCTGATACGGAGGTGGATTTCTATTTAAAATATCTTCCAGCAATTCATCATCTGTTTCGCTCTCATGCATATATTTCTCCCTCTCCATATGTTTCTTTTTCTCAGTCCGTTTTTTCTTAGTCTCTTCCTCAACTGTAAAAGCTGGAAACAAACCTCCTGTCATGTTAGCACATCTCCATCTTTTTATTCTATCTTCATGATTTATTCCCCACATTCTTCCAGGCATAAACTCATGATCTCTTAAACTTCTGAATCTCTCTCGCTCATACATCTCATCCTCCCATTCCGTCAATGCTTCAAACTGTGTCGGTCTAGGTCTAGGTTCTAGATTTGTCATCTTTTCTCTCAAATTTCGCAAAACCGCTACACTAAATGAACCATTCTCAGGGAAAGCTAAAGCACCATCATTCTTCGTATACTTTGCCCAATTTTCTAACCATATGCATGTATGATATCCATATTTCAGCATCATATGTGAAGCTGCTGATTTCGGCGGAGGAATTACTTGTCCCTCTCTAGTCACAACCTTTTTGTCTTTCTTAAAGAAATTCTTTATTTTTGTCGTCCATGACGTTCTCTCCCTTTCATACTCGTAATACGGCATGTTTTTCGATTTGTTTTTCTCTTTACACTAGCGCTGTTCTGTGTACGGAACTTCAACCAATTACAGCGCGACTCACACTAACGCACCAATCAGAACAATTCCCTTCGTCCGCGAACCAACCAATCCTAGCGCGGCACTTTTCTACGTCACTGTTCACGTGACTAGCGCACTATCCAATCCTTGCGCGGCACTGTTCCACGTCACTCCTGCTCTTTTACCCCTCCTTTACAAAATTTATCGGCAATTTTTCTTTTCACTGTTTTTTCCGTTAGTTACAACAATTAAAACAATTCCATAGTCTGATTCGCTAAACAAAAGTGACAGCTTTGTCCTTGTACACAAGAATCCTGTATTTCCAGTAGGCAGCGCTTACCTCTACCCTACCACAGAATTATTAACTCTCGCCGATAAAGTAGCACTTCCCTCTACCTTACCCTTCTTTCAAGCAAACAATTTACTCGTTTCTCTGGGGATAAGACACATGTGGAGATTAGGCTCCTGAGAATTAAGGCCAAAGTTTCACAAGAAAACGTGATTTGCTATTTCAGTTACACACCTTTCGTACAGAAAATCCCTAACATAACACAACCTGTGTTATTACCAAAATGAATTCAGACCATGTACCAAATTCCATGTGACTTCTCTTGCCACACGTGTTCCACTTCCTACATCCCAGAAGCGTGAAAACTCACATATAACATAACGCGACTCAACATATAGTGTTAGTCATCAAAAAATAATCAATAAACAATAATCACTAAACTAATCTATAGAAAACCATAACTCTGCTACCAAGAAATCTGATGCAGCGCGTACAATAAAACTATTCTCCTCCTAGGTCACTTATTGGTAAATCCAGGGGCAAACTATATTTTCTCACATCCACATGACGATGGGGCCCATAAACATCGCCTATCACACACGCACACACCTGGATTTCCTTTACACTTTTACGAAAATCTGTACTCCTAAGAGAAGCATGAGAACTAAATGGAAAACACCATTTATGTACTGCTGGAAGGAGCCGGGATATCTTATTACCTAAAACTATCGTTTTCTTTTCAGTTATTTCTTAAGATATTCCTGCTCATTGTTTTGTCGATGAATCATTCATGTAAGAAATTAGTTCATAGTGATTAAGACCAGCTAAATCACAATAACCAATTACTGGTGTCACAATCATTTAGTAAAATAACCACTGAGTCGTTTGATTTAAAGAATCTTAAATTTTATATCATTTTAAAAGCATGAGAAAGAATTTAAACTTTTATTCAATTATTCATTCATTATTAATTCAAATATTTATTAAGCATAATCAATTTTATTGCAGAAAGGAAATTTTGTCATGAAGCAAACCCTAATTACCTGCCTACCTTCCTAATTTAGCCTAATGATTTCTAACCTAAGTTTAAGAATTAAAAATAACCTGATTCTCATACTCAACTGGAAAATTAAGACAGCAACAGAAACTTCAGCTCGTCAGCATCAGCTACCTGCAACCCGTCTCATCTAACAGTCTTTCAGCATCTCCCGCTCAGTAATGGATCGATCAGGACCACCAAGCACTGGAAGCCACCAACACCAACACGACTCTCCAACTCCGCTCGTGACTGTGACCCCCTCCCACTAAGAGTAGGCCCTCTTATACCCTAATTCTAACTTTGCTAACTAATTGTTGCAACATTAATAACACGCTTTTCTTTCATTGGTCCATGCATGTCATCTTATTCATTCTTTTAATCAAGTTCTCTCGGATCCAACGGGTCCTTGGATCATTTCCTTTCTCACAGTTCAAGACATGTTTCCATCCGCTTCGATCAGTACATTTGTAACTTCTTTCGATACATTCGAGAACTCTGCAGGCATTGTCCTTTCTCTTAAAATGGTTTCCCACGGTTCTTTGCTGATCACCACGGCACACTATCAGTTCAATTAGGTCACATCAGCCTTGACCATTCTCGCATCCTAGCCTCTCAGCAACATCACGAGGTTAGCTTTTCTCCAACTTTTCTCCCTTGTCACGTGTTTCCCCGCACTTGCGCACTTCATTAACTGGCAGCCATTTTATATCGCCACTCGTTTATACTTAGAAGCACTATTTTGAAATAAACAAAACATAATTAAAATAGAGAAACATAGCCTTTTCGTTTCCCTCCCGTCATCTACGTACCCCAATTAGTTATTACCTATCAGAAAGCAACATTTAAGCTGTTCCTTACTTACCATCACTATTGTTTTTGCAACAACACATTTATTGTCTATGAAGCACAAATCATGCATTTATTATAAATTAGTACGCATTTATTTTTATGTTATAATTAGACACACAGACATTCGTTAATAGATTATTCAGCACATACACTTGCGTATTACCCTTCCCACACGTACAGTGTTGATTAATACATTTAAACGAACATTTTATTAATTATTTATAAAATTTGTTAGGGGTTAAAATTTTTTATTTTCTCTGCTCCATCACTAGCACAGAAGTCAGTCCTTTCAAATTGTTGAAAGGTAGAAATCCTGCGTCTCGCTTATGTCCCTGGTGGTTCAAGAGAAATTGGTGTTGTGTGGGTGAGGAGTATGATGTTAATGAAATAGCAGAAAATGTCTTGAGTAAACAGTGTAAATCCAAGGAACGATATGACAAGATTTGGAGAGCTAAACCTCATGAGTTTGCTGTTGGAGATTGGGTGAGAGTGCGCAAACCTGTGTATGAAGGCAAGGGTGCTCCGAGATTTGGTAAAGCCATGAAAATACATAAAGTGTTTTCCAACTCTATTGTGACTCAAGATGGTAAAGTATGGAATGTTAGAAATGTTTCCAAATGTTCTAAACCAGTGGAAAGCTATTGTAAGTTTGAGAATGACGATGGACATGACAGAAATGTCTTGTTGAAATTTAAGGTTCCTGAGAGTATTTATCCTCCGGAAGATGTGCTTCTTGAATCTCCTGTTATGTCAGAGTTGCCAGGAACCTCAGTTGCTTCCCATGTTAAGGAAGCTTGCAGGAATTGTCCTGCTCCCAAACGTTACATTGATTTTATTAAGTAACTACATGTTTATCCTTTTCTTTCTTCTTGTTTCCTTTCTTTCTTTCTTTCTTTTTCTGTTTTCTTTTCTTTCTGTTCTTTCTTTCTTTTATTTTTTTGTTTTGTTCAAGGGGAGAGATGTGTTACATTCCACTTGCACATGCTATGTTTATTTTCCTTCTGATCCCGGTGTTCCACTGGAGTGTTCAGACGGAACGCTGAGGATCAGATGGTGTTGTGTGCAGCTGCTTTCTAGCGGCTGTTTTGCTGTGTCGATGCAATAAACTTCTCTACAACTTCTTCGCCTGGATTCCTGAATTTAATACACCTGTACAGGAATGGATGGTTAACTTTCCTGTCCTGGATGGCTACCCTGCCATTGTCCAGAGTGCCAATTCACTCGGTTTCACCCTTGACAATAATCTCAATCTTCACAGCCACATCACAACCATGGCCAAAAGCGCACAACACTAACTTAGGTAGCTTTGGGGCATCAGGCAATTGATCCTGGAACAAGACCTCATAACAGTGGTGCAGTCTTTCGTTCTCTCCAGACTAGATTATGAAATTGCCTTTCTCTCAGGCATTCCCAAAGCTCACCTAGGCCCTCTGAGAGCAACACTACATGCAGCAGCGTGCTTCGTGTTAGGTCTCAGGAAATTGGACCACTTTCCCCCTGCCGGGCCCATTACAAAACCACCTGCATTACCCACAGGGTGCTGCACTCCTCTTCACCCTCCTATCTAAAGAAGAAACTGAATATCTCTGGAGCTAATAGGGGTTCCAAAAACACCCAATCCCAGCTCCTGGAACCCCCCCACCTTCAGTCAAGAACAATACATGAGCCAGTGTGGTATAGGTATTGCAGCTGTGCATCTCATGCTGTGTCACGAAATGCACAGTTGTAGTTCTAGGTATTGTAGGGGCATGATTCAGGCTGACCTTCCAGGTTCTGGCTCGTTGAGAGTTGCTGTTAGGTTTTCACTTGGACCATTACTCTGGACGTGCAGAGGTCTGTGTGGTAAACGAAAGCAGCGGACACAGCAGGTAAGTCTTGAATACTTTATTCAAGTACAGAGCAGGATGAGAGCGGACTCTTCCAAGCAGGTCAAGGAAACAACTGCCTTGAAAGAGAACACTTGCATTCAAACAATGACATGGAATACATAAGCGAGTACATTCTTAAACAACTAGACTGTGAAGCATGTACTACACATCTTCTCCCTTTCCAATGGCCAAATGAAAAAAACAAACAGAAAAAAAACCAAAACTTTAACAGACAAAATCTTTAAGATAGGTAGGCGGTTTACGATACCTAACAGAACTTGAAGAACATGGATCCTCAGGGCCTAATACAGAACTATTGGTTTGAGAAGCACTCAAGCAATCTGAGGATCCACCCACAGGAATCAAAGAATCCCCCCCACCAAGGGCGGCACCAGACAACCTTGAACAGGGGACATCCTCAAACTCCTGAGCTAGAACATATCCACTACTACCGAAGGGACTCTCCTGTTTGTAAAACGTCAACGGTTTCTTCTGTTTTTGAACCACACCACACTTTTGGTAAAGGGCAACACGTCAAAAATTCCAACGTTCGCCATTATCTAGAACAACACAGTGATCAAGAACTTTATGGACAGTGTAGGGCCCCTTGAACTTTGAAAGACCTCTCCCAATTCTGCCACTCTTGACTTTTACTAAATCTCCCACATTGAAACGACAATGGATATCCAAATTCCTTTTAGACTGAATCGAAACAGCACGCAAAGTAACCAACTCCTTCATCCATGAGGGAACTAATTAGGAGCTAGGAGTCCTGCCCCTCATCAACTCAAAAGGAGATTTCTCCCCACCAACAAGAGGAGTAGTCCGATAGGCCCAAAGCATTTCATCTACCATTTTGCGCACAACAGAACCATTCGCAGAAGCCATCTGGATGATCCCTTTCACAACTTTGTTAGCCCGCTCACACAAACCATTCCCTTGAGGATTATATAAAGAAGTGCGGTGATGAGCGATTCCACAATCCTTCAAAAACCCTTGCATCTCTCTTGATACTAATTGAGTACCGTTATCTGTAATGAGGACGGAGGGAATGCCCTCATCCCTAAATAATTCACCAAGAAACTTGATGGTACTCTCAGTGGTAATATCATTCACAAATTTAACAACCAACCATTTCGAAAATACATCCACAACCACAATGCCAAACCTGTCCTTCTCATGTAACTCTCCTATAGGACCAATAAAATCCAAACAAATACTGTGCCAAGCCAAACCAGGATTCTCAATATGTGCATTATTTAGTTTTACTGCCTACTTTCAACCTTTTTTCACCCTCCTTGCACACAGAGCAACTTTCCACCCAATCCACTACCTGTCCATCCAGGCCAGGCCACCAAAAATGAGTTTTCAAACGACATTGAGTTAAAGTTTGACCAAGGTGACCTTCATGAGCCAAAGCTAATAACTTTTCCCTGATGCCAAAAGGAGGAACAAACTTCTCATTCCTCATCAACACACCATCACCACACAGAGACAACTCATCCAGAATTTTGATGTAAGGACGAACAGAAACCGGGACACAACTCTCTCTCTTGGGACCAGACTTCAATAAATTGACAACCTCAAGTAGGGTGTGATCATTCACCATTTCACGTTTCCAATCAACTGTATCAACCACACCTTCACCCACAAAAACTGCATCATCAACTGAGGCTACAGCAATGTCCTCCTCGCCTTCCATAAATGCAAGATCTTCAACCAACTTCCAATCAACATACATCCTAGACAGGCAGTCAGCTTGGACATTCCTCCACCCTTGAATGTATTCTACCTGATACTCAAATTCTTGGAGTTTGGATGCTAACTTCGCAAGCCTTGCAGACCCTTTACCAGTACCACCAGGAGAAAGGATCTTAATCAAAGGTTTGTGGTCGGTTCTAAGTAAAATGTTTGTGCCCCATAGGTAGGTACGAACGTATTCCACACCCCAAGATGCTGCAAGCGCCTCCCTCTAGATGACAGAGTAATTCTGTTCAGCATTGGTTAAAGTCCTGGAGGCAAAAGCTACTGTTCTTTCAGACCCCGCTTTGCGCTGAGATAACATTGCCCCCAACCCGGTGGCGCTGCCATCCACAGTAAGGATTGACTTGCAGTTCACATCAAAATGAGTTAAAACATTAGCTTCACAAATCTCTTTCTTAATATTGTTGAAACATTCTTGATGTTGTACATTCCACACAAAACTCACCCCTTTCTTGAGCAAACCCCTCAAACAAGCAGTTTTGTCAGAATTTTTTTTAACAAACTTAGAATAGTACTCTATTAAGCTCATAAATGATCTTAATTGATCCTTGTCCAAGGGAGGCGGGGCCAAGTCTATAGCACTGCAAAGAGACACCAGAAGCACTAATTCTGTATCCAAGATATTCAATCTGTTCTACAAGGAATTTACATTTTTCTTTGCGAAGTGTGAGACCCGCACTGGACAATCTTTCAAGAACGATTTTGAGAATAACATTGTGTTCCTCTACAGATTTACCATATATTAAAATGTCATCTTGGAAGTATATTGTGTTGTCTACTCCTTTAAAAATATCGGTAACCATGCGTTGGAAAACACTAGCGGCTGAATTTAAGCCAAAAGGCAATCGTGTAAATTGAAAGGTACCTTATGGGATAATGAATGCTGTGAGATATTTTGAGTCCTTGTGCAGATTAATCTGATGATAAGCACTTTTGAGGTCGAGTTTTGAAAATACTTTAGCATCCTTAAGGGTAGACACTAATTCAGTGATGTTAGGAAGAGGAAATGTGCCAGCTACAACACACTGATTCAAAGATCTCAAATCCACGCAGAATCTCAATCTGCCGTCAGCCTTCTTAGTGATAACCACAGGAGAAATCCAGGGAGAAGCCTCCACTGGTTCAATCACTCCCGCATCAAGCATTTCTTTGATGAGATTCTTAACCTCCTCCTTCACTACAATGGGAACACGTCTGACCTTATGCTGTACAGGTACTGCATCTTTTTTTAACAAAATGCGATGTGCATAACCTTTGAGCTGACCAAGCTCGTCCTTAAAAACAGCATCTGCTCCCTTGAGAATACACTCCAGATTCTCATCCTCAATAACCATAACTTGTATTGGTGCCCTTGCATTAACAATAATCCGCAAATCATATTGGTGCACCCACCCAAGGATGGCTGGACCATGCTCCGCCACATATACTTTACCTTGGATTTTCCTGCCTGAAAAAATGATGTGTGCATCGAAGTACCCCAAAATATCGATGGATACGCCTTGATAACCACCTGGGGAAATATCTTTCGGGAGAAGTTGTTTGTTAGCCCACAGTTCTTTGAATAGACATTTTGGAATTATGGTAAACTTTGACCCAGTATCCACCATTAAACACACTTCGCATCCATCAATAGAAAACATAGCTTTAGGCCTATTCTTCCTTCTGTCATCATCATCCCCAGAATCAACCACCAAAATGTTGTCCCCATCAGAGTCATCCACCTTTTCAACTCCCTGCACGTAAGCTACTGTAGAACGAAATTTACTTCGACAAACCCTGGCATAATGACCCACTCGTCTACACTTCAAACATTCTTGCTTGGCAGCAAAACAAAATTTTGAGTCTAAGGTGTGCGCACCACTACCACACCTATAGCAAGTTTTGATGCTAGAGGTTTTAGAAGTGAAAGGTTTCTTAATCAATTTTCCTTTGTTTTTAATTGCAGCTATTGCACTTAAGTCATCATCACTGCGGTCGTTGTCTCGCAGATCGTGAACAGAAACTTCGGAAATATCATGGCTGAGGCTTCTCTTTTCCAGCTCTTTCATGCCTTCAGATTGTTCAACAACTTTTGCTAAATCAATGGCTGTTTTAAGGGAGGGATTTTTCGCTGCCCAAAGTCTCTCCTGAATTTTCTTATTGTTGCATTGAACGATAAGCTGATATCTAATAAGTTCATTGGTCATAATACCAAATTTACATTTAATGGACAGTTCCCTAAGTCTTGAAATAAATTCATCTATTGACTCGCCTTGTTTTTGATGTTCATTACGAGATTCTCCTCTTTTGCATACCTAGCTTTCAACCTGCAAATTGCCTCTTTATACTCATCAGGCAAGGCTTGACCATTGGCTTGTAATGCTTGGGGTAAATAACGAAAAACTCGTTAGCCTTCATTGCCTAATATGCTAAGTAAAAGAGCTTTCTTTCTTTTGGCAGAGAATTCTTGACCATCCAGAGCATCCAAGTAATTTCATGAAAAGACCGGAGGCTAGCATTATGCATATAACTTTTATTGCACCACTCCTTGCAGCACTTCAAAGTATTACATCACTAAACTTCAAAACTCTAGAATTTAGAATGTCCACCAATATATAATCCACAACACAGCAACCATCTTCCTCTTTTATTTGCTGCTCCTTGCAGATAAGTATGCTGTTGTGTGATTCTGTTTGGCAGTCATGTTTACAGATGATATGTTTTTAATGTGCTCAGTGAATGTTGGTTGTACTAAGTTCTGAGGTTTGAGTGTTTTTCATCAGTGTATGTATAATTTGTAGATTATTTCGCTTATTTTGAATCTGAACCCAATTTATGGGTTGTTTTTAGTTTAGAAAGTGAAGGTAGGTATAGTAGTTTTATTTTTGTGGGGTAATTGTTGGCCGGTTTAAAGATTTGTAAAAAAAAAAAATGAAATTTTGAGGTTACCGGTTTTTTCGGTGCGCCGCGAGCACGCGAGTTTACTTGTGGCTCGCGGCGTGAATCGAAGCTTTTCTACCGAGTCGCGTTGACAGGAGCGGCTCAGTGCTGTTATCAGAGGGCCGAGGCGCGTCATCACGCGTAAGTGCGTGGAGACGCATCGCGGCCATCTTGGAGGAAGACTAGAGCGTAAGAGATGCTTGTAAATGCATCAGTGAAGCGCGCTCGTGCGAAGGCAGTTGAAACTGTCATAACAGCTGGTTTTGTATCGGGAGAAGGTTTCTTTTGCTAGCAATTGGCTAATTTTTAGGAATTTTAGATCTTTCAGGGTTAAGGAGTTTTTAAGAAATAAGGTTTTGAGTTACTTAAATTGGAATTGAGTTTTTTGGTGCTGACTGCAGGAGAGTCATGGAGACCAATGAGAATGCTCAGAGCAGTAGTTCAGGTGAGGCAGATTTGAGGAAAATTGTGCAGGATGAGATAAAGAGCTCAATGAAGGATGTCTTGAAAAGTGTTATGAAAAGAAAGAGGAGAACAGAGAATTATTCTGAAGAAGAATATTGGTCTTTAGATGAAGAGGAGAGTAATGAGAACAGAGTTAAAGGGAAGAGAGCTAGGAAATTAAAAAATGTTGAAGTGGGAGTAAAATGTTTGAAAAAAAGGAAATGGTGAGCCTTGCGCCACAAGAGAAGAAGGTATCCATTGTGGCACAAATGAGGGTGTCCTTAGCGGGACAAGAGATATGAATGTATCACAAGATGATATAATGGATAAAGAAAGTGAAGAGGATGAAGCTGAGTTCATATTGGATGATTATTATGATGATGGTTGGGACATGGATAGGGATAAGGTGGATAAGGAAAGGAAGGAGAAAGGTTTAGTTTAGGATCCTCAAGGAGAGGATATGTTTAGTCCTGAGCTTATAAGACATGCTAGGAGCGCTGATTGGTGGCCTTTGCCGCATGTCGCGGAGTTTATTAAGCTTTGGATTCGTAGGCCTTTAGAGAAAGAAGCCAGGGCAGTGAAGAAAGCTGAATGTTCACGTCCTGTTGTTGAGGGAAAGTGTTGTTTGACTCCAGAACTGGACCCAGACTTAATAAGTTTTCTTTTTAAGATGGGGCGTGTCCCATGGAAGGGTCTTGAGAAAGCATTAAAGCAATGTCAAGATAGATTATTGGATGTGTTGGGGCCTTTGGCCAGAATTCTTGACATGGTGGAGGAGGCAAAAATGAAGAAAGTTCATGTGGATATTGGACTGCTGAGAGGATGGTCTCAAAGGGCTGTTTGTTTGTTAGGTAACGCTAACGCAGCCTTGACTTCAGAGAGGCGTAAAGCTGTTCTGATGAGGATTAGTCCTAAGCTGGGGGATTTTTCAAAGAAGGAACCAGCGGATGATCCTAAGGGATATCTTTTCGGAGAAGGTATGGTGAAGGGGGTTGGAAAGTAGGTACTACCTTCACCAGCCTGGATAAAGCACAATCATCCCTGAGAAGAGTGTTTGGTAGGGGTGTTTTTGACAGGGCCCGTTTCCCAGGCCGTACCTTTTCAAGGGCACAGTACCAGTCGAATGGAAGAGACGCATTCAGGGGATTCCAGTCTGCCACTGGATTTTATCCCCAAAGAGGGAGAGCAGCTGGCAGAGTGTGGCAAGCTAGGGGACGAGCACAGTTTGCTCAAGGATCACATGGTAAGTATGAAGACAGTTTTTGGTTCTTCCCCAGAGAAGGTATGGGGAAGGTTGAGATTTTTCGTGAAAAATTGGGAAAAGATAACAGGAGATAGCTGGGATTTAAATACAGTAAAGGGTTATATGTTGGAGTTGGTGGAGATGCCAAATCAATTGAAGGAGTCGAGTCGATTGGTATTCAAAAAAGATTTGCAGGAAATTGTAGGTGTAGAGGTCTTGGAGATGTTGCAAAAAGGAGCCATAGAAGTGGTTTCAGAAGAAGACAGAGGTTTTGTAAGTACAATTTTTTTGGGGTGGAAAAGAAAGGGAAAGGTTGGAGGCCAGTAATAAATTTGAGAGGGTTAAATCAATTTGTGGTTTACAGGCATTTCAAGATGGAGGGTATCCATCTTTTGAGGGATATTCTGCAGGCAGATGATTGGTTAGTTAAGTTGGATCTGAAGGAGGCTTACTTCACGATTCCTATAGCAGAAGAAAGTCGCAAATATCTAAAGTTCAGATGGTTGGGTCAGTTGTACCAGTTTACTTCCCTTCCGTTTGGTCTGTCATCAGCACCCTGGTGTTTCACAAAGGTGTTGAGGCCAGGGGCGAAGTTTCTCAGAGAGAGAGGTGTGAGAATGATTATGTATCTGGACGATTTTTTGATAATGTCTCAGAGTCAGAAGGAATTGAGGAGTCAGTTAGTCTTAACCATGGATCTTTTAGAAGGTTTGGGTTTTGTAGTGAACAAGGAGAAATCTGTCCTAGTCCCGAATCAGTGTTTGGAGTTTTTAGGTTTCATTGTAAACACTGTGGAGAAATCTTTAAGTTTGGCAGAGAAAAAGGTAAAGAAAAGAAAATCAAAAGTGAAAGTGTAGGACTTGGCCTTTTTGGCTAAAGTTCCCTAAACTTTTTGCTTTCCCCTAGACCGTTTTCCTGACATAGAGTTGCCAATTTAGATGCTTTGGGTACTTTGCCACTGCTGTCAGTGTCAAAGTACAAGTGTTCCCTGTGTAAAGTGTAATGGTAATTGGTTGGCCATGATTGGTATGTTGCCTTACTAGTAAAGTCCCTAGTGATGTGCACTGTGTGTGCCAGGGCTAGTAATGCAAAGGTGCGCGGAGAAGGGAACTCAGGCCTGCAGTGTAGGGCCTGCGCGCAGTTTGCCAAGTTAGCATGTTGCCCTGACAAGTGTAACCACTTGTCAGGCCTTACTTTCCCTTTTGCGTACACAGTGGGCACCCCTGTGGTAGGTCCCGGGTAGCCCCTGGGCGGGGTGCAGTGTAGGTAAAAGGCAGGACATATACTGAGGTGTGTGTTATGTCCTGACAGTGGAAAACGCTCCATTTCGTTTTTCACTGGTGAAAGGCCATTCTGCCCATAGGACAGAATGGGGGAGGCTGGGTATTGTGTTTCTTAGCCTAGTTTCCCATAAGTTTAAAATGGAGAGGTGAAGTTTAGTATGTATGAACTCACAGCGGCATAACACATCTTTCTATGAAAGTGGTTTTATCACTGTGTGTTCAGAAGCCACACTTTTAGAAAGTGGCTGAGTTTTGTGCTGTAAGCATTTCTGTATGTCTCTGCTGAATGTGGATTGACTGTCTGGATCTGAGAGGGGAGAGGAGCCGGGGGAGGTCTTGACTCAGAGAGGGGTTGAGATGGCACCAGGCTGACCTGCAGCTGGAGAGCAGGCGAGGAAAAGCACCGGGAGGTGAAGAGGCCTGGGTTGCGGCTATAAAACAATTGACCCATCTCCTGCTGAGTGATTAAGGATCCAGACCCCCAGTATCAAAGGGAGAAAGGTGACACTGGGAGGGAGACACCCAGAACTGATTTAGGCAGGGGTCAGGGACCCCTGGGCACAACGAACTTCAAAGACGTTTAGGGGTATAACTAGGAGAGCTGAGACCCCTGAACGGGGGAATGGAATAGAAATGGATTGAGACTGAAAAGGCTTGGACCCATTTTGTGGTCAAGAGGAACCTCTGCTAAGGAAGGAACAACAGAAGAGACTGCTGGGGAAGGACCAACCCTTGCTTCGTGATCTGGGGCTGGTCTGCAGTTTGCTGTTCTAACCATGGAAGAGGCTGTTGGGACTGTGCTTGGTGCGCTGGGTCCTCCTGCTTGAAGAAGACTGTGCTTTGTGCTGTGTCTTATTACCCCCCAAGTGCCCGAGGTGAGCTGGCTCCCTGTTTGGAAACACAGGAACATAAAAATTCTGGAGAAGTTTCAAGCGACGCGGTGGGCGCGTGTTGTGGCAGCTTGAGACCCTCAGAAGGTGTGCCCTGTGATCTTGGACACACGGAGAAGTGAGACTCAGACGCGCTGGGTGCGTGTCGTGGTGCACAGGAGACGGTGGTGAAGAGCGCCTGGTCAACGTGTGCACCGAAGGTGAAGTGAGTCTCGGACGCGCTGGTTGCGTGTCGTGGTGCACAGCAGGCGTTGGTGAAGAGCGCCTGGTCAGCGTGTGCATCGGAGGTGATGTGAGACTCGGACGCGCAGGGTGCGTGTCGTGGTGCACCGCAGGCGCTGGTGAAGAGTGCCTGGTTGGCAGGTGCATCGGATGTGAAGTGAGTCTCGGACGCGCAGGGTGCGTGTCGTGGTGCACAGGAGGCGTTGGTGAGGAGCGCCTGGTCAAAGTGTGCATCGGAAGTGGAGTGAGTCTCGAATGCGCAGGGTGCGTGTCGTGGTGCACCGGAGGCGCTGATGAAGAGCGCCTGGTCGTCGAGTGCACCAGAGGAGAAGTGAGGCTCGGACACGGTGAGCGTGTCAGGGTGCGGCTGAAGGCGTTGGTGAAGAGCGCCTGGATATTGGGGCACCGGAGTTGGAGTAAGTCTCAGTGAAGCAGTGTGCGTGCTTTGGTGCAACCTGGGACTGTGGAGGTGATCGGCTGATCATCGTGTGCACCGGAAGAAAGTGAGTCTCTGCAACGTGGTGTGCGGGTCTTGGTGCCAACTGAGACCGCAGGAAGGAGTGCCTGGTGAGCGTGCACTCGGAGTCGACGTGAAGTCCCATCAGCGTTGTGTGTGTGGCTTCGTGCCAGAGGAGACCCGGAGGGTGCTGTGGTGAAGTGCACCCGGAGTAACGTAATCTCAGGGGCGTGGGGTACGTGTGCCCTGCGGCTGCCTGAGACCTTCCTAACAGTCGCGGCCCGGACCGGCAGCCTGGAGGAGCTGAGCTGCCAGGCCGAGCCGCAGAGGCCCATTGAGAAAGTTCTACACGGAAGGCCCAGTTCGCTGAAGGAGGAGAGGAGAGTGGGGCCGCGCCCCCAGGTAACGTGGATCACTGCTTGGGCGGGGCGCGGGCTCGAAGGGACACTCTCTCGGCCTCTCAGACCTTCTGGCGGCGTGAGCCTTTGCTTCGGCTCAGAGTGGGGCCCGTACTGCGTTCAGGAGTGGCAGTACTGGGGCTAGAGTGAGAAGCTGTACTTTGTGTCATCGTTGATACGTGTGGAGGGGCAACTGTTATTGAAGAGGCTGACTGTTGTAATACACATTGCCAATATTGCTGCTAACGAACTGCCGGACTGTCTTAGGACGCTTGACATTATTTCTGCATAGCGAAGTACACGATTGTAGCGCTACGCATTGCATTATTTCTCCCTTGCAAAGTACAGGATTGTAGCGGCCCGCATTGCATTATTTCTTCATTGCAAAGTACATGATTGTAGCAACGCATTGCATTATTCCTTCATTGCAAAGTACATGATTGTAGCGGTGCGCATTGCATTATTTCTTCATTGCAAAGTACGTGATTGGGGTGTGACGCATTGCATTATTCCTTCATTGCACAGTACATGATTGTAGCGGTACGCGTTGCATTATTTCTCCCATTGCAGGTACCGGGGTGTATCGTTACGCATTGTATTATTTCTCCTGTGCCCAGCACAGGAGTGTATCGTTACGCAACGCACTATTGTTTGTCCATTGCAACGTGTGTGATTCTAGCATTACGACCAGCATAACATTTTGAAAGCGGTGGTTGGGATTTGAACCTATCAAATAGCCGGAACGAATATTACCCTTTATTATATGTTGGCTTATGTATCGTGTGGTCTGATCGTATATCTTTTTACATAAAGTTTATACTCGTTTTATCAAACTCGTGTGGAGTCCATTTGTGGTGTCACCAGTGGGTTGCTGTGAGCGTGGTCGCACATACTGTACACTCGTGCCTTGGAGATAGGCCTGGCTGCTCGTGCCAAGCTGCTAAGGGGGTGAGCCGGGCTATCTCAAACGGTGTCCTTACTTGGCCTAACGTTGAGGGAGGAGTCCCGGGTCTCGCATTTAGTGACAGTGGTGCGGGACGGGGACTCCGGCTTCCAACATTTGGCGGCAGAGCGGTGGGATACGATCCTAACATAATTGAAACGCGTGTGTGCAAAACCACTCACAGTAATTGGTGTACATCACAAATTGATCGCAGACCACGACGCAACAACATATTGTTTTGAATTGTGGGTTCTATTGTTGAGTAACCTTTAAACCACACATCATGTCTCAGGAGGGGAGCCAGATAGCTGGTGAGGCTGGGACTGCAGAATTAGAGTTTAACATTGAGGTATTGTCTACCTACAAGGTTGATCAGTTGAGGAAATTCGGCAGAGCTTTGGGATGTCCCATGAAGGGTAGCGCCAAGAAGGAGGAGCTGCAAGTGGCCTTGAGGGCCTGGTGGGAAGCCAAAGAGGCTCAGGAGACGGGTGATGTTGAGGTGGATGAGGATGACCCAGGGAATGGATTTGGTCCACAGGATTTGCCAGTGGAGGGTCCAGCCGCAGGGGCTGGTAGTAGCCATTCAGGGAGGAGTTTTTCACTAGAGGAGTTGGAGGAAAACCAAAGGGTCAGACTGCATGAGTTGGAGGTGTTAAGACTTAAAACTCAAGCAGAGGAGAGCCAACTTAAAACTCAAGCAGAGGAGAGAAGGAACGCTCTCGCGTTGGAAGAGAAACGGGTTCTCTTCGCTCATGAGTTAAGCATGAGGGAACTGGACATTAAGGGTAAACAAGCAGAGTCCAGTTCGAATGGTGGCAGCGCACAGCCAGTGCCAAGTGTGGATGAGTACAAGTGTGCACTGGAAGATTGGGTAGTGGTTAGCATGGTAAATGATTTGGAGGGGTTGTCCAATTTGGCCCCAGGGGAGCCTAGGCTCAGAAATTATTTTCCAGGATTGCGCCACCCCGGGTTAAGGTGTGGGCTCCTTCATTCCCGGGAGCCTGCACGAGAACCGGACCCCTGGTCATGGGTCCAGGGGCCTGAAAAGGCCCCAGAGAGGGGAGAAGGGCCAAGTGGCGCAAGGAGATCCCAGAGTAGTGAGGAGGGGTTGTTGGCTAGCCCCTTGTCTCAAAAGAGGGGGAGGAAGAGTAATCAGTACCCCCAGGGATCAGCAGCACCACCCAGGAAACTGGGGGGGCCGTAGAAGAGCCCCCGGGTGGAGGCCTAGTGCCTTCTTGCCAGAGGTGTGAGGAAGGACACCCAGCATCAGGAGGGCGTGGGGAGTCTGTAGCCAGAGCTCCTGCCGTCCTGAAGTTTGTGGGTGCCATTCCTCAGTGGCAGGCCCAGAAAAATAAATGGAAGGTTAAAAGAGGGTTGTGTTCCCCAGGGGGAACACCAGTGGGACAGTGTCCAGCCAGTGGGGCTGGGTCCCCTAGAAATGACCAGGGTGAACCCACTTTTAACCTGGAGGGCAGGATGACTAGAGGTAGTATCCTGACCGATGGGCCTTCCCAGGGTACCACTCCAGGGTGGGGTTGGCATGGGTCCAGCACCCCTGGAGGGGTCCCCCTGGCCGGGAGGGATCCATGGAACAGCATTGTTGGCTCAGGGAGTAGTGATCAAGAAGACCCCTGGGGTCAGGAAGGCGAGGAACAGGAGAGTGTCCCTGTGGTAGAGGGCCTGCGTCCTGGTTCTATCGCCTGGAGCCGAGAAGTCCATCAAGGTAATGATTGGTCTACCCTGGCTTTTGGCTGGGAGGGGGTTGTGTAGAACTTGTCCTTTTTGGCTAAAGTTCCCTAAACTTTTTGCTTTCCCCCTAGACCGTTTTCCTGACATAGAGTTGCCAATTTAGATGCTTTGGGTACTTTGCCACTGCTGATCAGTGTCAAAGTACAAGTGTTCTCTGTGTAAAGTGTAATGGTAATTGGTTGGCCATGATTGGTATGTTGCCTTACTAGTAAAGTCTCTAGTGATGTGCACTGTGTGTGCCAGGGCTAGTAATGCAAAGGTGCGCGGAGAAGGGAACTCAGGCCTGCAGTGTAGGGCCTGCGCGCAGTTTGCTAAGTTAGCATGTTGTCCTGACAAGTGTAACCACTTGTCAGGCCTTACTTTCCCTTTGCGTACACAGTGGGCACCCCTGTGGTAGGTCCCGGGTAGCCCCTGGGCGGGGTGCAGTGTAGGTAAAAGGCAGGACATATACTGAGGTGTGTGTTAT
Source organism: Calotriton arnoldi (assembly GCA_963921515.1). Lineage (NCBI taxonomy): Eukaryota > Metazoa > Chordata > Amphibia > Caudata > Salamandridae > Calotriton > Calotriton arnoldi. Next base: position 2,468,394 of record CAWUFW010000136.1, read on the forward strand.
GTCCTGACAGTGGAAAACGCTCCATTTCGTTTTTCACTGGTGAAAGGCCATTCTGCCCATAGGACAGAATGGGGGAGGCTGGGTATTGTGTTTGTTAGCCTAATTTCCCATAAGTTTAAAATGGAGAGGTGAAGTTTAGTATGTATGAACTCACAGCGGCATAACACATCTTTCTATGAAAGTGATTTTATCACTGTGTGTTCAGAAGCCACACTTTTAGAAAGTGGCTGAGTTTTGTACTGTAAGCATTTCTGTGTGTCTCTGCTGAATGTGGATTGACTGTCTGGATCTGAGAGGGGAGAGGAGCCGGGGGGAGGTCTTGACTCAGGGAGGGGTTGAGATGGCACCAGGCTGACCTGCAGCTGGAGAGCAGGCGAGGAAAAGCAGCGGGAGGTGAAGAGGCCTGGGTTGCGGCTATAAAACAATTGACCCATCTCCTGCTGAGTGGTTAACGATCCAGACCCCCTGTATCAAAGGGAGAAAGGTGACACTGGGGGGGAGACACCCAGAACTGATTTAGGCAGGGGTCAGGGACCCCTGAGCACAACGAACTTCAAAGACGTTTAGGGGTATAACTAGGAGAGCTGAGACCCCTGAACGGGGGGCATGGAATAGAAATGGATTGAGACTGAAAAGGCTTGGACCCATTTTGTGGTCAAGAGGAACCTCTGCTAAGGAAGGAACAACTGAAGAGACTGCTGGAGAAGGACCAACCCTTGCTTCGTGATCTGGGGCTGGTCTGCAGTTTGCTGTTCTAACCAAGGAAGAGGCTGTTGGGACTGTGCTTGGTGCGCTGGGTCCCCCTGCTTGAAGAAGACTGTGCTTTGTGCCGAGGTGAGCTGGCTCCCTGTTTGGAAACACAGGAACATAAAAGTTTCCGGAGAAGTTTCAAGCGACGCGGTGGGAGCGTGTTGTGGCAGCTTGAGACCCTCTGAAGGTGTGCCCTGTGATCTTGGACACACGGAGGAGAAGTGAGACTCAGACGCGCTGGGTGCGTGTCGTGGTGCACAGGAGACGGTGGTGAAGAGCGCCTGGTCAACGCGTGCACCGAAGGTGAAGTGAGTCTCGGACGTGCTGGGTGCGTGTCGTGGTGCATAGCAGGCGTTGGTGAAGAGCGCCTGGTCAGCGTGTGCATCGGAGGTGACATGAGACTCGGACGCGCAGGGTGCGTGTCGTGGTGCACCGCAGGCGCTGGTGAAGAGCGCCTGGTCGGCGGGTGCATCGGAGGTGAAGTGAGTCTCGGACGCACAGGGTGCGTGTCGTGGTGCACAGGAGGCGTTGGTGAGGAGCGCCTGGTCAACATGTGCATCGGAAGTGGAGTGAGTCTCGGACGCGCAGGGTGCGTGTCGTGGTGCACCGGAGGCGCTGGTGAAGAACGCCTGGTCGTCGAGTGCACCGGAGGAGAAGTGAGGCTCGGACACGGTGAGCGTGTCAGGGTGCGGCCGAAGGCGTTGGTGAAGAGCGCCTGGATATCGGGGCACCGGAGTTGGAGTAAGTCTCAGTGAAGCAGTGTGCGTGCTTTGGTGCAACCTGGGACTGTGGAGGGGATCGGCTGATCATCGTGTGCACCGGAAGAAAGTGAGTCTCTGCAACGTGGTGTGTGGGTCTTGGTGCCAACTGAGACCGCAGGAAGGAGTGCCTGGTGAGCGTGCACTCGGAGTCGACGTGACGTCCCATCAGCGTTGTGTGTGTGGCTTCGTGCCAGAGGAGACCCGGAGGGTGATGAGGTGAAGTGCACCGGAGTAACGTAATCTCAGGGGCGTGGGGTACATGTTGCCCTGCGGCCACCTGAGACCTTCCTAACAGTCGCGGCCCGGACCGGCAGCCCGGAGGAGCTGAGCTGCCAGGCCAAGCCGCTGAGGCCCATTGAGAAAGTTCTACACGGAAGGCCCAGTTCGCTGAAGGAGGAGAGGAGAGTGGGGTCGCGCCAAGTAACGTGAATCACTGCCTGGGCGGGGCGCGGGCTCGGAGGGACACTCTCTCGGCCTCTCAGACCTTCTGGCGGCGTGAGCCTTTGCTTCGGCTCAGAGTGGGGCCCGTACTGCGTTCAGGAGTGGCAGTACTGGGGCCAGAGTGAGAAGCTGTACTTTGTGTCATCGTTGATACATGTGGAGGAGCAACTGTTATTGAAGAGGCTGACTGTCGTAATACACATTGCCAATATTGCTGCTAACGAACTGCCGGACTGTCTTAGGACGCCTGACATTATTTCTGCATAACGAAGTACACGATTGTAGCTCTACGCATTGCATTATTTCTCCCTTGCAAAGTACAGGATTGTAGCTGCCCGCATTGCATTATTTCTTCATTGCAAAGTACATGATTGTAGCTACGCATTGCATTATTCCTTCATTGCAAAGTACATGATTGTAGCGGTGCGCATTGAATTATTTCTTCATTGCAAAGTACATGATTGTAGCTACGCATTGCATTATTCCTTCATTGCAAAGTACATGATTGTAGCGGCCCGCATTGCATTATTTCTTCATTGCAAAGTACATGATTGTAGCTACGCATTGCATTATTCCTTCATTGCGCAGTACATGATTATAGCGGTACGCATTGCATTATTTCTCCCATTGCAGGTACCGGGGTGTATCGTTACGCATTGTATTATTTCACCTGTGCCCAGCACAGGAGTGTATCGTTACGCAACGCACTATTGTTTGTCCATTGCAACGTGTGTGATTCTAGCATTACGACCAGCATAACATTTTGAAAGCGGTGGTTGGGATTTGAACCTACCAACTAGCCGGAACGAATATTACCCTTTATTATATGTTGGCTTATGTATCGTGTGGTCTGATCGTATATCTTTTTACATAAAGTTTATACTCGTTTTATCAAACTCGTGGGGAGTCCATTTGTGGTGTCACCAGTGGGTTGATGTGAGCGTGGTTGCACATGCTGTACACTCGTGCCTTGGAGATAGGCCTGGCTGCTCATGCCAAGCTACTAAGGGGGTGAGCGGGGCTATCTCAAACGGTGTCCTTACTTGGCCTAACGTTGAGGGAGGAGTCCCGGGTCTCGCATTTAGTGACAGTGGTGCAGGACGGGGACTCCGGCTTCCAACAGAAAGGTTTGTTGAGAAAGGAGAGAGTCATTCTGAGGTCTTTGGCAAGAGTGATTGGTTTGTTTTCCTCTTCTATTCAGGCGGTTTTTCCAGGGCCTCTTCATTACAGAGCATTGCAGAGATTGAAGGCAGACGCTCTCAGGAAGGGTTTGTGGTATGGAGATCAGGTCGTGATTCCTGCAGAGGCTCGGGAGGAGTTGGTTTGGTGGTTAGAGAATCTGGAAGCTTGGAATGGCCGGGCGATTTTTGGGATATGCCCAGATTTTGTGTTGGAGACGGATGCAAGCCTTTTTGGCTGGGGAGCATGTCTGGAGGATCAGGAGACAGGTGGGAGATGGTCATTGGAGGAGAGTTTGGTGCACATAAATGGTTTGGAGATGATGGCAGGGCTTTATGCCTTAAGGAGTTTTGGGAAAAAGTTGAAGAGTTTCAATGTTTTGTTGAAAATGGACAACGTTTCTGCGGTTCAGTACATAAACCGCTTAGGTGGAAGCAGGTCGAGGAATCTGACTCAGTTGGCGAAGGAGATCTGGAGTTTTTGTTTGGAGGAGAAAATTGGTTTGCATGCAGAATATTTTCCAGGCCAGTGCAATGTAGTAGCAGATTGGAATTCGAGGTTTCTAAGAGATTACAGCGACTGGAAGCTGAATGTTCAGTATTTCAGAAGGATTTTTCAGGTATGAGGTCCATTGGAGGTGGATCTGTTTGCGTCAAGGCTGACTTTTCAGTTGGATCGATTTTACAGTTGGAGACCGGATCCTTTGGCAGAGGAGGTGGATGCGTTCCAGCAGGATTGGAGGAAGGTTCGGGGTTATGCTTTTCCCCCATTCGCATTGATACAGAGAGTGTTGTTGATGGTGAGGAGACAGAGGAGTCAGCTGGTGTTAGTGACGCCGTTGTGGGCTGGTCAGGCTTGGTTTTCAGGTCTTTTAGAGTTGGCGATAGAGGAGCCTTTGTTGATTCCGGATTCGGAAGACGTGCTTCTGGGAGACGGAGGAGTTTTTCATCCTTTGGTTCTGGAAAGGGCTTTGAGCCTTCTTGTATGGAGGATTTCAGGAGAGGAGAGCAGTTCAGAGAACTTTCGGTGCAGGCTCGGGAGTTGCTCAGGGAATCTTGGGCTCCAGGTACCAGGAAGAGATATTTGGGAGCATGGAGGAAGTGGTCTAGTTGGTGCTTGGAGAGGGGTTTGGATCCCGTGGAGGCTTCTGCCATAGAATTGGAATTTTTTTTATCTTCTTTGTATGAAAAAGGATAGAGTTATATGTCAATCAATTGTTATAGGTCCGCAGTTGCAGCAGGTCATAGTTTGGTTGGAGGTTGCTCTATTGGTAGAGAGCCTTTGGTATGTAGAGTTTTTGAAAGGAGTTAAGTTAAGGAGACCTCCTAGGCCAAGGTATAGCGGTTTGTGGGACGTTAACAAGATTTTAACCTTGTTTGGAGGATGGCCAGCTAATAGCTTTTTGAGTCTGAAACAGTTATCTGGGAAACTGGCAAGTCTTTTGTGTCTAATTTCTTTTAGGAGAGTTTCTGATGTAAGAGCTTTAGATATCAGTAACAAGTGTTTTAATCCTGACGGGGTGATTTTTACCATTACTAAGAGGACAAAATGCATGTCTACTTCGATTTTTTATCCTAGATTTGATGAGCATCCTAAGTTGTGTGTGGTAAGGTGTTTGAAAGAGTACGAGGGTAGGATGAGTGAATTCAGGAAGCATGGAGATGATCAGCTGCTGATTTCTTTTGTGAGACCTTTTAGACCAGTAACTTCAGCTACTATTGCAAGGTGGGTGAGATTTTGTATGTTTGAAGCAGGTGTAGATTTGAAAGAGTATGGTACACATTCTGTGAGGGGTGCGATGGCGAGTAAGGTTTTTTTGTCCGGTGGTCGTTTGGAGGAAATCTTGCGTGCAGCAGATTGGACAAATGCGGATGTTTTTGCAAAGTTTTATTTGAAACCTTTGGGCCATGTTTCATCTGTGGTTTTATCACAGCTTTGAACATGCATAATGATAGCCTACGGTCTTGTCATGAAATGTAGATTCTCCAAGTTTGTGTAGAGAGAATCTAGATTTCATTAAAGACGCGGAGGCTAGCATTATCCCTCCCACCCTCCCGTTATATTATTGGAGGGGGTGTGGAGTTGTAGAGAATTTATTTATTATATTTAATGTCTGGAAAGAATTTTTTATTTAATGGAAGGTCGTTTTATTTATGGAATTTTTGTGTTTTTTCAGATGTCCAGTAAGGCAAGAGTTGAAGGAGTTTTGCTACAGAAGGAAGTGTTGATGTTTGCTTCCGGAGCAGCTTAAAAAGAGGAAGATGGCTGCTGTGTTGTGGATTATATATTGGTGGACATTCTAAGTTGTAGAGTTTTGAAGTTTAGTGATGTAATACTTTGAAGTGCTGCAAGGAGTGGTGCAATAAAAGTTATATGCATAATGCTAGCCTCCGCGTCTTTAATGAAATCCAGATTCTCTCTACACAAACTTGGAGAATCTACATTCTCAAACATGAGAATCCAATCTTCCCATGGAATGCTAGGAGGACCGGCTTGTGCTAAAAAATTAGGTGGCAGAACGACAGAAAATTGCGCAGAAGCCATAGTGCAACAAATAGTAAAAAACTGAGAAACCAACTTGAAGTGTGTTCCAAAGTAGTTAAAAATTGTTAAGAATACCTTCAAATAGTAAAGGATATTACCATGGAAATGAATGTCGCAACCTAATATAACACAAAATTGTTGACAGTACCTTTAAAATTTTAGTAGTTATGTCCAGGGAGAAGAATGTTGCACTGCGATATGCAATGGGTGTGTATATCACCGAGGGAATCACTGAAAACACTTTGCGTGTCTTGAAACTGACAGAGACAGCTTCCGTGATCTCGTTGCTATGATACGCAGTATTAAACAGGCAGCATAAAATGGCCGACAACGTTGGCACGTAAACGTAGTGCGTGTTGACACTTCACGTTGATTGTGCGTGTTGACGTTTCGTGTTGCTGGGAAACTAATGGAACAAGCAACAACGAAGTGCGTCAGCGCAGCGCTGTTCACTCACCAAATGCGTCGCTGGGCAACAGTTGCCAGAGAAAACAGAGTCTCCGTTGCCTGGAAACCACTGACGTACCGGCTTGACAGGATTGATGATGACGATGGCTCAGACGTCACTCACGGTAACCGCTATGAACAGTACGTCATCACAGGAACCACTCCAATTCTTCCAAAAGCGGCTTCCCCTCACCAAAGTTTCGTGAATGGGAAAAATAGAGGCACACCTTCCGTCTGCGTAACAGCTGTCCGCTCTCACCCAAAGCAGCCACAAGCAGTTCGCATCACCAATGCAGCCTCATAGACTCCGCGGTGACTGGAGTGAGGTCACACGCCTAAGGTCCAACAAGGATCGTGAAGTAAGAATAGATCCACAACGCAGGATGAAGTAGAAGGTGAGTAGATTTATTGTAACACAGAGGTTTCCCAACTGCCAGTCTAACGCTCCTCAACTCTTTCTCTCAACATTCTATCGTGCACTCCCAAGAGTTCCAGGATGGAACCAAGATCACAGAAACTCAGGGGAGGAACAAACCATAAATGTGAACGGATAACATGAGGAGAAAACAAATTACATGATAAGGAAAAATGACAACAGTGTTTATATATATATTATAATACATCTCCCTTATCACAATAACTGAATAAAGAAGCGAGAGTGGGAAGCAAAGAGGAGGGAAGAAAAAGGAGAGGGGAGAGGGAGAGACGGGGAGCGGAGCAAAAGAGAAAGAAAAGGGGAGAAATGAAGGGAAATGCAGATATATTGAAGATTAGGGCTAAATAGGAGAAAGGACAATCCAACAGGATACCTGAAAGAAAAGAGTTATTTCATGTCATAATCCCCATGCCACTTAGGCACATTTACTTTTCTTCCACTGCGTTTAACATCAGAAGTGGTACAAGTATCTTTTGCGCAATCAATATTCATGTTATCACTATCTTGCACAAGATGTGGAACCAACCTATCCATGCTCCACATGCATCCATCTGCCATGATAACAACATTTTTTCTCACCTCTTTTATTCTCTCTGGACCAAAGTATTTATTATATCTGTTCTGGCTAAGGCCAGGTTTCTTAACTAAGACCCATTGTCCTACCTTCCAATTGCGTTGTTTGGCACCCCATTTGTAGTCGTAGACCTGTTTGTATTTCTTTTGATGACGCACTATTTTTTCCTTGACCACTTGTTCATCCCATACAAAAGAGTTGTTTTCAAATAGCCAGTTAGGTGTAAGTTCAGAGCCGGGTTTGCGCCCTCTCAATAGACAAAAAGGAGAATAATTGGTCACACTGTTGGGTGTAATATGATAAGACCATAACATGTCCTTAATAGACTGAACAATGGGCTTCTGAGCCACCATTGCTAATTGCAAAGCGTCTTTGATCAATCTGTTGCAGCGTTCCACCAACCCATTTGCACGGGGGCAATATAAGGGAGTGGAAATATGTTTGACGGCCAGACTGATAAGGAATTCCTTCATTTCCTCTGACACTAACTGGACACCATTATCAGTGATAAGAGTGTGGGGAATACCTTTGTTGGCAAACACCTCACACAAAAAACAAGTTATGGTTTTAGTGTCCACTTTATTGACAAACTTGATAGTAATCCATTTGGAAAAATAGTCCACCAAAACTAAGATGAATCTTTCCTGCAGACCTGAGATTTGTAAAGGACCGATAATGTCTAAACCTAGTTTTCCCCAGGCCTTAATAGGAATTTGCACCGGTTCCAGAGGTGCCTTCCTAGGGCTTTTAGATTTGTCACTGAGACCACAGGCATGACAATTTTTCACTAATTCCTCAATCATGGTGTCCATATAGGGGAACCAATATCCAGAGCGCAACTTACTTTTAGTAAGATTTCTCCCCAGATGACCCTCATGAGCTATTTCGCAAATGTGACTTCTGAGTTTCTCCGGGGGAATGATATTGTCAGACTTATAGACATTGATTCCTACCATGGACAGTTCCTCCCTTACGTTCCAATACGGCTGTATTTCACTAGGAAGATCACCACATTTCTTGGGCCATCCTTTTCTTATATATTCAGTGACCACTCTTAACGTGGCATCACCTGACATGTGGCTTTCCCAATCCCCTTTTAAAATGGCAGGAATGGCAACTTGTAACACTTCAAAATCTTCAACAGCCTCCTCCTCATGCTTATTCACAGGAAGACGAGAAAGAAAGTCTGCTACTTGATTCTTAACGCCAGGTACATAGTCCATTTTAAAGTTGAAACTCTGTAAAGACACAAGCCATTTGCTAATTCTGGGCGTAGTTTTTTCAATGTCCTTTGAAGCAAATAAAGATACTAGTGGTTTATGGTCCGTTTTAAGAACAAATGGTATTCCCCACAAAAAGTACTTGAAGTGACTGGTGGCCCAAAAACATGACAGAGCCTCCTTCTCAATAGTAGAATAATTGATTTCTGCTTCTTTCAAAGTCCTAGAGGCAAAAGCAATCATCTTTTCTTTGCCCCCTTCCATTTGAGATAGCGTTGCCCCAATGCCCTTATTACTGGCATCTGTTGTAAGAAAGGTGTCCCTTGTACTATCAAAATTTCCAATGCAAGGTGCTGAAGCAATGGCTTTTTAATTTCCATGAACGCATGGTCGTGGACCGGTAACCAATCAAAGTTAGACCCCTTTTTTAATAAATCTCTAATGGGTTGTACCACTTCTGAAAAATTCTTAATGAATTTCGACATATATTCAGTTAAACCCAAAAAGGATTTGACTTCTTCTTTGTTGTTGGGAGTAGGGGCTTCCAAAACTGACTCTATCAAGTTCATTTTAGGTTTCATGCCTTCACTGGACAAAGTGTGACCTAGAAAGTCTACAGATGCAACACCTATTTTGCATTTTTCCTTCTTAATAGTAAAACCAGCATCTCTAAGTTTATCACAAACTGTCCTCAAATTTTTGTAATGTTCTTCTTCATCTGAACCATAAATGAGGATATCATCCTGAAAACAAATGTTTTTTTCCACACCTCCCAGCACATGCTGCATAATTCTCTGGAAGGCCGCAGTAGCGGAAGCCAAACCAAAAGGCATTCTTAAGAATTGATATGTACCGAAAGGAGTGGTAAAAGCCATAAGGACCTGGGAATCCGGATGCAAAGCAACCTGATAGTATGCTGAGGAAAGGTCCAAAACAGAAAAGTATTTAGCTCCATTAATGATAGATAGCATCTCATTTATTTTGGTAACGGATACCTGTCCATCCAAATATTTGCATTTAAACTCCTCAAGTCTACACACATGCAGATGTCATTACTCTCTTTTTTGGACGTTATCACAATGGGGGCCAACGATTCCGAACTTTCCACAACTTTTATGATGCCTTGCCCCTCTAATTTTTCCAGTTCTCGCTTTAATGGTTCACGCATCACTAAAGGAATGGACATTGTCTTGTGTGCAACTGGAACTGCATCATTTTTTAATTTAATCTTGTGTACATAGTTTCTTAACATCCCAATCTTATCAGTGAAAACTTCCGGAAATTCTTTACAAATATCCGTTGCTACCAGAGATCTGTCAATAAGTAAAACTTGTTCATTGTTTTGGGGTCTAGTGTAATTCCTAAATCTTTCTGATGTCTCCACCCCAGTAAATTACTTCCCTTCTCCGTGATGTAGACCTTTCCAATAGTGTGCTTGTCTTTAAAAGTGATGCGCATCTTCACCATTCCTTTTAAAGGAATAGGGTCCCTGTTATACCCACCAGGATGTATATCAGGTTTTTCCAAAATGTACTCATCTTCCTTGAACATTCCCTGGAAAGTTTCTTTGTCAATTAAAGTATAAGGGGAACACGAATCTGCAAAAGCGCTCACTTTTTTCCCATCTAAGTGTATTTCACAAACTGGGTATCTGACCTTCTCTTCACTCTCTAGACTATGCACTTGAAAACCAAATTTCTCATCTCTAAACTCTGTGTTGGGTTCTTCATGTACAACATGTATATCTTTACCCGCTTCCTTTGACTTGCACCACTTGGCAAAATGCCCAACTCTATTACACTTCCTACAATGAACTCCTATGGCAGGACACTTTGGAAAATTAGCAAGATGATTAACATTCCCACATCTGTAACATCTAACATTTTCATTTTTTGGCTTATTTTTAACAACTGTGTGGGTATTCTGTACCTTAAATACTGTATTGTCATCTTTAATTTCATTAACACCTTTGTCATCACTCATGGTTTCCTTGTTACCTTTTATTTCCTTCACACAATAGGCAGTGTGTTCGATACTCTTGGCTATCGATACTGCTTCATCTAGATCGGGATTATGCGTCAACAATATTTCTTGTACTTTGTGGTCATTAGTACAACGAACCAATTGATCCCTAATGAGGGAATCTGTAAGGGCTCCGAATTCACATGTAGCAGACAACCCCCTTAAGGCAGCAATATATGAAGTAACCTTCTCATTTTTTCCTTGCACCCTTTTAAAGAACTTATGTCTTTCCAAAACAACGTTTACCTTGTCCGTAAAATGGGTACCCAATTTTCTTAAAGTGGTAGTGAAAACATCTACATCCCCTCACCCTCCTCTACAGCAGAGTCAGCTAAAGCTTCATAAACTTTTCTACCATGGATTCCCAAATTATGTAACAAAATGTGTTGTTTTCTCACAGATGAAAACTTTTCTCCACCTATAGCAATTAAATAGGAATGGAGTATTTTGACCCATCTGTCCCAGGGAATTTCAGGTTCTCCTTCTTCATTTAAGAAAGGGGGGGGTTGACTCATGTTTGTTATTGACATGACTGAAAATGGACCGAAGAAATATGCAACAAAAAAAAAAATTGATAGAACAAATCTTATATACCCTAAAATTGTATAATAGAAATGTCAAAAACATACAAGAATGCAGAACTAGAATAGAAGTGTAAGGTTAGTAAACGATGCTTCAGAATGCTGTGCCAATCAGCGTATGAAAATAACTGAGCTGTTGGCAGTTGTAGGATGAACTAGTAATCGTAAAAATGACTTAGGAAACAAGAAAGTACAGAGTTTGAAAGCAAAATAAATCAGAACTGCTTTGCCAATCAGCGATGAAGATGACAAAACTGCAGGCAATTCAAAGCTGAGCCTGTCAGCGTGTAAAGATGACCGATCCACAAAATTCAATAAATAAATAAGACTCACCGCAAAATTGCGTGTTATAAAAACAAACTGTCAAAACTCACACTCCAAAGGATCCACGGGACACTCGAGGGAGTGCTACACATGAGGAAAACAACAACTTGTGAAAGGTTAGAGCAGTACAGGAACACTCCCTTTAAAGATGTGTAGAGGAGATTAGCATGAGGGGCAGGCGCCGTGACAGGAACGGGGCAGGCGCCGTGACAGGAACGGGGCAGGCGCCGTGACAGGAACGGGGCAGGCGCCGTGACAGGAACGGGGCAGGCGCCGTGACAGGAACACTCTTAATTGTAGAACAAAGACGCTACTCTTGAGGCATGTGCTGATGAAGAAAAAAAAACGCCTCAGGGAGCAAGCGCCGCAGCAGAAACACTCCTCCAAACGCCGGAGCAGGATTATAGCGGAGACACCTTTGAAACTACGTAGAGCGGAGACGCTTCTCCTGAGGCATGCGCTGAAGGAAACGTCTCAGGGAGCAGGCGCCGCAGCGGGAACACTACTCCCAACGCCTGAGCCGAGCAGGGCGGCAACACTTCACCTGAAGTGCGCACCAGAGAAATCAGCCTCAGGGGGCAAGCACCTGGTGGAAACACTTCACGGCAGGCACTCTCCTGAGGCGCGCACGGGAAAACCTGCCTCAGGAGCAAACACCATGATCCTGGATCAGGAAAGAAGGTCCGGGTGAGGAGTTCACCAGAAGATGAAGAGAAAAGAAAATCCTCCGTGGACAGCGTGAAGAAAACACTTTCTAATACACTGGCAAACGACGGCAGGTTCAATGAGAACAGGAGTCGAAAAGAAGCACAGCAAAGGAGGACAAACACTATCAGAGGCAGGTAGACTGGCGCAAGAGCAGGAGATAGGGGTGGAAACCTCAGCTGCCCCCTACACAGCAGTACTCACTCGTCGCCAAAATGAAGTAAGAATAGATCAACAACGCAGGATGAAGTAGAAGGTGAGTAGATTTATTGTAACACAGAGGTTTCCCAACTGCCAGTCTAACTCTCCTCAACTCTTTCTCTCAACATTCTATTGTGCACTCCCAAGAGTTCCAGGATGGAACCAAGATCCCAGAAACTCAGGAGAGGAACAAACCATAAATGTGAACGGATAACATGAGGAGAAAACAAATTACATGATAAGGAAAAATGACAACAGTGTTTATATATATATTATAACAGATCGTCGCCAAAAGGTGGTAAACGAAAGCAGCGGACACAGCAGGTAAGTCTTGAATACTTTATTCAAGTACGGAGCAGGATGAGAGTGGACTCTTCCAAGCAGGTCAAGGAAACAACTGCCTTGAAAGAGAACACTCGCATTCAAACAATGACATGGAATACATAAGCGAGTGCATTCTTAAACAACTATACTGTGAAGCATGTACTACAGTCTGGTTGTGGGCCCTTGTTACTTATGAGACAATAAATGTGTCTCCAGCGTTTCCCTGCGCGGTCCAATTTATTTATCCATGTACAGATGGATTTTATGCTGATTTCAAAACATCATCTCATGTGCTGGAAGGTGATACCGGGAGGCAAATTGCTGTAGGTCCAGTTTAGTTGGTGCTGCGTTGTCCAGATTGTGCCTTGGGTGGCACACCCTGCGAGGCTGTCGGGGAGGCTGCTGCGGTTGTAGCAGGAGCAGAGCTCTGATCAGGAGGCTGACCACCATCCTTATGGTGATGTCAGCAGAGGCGTAGAGTTCAGAGCGCTTGCACTGATTGGAGGACGACATGAAGCTATTTAGTGACTCCACATAGTGTGACTGGTTTGTCTCCTTTCAAATTACTGCTTAAAAGGTTATCTACATTTCCTTTATGCCCTGATTGGGTCAATGATCTTTTTGGGTCAGATGATAATGCAAGTGTCAAGGAAATGGGTAAAAGAAAACACTGTGTCATGGAAGGTTCTTTTAACAGCAAACCTCGTACCAAGGATATCAAGTCCAAGTTCTAGCACGTTGAGAGTTACGGTTAGGGTTTCACTCGGACAATTACTCTGGACGTGCAGAGACATGGTCATGGGCTCCTGTTACTTATGAGACAATAAACGTGTCTCCAGTTTCCCTGCGTGGTCTCATTTATTTATCCATGTAACAGCAAGCCATTCTCTGGTAGTGCCACAAGAATCTGTAACTCTCTGTCTCCCTTCCTCCACCTAATCACCTGCGTAGCCACCTTCAAAAAGGACAAGCTCCTCCTATTTGACAGATAACTTAGTAAATCACCCTCGTCCACTTGGATGCACCCTTTACTTAACAAATCCCACAAATTGTGGCCAATATATTATAGTGAAGACTCCACAGCTGTAATAGGATAAAGCACTTTATTGGAGCATCCATGCATCTGGAGAGTGGCAGTGCAACTGAACTGGAACCTCTACAGGAACATAGTGACCAGCTGGTCACCTTGTTGGTGGCCAGAGGAACTGGGTCCTGCACCATCCCTAAACTAGTGGTTAAGAATCTGGGCGTGCTAATTGATAGCAAACTTAATTTGGATGAACATATAGCTACAACTAAACGGACATGCTTCTACGCTCTCAGCCTGCTCCGTAAAGTTTTCCACCTTCTCCCTTCTTCTACACGAAAGACCTTGGTACACGCTATGGTCCTTAGCCGACTGGATTACAGCAATGCCCTGTTGATCTCTGCTAAGACAACTGCCTTGAGCAGTTTACAAGTGGTCCAGAACACGGCGGCCCGTCTGGTAACCAGTGCTCCTTCCCGCACTCCCTCTGGCCCCCTACTACGTAAATTACACTGGTTGCCCATACGTAAAAGAATTGAATTCAAAATTAGCTGTTTGGTATTCAAAGGCCTTAACAAAATGGGACCGAAATATCTAGCGGATAAATTGGTTAGATATATACCTTCACGTACCCTTCGATCAAAAGACAAGGGTTTTCTCACTGTTCCGCGCATAAACAAGCCAGATTAGGAGGCAAAGCGTTCTCCTACCTAGCCCCACAAATATGGAACCAGCTATCACTGGACATCCGCCAATGCACTAACTACCTGATTTTTAGGAAAAAACTTAAAACATCACTCTTTTAGCTTTAGTGCCTCTTTAGCCGTCTTTAGCGCGGAGATACCCCACCCGGGGTGATTCATGCGCTTTATAAATGACATAAATAAATAAAATAAATACAGGAACATGGAAAGTTAAATAGAATATAAACAAGTACAGACCAATAGCATTGAAAGAATACACTAGAGTATTACAATATAACTGTAAGATGTGAATGTACATTAACTATACAGCGCGTGTACAGAACATACAAACAAACTAAATGACTTGCTACTACTACTACATACTGAGTTAAGGTGCTCTGATGCCTTTGGGCTATGTCTGCGCTATATAAAATTGCAAAAATAAAATACACCTAAAATGGCCGCCACTAACCTACTACAACGTGAATTTTGCGATCTAGTGCTTGCCATTCAGTAAATATACGTTTAGCGAGGCGCCCTCTCATGCGATTGGTCTCTCGGATTCTTTTGACAGTATCTGATTGGCTGGATATGTGCCCCGGTGGCTACTCTCGTTTGCCGGACAGCCGTATTTAGCTTTAACGCTATGGCCGGCTCGTTGAAGATCGCGGCAGGGCTGCTGGTGAATCTGCTGGCTTCCACATGTATCGTGTTCCTGAACAAGTGGTTGTACGTGCGTCATGCCTTTCCCAACTTGACTTTGACTCTGTTGCACTTTGTGTTCACATCTCTGGGACTGTGCGTATGCCGCCACGCGAACCTCTTCTGCCCTAAGAGTTTGGCGCCACGACGCGTGGTGGGACTGGCGCTCAGCTTCTGCGGCTTCGTGGTGTTCACCAACCTGTCCCTTCAAAGTAACAGCATCGGCACCTACCAGCTAGTAAAGGCCATGACCACACCGGTCATCATCGTGATCCAAAGAGTCTGGTATCGGAAGACCTTCAGCACCCGGCTCCAGCTCACCCTGGTGAGAGCGTACCCAGGGGTGGCCTCCGGTCAATAATAGGCAGATCCGAGGTGGTTAGAGTGGGGTGCTGTACAGTGTCTGGTGGTACACCCTGCTTAGAAGCACCGCCATGCTTTGGGAATATTAAGTCTGTAGGAAGTCAGCGTAAGTCGTTTGGGGAATGAGGACAGAATATGCGGAAGGTCAACCAGTTTGGAGGGGGGGGGGTTGGTTCCTTCAGAGAAGAGGGGTACTCGGGCTATGGGAGCTCAGCCTGTGCCGAGAAGCCTATAAGAGCTAGAATTGGAAGGAGCCTGGTGGTGCTCGGTCTGGAGCTGAACAATCTTTGGGGTCCCTTGCTCACTGTGCCACTCGATTCAAACTAGCCTGCCTGATGAAGGGTGATACCCCGAAACCGGTCCCTGGATGCTTGTTTCCGGTCCAGGGAGGATCTGGCTTGGCACTTCGGGTGGACTGTTCCCATTACGAACAGGGTCAAGACAGATTTGCATATGGCTGGGATTAAACTGGGGTGGCATGGTGAGCAAAAGAAGGATGATGTAATGCAGTTCTCTTGACTGGGGCTGAAAGCATGATTTATTCAGCATTCCGCCCATCATTTGTTTGCATAGCACGTTTTGCCCTAGGTGGGATGGGTATGCCCAGACGTGGTTCCCTTGCTCACTGTGCCACTGGATTCAAGCTAACCTGGCAGATGAGGGGTAATATCCCCAAACCGGTCCCAGGATGCTTGTTTCCGGTCCAGGGAGGACCTGGCTTGGCAGTTCGGGCTGGACTGTTCCCATAAGGAACAAGGTCAAGACTGATTTGCATATGGATGGGTCTAAACTGGGGTGGCATATTGAGCAAAAGAACAATGGATTTAACCTAGATCTTTTGACTGGGGCTGAATGCATGATTTATTCAGCATTCTGTCCATCATTTGTTTGTGTAGCTCCATGTGAGGAATGGCATGTATGATGGTGAGGGGACAACAAGATGATCAGTCCTGGAGAGGGGGTGTTGTGGATGTTTGGAAATGCAGAGAGATGAGGTCCAGTGTGTCGGCTTAGTAATTAATTAGGTTGGTGATGTGGTGTTTAATTTTTCTGTTGTTTGGTAGAGTCTCTAACACTGTTATAAACCCTCAGAAAGCCAGGTGCTTGTAAAGATTTTAGAGGATGAAATTACATTTGGGGTCTAATGTATGTCATTGATCTGTTACACACCAAATCTAAAACAAGCATTGAGAACGCCAATAGGTCAGGCGTTGATCACCAGACTTCTAGCAATTCTTGTTTTTCTTGTTTTATTTATTGTACAACTTTATTGTTCAAGAAGCTGCAGGGCCCTCATAAATCTAAAAATAAAACGCTGGTTAAAGGCGAAAATGTTTTTGATCTCGAAAAAGCATAATTGCCATTTTAACTCCCTGGCACTGAAGAGAACTACTTTGTGTGTGAATGTGCTCCTTGTGAAAGGGCGTCAGACCTTAATAGTAAAGTCAGCCAATGGCTGAAATAGATTGAGGGATTGTCCCTTGCATGCTGTAGTCGATGACAGAAAAATGTGAATGACGCAACAGCAGACTAATGGATGAAGTCTCTCTGAAAACCCCTAGAAGTATATTACACACACAATTTTAAGGTCTTGACTAGCACAGATTGAAAAAAAGTCAATTGGTCTAGTATTGGCTGCTAGCCTTTTTTTTTTTTTTTGGCTTTTAGAAAGAAGGCAAGAAAGAAAGAAGCACATCAAGAAAGACTGCTGCAAAGATAGATAGAGCACACAACTAAAGTTCATGTGAGCTGAAGGCAAGAAAGAAAGGAAAAAAGAACAAGAAAAAGAAAAAAAAAAGAAGGTAAGGGAAAGAAGGAAAAGAGAAGAAAAACAGACTGAAAAAAGCCTGAAAAAGAAAGGAAAAAATCAAGAAGGGCGGATAGAAAGATGCTAAGAAGGCAGAAAAGGCAGGAACAAAAGAAAGACAGGGTTGTAAAGATAGAAAGGGTACACTGATTAGCTTATATACAGAGTTCATGCAAGCTGATGTGAAATAGCAGCAGTCACATAAACAAGGCCACTCCAAAGGAATTTAAAACTGCATTAGCAGCAGATGCGATCGGATAAAACGGGAATGTGCTTTGTGGTCGCATCAAAAGCGTCCTATCACATTGGGCTCTAAACTCAAAGACAACACCAAAGTAATTATAAACTAAAAACTTAAATACTGCCACTGAAGGAAACTACCTTGTGTGCAAATGTGTTCCTTGAGAAAGCGCAAAATGCGGTCACTCAAACTGATGTTAGCCTTAAGTATGTGGCCTTAAGGTGGCTTAAGTAGACAGACCCATTGCCCCATGTTGTATGCTGTAGTGGACGCAAGCAAAAATTGAATGTCATAACAACAGATCAATGAGTGGAGAGAGGTGGCTGAAAGCCCCTTTAAGTAAGTATATTATACACATAATTTTTGTAAAAGGAAAAGGTCTTGGCTAATCCCAGACCTAAAAATACTTGACTTGAAATTAGCCAGCTTCAGATGCTTTTCACAAGTTACATACACTGAACAGAGTGGGATATCCATTGAGGCTCTGGCATTGCAAATGCACCCCTCTTCCCTACTGTATTCCCCACACAGGAGAGAAGAGTTAATATGCACAACTGTCTCCTCCGGCATCTCTATTTCTACTCTTTTTCTTTCGTGTTTTTCTACATCTTCAGGCTACAAACATTCAGATACTTTTCTCTGTATAATGCCTGCAGCTGTTTGTTGCATGCCTCTGGGCAAAATGTATTATATCCTTCTAACCAATAATGAACACAGTATACAGGTAACAAGAAATACCCCCACCCCCTGCCTGCTTAATTGCATTCTTATGTCCTTGTGTAATAGTTCTCCCCCAGTTTCTGCTTGCACTAGACTTGGTTTTGTAAGCTGCTATTTGTTATTTCCTAAAGATATCATTGTGTTTTTAGTATTGACACTAGTATATCTTTGTGTTGTCTATAAAGAGCCATACGTTCATTGCCTGTCTATTTGTAACATCCTGATGAAAACATTTATTAAGGACAGCACTTAAGACTGATCTCTTTGGCACCATCTGATTCTTTGTGAATCACAAACCATCAGTGATTAATCCCCATCGTTTTATCATCCGACAAAATTATGGTCCAATACCGCTTCATTGGTCTCACAACATCTTACCCACCATGCTCGGGTTACGAGGATCCACACAAGCCAGGCCTTTTGCATCACCTTTGTAACCACGCTTGGTTCAGTACAAAAACGCCATCAAACTTGTGGCCCGGTGTACGAAATACTGGTCTCTATTTGCAAAGAATTTTATGAGACTGCCTACCTCCTAATAGGTTGGTTAATAAAATTCAGATTTTGAGGGGGTCATAATCTGACCTACCTCATAAATAGTAAAACAGTGTTTGCTCATTTGTAAATATACAGCTGCCCAATTCTCATCTTTGTGCACAGTTTTTATTATTCCTTCTCAGAGATGTAGGGTTTGTGGCTTTCTGAATATTTGTGGAGACATTCAGGCCTTTTCTGGATATTCTTTCTAAAGCTTCGCCATACTAGCAATTTAAGGATAATTGATATGTAGAATAAGATCCATTTATATGTTTTGCTTAGTCTTGAAGTATATTTTGGAAATGGATGAGAGGCGGACTCCCTGCTTAAAATGTTGGTGGAATTGCAAACTTGTAAGGTTTGTCCTGCTACAGAGAACTTGTAGCAGCAGCACGCGCCAACTGAAAGATGTCAATCAGCTGGGCTGCTCCAGTCCAGGCATGGTAAGTGTAGGAAGCTGGCTGTTAAAATAATATACCAAAAAGGGGTATATTGTGTAGAGTCCAGGTATCCCTCACTAGTGAACAGGGCTTACTTTAACAATCTAAAGGTCCTCTCTTTGTGGTAGTGTAGTCGAGCAGCCTTAGGCTTATCAAGGAGGAGTGTTAGACATTTGTTGCATACACACAGTCAATAAATGATACACACACTCAATAAGGAGATCCACACCAATGCAGAAAAATAACATGTCTTTTTATATAATTTTTGGCACCAAGAACTTCATTATTGGGTAAGTACTTTTTAAAATAGCAGTTTTGAAGAAAACAGGTAAATATGCTGGTCTCTAATGCAGTAATGTTATCCTAAGGGGAAAAACACATATACTGCATATGGGTACTTAGCAGCGACTTACTTACCGTAACTCCAGAAGATCGGTCCTGTAAGGTACAAGGTCCAAGGCAGCACCAACAGGTCACCTTGGGAGGCTCTGTGGCGTCCGGGTGCAGAGGTGCTTTTTGACATCGGATGCCCCGTTGATTTCAATGGGAAACTGTCTTGTCACAAAAAGGCTGCACGGAGGGACTGGGGGGGGGAAGGATTGGCAATCCGGCTGAACCATGGGGGGGCTCAGGCCTCATGATGTTCGGGCACGTAGGGAGACCTTTGGTCCACTTCTCAGGCTGTAGGACTCTGGTGCAGTGGCATTTTGAGGCGTCTGGTTTTTACTGCAGGAGACACTTGCGGTAGAGGGGGCCTTTACAAAGAGGCTGCAGCGGCGACTGGGAGTCCAGCCCTGGCTAACCCAAGCTGGGGTTTGACTCTGGAGAGTCTCAGGACCTCGCTGGCACCTTTGGCCCACTTCTGCTCAGACTGGGGGGCACGGTGCAATGGTGCATTCCGGTGTCTGGTTTTTGGAGATCCGGCGTCCTTGCTGTTCTTCTTGGGTGCCTGCAGAGTGCAGAAGAGCAGCTCTGCTACTCCATGGGAGATCCTGGTTGCTTCTTGAAGTGCTGGCAGTTCTCCCAGGATTTTGGAGGCAGCGCAGCTGCAGGACTTGTCGTCTTTGGTGCAATTGTCGGGGACAGCTGGCAGGGTTGGCACCAGCTCAGTTCTTTTAAAGAAGAAAAAAAAAAAGTTTTTGCAGCTCTTTTGTGTCCTTTTTCTTAGGCCAGTACAATTGGCTTTCCTGGTGCCAGGGACTTCTCTCAATACTAAATTTAGAGGTGTTAAGGGGACTGAAGGGTGGTAGCCATTGGGCTACTTACCCTTTGTGTCACTATACCCCCTATGTGACCACTTCCTGTGGGAAGTGGGCATAACCCTGTCCCAGAGTTCCTAATTCTCCCATCATCTACGACAACTTCATCCACCAGGCGCCACAGACGGCCCCCCGCCCCCCAGAAACACCAGCCAGCCCACCATCCCCAACTGGACACCGATCACGGCCAAAGACACCGCCTCGACCATGAAAAGCATCCATTCGGGGGCCCCCAACGACCCCTGCCCCCTCACATCTACCACAGAGCCGCGGCCGCCATCGCACCCGAACTACAACGCACCATCAACACCACCTTCAAAACAGGCACCTTCCCAGACGACTGGAAGCGCGCAGAAGTCAGACCCCTGCTCAAGAAGCCCACAGCTGACCCCACCGACCTCAAGAACTATCGGCCCATCTCGCTCCTCCCCTTCGCAGCCAAAGTTGCAGAGAAAACAGTCAACAGGAAACTGACACGATTCATTGAAGAGAACGCCATCCTCGTCCCGTCCCAATCCGGATTCCGAAGCAACCACAGCACAGAGACCGCCCTACTCGCCGCCACAGACGACATCTGCACCCTCCTGGACCAATGCCACTCCGCAGCCCTCATCCTACTCGACCTATCAGCGGCCTTCGACACCGTCTCCCACCGCACACTAGTCGCCAGACTACCCGACGCAGGCATACAAGGAACAGCCCTGGACTGGATCCGATCATTCCTCACCGGAAGAAGCCAAAGGATCAGACTCCCACCCTTCCTCTCCGACCCCACGAAAATCACCTGCGGAGTCCCACAGGGTTCATCACTGAGCCCCACCCTTCAACATCTACATGGCCCCCCTCGCAGCCATCGTCCGACAACACGGCCTCAACATCGTATCCTACGCCGACGACACCACGCTCATCCTCTTCCCTCACCAAAGACCCCACCACTGCCAAACTCAACTTCCAGAAAGGAATGCAAGACGTCGCAGTCTGGATGACCAACAGCTGCCTGAAGCTCAACGCCGAGAAGACAGAAGTCCTCGTCCTCGGTACCACCCCTTCTGCATGGGACAGCACCTGGTGGCTGACTGCCCTCAGAAGCCAACCTACCCCCCCCCAGACCACGCCAAGAACCTCAGCATCGTACTCGACTCATCACTCACCATGAACCGACAAGTCAACGCCGTCCCCTCCAGCTGCTTCAACACCCTCTGCAAGACCTTCAAGTGGATCCCCCCCTGAGTCAAGGAAGACAGTCACGCACTCATCACCAGCAGACTGGACTATGGAAACGCACTCTACGCCGGCATCAACAAGTCCCTACTCCGCAAACTCCAGACAATTCAGAACACCGCCGCCAGACTCGTCCTCGGCATCCCCCGACACGAACACATCAGCCAACACCTACGAAGTCTCCACTGGCTCCCCGTGGAGAAAAGTCACTTTCAAAATCCTCACTCACGCCTACAAATGCCTACACGTCAACGGACCCAAATACCTCAACGACAGAATCAACTTCCACATTCCCAAAAGAAACCTCCGATCTTCCAACCTCGCACTGGCCGAAACCCCGCGCATCCACAGAGCCAGAGCAGACGGAAGATCCTTCTCTCACATTGCAGCCAAGACCTGGAACGAGCTACCGGCAGACATCAGACGTGCCCCCTCCCTGAACACCTTCAGGAAGACCCTCAAGACCTGGCTCTTCGGCTAAACAGATCTGCTCCCCCCCACCCCCCAGCGCCTTGAGACTCTCACGGGTGAGTAGCGCACTTACAATTCCCTGATTGATTGATCAAGATGGCTGAAGTTTATTAAAGGGTGGCACATCAACAGCTCACCTTTAGGGGTGTGACTGGCCTGGTAGTGCACCACGCCTCCCTTCATATCTAATTTCCTCCCTGTCCTGGTGTCAAATGAGGGCAGGGCTTTGGCATTTTCCCCTGTCTGAGGAAGCTGTAATCAAATATCCAAGGCGGCAGAGACCTTTGAAGCCTCCTGCCATGATATGCTGATACTGAGCCATCCTGCTTGGAGTAGTTGACAACACCTCTGGCCAGAACAGTCATTGTTTCTGCCCTCTGAGAGCATAGGCTGTCACCTGCAGGGGTCAGAAACCGGTCTGTGGTGGCTGGCTGGTCTACACCAGTCAGCGCGCACACTAGAGGCTGGTAGATTTTCAGGGGGCACCTCTAAGGTGCATGTATAACTAAATCCGCCACTGGAATAAGTGTAGGTTTATTAATACAAGGTGTTTGATACTAAACACCATAGATTTCAGTGAACCATCATGCAGCTGGGGAACTCGTTTTTACCTGTGTCCAGCACATGTACTTGAAATGGCTTCCCTGTTCACTTGTGACATCTAAGAATTGACTTTGATATCACAGGGCATATCTTCTCATGCAGATATGTCCTCACATGTAGTATAGCCCTGCCTTTGGGTTGTAGTGGTGGCTTACCTATACTGCATGCAGTGTGTGCAGGCATGGCACACATGGATGTCTGCCATGTTGTTTTCACTTTTATCTGCACCAAAAGATGCAACCTGCAGTGGCAGTCTGCATGAGTTAGGTGAGGGGTCCTTTAGGGTGGCACAATACGTGTTGCAGCCCTTAGGGACCTCATTAGTACCCATGCCCTAGGTACCTTGGTTACCATTTACTAGAGACTTACAGGGGTGCCAAAGGTATTGCCGATTGGGGGAACAATTGTACAGTTTTTGGGAAAGAGATCTGGCACTGGGGACCTGGATAGCACCTATGTTGCATGAGCAAGCAAATGGCTGATAAGAAAGCTAAAAAAACAAAACTTGAGGACAAAGAGAAAAATTGGAGCACAAAAGTCAAAATGGATTGAATACAAACCTAAACCAGAATCGGAAACGCTTATTTGTATTCTGGTATATTTTATTTCTTTTCTGCCAATAAAGAACAAAGTCCCTTTCGCGAAGTCCCATGTTTTAAAGGTCCCAAACATGTGACTCCTTATGGATTATCTGGAAGATGGGTGAAGGGGATGGAGACTTAGAATTTTTAATTGTTTCATAATGTTACTCTCTCGTATGAGGGGAGTGGGATGGGTACTGTCAGGTGTACATGTGCTGTTGCTTGCTTCTTATGATTGGAAGAGTCTTTATGGATCCTGGTTAGCATTTCCCAAAAATTAAGCATATTGCAAACTTTGAATAATTTTTCGTGATTGCCAACAAAGTGTGTACAGCGTTTTCGCTAGTTTTCAACTAGTGGGAGTTCAATTTTGGCAAATTGGCCCCAGTGTTTGGCAGCTATTTTCACGTTTCATGCTTGCTGCCATTTGTCAGATGAAACCAGGTCTTTTCTTGGTGTCATTTAACATGTCGCTTTCAACTTTCTTTGCTAAAGTCACTACACTGCGGTCAGTTGCATCCCTCGGCCAGCAACAGCTCCTTATTGGAGGCGCTTGTAACAATTTCGGTAGGTAAGAGCACAGTGCTGTTTGAAGAAAAAAATATATAATACAAAGAGAAGCAGCATGGCTAGCTGGTGTTTCCCATATTGTACAAGGAACACTGGCCATTTGAGCACACTGTATTTTCCATTCCGTGTTTCACTTTTCCATATTTTATTTTATTAGCATCTGTTTTTATGCTGTGCCTTTTTATTTACAACAAATAGCCATCATTCAAACTCTCCAGTATCGTCATTCTGTGAGTCTTTGCTGTTTCCCTGCATGGGTATATTAATGTTGAATCACATGGTGTTCGAGTGAACAGCAGGGCAACATTACTTAACAGTGAGATTTAATCAAAGGATTCTTCAGCAGGCTCGACCACATGTTTCCTATGGAGTGCTGTAGCCTTACCCTTTGAATTAACCAGCTTTTATTGGCTGCCCATCTATAAATGTTTCCTGATAGTGTTGTTGTTGAACTCATTTTGTTAGGCAAGCGGCGTACCGTAGCAATGCAAGCTTTTATAGCAACGTCTTCAGGCTCTGCCTGCTCCGCACCAGAAAAGGGCAGGTAAAAGGTGTCATTCACCCAACTACACTAAGACCTTTCTTGTAGCACCGTGCGGGTTTAACTTGTAGACGAAGAGTTTTTTTGTTTTTTTTATTAGTTTCAACAGTGCTTTCATTCTTTAGGCTTACTGACCTCGTCCCTTTTTTTATTTTTTATTTTAATATACAAATATTCCCAGTTCTCTGCTTCTGCCAGGTAGCTGCAATTATTGGGCGTGTCTGTGATTTGTAAATCTCTAGAAGTCGCTTCCTCACTCGAGACTCGTTGGCAACTGGAATATCATATGCAAGGAGTTTTGAAGTCGGAAATTCTTCAGTAGTCCAAGCTAAAAGTTCCAGCTGGTTGGGAGCGTTAGCGTGCCTTCTAGTGTTGCACGTAGTTTAAAACAAGCATTTGCAATGCAATAGGTCTTGCATTTACGAGAGTCTGAGCTATTGGCATTGTAAATGACAATGCCTTTTATTTGTGTTTTTAAAAAAAACAGAAATAAAAGGCATTGTCATTTACAATGTCAATAGCTTGAACTCTCGCAAATGCGAGGCCTGTTGCAATGCAAATGAGTTGGGAGAGAGCGTGTCCTGCCATTTCCCCAGGCAAAAGCAGGCAGGACAAAGCTCTTTGAGAAAATAGTGCCAGGATGCTGTAATTAAAGCCTACCGAGCAACAACAACACGTAACGGGGTGTCCTTATCAGAGGTTACAAAATGGGAAAAGGTGGTACTAAGTAGGGACTACTAAGCCTATTGACTAATGAAAAGCCACAGTTTACAATGGACAATGACACAAGCCGATGAAAAAAACTGGGCGGAGAGTGGGCGGAGCTTCAAGTCCATACCTTAATACAGCATGCCTTGCAGAGCAGCGCATGCGCTGCCCAGACTCGACCTAAAAATATAGCTGCCACTTCCAGCCTTGTTCCTTCTAGGGTCGAGCATGCGCTCTCGCTTGCGAGACTCTATTGCTTCCTTCACCTGTGCTATAAAGCAATTTTTTGATGTTCACTTTAAACTTCACTTTCGTGGCACCACAAAGGTGTGAAGTTGTACTGGTTTTCAACTGTTTCGGATGGGTCACTGTGCCAATGTGGCTTCGCATTTATGCTCTGTTAATTTGCTAAACAAAATGATCTAGTTAATGCAAGTCTCACTTTGTCTCCAAAACTGAAGACGGCGTCAAGGCTCGTTCTTTCCCTCAGAAATGACTTTTTTAATACAATACATCCAACATTTCTTTCACACTCACTTCGCAGTTCCAACAAAGTCACATTTAGCTTTATTGTTCCCTATGTATACTGACACTTTTCAGTTATTTAGGACAGGCTGTGGTATTTCCTCTTTTTTTTTTTTTTCCTTCAAAATATCAAATTGGCCCACCGTCTTGTATCCTCCCTCCAGACAGTACCTCAATATCCTTCCTAATTGTACACATCTGCCGTGCCATATTCCCCCTGTTTGCTCCTGCACAGATTTTACGTTCCGCAGCATAAGTAAGCACAAAGTAGATACTTCTCAGTCTTATGGAGACTGTGCTAATTTCACATCTCGCATTACAATTATCCGTGTGTGATTCATTTGTTTCTCGACACCTGGAATTATTAACTTCCACATTTCATAATAAATCGTAATTTATTTAAATTACAAACACACTTCAGTACATACAAACCAATTATGCATAAATATTTAATATTTTAACAACACAGACGCACTATATACATACATTTATACTAAAACATTCATAACTGGGTACATATATTTACTTACACACTCATTCAGTCATACATTTTATTCCATACAAATTAAAATAACGAATATAATTTGCATTTGTAGCCTCTAACAATTATGTAAAAACATTAACTTATTACATACAAAATAATAAACAGGCACATTTAAGGCGCGACCTGTTGGCTTTGCCAATGCTTGTTATTATTTGCAATATGATAGAAAGGACAGACTGAATAAGTAATTCAGGACCAATCCAACTTGTCGGTAGTATTTGATCTTGCAGGGTGCAAAGGAGGCAAGCACGATTTGTTTGGAAAGAATGGCAACAAAGTAAATTACTTATGACCTCTTGGAAGTGGTCAATTAAATCCAACTCTGCAAGAATCTGCAGAAATAAAACTCTGAAGTTCCAAGGTTTGGGCAGCTTGCCCAAGAACATCTGTCTGTCACATTTGTCCCATTTATTATGCCTGGATAAAGAACGCCTCAGAGTTTTCAACAGCCTCCTGTTTAAAAAAAAAAAAATCATAATAATACATACAGTACAAGCAACTGGGCTTTTGGTCAGTCCTCTTTATTGGTTGATCTACTTAAGTCTCATTCACATTTTGCTCTCTTCTATCAAAGCATACAGCATGAGGCAGTGGGTCAGTCCACTTCATCCGTTGCTCACTGTGAGTAATGGCATTTGTTCCTGCTCACATGTGCACAGCCACCTGAAAACAAGTGTTTTTTAGTGCCTGTATAGCACCTGGGCTGCTTTTAAACCTACTACATTTTTATCCAAAACAATCGAACATAGCCAATTTGACAACAGCATACCTGTTGCCTTTGCCAGTGCTCATTTATTTTGTTATCTAGTGGCGGAGCTACCGGAGAGTGCACATTTTGCTTTGATGGTAATAGTAGGTGGCGAACAGTGGCGGCTCTTCCGCTAAGGCAGAGGAGCGTAGCCCCACTGCTCAAAAGGAAAAATAAAATGATAATAACGTAACATTATTCATTTTATTTTTCCTATTGCAGTGTGGGGCGGGGCTGGCCAGACCAGAGGGAAGAGTGGTTTGCAGTCCCTAAGTACTCATGATTGTTTGGCTGGCCCTATTGGGCCGGCCAAACAGTCATGCACACTTTGCATGTTCCCCACCAGGCTGCATTACACAGCCTAGTGAGGAACATGCACAGGCTCCCTGTCCCCATCTGAGTGCCGAACCACGGTACTCAGACCAATCACAACGCTGCATTGTATGGGGGGGGGGGGGAGGGGTAATTTTTTATTTTTTAAAAAAAAGGAACTTACCTTTAATCTGCCGGCCGCTTCCTGCATTGCGCCTCCATGTTCCTCCTGGTTCTAGCAGACACTGGGACAGACTCCCTGTGAAATCCCCGCACTGCTCTCATGCTATCAGAGCAGCCCAGGGATTGGCCTGAGCAGGCTGAAAAGACGCTCTGCTCAGGACAGGGAGTCTGTGCTGTTACTCCAGCCCGGCTGTTCAATATAGCCAGGTTGGAGAAACCTAAGTGCACATGTGTGTTTGGCCGGACTGAGACAGACGGCCAAACACACATGCACACTTAGAAGTGCACATAGCACTCCTCCTCCCCACTCCCATGGCCCAGCCCGCCCCTCCCTACACGCGCTGGCTCAGAGCGGGCAAATGAAAAATAAAACTATGATAGAACATCCTTTTATTTTTCACCTGCTGTCTCTGAGCCAGTGGGGCGACGCTCCTCCTGTATTGCGGAGGAGCTGCCCCTTGTATCTGGGCTAATTTAATGTCCTAAAGAAGGGAGGTTTGCCCTGTTTATTTTATTACGGGATGGAAGATTGCTGTGCTGCTGCCCGCGCTGTACTGGTTCTGTTTATGCTTTTTTTAAATTAAAGCTTGATAAAATCTAAAAGCCTTTTACATTTCAGATGTTTTGTACTATTCTATCCACCTTCCGTTTTATTTGTGACTGTTGTTGCCTGATAATGAAATATTAATGCATGAAACTGAGGAGATCGCTTTTGAGTGCCGTTCTCAATACCATAGTCTCATGGTACCATGATGCTGTATGTGCGCCACGTTTCCTGGTTTCAGTTTGCCTGTTAGGAGCCTGTAGATATGTAACTGTGAGCACCACTACCAACACTGGTGCTTTCAGTAGTTTTATGGCTTTACAAAGAATATCCTCTTGCTCCTGAAGAAGAAATCCATTGCCACCAGTCTTGAATGTCTCTGAACTTCCAACTGAGCTAATTAAGCATGAAAGCATTGCCGTCCTAATGCAGATACAAGACCATGAAGAGTATCTCCTGTTTGACCTCATCTTTGCTCTTCGCTCTGTGTTGATTTTAGTTATCTCTTGGCTCGCTAACACATTTCTATCTTTGACTTGGCAGTTCAGACTCCTGCATTTTGGACAAAGGTTTTGTCAGAGTCCACTTGTTCAATCTAGAGCAACTCACATAATTCTTTCTCCAGATACTTTAATGTCATGTTATTCAAATTGCCAAGATGCCTTTAGTCTCAAGGAGGTTGCATCATTACCTCCTCATCGATCTTACGATTGCTGTGTAGATCTGATTCCCTGATCAACAAAGTCTTCATGCGTAGATCAACTGTCTGCATAAGTGTTGTACAGTAGAACGGCACTTATACCATCTTCTCCAAACAAGGTATAGATGTCCATTTACATCATGTAGTGTATCATTGGCAGACCATGTCCTCTGCTGAGATAACCTATACAATCTGTACCACCAAGAATTACCCACATTTGTAATCTTGGTCATACAAGAAGTAGCCTCTCTCACACAGGTTCCTTTCTGCGAAAAGAAGTTGCATTACACTATTCAGAATCTAGACATAGGGAAGAAACAACAGAAGTACCCTGACACACAACTCCACACCAAAGACTGACTTCTAATCAAAAACTGCATATGTGCCAACTATTTAACTACAAAAGTGGCTGCAGGCATGATGCCCAAGGTGCTATCATTGGTACACCGGTCACGTGAGGTGGTGCTGCCAGCTTTCAGTCATGAGCCTCAGATGGAGGGGGACGAAGTCTTACATCTTTTGGATGTGAAGCAGGCTGTGTTGTTTCTGGAAAGGACAGCAATCTTCCTGTAGTCTGACTGCTTGTTTTTTACATTTTGTCCGATTCGGTGTGGCCTTACTCCTTCCAACTTCCCGTTATGCTGATGGGTTAAACTGACTATCTTGTTTGCTTATGATGGTCAAGGACCGAGGCTGTGGCCCAAGTGCAAGGGATGTGTACACTGACTGTTTCAGTATTGTGGACTTCTTTTAAGTGGCTATCTCTTGTGGATGTTTGCAATGCTGCCGTTTCAGCTTCCCCACACATGTTTATGGACCATTGTTGAGTAGTGTTGGGGGGCACAGCAGACATTGTTTTGCTTCAGCTGTGTTGAGCACAAGCACTGGCAGGTGAGGTGCTTTGACAGTGACTGCTGGTTGTTAGTCATGTTTTTTTGTTCGTGCTGGATTAATTTTGCACGTTTCTTGCGAATTTGATTCTGGTGTACTTATTGTGATCATGAAGCAAAGTACGCCTGTAGTATCGGCTCACTATGTAAGTAATGTGGTGAGGAAGACTTCCTAGGAGGTAATGCCACTGTTACTTACCAGTAATCTTCATTACTCCGAGTCAAGTCTTCCTTGCTACAGGTGGTTTCCCTTCCCTTTGTTCTTTTTCGGCTTCATGTATTGTGGGGCTTGGGAGAGCAACAGGAAGTGGGGTGGGTCGAGCCTCCTTTTATGGATAAGGCTAGATCGCAAATTTTGCTTGGAGGGTTCTGTGGGGGAGCTGAAGCTTACTATGTAAGTAATGTGGCGAGGAAGACTTGACTCTGAGTAATGAAGATTACCGGTAAGTAACTGGGGCATGACTCCATTTTTGCTGGCCACAAATGTATTCACAGAACTTTCTCCTTGTTAGAAAACATGGTTCTCCTGGCCTCATATAACAACAACAGATGTAGAAAAATATGTAGCCAGATGAGCCAGTCCACGTGAACATAAGATATCTGAAGTCAACTGCTGGCCTTTAGTCCAGTCACTACCCATCGCTAGCGTTTCTTACAAAGTCTTGTTTATGGTTTTTATTATGTACCTAACCTCTTCAAGGAAAAAGTGTCATCTGGGTTGTGATGGACACTCTGCCAAAGTTGAGTGACTTAATAGTGCTGCCTGCAATACTCGTAGCCACTCAGTTAGCTCATTGAAATGTTCAACACATTCTAAAGACCCACCTCCTCCTCCCCCCTCGCTGCTCCTCCTCCTCTCTCTCACCTCCCGCTCCTCCTCCCTTCTCCCTCTTCCTTCCTTCTTCCTCCTACCTCTTCCCTCCTCCTTCCTTCTTCCTCCCTCCTCCCCCTCCCTCCCCACCTCCTTCTCTTTTCTTCCCCTTCCTCCTCCTCCCTCCTCCCTCCGCTCTCAGCATAGCCCATTAAAATTATACTATTAGCAGCATAGGCCATAGATGGTTGCACAGGTATAATATTCTCAATTAGTACCCTGATCTGATGTGCTCAAACCTTTCGTGACCCCACTGCTTGGAAGTCACTACAAAATACAATTATTCATACCCACAAGATGAAAAGGAGCATATAGTTATGTTATATCCAGTTGTAAAATACAATGTCTCATAGGTCCATCCAATCCAAATATATTGAACAGGGAATATTGGTTCATCTGTTTCCAATTTCACTTTATTGCAGTTTTAAATAACATGCGTACATCAACCCAACCAACGTGTTTAGTCCAACAGGACTTCCTCAGGGCTGTAAAAACAATTTATAATTTTTTTTAGATACTCCTGTACTTCAGAAACTCGATAGACATACATAGCTATTTACATCAACTCATAGACAAATATGTTGTTTATTGTCATCACTTGTATAAGACCCCCTGTGTATGTGTGTATATATATATATATATATATATATATATATATATATATATATATATGATTATTATATAAAAAAACAATGATAACATCCGTCATGTAGATTTAGTATTCAACAGGACCAAGAAGAAACTCATCTTCTCAAGGCAAAGAGTTTTGTTCTCTCTTTCTCCTCTTAATTCGTCTATGGACAGTAGGAATATATTGTTCACTCTATACCTCAGTGTCAAAGTTCATATTCAGCTTTATAATTTATAAGGATCAGATTTTCCCAAATTGTCCGTTATTAGCTAATGTTTCCTAAAAAAAAAAAACGGCTTTTTATAGAAAAATACTCATAACAAGCTGCTGTCCATGTCTATTATATTCAGTGTTCATAAACATTCCAAAACATTAAATATATACAACTCACTTGGGTAAATTCCTCAAAGGAACAGGCGTGTTTGCCTTTATTCCAATTCCACAGGGTGCTAAGTATCCCCATAGAGTCCTTATTCCCGCACGATAAAAGGTTAAATGATTTCTTGTGATCTGCAATTTAATGAGATCCTAAAGTGAAAAATCTATCTACTCCATCTCTTATTTCCCAACACAGCAACAATATTCTAGATTTGGCAAGGTATACAAGTAAGTTACATATAATTATCTCTCGGCATCACTTGCAACTATTTAATAGTTAACAAAAAAATCAAATATAGCCAAAATCTTGTTGAGCCATTGGATATTATTGAATAATAATTATCCCCAATAATTTTCAGATGCTAACATTATATTTTTCAAAATCCAAGAATTAAATTGACCGCATTAACCATAAGTAACGGGTCCAAGGAATCTTTATAAGCTAAGATAACCCATACATCAATCCAGGCTCACCTGCCGTGTTTCCTGTCCAGTCTCCAATGTCGAGTCATTTATCTGTGTAAGGTTATACTGTCTGTGACCCTCAATATAAGTCACAAAACAGCAAATGGGAAGGCGTTTATCAAAATCCTACCTATAGCCAGTTTCCCGCTCGAAAAACTGCCCTATCCCATTGCCCCTAACAGTTCACAAGTCAGTTAGCTATAGATGTTCCCTCTCTGGTCCTCATAGTATGTGGACCAATCGGAGCTATTTCTTTGTATCGTGTTGAGTGAAGAGTAAAAAACCGCTACCTCTCTGGTCCGTGTGAATTTTGGACCAATCCGTACGATTCATTTATATCTTGAAATGCAAATGCATTATGGCCATTTCCTGTCAGGTTTTCTCTTTTTTTAAATCAATCAAAATGAATCATTTTGATCTTGCAATGCAAGTATATTGCGGCTATTTTCTCTCAAATTTCCTGGCTTTTTTGGACGAATCAGCAGTTAGCAAGTAACCCGGTAAGTTCCCGACCATTCCATTTTACCCTTTTGAGCGCATTTCGTATTTCCTTTAAGATTGCATATACTCTCAACTAATTAAGTGAAAGCTAACAATTAAGAGAAAGATACAATATCATTATATTTAATCTGCATTAGAATTAAAGCTGAAATCCACAATAATCGGTTCGGCGGAAGAGATAACATCCCCTATAGACAATTTCACCTGAATGTAAATGTACTTTAAAAAAAAAATTTACTCCACAAAAACAGTATATAAATGTACTTAAAGATTTTTTTTAAACAAAACAGTATATAACTGTAGCTAGTTATATAAAAGTTGAACGTTGCAGTATCAATATGTTCGATCCACATTAGAATTGACATTAAAATCCAAAGTAATCGATTCAGTAAAAAGGATAATGTCATACAATGGCAATTCCATCCGTGTATGAGTACACTTAACACAAAGGTGATGATACTCCTACATATTAATACTCATGGAACACTAAGAAGTCCAGCAACCGTCTGTTTCCACCTGCTACTTTGAAGAATGAAAATGTTATTCTCAATCATAAAAAATAATGTAATTCACTTTCCAAATTTAATCCCATTTTCACTGTTCTTAATCTGTTGATCCATTTAGCTTCTTCTTGCCTCAGCTTCAGTTCCCTATCCCCTCCCCTAGGGTCCTTCTCTATTTTCTGGATACCATGGAATCTAAAATCCATCCGATTCGAATGATAGCCCATTTAAGTTTGCTTATCGCTCCTACCACCTGGTCTTGACTCCCTGCCTTAAGCACAATTGGTTGGGCCATTTGTTTTAGAGTATGCTTGCGAAGGGTAGATTTGTATGTTACATCGGTTGTTGACTAACTCTGCAAGTAAATGCTGGCAGGAACCAGATTATTTTCCTTGTTGACTAAAGGGGGGGGGGGGGTTCACACTACTATGTGTGAGATCAACCACCTGTACCCCAAAACACTGTCAAGTTTGCACTGTGAACAAGACTAGTATGGCTGTAAATTGAATTGCAGTGAAAGCAAAATGAGCCACTCTGTTTTTCTTTTTTGTTTGAATCAGTACATCCAGAATTGTGTTTACATCTCATGGAGATCTGTTATATTGTTTGTTTTCCTGTCTAAATCAAAGAGTAGTAACAAACTGAAGTGATTGAATTTCAGGAAGGTTGTGGACTTCCAGCGTTCATCGTCGGGCAATCCGTTCCTCAGACATTTGTCTTGCATTAGGTGTCGCTGCGTGTCTCACAAATGCCTTGGGCTGCAGATACAGAGCTCCATACTGAAGGCAGAAATCTGTTTTGAGCAGTGTGCTACAATTAAACTGTACAGAAAACCACATGGATTATTGGGAAATTCGAGCTGAAGCTGGCAGGGACAAGAGCCCTTCGTCTGTGATTTAGATAAATTGAACTGATTCTGGAGAAGTGTCTGAGCTATTCCAGAGCTAGAAGGTCCAGTCTGACCTGCTTGATTATACTGTGTTATGTATGGCTGACTAATTTCTGTGTAAAATTCCAGGAGAAAAAGTAAAGCTCCATCGCTCTGTCGGGTGTAATCATAATACAAACCCACCACTGGTCATATTGACTTTTTTTAGTCGACGTGATGAGCTATCATTTACATTAATTCCCATAAACAATGAAGACAAATTGGACTCCACAAGAAATAGTAAAGAGAATTGTAGTGAGTTGAATAGAATTTATTAACAAATTTAGCTAAATCCAAGTCATTAATTAGGTATTCAGATTTTAAGCATCATAATTACTAGTTTAAATGACCCAGGAGCCGATAATTCAAAATAAAGAAAAATAGAACATTATTAAGATTTGTGCAAGGAATACAAAATGTACAAGTGTGTTCCATAAAGGAAACCCCTAATCTAATTAAACAGGTATGAGACGATAAAGGGAATTTAGTTTGGTAAGTAGAATAAGGTGTCTGTTTCAGAAAACCAAATAAAGGTTTCTGATGAGAGGATATGAATGCTTGGTCATTAAGACCTGGGAAGTGGGTATCAGTAGAGGTGAGCATCTCCTCTCTAGTCTAAGGAACACACTATTATTACTCATCAAGGCATTAGGTTGCAACATTACAGCTTGTTCTCACTCTCTGGGACCAATTGTATTACTAAAACTCTGGGAGTAGGTAAAATCCCCACTTAACTCAGAGCAACACAATTATTCACGCATAGCTATGTCCTTGAATTGTGACACTGGACAGACTGTAGGGTATAGTCAGCACTTCCCACAAGTCGCTCTCCCATCCTGGCATCTTCTCCCTTCAATGAGAACCTCACTATCAGTCGTCTAATACATAAAAGAAAACTATTCACTAGCTGGCTACAGGCGTCTGAGGAAAAACAGCATCTGCAATGGAAAAACACATAACATACAAAACAAATGAGAACAAATGTGCAGGCCTCTTAGCCTTAAACGTATAAATTCGACATTCAAGATGGCAATAAAAATGATGCTGACTTTAAGCTACATAACTCGCTACCCCAGTGGTATTCCTCAGTAATACGCAGAAGATTTTCTGAGTTTGTTTGATGGGTGTAGGCAATAGGCGACACCCTCCTCTCCCACACCACATCCCAGCGAGTGAACGCTTACTGGTTTTAGATGCTGCTCCTGGTAATAAAAAATACGTTGTTGGATAAGTGGATGTTTTTATGTTTACTTCATTATAGTTTTGTTGGATTAGGAGGATGAGTTTGCTCTTATCTGTGGGGTCTACTATTACTGTAACTGCTGTTTACTATTTATATAGCACGCCGTACAAACCTAATTAAATCTAGATATGTTTAATGATATGGCATTATATCCCACTGCTAAGATCTATTATAGGGGTAACAGTACTTCTCCCTGCAGCTTAGACTATAAGGGAATAGAGTGCATTTCACAATCTTTTCAGCCTGAGGCATATGGGCTATAATGCTAGTTGAACATTTCTCCCTCCGAGTGGAATGCTGTAGTTCAAACTATGGGAAACAGAAAGGGAAACATTATAATGCTGACACAGACCAGCTATAATGGTCATTGTTCACTCTTTGCCACTCTGTTTTGTAGAATGGAGTTCCCAACATTATAGTATTCTAATACTGCATTACATCCCAGTGCTGAGGGCTGTATCCGCATTTAAAGTCATTCTCTCTGAGTCATAGGCCCGAGCTGAACTAAGTGGTATATATTTCAGGGTGATTCGTCAAGCAGGGGCCGAGAAAAAAGGGGGGGGGTCCCAAAACCCGTTGTCTCGATGTTAATTTCCATAGGAAACTTTTGTCGCAGCTACAGCCCGAACTGATGAACGGAATTACACCAAATTTGGCAGAAAGGTAGCTCTTAGTCCAGAGTACACTCTATGCTTTAAATGGTGTAAATCCGTTCTGTAGTTCCCGAGAAATTCATATTAAAAATATTAGTATCTGGTGACCGCTGTGGATCCGCGAACCCTCCAGATCGCGAGCTTGACTCTGATTGGCTGCCAACACTTCAAACCAGGAAGTGTTGGCAGCCATCTCGTGACTCGGTTGAACCGAGTCAAAAGAAAAAGGTGAAAAAAGAAGAAAAGGGGGCAGGGTAGGAACACCTTGACCCCCCTAGGCCTGCTCAGGGGGGTCCCACAGGGACCCCGATGGGCAAAAAAAGCATTTTAGTTTTCTTGAAGCCCCCAGGTGGGCCAGGTCCTGGGGGCAATGATGAATTATGATGCGGGGGCCCCCACAACCCCGGGACCGCCACCTCCCCTGGGCTTTTTGTTAAAATGCGTGGGGGGGGCTCCTGCCCCCCACACTTCCCCGGTGGGCGCCACCTCCCCGGGGCTTTAATTAATTATGGGTAGGGGGCCTCGCGGGCCCCCCCAAGCCCCGGGGACCACCACCTCCCTGGGGCTTTAATGTATTTAATAAGGTGTGGGGGCTCTTGCCCCCCACACTACCCCGGGGACCCACACCTCCCCGGGGCATTTATTAATTAAATGCAGGGGGCATGTGGGCCCCAAGCCCTTGTCATTTACAGTGCCTGGAAATGGAACGCCTGTGACTTGAAGTGGGGGGGGCTCCTGCCCCCCCTCCCCTCCCCACACTGCCCCGGGGAGCACCACCTTCCTGGGGCATTGAGTAATTAAAATACGGGGGTCCGTAGCGGACCCCTGGCCCCGTGGACCATCACCTCCCCGAAGTTTTAACCTTGATGGGAGGGGGGCCGCGCGGCCCCCTCGAGGAGCCCGAGATGGCCCTGGGGGCCGCCACCCCCCAGGGCTGGCTCCAGCAATGTCCCGGAGTGCCCACCCCCGGGACATTGCAGTTTGCTATGGCAGTCTCCCGCCCTGCCATAGCAAACATCTGCTTCGCTTCATGGAAGCGAGAGCAGGAAAACTGCTCTTGCTTCCATGAAGCGAAGCAGTATTGCTATTGGGCAAAGGGAGCTGCATGTTTGCAGCTCCCCTTGTCCAAAAGCAATGCCTTTTCCCGCAGGAGGCGGGGAGCCGGCAGGGACCGCGGGGGCATTGGGGCTCCCCTCCCCCCCCCGCGGTCCCCAACGTGAGGCCAAGCCCCGGGGGATGGGGTCCCCGTGGCCAAAAAATGGCCCGGGAGGGGGGCCACTCGGCTCCCTCCCTTTACTTTTTTTTTTTAATGGCCAAGCCCCGGCGGATGGGGTCCCCGGGGCCAAAAATAGCCCAGGAGGGGGCCACTCGGCCCCCCTCCCTATAAATAAATGGAATGGCCAAGCCTCGGGGGATGGGGTGCCCCGGGCCGTAATAGGCCTCAGGAGGGTGGACGCACGGCCCCTTCCCTTTTCATTATTATTATTATTTTTTTTTTTAAATAGCTCAGGCCCCGGGGAATGGGGTATCCGGGGCCCAAAGGGTCAAGTGAAGGGGGGCCACACAGCTCCCCTTCCTAAAATAAAAAAAAAAAAGAAAGAAACCGGCAACTTGCCGGAAGCCCTGCCCCCCTCTCTGACTACACTGCAAAGGCGGCTCCTGGTGCATGCTGGGTTTGGGGATGAAGTCCCCTTCACTGCTGATGGTCCTTAGGGGCCAACTAGCCCACCAGGTAACTCCAGTTAGTCCCACATAGTGGGATTGCTGAGAGGTGGTCTGAGGCCACGCCTCTTTTTACAACACTCTTCAAACGCGCCTCCTGGCGCACAGCTGGTGGAGTGATGAGGTCCCCTTGTGTCCTGAGGACCTCAGGACTAAAGTATACTTCATCCCCCAAGCAGCAATGCCCCAGGAGGCGTGTTTGCAGAGTGGTGGAGAAAAGGGGGCGTGGCCTGTGTCCACCTATCAGCAATCCCACTTTGTGGGGCTTACCGGAGGTAACAGGCAGGCTAGTTGGCCCCTAAGGACCCCCAGCAGCAAAAGGGACTTCAGTCCCCACCCAAGAGCGCGCCAGGGAGCGCGTTTGTAGTGGTGGGATAAGGGGGGGTGGGGGGGGGGATTTGGCCTGCTATGAGAACTTGGCAATCCTGCTGTGTGGGACTTACCGGGGGTAGTAGGCCCTCAAGGATGTCCTTTGGGGCCAACTACCCCTCCTGTTACCTCCAGTAAGTCCAACACAGTGGGATTGCTAAGAGATCTTTGAAAGCTATACCTCCCTTTCTCCACCATCTGCAAATGTGCCTCCTGGTACACTACTGGTTGGGGGATGAAGTCCACTTTACTGCTGAGGGACTCTGGGGGCCAAGAAGCCCTCCTGGTACCTCCTGTAAGTGCTATGCAGCGGAATTCCTGAGCGCTGGTCGGAGGCCCAGCCCCCTTTCTCCACCACTCTGCAAAAGCGACTACTAGTTAAAGAAGCATTTGCAATGTAATAGGTCTCACATTAGCGAAAGTTAGGGCTATTGGCATTGTAAATATAAAAGTTTTTTGCTAATGTTTTTTGGAGTGGAGTGAAGTGGATGTACGTTGTGTGTAGTGGAATTATGTGGTATGTTGTGCAGTGAAATTATGTGGACAGAAAGTATGTGGTATTTAGTGTATAGGAATTATGTAGAGTGGGAATATGTGTTATGGAGGGTAATTATGTGGTATGGTAGTCTGTGTTGTGGAGTGGTAACCTCAGGTTTAGTCTTCCTCGTTTCCATAGAAGCTAAACTATAAACTCAATGAGACCAAAAAAAAAAAAGAACCACTGAGGAGCACTTCTGGACCTAGTCGGAGGTATGAACAGGGCCACTGGAATTATGCCACTGTCCGGCTGCACCGATTTTCGAATAATTAGACATTTTCCGCATTTGCCACATAATCCATCATCTGCTGCATAATCTGCTGCTTTGAACAAAAAAAAACTTGTTTCTAGCTCAAACGTTACCAAAAATGCAGCGCCAAGTGTTACAGCGTGGTGGAAGGCCCTCCGCAAACCTAGAATGGTCACCTGTTACTTATTGCTAAATGTGGGTGTTAAATTGGTACTAATGGTGTGCAAACCACTCTTGCTTCTTTCTGTGCCCCTCGTCTCTTTCTGCACCCCTCTTGTCTCTTTCTGCACCCCTCTTGTCTCTTTCTGCACCCCTCTTGTCTCTTTCTGCACTTCACTTGGCTCTTTCTGCACATTTGTTACTCTTTCTGCACCTCTCGTTTTTTTCTGCACTTCTCTTGCTTCTTTCTGTACTTCTCTCGCCACTTTCTGTACTCAAATGGGAAGTGCTAGCTGTCAAGTTTTAAAGGTCTGCGTGCTCTCGTGACTGAGGTATATGTCTACTTGCACATATGTATTCTCACATGTGTTATGCATCTGAAGATCGTAGCTTAAAAAGCGGGTAGCTTCTCCTATTGGTGCTTAAATGTTCTCAGTTCTGCTCTGTCATTCGGTTGCACAGGCAGGCATGTCTTATGTATATAGGTGTTATAGAGTCCCTCAAATATACTATTGAATACCCATGTGCCCTGTATTATGAGCAGAAAGAAATGCATACACCTTTTGTACACAAATTTACAGAGTATGCTGTTTGAAACACAGGTATTCAAGTATTTGTTTGTATATTTTTATGTAACGTCACTAGGTAAGAGCAGAGACACAAATGCATACCTTCACAAACTTGGTCAGACTTACAACAGTGATATGGTTAGGATTGCTGTTTTACATTTGGTAGGCCTAACATTCTGAGCAGTCGATGAATAGTGAACCTTCAAGAGAAAAGTGAGGTTTAATACATCTTGGGAGAAGGATTAGTGATTAGGCTACTTTATATGAGTCTGTGGTAAGGTACAGTCGAAGTAGGCCTCTTTCTGCACCTCTGTTGCTTCTTTCTGCACTTCTCTTGCTTCTTTTTGCACCTTCCTCTTTCTGGACTTCTGTTGCATCTTTCTGCATTTTTCTTGCTTCTTTCTGCACCTCTCTTGCTTCTTTCTGCACCTTTCTTTCTGTACATGTCCTACCTATGTAGGCATAGTTAGAAATTAGCATTTAAAAAACCTTAGAAATTCACTGAAAAAACCACAGGTTTCAGGGACGTTCTAGTTAGCAATTAGCATTTAAAAAAAACCTTAGAAATTCACTGAAAAAATCACAGGTTTCAGGGACGTTATAGTTAGGCTGACATTTCACTCGTACAAAACCAGAGAAATTCAGCCGTTATAGTTAGCTGAGCTAACTATAACTCGCGCCCCGCAATGCACTGCTGATGACGTCGCATATTACATCACTCATGACATGGTCAGTGACATCACTGATGACATCTCAAATTACATCACTGAATGTGGTCAGATACCATCATACTGAAAATAAGCCCTTAGCCATATGGACTAGATCTTGAGATGGCCAGTGCCCAGGTAGCCAGGGGGAATCCTGTCAGATTGCAGAGGGGAGCGGTTTAGAGCACGGAAGAGTCCACTTTACCATATACTAGGAGCAGCTAAAAGACTTATCACTGAACACTGGAAAAGGAGGAATCCCATCAACAACACAATTCGAATTGCTGCCACAAATGTAGCGGATAGTAACTGATCCTAATTTGAGGAATGAGGTGTACTTGTGTTTAAAGATGCCTATACTATGCAAAATAATATCACACATTCGAAAATCGGATCATGTTGTGGGTAAAAGTAAATTTGTCTTGTCCCTTTTTTCTTTTTTACAGATCCCGATAACCCTGGGTGTCATTCTGAATTCATACTATGATGTGAAGTTTAATTTGCTTGGCCTCGTATATGCAACTCTTGGTGTGGTGGTTACATCTCTTTACCAAGTGGTTAGTAACCTTTAATTATGTTTTAGCAGTGCATTGTATAACAAATGATTTAAATTATTTTTTTCCAACCTTCAATAAAATGTCAGTTTAAAAAAAAAATTTGGACAATAATTGTGAATGTAGGAAAAGTTCCATCTTAGCGACCAAACGCGTGGTTCTGGAGCTCTGACCTTCTACTGTTTCAAGGTTGAGAGAGTGAAACCATGTTAACTTATGTTGTTTACTCTGCGCAACAATGATTCCTTGAAAAGTACCTGTGCCTTGTGTACCTTTTTATGCATGGTTTATTTCAGTTCTGACTTGCACAGTGCCACCAAGATGGTGAGGTAACTAGTCCCCTTGTTACCTCCTTCATAATGATGTATTATATCCTGAAAACCATTGTTATTAAGGGTATGTTACAAATTATTCTATACCTCTAGTGAAAGTTAGGTTTATATTTTGGTGGAGAGCTGCATGTGCTAAACGAGTGATCCAGGGACGGGATTATGATCACCTTCATTTTGGAGATTATTGAATTTACAGCTGGAGGTTTAGAGGGAGAAGTGAGGTAACTGGAACGAAGCTTGTGATGGAGCTTAATTTAAAAGTACAGTATTTCTGACTGTATAGATCAACTAATTAACTGATTTTGAAAGCTTAGAATTCTGCAGTTTTTGCTTGCTCCTAGTAAAATCACTTATTTGAATGGACTAGATAGCCAACAGTGTAACAGGTTCCTTTGGTTGATGAAGGTTCAATGTCTTTTTCCATAAATGTCAAATCCCATTATTTTTTCTACTTGGTGGGAGCCCCATAATTTATCTAATGGCCAATAAAGAGAGGGGCAGTTAGGAGACAAATTGAAGGCATCAGTCTGTAACTGATTGATTGATGTAGACCGTAACATTAAGGGAATGGGTTAGTCTTAGTTATAAGTTGAAGTAAAGATGAGGCAGAAACTACAAGGAGAGGCAGAGCAGATAAACAACAGATCTTGGACACAGTAAGGCACATAGACCATCTGTGAATAAGTGAATGTTCAGAACCTTTGTCAGTAATTCTGTCAACTATAATGGAGCTTTTTTGGGTTATTGGTGATATTCCTTAGTGGATTCACATCAGTTATCATACATTTATGAAGAGCTTTTTCTGCACTTCATGTTGTGCACATTTTACCACAGCTGCTCAAGTTTCCTTCTCTGATTTACTCTCTGTTTTATGGCTTGTGCATTAAACGATTCCTTTGGCTACAATGAGTGCTGTCCAGGAAACACAAACGCCAACCATTGGTCTGCAGTGGTCCCTTTTTTATTTTTACAGACTTTGAGACTGTGTTCTTTTTAAGATAATGGTTGTTGTTCTGTGATATTTAGCCTTGCGGGCTTTCCACATTGTACATACATTGCTGTGTGCCTACTTCATCTTCTGACTCTTACTATTTCTTCTAGTGGGTGGGAGCTAAGCAGCATGAACTCCAGGTGAACTCCATGCAGCTGCTCTACTACCAGGCCCCAATGTCTTCAGTCATG
The DNA here is from genome assembly GCA_963921515.1 of Calotriton arnoldi. Classification (NCBI taxonomy): domain Eukaryota; kingdom Metazoa; phylum Chordata; class Amphibia; order Caudata; family Salamandridae; genus Calotriton; species Calotriton arnoldi. Next base: position 2,510,378 of record CAWUFW010000136.1, read on the forward strand.
TTGATGGCTGTTGTACCTATGTTTGAACCAGTTGTTGGAGAAGGAGGTATATTTGGACCGTGGTCATTGGATGCTTTGGTAAGTTGGCATTTACATTTCCTCATTAAGCCCATTATTTGTTTGTTTATTTATTTACAATCACCAGTCTCTGACCGGGGAAACTTGAGGGCCATTAGTGAAAGGGGCCAGTGCATGCTGCAGCATGAGGGAAGGGGATGCTGCAGTTATGCACAGGGTTATTAGATAACTTCATGTCTCCAGAGACACCATGTCCCACTCCTTTGCTTTCATTTGACGCCTGATGTGGTCTGTAAGTTTTCATTTTGCTCACTGCATTAGTTTTGCAGTGGTCTATCAAAAGAAGACTCCACCACATTGGCTCATTGTGTCCTTATTCATGTGGCGTCATCAACCTCTCAGTTCACTGGTGATTTTCCACGTTCACCAGCGGCTAACTGTAGGTGGGCAGGGAGGAATGGAATAGATGAGAAGTACTAATGACCACATGCAAAGATGTATTGCAGAAAAACAGTGGTTCACTTAGACAATTAGTCAAATAAGCGAGAGGCAACAAGTTCTCAGTTAATCTTAAGAACAGACAATTATTAGGCCACCCGGAAAACAAAGAGCAGGCAGATAAACAATGTTCTATTGTAATTAATTCATTTATTGCACCTTATTGAAGCGTTTCAAATCTTTCTTTTGGTAGTGTAAGGAAAGATCCAGTGAGTTAAGTGAAAGTATGTGCAGTGATAAGTGAGTTATAAAGAAACGTGCTTCATCTAAAAACAGCAAGTCGTTTGACTCCTTTAGGTATTTATATATCGTAAAATAGGAGTCGACATGTCGACGGCGTTTCGACCTCTATAGATGTGAGGTCATCATCAGGACAAGGTGTGTGAGCACCTAGTATCTAAAACATGAAGAGACATTGAAATCCGATATATTTGAAAAAGGGGGGGGGGCTGCATATCTATATTATGTATTTCATTGCAATATACACTTGCCTGGTGGGCGATTAAGGTATTAAGGCATCAAATGTAAAGATGTGCACTACCATATACCACATTTTAGGACTCCATTAGTATTTTGTAAATGAATAGTAGTCCTGTCGTTACAATCCACCCTGATAACAGCTTCCATTTCTCTAAGGGACTCTGTAAGCCACAAGTAAGATTTTTTTTTCGCTTGCAGCTTGGTTGGCCTTCTGTCGAGATAGCGGGTATATCTGAACATCCAAACTGTGGGAAATTGTGGAGGTTGACAAGAGGGTGCCAGTAGGAAATTGGTATGAAGCTTTCCATTATTCCATTCTAGCCATACTCTTAAACTGCAATCCAAACTGTTACAGACAACCGTGGTGTTAAAATCCAGCTGTACACCTTCTGAAGATTGCTGCACTTTATTACACTGAAATGTGTGAGAGGCAGGACGGCATGGTCAATAGTTTATTAAATTGTTTGGGTTTAAAACGCTGGTTCTTTGAAAACAGTTCACTGGTCCAAATTTGCAGGAACACGGAGTGTGGATTGCCCATATTTCTGTCTTATCAACATCGTGTTTTGCAAAGACCTTATTTTCCTTTATGCTCCCGCTTGCAAGCTGATTTTAGAAAAATCCTTAAATCAGACTTTCACAGATCGGTGTTTGGTTATCTCTGTATGTGATGGAAGCTTGCTGCTTTTTTCCTTTTTATGGTTTGGTAAATTACGTTTACACCCCCTATAGAAGAGAACAAATTTGACGCTAAATGAAAATGGACTGAACCTCGGCCATCTTCAAAACAAATTATGTTGTGTGGTTTTCTTATCTCCTTAAACAATTTGGGCGGAAGGTTGCAGTCTGCTGCATGCCCACAGAACTTACCGCCTTGTGTAAGTGCACACTACTCAACCTGCTTTTCCTCCCACCAGATCTTACCTTGCCCCATTCCTGAAACCAATCATTAGCAATGCCAGTAGGCCTGGCTTATGAATGAAAGTGTCTTTTGTGTCATTAATTTGTTTAGGCACTCGGTAAGTCATCATAAATGCATTCAGTCACTCATCTTTGCACTCATGAATCCATTTATCAATCCACTGACTCATTCTTGCATTCACCCTTTGCCACAACTGCAATAAAACACACACAAACTCAACAACATATGCAAAATAAATTGAAAGAATACAACTAGAGACAAAATATGCATGCATTAACTAAACGTAGCAGCGGGTGTCTGTTAGTTTAAAGTTCCATCCTGGCCCCTACATTCAGAACCAACGTGTTGGCCATCTTGGAATGGTAAAACAAAGATGCATTAGGGCAACAGCTTTTCAGAATTGTCACCTGGTTTAGAGGAAGTGGCCACGTGGGATGCAGCGCACAGCAGATGAAATGAGCAGCAATTGAGCAACCTGTTAACACTGCCTCAAGAAGGGATGTAGTAAGCTCATAAGAAATTTTAAAAGGAAACTAAGAGAAATAAATAAATAAAAACTGTTAAAAAAAAAAAAAATGTTTTAAGTAATGACTGGCTAACCAGTCCTGATACTAAAGCACTTCCTTTCAGGTGGCTGTAAATGAGAAAATGCTGTCATTCATAGTGCAAGAGGTCCAGTGATGTAACCATTGAACCATGCAGTACTGGATGGATAGACAGACAGAACCAATGCAGAACATAACTTACCCAAAGGCCCTCTCAGTATTTATATGGAGCTATTAATAAATGATCTGTATATATCCCAGTGGCAGCCGCCACTGGGTACTTACAGTTAGGGCAATGTTTTCTTAGGATTTTTTGTTTGCAAATAACTTAGGTGCCAGTGGATGAATATTCACAAAACAGTCCAAAAAAAAAGTCTCCTCCACCCCAGCTCCTTCCTGGAAAGTGTGGGGGTATCTGTCAAGCAGGGGCCGACAAAAAAGGGAAGGGGGCAAAACTTGTTTCCCCAATGCAGTTTTCCATTGGAAAGTTAGACACAACTACAGCCATCAAAGACTTCCTGGCCGACCAAGCCCTTACCCAAGCCTGCTAACTCCCAACACACACGAAAGGCGCCACTCTAGATCGGATCATTGCTAAGGAATCAGCGGTCCAGCTTATCTCTATAGACCCATGCGACTGGTCTGATCACCACGCTATTACCCTCCTATTACCTGGCACCCACAATACAAGGCCACCACAATCTGTGAATCCAAAACGTTGGGTTAGAGACACAAAGAGCCTAGATCTCGTGAAACTGGCTGCACGCTGCGAGACTGACCTGACCCCCCCCAAATATCTCAACGGTCAACAACCTCACAGAACGCTATACCTCGACTATGTCTAACATACTTGATGATCTTGCCCCGCTAAAGCTAAAAAGAACCCAAATCAAAGACCGAAACCCCTGGTTCAACGGATCACTCAACAATGAAAGGAGATCCCTCCGGCAGACAGAAAGAAACTGGAGACAGCACCCCTCAGCCTCCCACTTAAAACTTCTCCGTCAGACCAGAAATGCCTATAATAGGAACATCCTCAATTCAAAAAAAGAATTCATCAGAACTGGAGAACGCCAAGAACAGACCTCGCAAGCTCTTAGAAATGGTCAAACACCAATCTAATAAACTGGCTAAAACCTCCAAAGAAACCCCTAAATCTCTAATAACATGCAAGGAATTCTCCTCCTTCTTCTCTGACAAAATCACTGCCCTAGGAAACGAACTTAGATCCGCTACCTACTCCCAACCCCCTCCGGACCTGCCTCATCTCTCCGCGCTGCCCCCCCAGGCATCACCCAAAAACCAAGCGCACTGGTCCAACTTCATAGTACATGACGACCATTCCGTCTCGGAAATTCTATCCTCCCTAAACCCAAACAACCACTTTAATGACCCACTCCCCTCCAACTGTTTGGCTGCTGCCTCCCAATCTATCATTCCTATTTGGACTGCAATAATCAACGCCTCCCTTCTACAGGGGTCGATACCTGACTCTCTAAAAGCCGGTCAAGTCATCCCCATCTTAAAAAACCTACGCTGAATCCTGCCTCTCTAGACAACTTTAGACATATCCAATATCCCACTCCTAGCTAAAGTTCTGGAGAAATGTGTACAACTTCAACTGAGCCAACACATCACCAACTTCAACCTACTAGACGATTTCCAATCCGGGTTCAGGCCTGGGCAAAGCACTGAAACCACCATTCTCCATATCGTGGATGATGCTCTCCAATCCCTTGACCAAGGCAAAACCTGTCTCCTAATCCTTTTAGATCTATCCTCGGCTTTCGATACGGTCAACCACGAGAAACTTCTCGAATGCCTCAAACTCAGGATGGGACTGGATGGCTCCGTACTCGAATGGTTTAGATCCTTCCTCCAGAACCGCTCCCAGAGATTCTTAATCAACGGTAACCTTTCCGCTCCCTCTCCGATTACGGTCGGAGTCCCCCAAGGATCAACCCTGTCCCCTACCCTCTTTAATCTTTACCTTGAACCGCTAGCAGAAGTACTACGCACCGCCAATATCTCCTACCACATGTATGCCGATGACACCCAGATCTACATCAAAATCTCTTCTCCGGAGGAGATTTTTCCCCTGAATGAGGCCTTGAAGTTGACTGTCCAATGGCTCACCTCCAACCAGCTCAAACTAAATGCACAAAAAACAGAATTCCTTCTAATCTCCCCACCCAAAACCAACCCTGACATTCGGGAATGGACTAGGTCGATCACAGTCCTAAACTGCCCACCAACCATTGTGGACTCTGCCAAATCCCTTGGAACAACCCGGGACAGCAGCTTGAATATGTGTGACCACATCAATTCGATGGCCAAAACCGCCAGGTTTCACCTGAGCTACCTAAGAAAACTAAAACCTTTCCTTGACACTCCCGACCTAAAAATGGCAGTCCAGACACTAGTTATCTCCTGACTCGAATATGGATGCTCTACCCTTTCTGGCCTACCCAAGATCTCCCTGGCCCCCTTAAAAGCCTGCCTCAACGCTGCCGCCAGACTCCTAACCGGTTAAAAAAAATTCGACCACATCTGAAAGCTCTGAACTGGCTTCCTCTTGAAGCCAGAATTCAACTTAAACTGGCAGATATCACTCACAAGGCTCTATACACTAAATCCCCTGCATTGCTCGCCCCAGAAACTCCCGGTCCTCCAGAGACCTCTTGCTCCATCCTCCGCGCTTTGGAAAGTAAAAAACCTATAATTGTGCGTTCTCTGGGGCCGCACCAAGAATATGGAACTCTCTGGTCCACCCGAACCAGTCGGGATGTATGCCCGCTAGGAACATCTCCCTCAACTTACGTAGGCTCCACGGAGTACTGTGCCGTGCTGACACAGTTAGAGAGGACGCTGTCGTGGTCTCCCTTGACGCTGCTTCCGCATTTGACACAATCGAGTGGCCCTATATGTTTGCTGTCCTTCATAAGTTGGGTTTTGGGCCCGAGTTTATGGGCTGGGTTCGACTTCTCTACCAACACCCGCTCGCCCAGGTAGTTGTTAATAACAGGAAATCTCCAGTTTTCACTCTTAGTAGGGGCACCAGGCAGGGATGCCTACTGTCCCGCTTCTCTTTGCCCTGGCCCTCGGGCCTCTGGCTATGTGGGTCCGCAACAGCCCCGCCATAAGGGGCCTCTAGTGGACGTCCGGCTGGGAAGACCGTATATCGCTGTATGCGGATGACATCTTGCTGTATTTAGCGTCCCCGGCTGCATCCCTCAATGTGGTCCTGGACATGTTCCATGTGTTTGGCAGATATGCTGGCTATTCCATAAGCTGGACTAAATCAGTGTTATATACCCTATATGGAAAGAGGCCTACGCTCCCGCGGGGATACCAATTGGTGGAGGCTGTTGACGACTTCAAATATTTGGGGATCTGGGTTTCTAAAGATCCGTCCAGATTTTACGACTGCAAACTCCTGCCACCTCTCACGCGTCTTAAAGCTGACGTCCTACATTGGAAATCGCTTCCGTTATCACTCTTGGGGCGTGCTGCCCTATTCAAAATGATGTCCCTTCCCAGGTTTGTTTATGCTCTCCATAATACTCCGCACTCCGTTGCACCCTCGTACTTTAAGGAAATCGACAGTGTCATACGAGACCTGCTGTGGGAGGGTAAGCCACCTCGTATCGTGACACACAAGCTCACGCTGGACTGGTTTGATGGGGGCATCGGTCTTCCAGACATACGGAAGTACTATTGGGCATCACACCTTGCGGTGATTAATCAATGTACATCTAGGCCACAGGACGACCCAGCCTTCCAGATGGACAGATGGCTCCTCCCGGGACATAGCTTTGAAGGGGCCCTTTATACACGATCGCTGAGACCCGCCCTGACTGGCCCAACTGGACATGCGGTGCAGGTGTGGAAGGCGGCCACCAAAAGTTTGGGATGGGAGGGGAGACTAACGCAGGCCACACCACTTTGGCATTGTGAGCAATTGGGCAGGTTGATTCGTTCGAGGGGTTTTGATCGCTGGGATCTTATTAATATATCCAGGGTGGGTGATTTGTGGAAATCGGTGGATGTGGTCCCTTTTTCTCGGCTCCAGCAGGAATACGAGTTAGCACACTCTGAATATTTCAGATATCTCCAAATTAGACATGCCCTTCTGGCGGTTCTCCCCAAAGGTAGTGAACTTCCCGAGTCTTCTCCGCTTGAGGATAGAGTATTAGATGGCGACTTGCCGGAGAAGGCCATATCACTCATTTACAAAAAACTGGTTAACAACATGACAGATCCCCTGACTCATCTGAGGGTCAAGTGGGATTACGATGTAGCGGGATTAGATGATGATGAATGGTTGGCAGCGGTGGCCTCCCCCCGAGAGGTGGCCATATCTTCCAGGCTGCGCCTGGTGCAGTTGAAAATTCTCCATAGATCCTACCTGTCTGGGTCAGTGTTGATTCATATGGGATTTGGCTCTGACGGCTACTGTGTTAGGCGGTGTGGGCAGGAGGGAACTTTTGTTCATACACTCTGGGAATGCATGACTATCCAGAGATATTGGGAGGCAGTAGCGAACCTTAGGGAAGAAGTGTTGGGGCAGCAGATAGACTGTAACATTAAACTGGCCCTCCTAAACGTCTGGGGCCCTACCGATTTAAACGCCAGGGAGCGCACTTGGGTCACCTTGGGGCTGATGGTGGCAAAACGCAATATTGCGAGAATGTGGAGGGATCAGAGCCCACCGGATATCGAGGACTGGGGCAAAGACATGGACTGGTGTATGGTCTCGGAAAAATCCATATATGAAGCCAGGGGGTGCCCGAATAAATGGACGCAAATCTGGGGTCAATAGAACATTCACAGAGGAGAAATTTGTGAACCTCCAAGATCGAGAGAAGATATTGTAAATGGGTCCTGAATGTGTCTAAATGAGGACTGAAAGTATTGTTTTGTGGCCGCTAAGTCTTAAGTAACTTTTGAAGTGTAACCATATTGCCAATGTATATACACCGTGATATTGTCATTGATCATGCCTTGTTTTCAATAAAAAAAGATTTATAAAAAAAAAAAGAATATGGAACTCATTCCCGCCCGCCATTAGAAGAATTCAGTCTCTGGCACGTTTTAAAAACTAAGCCAAAACCTTCCTAATGGGCAAATTCCTCTCCTAATTCTTGCATTGCACTCACCTCAGCGACCTTGTTTTTATTCTATTGCTACTACACCTTGGACTGACCAGATGCTATCCACCCGGCACCTCCAGGCACTCCACCCTTATACTCTTGGACCTTCGTTCTTGTAAAATGTTTGTACTTGTTTTTATCCCAAATGTTCCACCCCCCTACCTAAGTCTTATTTGTATACAACCTGTTAACCCTGTAAAGCGCTCTGATACCCTAACAGGTCAAGTCTGCGCTCTATAAAACACAAATAAATTAAATAAATAAATACAGCCAAAACGGCTGAAAGGTATTACATCGAATTTGGCAGAAATCTAGATCTTGATCCAGAAAACGTGCTTTTTACAATTTGATATTAATACGTTCAGTACTTTTTGAGAAATTAAGGTTCAAACTTTATGTATATAAATAGGGTCATAGAGGATCCGTTGATCCAACAGATCAAAAGATATGATCTGATTGGTGCCACAACATCAACAAAGATGGTGCTGCAGTCATTTTAGGACTCTGGGGACTCGATCCCCTGTCATCAAAAAAAATATGGGGGCAGGGTAAAGAACACAAGCCGGCTCCTCTGACCAGCCCCCAAGGTTGGGTGCTGGCAGGGGAGCTGGCAGGACTGGATAAGACAACCCCCCCCCCAAAAAAACCCTCCTTCCCTGCAGCCCAAATGTGGGAAAAGTTGTAGGTGCCCCGGGTGGGACTGGGGCACCCACAAGAAAATTAAAGAATAGCCGTCTCCCACCGGCACCCGGGATTGGTGCTGGCTGGTAGAGCCAGCAGGGGCCGCGGGGGAGTGCCAACTGCGCTAAAACTGTGTATGTCTCTGGTGGGACTAGGACACCCAAAATTTTAATTAAATAAAAAAATAATGGAGTGGCAGGATCCACTCATTTATTATTCACTGTTCCCGGCCAGGGATGCTCCATAATGCCCTTTTAAGGGCAGATTTACATATTTGTTGCTGTTTTGTGGTGCCACAAACTGGCTAGGGGCACCATTAACATGTTATAATGCATGGAGAACAGCACCCTCCCAGGAACTTTTTTTTAAAACTGTAAGTCTCCTGAGTTATTAAACGCATGATACTGGGAGAGCTTACCATTTGTTTTTTAAAGGACTCCAATACTGCAAGTTCTTCAGCTCGAGGGCAGGGACCCCTTGTAGCTGGTCATATAGTTGCATTTTGTGGATTGAAGAATGTTAAAGAAAGACTCATTGCGTTTATGGTTATTTTGAAGAGAAATGCTTTATTATGTGACAGTTTTTAATATGAATGTATTGCCATGTATATGTTTTGAAGTACATTGGATTATAGTTAAATGATAAATGACTGTGTTGATTTATTGATAAAGCCGATAAAGCCAATAAGTCCGCTTTATATATGTTGATGTACTGACCCCTTGAAAAAGCTAATAGGCCCGTTTGGTGTTCTGACCCTTTGAAAAAGCCTGCAGGCCTGTTTTACTTAAAATTGCACTCTTTGTATTGTTACACGATATAGTCGGCTGTGCTCAGTGGCGGGGGATTGGGCGCAGGGCCTGGGCTTACCTTTTTATTTGTTCTGTGGATCTCTGCATTTTGAATTTTTAGGTAAGTGTAGTTTGCTTCATGATGTAGATTTGCCTTTAAAGCGTAAAATAGAAGGGTTGTAAATCTGGTACCAGGAATTGAAAATGCATAATTACTTTTAGTAGAAATTAAATTGACTGTCTGATATTTGTTTCTTCAGGCTTATCTCCTGCAATGCAATTAGAAACAATTAAAAAACAAACTGGCTAACATGGATAATCCTGCTGCGAGTTTTGACTAGGTTCAGACTTTCATGTCTGTATTTTTTGCTTGCAGGGTCTGGTGTTGCTGTCAGGAATAATAGCATTCTTGGTGAACTTGTCCATCTACTGGATCATTGGAACAACCTCGCCTGTTACGTATCCTTCTCATGCTCTCTTTTCTACCTCTAATTTATAGATGAGTGCGGTCCTATACATGTCACTGCTCTACATTTATGTGCATTTTCAGTCCTTTGTGAAGTATTCATTTCTCCTTTTGTGGGACTTGGGTCTGAAACTCGAGTAGGACACATTGTTGGATTAATAGGTATTTGTGGTGTGCTCCAATTTGGTGGGAGTGTATATCCGTGAAAGACGAATCGTGATATTTCCAAGTCCCGACTGTTGCAATAAATTGCAACTTTTACAATGCAACTATTACCTCATCCTCGAAAGGATCCAGAGCAGAAGTATTTTATCTAGTGGTTGCTTTAGTGAACCACAAATGCTTACTCTAATTTGACAAGGTGCTTGAAAACTATTTATGTGGGCTCAGATGATCACCAAGCTGTACTCCAGTACAGAGAAGATTGATGGCTCTTGCTTTAAGACTGTTTACATAATTACACTTGTGTATGAAAGCAGACCTCGAAGATCCTCCCTGTCAAATTGTCATGCCCATTTTACTGATGTCATTGGTTGAGCGAATCCCACTACATCTTTCCCTGACATGTTCTGTTAGTGCAATAGGTCAGAACTGAGAATCTGAGCAATTTTGAAATGCATGTGTTGCCGAACTGAACAAGCATTTGCAATGCAATAGGTTTCGCATTTACGCGAGTTTGCGCTATTGACATTGTAAATGACAATGCCTTTCATTTATGTGTTGTTTTTAAAACTGATAAATGAAAGGCATTTTCATTTACAATGCCAATAGCTTAACCTCTCGCGAATGCGAGACCTATTGCATTGCAAATGCGTTCGGCGCCCGTGCTATAAAGATTTTTTAAAAAGCGTTAGGAGAGAGTTGTCCTGCCTGCAACAGCAGGCAGGACAAAGCTATTTGAGAAAATAATGCTCGGAGGCTGTAATTAAAGCCTACCGAGCAACAACACACGTAACAGGGGGTGTCCTCATGGGAGGTTACAAAATGAGACAAGGCGGTACTAAGGAGGGATATTAAGCCTATTGACCAATGAAAAGCCACAGTTTACAGTGGACAATGACACAAGTTAATGAAAAATATGGGCGGAGAGTGGGCGGAGCTTCAAGTGCATACCTGAATACAGCATGCCTTGCAGAGCAGCGCATGCCCTGCCCAGGCCCAACCTAAAAAGGATTTTTTTAAGATTCACTTTTTAAATTACACAGCTAGCCTCAGCTTTTTCGTTTGCAAAAATTGTAAAGGTTGCAGAGGAGCAAGTTTGTATAACTATCTCAGAAAGTGTGGTGAGCAGTGGACGTAGCCACAGGAAGGTTCAGCTTCCATTTTCAAACAAGAATTGTACCTGCCTGATAACAACATTCGATTATGATGAGGTCATTGCTTCAGATCTGTTGCACCTGAACATGGTAAAGTTTGGGGCCAGGTGAGATGGGAATGAACACGCCAGGCTTTCAGAGAAGGAAATGGGGAATCTTTGTTTTTTTTTTAAGTGGAGCACCAGATGCACCTTTGCCCTAGAGTGTTTTTTTACCTTCCGGTTTAGACCTCCTTTTAAGGTCTGCACTGTCAAGGCCTAAAACGATGCTCTTTGCAGATGAAGACAAGTAATGTTGGATGCTCACGCTTTCTCTCTGTCTCCCTGTCCCTCTTTCTATTTACTACCTAGCAACCCCAGGTATACACGATGGTCATCCTCCTTAACTAAGGTCTGCAGATACAACATGTTTGGGCACTTCAAGTTCTGCATCACTTTGCTGGGAGGCTACATCCTGTTTCAGGACCCTCTGTCGCTGAACCAGGGTCTCGGAATCACCTGCACCTTGCTCGGCATCTTATCCTACACGCACTTTAAACTCCAGGAACAGGAAGAGAATAAGAGCAAACTGACCCAGCGCCCATAATGGCTGCTTTCTGCAGCAGGGGAGATGGACGTTTGTAGGTGCCTCGAGCGTGCCTGTGCCAAGGAACTACATTGAGAAATACGGATGGAGCCTGTCCTGACATTTGAGTCTATCTCGAGACAGTGGGATTTACATTTCATGTGGCCGTCAGATCAAATTAACAGATTTTATATTTTTATTGTAGACATCCAGGACTATGAAACAAACGCATGTACCGCACGCCATCCGTGCTAAAGCTGCTTTTCAGTGTACATGTGTACATGTGCATATGCCAGTGAATGAAGATTTCGGGCCATTCAAGAACAGCATTTGATAGTGTTTCCCCATTTTGCATTCTGTGTTGTGGGAAAAAGTACTACGGTGTTTGCATTCAGTGATGTTCCCATGCCAAGACAAACAAGCATTGGCATAGCCAATAGGTCTCGCCTTTGGGACCTTATAAGTATGTAGTTATGCAGCAAGTCCCAAAGGTGAGACCTATTGGCTATGCCAATGCTTGTTCTTCTTGTAAACTGCACAATATGCATCAGATTGAAGAATATGTGGCAAGCGCAGTAAATGCTTCATTACGTGGAAAATGCCACATTAGCAGGAACCCACATTTTGAGTGGCCCTGCTTTAGACACAGTTGAACTGTGAATGACTATATTCATTTCAGTGAATTAAAAATATTCTTAGTACATTAAGCAAAAACTGCAATTAACAAAGGATGCAAAAAGACATGACTATTGCGTAGCAACGAGAACCGAGTTAACAATAAAGTTAGTGGCATAGTAAGGACCAGTAGTCGCAGAAATCAGGCTACACAAAGTTCACATATTGATCCAGACTAAAATCCATGTTCATTGACATTAAAAAGAGATTATCAGCAACAATAAGGCCAAATAGCAGCGCATTAAACAGTACTAATAAATCTGGACCTAATGCTCAATTTAAGCCCTCGTCCGATGTTGTAAATTCGGGTTTATTGCGCTGATATTATGCATTTTTCAAAAGTATTACTTGAAAAAGGCTCAGACTGGCAAGTCAGCCTGTGCGACTACTAAAAGTTAAGTTATGGTTTGAGAAAGAGTTAAAAGAAAGAGCTTCGTGCTTTAATGTTACAAATCATGAGCGCCTGTCGCAGGGAGTAATGACTGCTGATTGGTTTAGTTAAGAGCCTTTCTGCACCAGCCATATGTTTTATGAACCTGGAGACGAGCTGAAGGCGCTCACCACTGAGCAGCGACGGGCGCCACATAAAAACAAGCAAGGCGGAGAGAGGCACGCAAGGCTTAATGAGCCTTGAAAGAAACCCACATGGCGGCTGCGCGCGTGCACGCTCGCGTGAACGCAAGCTTGAGGCCAGGAAAAGCCTGTGGTAGCACTTTCAAAAGCCACTCACTAAATTTCTCGCAGAGCAGCACATGCGCTGGCTCAGCGAGACCTAAAAAGGAAACTATACTAGTTTTAGCTTTTTTGCCTTGTGGGCTTTTTATACAGTAAGTAAAATTGCCTTTTTAACACGTTGTTTGTTTCTAGCCACCGCATCAAAATTAATTTATTTGTGTAAAATGGAGCACAGCACCATTGTTTCCTAATTGCTCTCTTACTTGAGAAGACTGAAGAAACCTTATACCATACATATTTCAAAGGGTAATAAATGGAAAAGCAGTGCCAAAATCCAAGAACCTACAAAAATACACTTGCTAAAATTTGTCAGACCTAATATGTGCCCTTTTGGGTAATGTCTCTACATTACAGTAGTGGGTGCATGGTAACACAAAGCCCTTAAATGAAAAGTAGGGGCCCTCTTTTGTTTCTAATGTACTTAGTGTTTACTTTTCTCAGTATTCAGTGAAACACTACCTTTCACGTGCGCAAACTGTATTCTGCTAGGAGTTGTACTTTAAAAAATGTACTTTCCGGCCAAAATGAACAATTGTGTAACCTTTGGCATGCATTACATTAAGCGAGGCTGCAGGAACCAACTCGATTTGAAAAGTGGTCAGTTGCAGGTGCTGTCTGTCAAGGTGCTCTGGGAGCCTGTTTGGCAAGGGGGAGGGTGGGGGTGAAGAGCAAATCCGATTTAATTATATCTTTGGTATTTTCTTCAAGGGAGTAGACGGCAACTGTCGAGCAGCATAACGTGAGGATTATTAAAATGTATTTTTTATTATTAGATGACGAGAGGGTAACTTCCATGGAATTCCGTTTTATTAACGTGATTTTTTTATTTTTATGAAAAGGAACACGATGGTGCCATGTTTGGAAAATAAGGAATCCATGTTTTAGGGACATGATTATCTGATCTAAGAGGCCAAGGCAGGTTTTCACACTGGTTCTTTTGTGGGGGACAGACTCATTGTGTGCACGTCGGCAGCGAGGAATCATGTCACACTGCACCAGGAGACCTTTCCAGGCATTTAAACTTCGGTTGGACTAGACGTGGCAGCTCGTGTCAGTGTGTGGAGCTTCACTAAAGGCGGATAGATCATCACCCATGCCTTTTAAAATAAATATTCATGGAAGCGTCCCTTGTCAACGAGAGATCAACCCAGAAACTTTCGTTTTTCGCTATTTTTCCCCCTCCAGACGATTTCTGATTTGCTGCTGGGATACTGTGGTATGTGGTATTTTAGCACTGTCTTCCTCAGCATTCCTTTTCGTTCTCATTCAGTCAACTCTAACCTACTTCCTGTGTCCACACTTGAAGGACTTTCAAACTGGGCATTTCCGAAAGTGTTGGGGAACTTTTTTTGTTCCTCTCAGGTTCTTCCACGTAGCACCGTAACGACATTTTGTGAACCCTAACCAATGCTGTAGTGTAAGTGACCATTCGTTGCAGTTTGCAATTCCTTCCTGGACGCTTCTTATGAGCCCTCCCTAATGGGAAGGTAGAATTTCTATTCTTCTACTATGAACGTTTCGTTAGTGTACATATGATTGAAGCACCCCTTCACTTAAACGCAGATCTCTTTTGGGATGAGGTACTCGCCCTTGAATTGCAAAGTTTGATGGGCTTGCTAGTGAGGCTTATAAAGTGATATGGTCCTAAGCAAGAACATCACTGTATACGTAAATGGCTAATCTCATGGAGTTGATATGAAACCAGAGATGTGGTCTAGGGGTGAAGTTGCAAAGCTGTGGGATCAGAGTTCAAAAAGTAGACTTCCCACATCATCTGCTTTGGCGATGCATGTCCAATCACTTTACTTCCCATTCCCTGTGCTTCAATTACCTCACATGATGATTTTTGTAATGAACACAAAGGAAACACTGCCATCAATTTCCAAATAGAAAAGTGGACATTTACGTTTGAGTTTTGTCCTGAAATGGCCAAAAATTAGATGGTTTGTGTGGTAGTAGTCTTTCTAGACAACAATATATATGGGAATGCAGTTTCCGTTGCAGGGGGTACACCCAACTCTCCTGAATGTCCTTTAATGTGAGTAATGTATAAACTCCCAACAATGCTGCTTGTGCCTGTAGTTAAAGGATGAAAGTCAGTATTTGAGTGGTGAAGGAGTGATTCCTTTTATTTTCAAGGGGGTGGATGATAGTACCCATAAGGATGCAAACTGCAAATGTTTGCTTTTCCTTCTTGAAACTCCTAACCCTCATCTCACTTTAATATTGCTATAAAATTAACTATGTGAGGAGTTTACAGCCCAGATTTTTACGACTATATTCCATTATTTTATCTTCCCTTCAAATATAGTAGGGCTTGTTTAAACATGTACGATATCGTATAACTTTGGTTTTTAGTCACAGCCCAAGATAGAGCGTTTTGAAATACACGTCCAAAGTCCTTACACATGTCTTGTCCAAAGTCCAGTATTTTACTCCAGCTTAACCTAACAATGCCATTGCGAAATGGTTGACTTCTTAAGAATACACAATGGAGTCATAAGTAGTAGAATACGACCCTTGGAGGTGGAGCTGTGTCCAAACTGTTTCCACAAACACACTTACATTGCCTCCGTATAAACTTTTTTTGTACAATAGAAGTATAGACAATTTGGTTTTTCTTTTCAGGTGATCATTGCACTTTAATTTTCGATTAACAGAATTTTAGGTAGTGACGCAGATTAGGCAAATGCCTGTAAAACATATGAAGCGGGTTCAGAACATTTTATTCTCCTTGAATACGTCTCGTGCCTAAGGGGCATTGAAGTGGAACAGCAATGCTTTTAAGAGCGTCTTTGGGCATAAGAGAATTTGCGATAATTTCTTATATAGCAGAAAGACTGTGATGTTTTTGTATTAAATAAATCAAATATACTTGTTTGGGAGACAGAGGACCACCTCTCTGAAGCAGATGCCAGGTCTGGATGAAAACTGCAGCACTATTTCCTCTTTTAGAAGTTCCTACGTCAGCGAAAGATTTTCTTGAATGTTATCCACTATATCTATACGGCTCACTTATTTTCTGTAGGTTCTATTCATGTTAAAATGCAGTAAATTCCCTTGGATGGCCATACTTTTTCCTCCCCACATTTATTAAACTGCCCATACATGGTGCTATTGAAGTTGTAAATATTTTCTCTTTCTCCTTTAGTCGGTTTGTAATTTACTGACCCTCACAGTCATGTGATCGCATTCTCTCACCTGTCCCTATGGTCTGTTTTTAACTTTATAAAGCTCACCGCAGGTTATATAGCTTGCTGTTGTTTGGTAACAACAATTCTCCAAGCTTTGCAATGTGCCTGCTCTGTAAAGATCATACAACTATTGTGGCTCTTTTTCCCCTAAACCATAATTGTTTTATAATCCATATAGCTTCATGGCTTGTAGTTGTTGTGGGATTAATCCTCTGAACTGGAAAACGTGGATTGGATCAAATTGGTCTATCCATTGTACATCATTATTCTCGTACTTCTGCATGAGTACAATCCTATGGGTTGACTTGCAGAGGACAATGTCTTCATGCTGGCCATTTCTGAAAGGCCTCAGTAGTTGAGCTTTTTTTGTCATCTACATCTGTTCCACCATGAACCTTTATAATGTCTTTAGAAATTTGATAATGTTGTTCTGTAAATGTCTATCCGTTTTAGCTTGTGCACATTATCTGCACCCTTCTTTTTGAGACCTTTCTTCTCCGATGGTAGAATTTAAATTCTTATCCTATGAATGTTTGTAGGCGACCTTGAGAAGATTTCTTCTTCCAGCAGGTGGCTTAGAATGCTTAGTGATGGGTCTTTAGTGTTTTGAGTTTTTGGCTTGTGTTACCATGTTTCACGTCCAACATCACATGCCGCATAACATTCCTCTAATTTATAAAGGGACTGGGTGTCCTGTTTAAGCAAGTTGCCAAAGTGTTATTTAAATCGACTTGTGAGGTGTCTTTCTTACTTTGTACCTTTATAGGTAGTAGACCGTATTTGTTCTATTTTCTCTGATTATTTTTTCTTATATATGGGTTTTCTTGGCCATAAAAATGTTGGGTAGACATCTGTGCTCCCACTGTGTATAAGGCGCACTGCCTTGGTCTGTGCTGCCGCGAACCTTTTGCTGGCACGAGTGCAGCTACGAATTGGCACCTGCCCTATCGGCAGCTCATTAGTGAAAGGCAGACCAGCTTGTTAGAAGATGCCAATCCCAATTTTACTTTTAAAGTGGCAACGTGGCCTGCCTTTCAAAGGGGAACTGAGATCCCTCTGCATGTGGGTGCATTGAGTGACTGCACCTGCCTGCAGGGGAATATTTGGGGGAAGTCCTCTTCAGGAAACGGCTTGGAGGTGTGCATTAATTGCATGCCACTTCATGTGGTTCACAGTCTGTGTGCCGCCTGACAAGCGCCTTTGTCTCTACTATAGTACGGTGAAGGGCAAAGGCAGAGTATTTCCTCATTTGCATGGGGTATAACACCCCAAATGAGTTACTCCTCCTGAAATTGCATTTGTGCTACATGTGCGCTAGCCTAGTCTGTGGTACAGCACTGGTTGTGCAAGCATCTGTAGCTCTTTCTGTAATAACAAAGGGCCATGGGGGCATACAAAATAGGTGCACACGTCCTTTGTGCTTCCAGAGCACTTTCCATAACAAGGCCCCTGAACAGTCTGTAGCACCCTGGCTCTTGTTAAGTGGAGGAGATTAAACTTTCTCTGTAATCTTGTCGCTCTCGCCCTGTTAAGAAACACTACAATCTGCTACTATGCGAACTAACTCATTTTACTTTCCTATGTTTGTGGACAAAAGAGGTCTTGGTTAGAAATGCTGTTTAACCAATTCTAGGACCTCTTGCATCAATTAGATGTTCAATAATTAATTTGTGATGTGCAATCAAGAAAAATGCAGCAACAAAATCGATTTCTGTTGTTGCACTTCGACCATGAGCAGACCCGGTGTGAACTGTTCAGTCGGTCTCAAACATGTTCAACACGTTTCAAGCACTTGCTGTCTAAAATGCAGCACCTTTTAAAATTGTAAATCATGTATTTTATTTTTCTATTTCCTAAACAGTAATCTAGCATTTTGATTTATTAACTTTGCTCGCAGGGTTGAAAATACTTTGACATTTTCCCACCGATTTGTTTGTTGTGTCGCTATGTACCGTGCTCATGTCGTTTCAAATGAAAACATCAGTTCTAATGTCTTTAAATGATACTTTATAGACCGAGAAAGCCAACTTCATAATTTGTGCTGTGCACAAACGGGTTGAAGGCTGGAAGAGATCAATGTGAAATTCTACATGACCAGGATTGAGCCAAGCGGTTGCACTGACCAAAGTGGCGCTCACTTGTAAAGACTGAGTTCAGTCTTGGAGTCGGTGAATGCAAGTTGCTTACAGAGAGCAAACTGCTTGCTTTAAAGAAAATGTACGAATTATGATTGTTATATCTAGTGTTGAGAAACTCTGCTTTTTATAAATGATGTACAGCTAAGGAGCACATTAAATCACAATCTTTGTAGTACAAGAGTCTCTGGATTGCTTATTTATTTTGTTTATTTAGCACCAAATATGTAACTTTGCAACGCCTTCAGAGCTCTTGCAAGTAGGTATTTAGTGAGGTATGTAGGTTTGCATGGTGTATGGGATAGAGCTCGCTATAGGTTATATGGCTGGCTTGGTATGGGTAATGGGATAGGGCTTGGTATGGGTTATGGGGTAGGGCTTGTTAAGGTATATGGGATGGATCTCGGTGTCTGGGATAGAGCTTATGTGTGTGGGATAGAGGTTGGTTTGGTGTATGTAACAGCTCGTTATAGTGTACGAGACATAACTTGTTATGGGCAAGAATGTTATTATTCAGGGTAGAAAGAAATGACACAAACACAAGGAGATGATGGACGGAGCACTGAAACTTTCACAGTCACAGATCTGGGTTGAATCCATCATCATTCTTTAGCTCACTTCGCCACCTCAGTTCAGATCCAGCTATATGCAAATCAGTCTTGACCCTGTGCCTCATGGGAACAGTCCAGCCCGAACTGCCAAGCCAGGTCTTCCCTGAACCGGAAACAAGCATCCTGGGACCGGTTTCTGGGTAACACCCTTCATCAGCCAGGCTAGCTTGAATCCAGTGGCAAAGTGAGCAAGGGACCCACGTCTGGGCATACCCTGCCAACTTAGGGCGAACAAAGCAAACACAAGGAGATGATGGACGGAGCACTGAAACTTTTCAGACACTCACCCCCAGTCACAGATCTGGGTTGAATCCATCATCCTTTAGCTCACTTCGCCACCTCAGTTCAGACCCAGCTATATGCAAATCAGTCTTGACCCTCTGCCTCATGGGAACAGTCCAGCCCGAATTGCCAAGCCAGGTCTTCCCTGAACCGGAAACAAGCATCCTGGGACCGGTTTCTGGGTAACACCCTTCATCAGCCAGGCTAGCTTGAATCCAGTGTTAGAAAGAAATGACCACAAAATCTGTGGGTATAATTAGCAATAGATCATAACTCAGTGCCCATGTAACGGGTATGTTGCTTCAAATAAACGAAAAGCACCCATCGTATTACATAAATACACATCAGGCCAAGTGATTCATTTGTGTTTTGCCACAACACATATTTCAAATAAACGTACTGCCTAGTAAATAAGTGAAACGTCTTAAAATAGATATTTCAAAAACCTTAAAGCCACAGTATTGTCATGCGTAGAAAGCATGCCCTGCAGGACATTACTCGCCACCATTCAGGAATAAATGCAATAGGTGCGCACCCCCTCTGCCATTGTTTCAAAGGTAATATTGTTGCCTGTGCGCCAATTATTACCCATTGTGTGGGTTCACTTTATTACCTAGAAGTGTTTTCACTGCAAACAACGTATTTGCTTCATTAACCCCTGAGGTGTGCTTCTGTGACCTTCAGAGATTGAGAGGAAGGGCGGGTGCGTGCATGTTTGTCGTCCTGCGTAAAATACCGGTCTAATGAACGCAAGCTTCCCAAATAGGCCTTTGCAATTGCAGTCATTTCCTAGGAATGCTAAATGTAATCTGGCTACGTACCCTGAACCTAATGATGGGAGAAAAATGTTTCTATGCATTAGCATCACCTAGTAGGCCGTGCATATTATTGTGGTGTTACACTGCTCTTCGTCTAACTACAGCCATAAAATATGCTCTCAATCAAATCTCCATTATATTACAACGTTAAGGTGCTCTTGGATATGGCATGAAAATGCAATGCAATATGGAAAAAAGAATTAACATTCTGAGTACGCCATCTATAGAAATCCACCTCTATTTCATAGAATCTCAACCAACGCCTATTGCTGTGCATCCTGTAATCTCTGCACACTTGGTGTTCCGTTACCCAGCAAAGGAGAATCTCCACCCTCCCTTTGAAGTGACCTTTGTCCCATTAACATTCCACAGGAGTACCTTAGCTCTGGCACTGGAGGAGTATATGTATCCAATCCTGTGAGTGGCCCCAGCAACCAAAAATCATGACCACAGTTGACCTGTTTCGCGATACATGCCTCTAGAATTTGGTACTTTTGGCAAGGGACACCTTTGTAGGGCTACCGTATAGCATTTTGAAAACCATTAAAAAGAAGAAAAAAACATTAAACTGAAACCAGTTGGGTCTCCAGCTGATAACATTCTGAACAGTGTCCATCTGGACACAAACTACTGGACGCCCGGCTAACATAGACCTGTTCTTTATAAACCATACCAGGGTGTGTTGCCATTTCTAAGTATTTTAATTTAATCTATCTAGCGTTTATGACCCCCACCCTCCAACCCCCGCCCCTTCGTCCCAGCGAAGAGGTATTGAGGTGCTTTATGGTGGGTACCTTAGAATGTAACATTGGTGGTTAATCCAGTTATTTGTTTGCTAGTTATTGGGATTGGTTTTGTGCTCTCAAGGAAACAATTCCGTACATTTACCCAGTATTTTGTGGTAGATTAGATTAATAGGAGTTAGGTGTCTTAATTAGTAGGGGCTATGTGAGTTCATGCAAATTGTTGGTGGGATGAATAGATAGGCTAGAGGAGATTTGGTATTGCTGGGCTGTTGGGATTTAGTTTCAAAGAAGGAGAGGTTGTGATCGGTGTCGTTAGGTGGGCAATTTACAGAAATATAACAGAGTAAGGCAGACATTCATGCAAAAGACTCGGCTGCACTCTGAGAAGGCATGCAAAGGATGAGGAGAAAGTCAATCAGAAGGAAGAAGATAAAACAATAGCTTCAAGTTAAGGTACATTTTTCATGTAAGGTTTTACGAATATAGAGGAGGCCTTTTGAGACCGCATGCAATCTGAGGATGCAAAACTGAAGAAAGAAACCACATTAAGCACTCTAATTTGCGGATACTGCTAGTACCTAATTTAACGCTACTCCATTATTTGACCTCTGAATAATAAATCAATATTCAGTTGATCAGCCTCTGAAAGGATTGGCACAAGACTATTCCTGAGACCATGAATTGTTTCTTCTGTGGCAGTTGGCAGAACTGAGGTGATCTGGCCTGAGAAGAGTAGATCTACCTAGAGATGAACACTTAAAAAACCTCAGATTTTGACCAGGTCCAATTCAGATTGCTGTGAGCTTTGTCTATAAGCTAAACAATGCTCATTGTTATGAAAACTCTGCCAAGAGAACTTTCTGGTGGTACTTCATCTGATGGAACTCTTTAATAAAGCTGAATAGTTTATTCGTAGTATGGAGAACACTTTCTTGATTCCTTTCTTACCGGCATCCCTATAAAGTTTTGCCTCGCAGCCCTCGAAGGGGCACGTTCTAATTCGAGCATGTTGATTAAGTTTGAAGCCTACTGCTGTCAGCTGGCACTTGAATCAAGAAAAGCTACTCTGCCAAATTTTTGCTGTGAAACCTAAGATTTGCATTAAAGCCAAACTAGAGCATGCAGTTATATTTTCACTTGTTCAGTCAATGGATCACTCCCCCAAAGCTTCGGGCAAGTACCTAGAAATAAGCGCTGAGCTTTTGCAGACATGTTGCCATACTGGGAGAATAAAGGTTAGTCCCCGTCAATGTCGTGGTAGGGAAACACTTCTTGTAAAAGGGGTGAATAAACCCCTGCATGATAAAGCATACTCCCCGAGTTTGGATATAGGACTGCGTGTCTCCTGCTAGAAAATCACCGCTAAGTGATTGAGTGTAAAGATGTCTCCAGATATAGAAAATAATCATACAATAACGGAGTTTGTGGAAGCAGACATTTGCATATGAAGACCCAGATAATTATGTATCTTTTTCAAATGGTAACAGTGGCTTTCGTAGATATGCTGATAGAAAGGCAGGCCTTTAATTGCTGAATGTGGTAGAAGGATGCTATTATAGATATACTGCTGATTTGTCCTATTGCTGCAATTCAAAGAATGAGGAAGCGTGTTCTGTTATATTTAACAGTAAGAATGACGTCTAGCAGCATGGTTACTGTCATTGGCAATCTCGGATAGACACTGACTCATACTTCCTGGTTCTAGTAAGAGGAAATGAGTCAGATGTACTAAAAGCTCAGTGTTGCCAGGGCTTGCAAAAATGGGATCCTGCGGTGTGAAATGTACATGGATAAAATTGCATTGTAAGGATTGGAAAAGTTTTACATTCAGCAAAAGTTGCATTCTATAAGGATAAGAAGAGTCAATTAATAAAAGGGCAGAAGGAAAGCTCCTCTTTGTCCTTAATGAAACAACTGGGCAGAGCACAGAGGAGGATTGGAGAATGTCTGTGTGTGTCGGAGGGTGTTTCTGGAAGCTCTGTTTATGTTTTCATTGTCGTAAACCAATACAAAGCAATCTTGGCAGTGCAACTCTCTTCGTCCACCCTACATCAATTCCATAATAGAACATGTGCCATATCAAAGTATTCTCCCATATAACATCAAAACGTCTCATACGTATTGTTCATAAATTGGTCATGAGCAGCAGAAGTACTGTTCTGTTCAGGAACATTTCAACCTTGATGACACAATGTTTATCACTTAAATTGTATTAATACCTCTGAACAGCGCTAGGAAGTGCTGAAGACCCTTAGCTTGCATTCAAATGGTCACATTCCCATCAAGATCCTACACTTTTATCATGCATCAGGTCTGCTTGCCTGCAAGCTCGCTCAGGACCACAGTAGTCCTCCGCTATCTCACTGGGATGAGCAGACAGGCTAGCGTAAGTGCCTGCTGCCCATTATAGAACATGAGATCAAGAAGTCAATCTGTTTTCGCTGGAATGGACCTCTCGTCCATGTCAAGGCCATTTGTTGCTTATCATTTAGCCAGCAGGAGTGCCAAACTGGTAAATTTACTAAACTTTTTTGGAATGTCTTTAACATATCCCATCAGGACTATTATAGGTGAAGTTAGGATTTGAAATTTGATCATCATCAACATGCAATTTAGAATCTGTTATCAGTAATCGAGCAAGCTCGGACAGCCCAATGCTACATGAAAGAAGTCTGTGTACATTACCCCCATGTCCCTCCTGTCCTCGTCCCATTCATTAAACAAGTGAGATAATCCTATCTCACCAACAGAAAAAAAGAACAAAGGATTGCTGGCCCTACCCCACCCCCTCCCACCGAGAGTACATAAACGTCACTTACCCAGAATTCCCTCTGTTCCTTTTTTCTGTCTACCGACAGAATGGGACAAGTCAGGATCTGGTGGGCTCCTCGTATACTTACGTCTCTGCTGCCGGGCGGTGGGGATGTTGCTGGGGCATCTGTTGTCTCTGTCGGCTGTCCATATCCTGGGAGTGGACAATGGAGTGGCAGATGCCCTCAGTCATTACTACCCCGCCTCCCAGGAATGGTCTCTGACTCTGGAGGCTTTTCGGCTGGTGTGCAGGAATTTTGGTCTTCCCTTTCTCGACCTATTTGCTTTCCGGCACAATGCTCAGCTACCTTGCTTTTGCTCCTGGGTCCGTCAGGAGAGGGCATGGGGGGTGGATGCTCTGACCGTTCCTTGGCTGTCATGCCTGTTGTATACCTTCCTGCCCCTTGCGCTGATCCTCTGTTTTTTGGCTCACCTGGTGATGGAGTCTCGTGAGGTGGTGGTGCCATTTTGGCCTCGCTGGTCTTTGTTTCCCACTCTGCGCCTGCTGGCGGTTCCGGATCCTTGGTTTCTCACCTGCTTTCCGTCTCCCCTGCGGTCATCCCCGATGTTGTCCCTCCCGCGGCTGCAGCTGTCGACTTGGAGGTTGAGAGGCAGGGGTGGCGGCGTTGGGGTTTCCATGAGCATTTAGCCTTGGCTCTGCAACAGTCTTGAAACCTACTCTCTGGTCCTATGGGTGACATTGGGGGAATTTCCAGCGGTGGTGTCATGCTCTGGAGTTGTCACTCCTGGATTGCTCTCTGCCTGGGGTTCTGCAATTTCTCTGGGAGGGGTTTGAGATGGGGTTGTCTGTTTCCATTTCACGGGTTTAGTGGGCCGCGATTAAGGCCTTTTGTTCCCCTTCGGGGGATTTGTCGGATGTAGATGACTTGGTCTCTAGGTTGCTGCGGAGTTTTTCTTTGGCCCGTCCTGTGGTGCGGCCCTCGTTTCCTTTTTGGGATCTTCCCCTGGTGTTGCGTGCTCTGGAGGCTTCTCCCTTTGAGCCTTTGGCTGAGGTGGACATCAAGTCTGTGACGTTGAAGGTGTTTTTTTTGGTGGCCATTACTTCAGCCAGGCGCCTTGGGGAGTTGGAGGCTCTGATGGCTCATGAGCCTTTTTTGTCTTTTTCGGAGGATGGGGTTGTCGTCCGGTTGGATTCTTCTTTTGTTCCCAAGGTTCCTTCTCAGTTCCTTCATTCCCAGGAGTTGGTGTTGCCTTCTCTGTGCACTTATCCGGTGCCTGGAGATGACCTTCCTTAGTCTTTTCTTGATGTTTGCCGGGCTTTGCGTATCTATCTGGATCGCACAGGTCCTTTTCGGAGGTCCGATTCGCTGTTTGTGTCTTTTGGAGTTTCCTCCCATTGGGGGAAAGCTTCTTCTTCCATTGGTCGCTGGCTGAAGCAGGTCATTATGTTGGCCTACTGGCTTTCGGGTTCCCCTCCTCCGGTGGGTATGCAAGGGTGTTCTACCCGGGGCATGGCGGCCTACTGAGCTGAAGTTCGGAGGGTTTCCCTGTCTGAGATCTGTAGAGCTGCTACTTGGGCGTCCTCTAATACTTTTGTGAGGCATTATCGAATCCAGAATTTGCTTGGGGATGATCCAAAGTTTGGTTTGGGGGTGCTTCAGGCTGTGTGCTCCTGAATTCATGTTTTTCTGTCTCAATAAATCACAGGGTGTGGCTGACTGCCTTGTGTTCTGGTGGTTTGTTGTTGATGAATGCCGGTTGCTGCTTGGGTATTCTCACTTGTTTAATGAATGGGACGAGGACAGGAGGGACCTGGGGGTAATGCCCTATTACTTACTGGTAATCTCCATTACTCCTGGTCCTGTTGTCCTCATTCCATTCATTACTTCCCTTCCTCCTTCCCGGTTTGCCGGCCTTCATCTGTGGCTTGGTAGTTCAGAGGGAATACTGGGTAAGGTACGTTTATGTACTCCGGTGGGGGAGGTAGGGGTAAGGCCTGCATTCCTTCGTTCTTTTTTTCTGTTGGTGAGATAGGATTATCTCACTTGTTTAATGAATGGGACAAGGACAATGGGACCAGGAGTAATGAAGATTACCAGTAAATAATAGGGCATTTCTCTACAGCAATTTCAGCATGGGCCGTCCGAGGGGTTACCAGTGTGTAATATGCACAGCACAAACATTTGCATTGCAGCAGGTGATACTTGTAATTTATGAAGTCGGCCCCAGTCTCAGCGCAACAGTATGTCCTCCATTCAGCTGAGATTTCTTCCACATGGTCTGTGTCCTATGCTGTCCTTGCCCTAATTAGTTTAACGGACCACGACTGCACTACTATATCATATTGACACATAGGGGGTGATTAGGATGGCGGGCGGATCGCCATCGCTGGCCAGGCGGTGGCGATCCGCCCGCCATCGCCACCCGATTTACCGATTTATAATGGCGGGGGTATCGCGGCGGACGCACTTTGCGTCCGCCGCTTTTCCGCCGTTCGGCAATCGTTCTGATTGCCGGGCAGAGCTGGGGCATAATATGGTGGCGGATCCTACCAGGCACCGCCATCCATATTAGGATGTGTGCGGAAACTGGCCTTTCCATGGCGGTGATGCCGCCATGGAAAGGCTGGCAGGGATTCGCTTTGGGGGCCCATTGCGGGCCCCCAGGGGGGTGGGGGGCTGCACTTGGGGGGTACCTGTGGTACCCCCCTACATTACCATGCACAAGGTGGCAGGCACCGCGCGGTGCCTGCCACGTTGTGCATGGCAATGCACAACATGGCATTTCAACATTGCGGCGGGTGATGCAGCCAGCAGCACCCGCCGCAATGTTAAGTCCCAGATGCGACCGCCGCGGTGGCGGTCGTATCATAGTGAGGTGGCGGGACCGCCGCATGGCAGGCGGGCGGTCCCGTTACCGCTAGGGTGGCGGGAGGACTTAAGTCTGCCCGCCATCCTAATCACCCCCATAGTGTTTGGCTCATGTATGATTTTTGTCAAAGGTAATAAAATAAATAATCAGGGGTGCCTTATTGAAAATAAAGTATACTCTTTAATTGCGTGTTTTATACAGAAATATACCGATGTATCTAGTGTTGCATCAGCACCTTGTTCTTTATAATCCTCTATATTTACGAATTGTCCTTCTATATAATTGGCCCAGTTTTCATATAACGGCCTTTCGTAAAAAAGAAGCAATTACAGATTTCTTCCCCATCAGAGCAAGCAACATGTTACGTGCCAATGTTAAGGCTGGCGAATGAATCTGCGGGTATCCTAATATTCCCCCCATTTCAAGCCAGGCCCAGCCTGTAGACTCTGTTAGCGCTCTGGGCTTTTTAGGTTTAGCAGGTGGTATTGTTTGTAGGGTGCACTCTGTTATGTTACCCTCTCGCATATCATATGCAAATTGTTGGACTTTGCATATCAGTATGTCACGAAATGAGCTTGAGGTACATAAAAGTAGATTTCCAGATTTAGAACATCAAATCCCCCCTTATCAAAGGAGAACATTCTAATGTTCCTCTGTATGTGCGGCTATTCACTTATGCTAAATAAATTCTAGAAAACGGAGTGAAGTTTGGGGAAAAAATGTTTTGGTAGCGTATTTCAGATATTGGTAAATGGATATAGGGATTTCATTTGAAATATTCTGATTAGTGTGATCTTCAGGCCATGTATAATGAGAAGTAATCCATCTGTTTACCTGACAAGCAAGCTTTACTAGCACTGGATCACAATTTCCAATGATTACTAGATCAAGATTTTTGTGGCTCTTAATTTCCAGATATTTTCTTTTTAAACTTTATTTATGCTTTTCCCAGAGACAGCATGAATAACAAACAAAATAGGAGAAGGGCTCAGCATAGATGTTCCATACCCTACTGCAACATATTATGAAACTGGCATACCAAGAATGACATAAAAACATTATCTACAATTAGTACAGAGGCATGTGGCGTAAGAAGACTTTACATCTGTGTATAGGCCTTAAACAGCTGAATTACCTAACAGCTTACATACATCTCAATGCAGGTTAGTGTACCGCCAATAAGTGTGGAACAAGTAACAATATGGGCGTTCAACAATACAATTGTCCGCAGCCCAATCCCAGGGGCCTACCCATGTTAGATGCATGTCCTGCCCCTACTGGGCGTCCTCAGGAGGGTCGGCAGGTGGCAATGCTGGTGCATCGTCAGTCAGAGGGTTCTCTTGCAACCTAAGCCAGTTTGTGTAAGGCTCCCAAATATCTTTAGAGCGGGATGCCGTAGGCATGAGGTCCCAATAGTTCGTCAGCTGCTCTTGACAATAGGCGACATCCTGAATCCATGTCTTGACCTTTGGGCAGATAGGGGAGCCCCAGTGTATAGCTAACCGACGCCGCGCAAGGACGAGGAGCATTGCAGTCAGCCGGCGTACCTCGGGCAAGGATTTTTCCACGTAGCCTAACAGCAGCACTAGGGGGGAGCACTCAAGGGGCTTGCCCGTAATGGCCTGAATCGTGTCACACACCTTCCCCCAGTAACGGGAGACTACAGGGCATTCCCATGCTATATGTAGGAAGGCCGCCCCTTCCCTTTTGCACTTCCAGCAGTTAGAATCAGCTCTCAATTTAAATTTAAACAGTTGCAGGGAGGTGCGGTAGAAGCGGTGCAAGAATTTGAAGTGTATTAGCCTCAATTTGAGGTTGGGGGGGATAAGTACTTAGTTTGTGAGCAGCAATATACCCATTGTTCGTCCGTGGGTTGGCCCGAAAGCTCCGCCCTCCATTGTTCCAGAGCCCTTGAGTCCACCCACGGAGTGTTAGCCTGCGTGTGGACATAGAGCCTGGTGATCAATCTCTTGGGGGATGGTGTGACTAATAGCTGTTCTAACAAGTGCAGGGGAGCTGGAGAAATTGGAAACGTGGGATGTAACGCTCTGCAGGCAGCCTTAAGCTGATAGTATAATAACAAGTCCAGCACAGGGATTTGGTCCCCAGCCTGATCAGCAGGCCTCTCAAAAAATGTGCCCTATGGGTAGAGGTCACCCAGCGTCTTGATGCCCATGCCATGCGCCCTTCCAATAGCGCCCCTATTGTGTAGGAAAGGGAAATCCGGATGTAATGCAATTGGCGTGGAGGGCGCGTAAAGTAGGGGGCACTGCGTCTGCTTGCGCAAGCCCTCCCATGCCCATCGCACCATTTCAACGGTATTAATTTCATTCGCAGTTCTGCGGTAAGGATGATATACAGCCATGTGCAAAGGAGTGGGGTCCGCTAAATCCCTCTCAGTGGCCACATGAGGCTGAAAAGGGACGGGGTAAACCCAGTGATGCAAAAATTGGGCTTGCGCACAGAAAGCGTACAGTTCAAAATTCGGTGCCCCCAGCCCGCCTTTGGACAACGGGCGAGTCAGCAGATCCCAACTGATCCTGGGATGACCCCCCACCCAGACCATGGAGATTGCCGCCGAGCGCAGAGATTTAAAAAAGATTTGGGTGAGTGGGATGGTTATGTTTACAAATGGGTACAATAACTTAGGAAGGACAATCATTTTTAATATTGCAATCCTACCTGCCAGTGACAATGGCAGAGCAGACCAAAATTTAATTTTGTCTCCCAACCAGGAAAGCAGGCATCCAAAATTTAAGCGCCAGATAAGCTGTATGTCTCTGCTTAACCAGACGCCCAAATATTTAACGGCATCCTCCGCCCACATCAATTGAAATTCTAAAGAGGTGTTTAGAGGGGCATCAGTGAGGGGTAAAATAGAGGATTTGGACCAGCTTATATTAACGCTGGATAGGCCCCCAAAGCGGAGCATCTCCCTCAGAAGTGGGTTAAGGTTTTCATCCGGCCGTCTGATGTACAATGTGATATCGTCCGCATACATGGAAATGGCGAGATTGCGATCTGTGAATACCAGGCCTCGAGTGGAGTGGTGCTGGCGGATCCTAGCCGCTAGTGGCTCCATTGCCACCGCAAATAGGAGGGGTGACAGGGGGCATCCCTGCCTGGTGCCACGAGATATAGGGAAGGCGTCCGATATCAAACCATTGGCCTGGAGATGAGCGGTGGGCTTGGTGTATAGCAATTCGATCAGTTTAATAAAATTTGGACTAAACCCTAGTCTGGGGAGTAAAGTGAAGAGGTAGGGCCACTCCAATTAGTCGAACGCTTTAGTGGCGTCCAGAAAAACTGCCGTGGCAGGGAGCTTGGGGTCAATTTGGTGGAGTACAGACAAGAAAGTGCGCAAGTTGTGGGCTGTCGACCTGCCCGGTATAAATCCGGACTGGTCTGGGCGGGCGATGAGGGGCATTAATGGCTGCAATCTGTTAGCTATTAACTTAGCCAATATTTTGGCGTCCACATTCATTAGAGATAGGGGCCTATAAGAATCACATAGAGTAGCAGGTTTATCGGGCTTTAACAGGGTAATGATTACCGCTTCTCTGATAGACGGGGGTAACTCCCCAATCTCTAGGGACTCTTGATAGACGTCCAGAAGGCGGGGCGCCAGAATGTCTACGTATGTTTTATAAAACAGTGTCGTCAGCCCGTCCAGCCCAGGGGCCTTACCAATGGGAAGGCTTTGTATCACCTTTGTAATATCGTCTATGGTAAATGGGATATCCAAATATTTCCTGTGTGTCGGGCTAAGCCACAGGAGCTCTAGGGAATCCAAGTAAACTACGAGGTCAGGGGCGGCAGATCGCTGTGTAGCAGTGTAAAGAGAGGAGTAAAAGTTTGTGAGATGTCTGTGCGTGGCCGCCTGACCACAGATAGGGGGGGGAGACCCCATCCGCTAGTTCCACAATAAAATTAGGGGCTGTGCGTCTCTTGAGTAGGTTTGCGAGGGTTTTCCCAGGCCTATCACCCTCCCCGTAACTTCGGGCCCTTGCTTCCTAACCAAGAAACTGTGTCTCCCTCTCTACCTCCTCTTCAAATTCAGAAATAGCACTGCGTATAGAAGCCAGCGTTGCAGGGTCATTGGTGGCGTAATAGTGCAATTCTAAGTCTTTAATAGCCTGCTCGAGTTTCATCAATGTCGTACGTATAGAACCTAGGACTCCGGACTGCTTGGAGATGCAGGCGCCTCTCACCACTACTTTAAAGGCCTCCCATAACATAGAAGGCGAGGCCACAGAGCCCTCATTTGTGTCAAAGTAGTTCTGTATTTCCTGGTTTATTTCCTCTCTGAACGCAGAGTCTAGGAGAACATGAGGGGGAAGCTGCCAACTGAACGCACGCGGCAGGGTGCTGGGGATTTTCCACTGCAGTAGCACAGGCGCGTGATCAGAGAGTGTGCGCGGCAAATGCAGTACCTCGGAGGCCCAAGACACAACATCAGATGTGACCAGCCAGTAGTCCAGTCTGGACCAGGCCTGATGGTAGGCGGTGACTCATGTACCCTCCTTAGCGGTGGGGTGAAATCTACGCCAAATGTCTACAAGTCCATGCTCTAAGAGTATGTTGTTCAATTGTTGCGTTGCCTTATGATGCGGATTGCGAAGGGTGCCCTCCCGGTCAGAGACATTATCTAAAACTGCATTGAAATCCCCCCTCCAGATTACTGTGCCATCTCCCATCGCCACAACCCTGGCCCACACGTCAAGGAAAAACTGCGGGTCATCCGTGTTGGGGCCATAAATAGCCACCAATGTAACTTGTGTTGTCAATAGGCAGCCCGTAATTATAACATAACGCCCTTCAGGGTCTACCAGTGTGCGTGATGTTACCCAGCCAATACCCCTTCTTATCAGTATAGAGACGCCCCTAGCATAATTAGAAAAGGTTGCCGAGTATATTTCCCCCCAGAGTCTGTGTGACAATTTGGGATCAGTGCTGTGCTCCATGTGAGTTTCCTGCAAAAAGCATACGTCGATGCGATGCCGACGCAGATATGCCTTCACCAGTCTCGCCTTCTTAAAATCATTGAGGCCCCTTACATTCCACGTAATAAACCTGGTTTCTGTCATAGTGAGACGATAAATTGAGCGCTACGAAGGATAGCTCTAAGAGAGAAGCTCAATTGTGGAGTCTGAAAGTGAAGGCCATACAGTAAGTGAAATTAACCATGTCGCCCTGCTGTAGACAATCAGCGTTTCTGCAATGCATACCCCATATCTGCCATCTTTATTACATAACACCAATGCATACAAATAGTAGCTGTCTCTGGATATGGTGAACCCTTTAACCCTCCCCCCGCCCACTACAACCTCCCAAACAGGTCGAGAATAGAACCCACCCACCCTTGAATTATCCCAACCCCCATTTTAGAATTTGAACACATGGGAGATCTCCCTGTGGGAACTGGGAACAACGGCAAACACCTGGCAAACGGCAGGGTGGCCAGGCTGAGGAGTCTTAAGCTGAAACCCTCCCAACAACAAAAACTACAGCGAAAAGGCGAACCAGGAGCCTAACTTTACACGAAGAAACATATCCCCAAGCATACCAGTTCAACCCAAAACGAACAGGAGGCTACAGCCTCGGCGGCTCCGACCCAGCCCCATTTTAAACCTGTTGGGTGGTTACACATATGGTGGCAGATTTACACATATCGCATTAATCATTGTCCCTGAGGTTCGGTGCCGGGGCGGAACCTCGCGCAGCAGCCTTAGGAGAACCACGCTGACAGATGTGTTTTGCAAATTTCAAAGCCGACTTAGCGTCTGTGAAAAAGTGCGCCTGACCATCATGGGTTATTTTTTTAGCTTTGCCGGATATAGCATGGCATACGGTACAGAGGAGGACTGAAGGAGTTTCTTCGCTGAGACAAACTCCCTGCGCGCCACCTGCACAGCCGGAGTGTAGTCCGGAAAAAAGGACAGGGTGTTGCCTTGATGGGTGATGGGGCTTCTGGCCCTCGCCTCTCGCAACATAGCATCTCTGTCTGCATAGTTTAGAAGGCGTGCTATGATCGGACGCGGGGTCGCACCCGGCACCGGTCTGGGGCCAAGGGTGCGGTGGGCCCGCTCACCGATCATGACCGGGGACAGTACCGAACCAAACAGCTCTCGTAGTAGATTATCAATGAAATTTTTTGAGATAGCTGTCGATTCAGGAAGGCCAAGAATTCTGAGGTTGTTCCTTCGAGAACGTGCCTCCAAATCCTCATTTTTAGCCCTGATCACCTCAAGTACTTTCTCCATGTTGAGGAGCTGTGCCCTGACTTCAGATTGTGAGTCCTGGGTGTCAGACACCCTGTTTTCCAGTACATCAAGGCGGGTCTCGTGCGTCTCCACCTACTTTTTAACGGCATCGAGGCTGGAAGTCAAGGTATCGATTTTGCCATCAATAGTTTTGAGACTGGAACGCACCTCCAGTAGAATAGAGTGCCTTCCACTGCCTCCGAAGAGCCCTGAGCAGCGCCTTGCTCCGATACCAATTCCATGGTGCGCGTTTGGCGCTTGGTTTCAAATGGAAGTTTGGGTTGTTTAGGTTCTGCCTTACCCATGGTCCTGCGTGTCCTGGCCCCAACATGGTCGACAGCCCCGCACAGACAATGTTGGACCGATAGTTTCCAATCTAGCAGTCACACCGCCTCAGGTTACTCCCGGGTATGCGGCCTCTCCACTTCCAACGTGGTTGAATAGACTATATTAGCAAGACTGTTTCCCCAACTGTATAGGGGTTACTGGAAGCGGAGGGCCCCTGCGCATAGGGTACGCCGAGAGCGAGCCGCGCCAATGCACGACTTCCCCACACAACGGCCCCAGGCCTGATAATCAGCGCTAGTGGCGGGCTGCGCCAGGGACAGCAAGCAGGCCGAAGACCCCCGCCAGGAGCAGGTAGCCTGCACGCACATTCAGCGTGTGAATTCACCAGGGGGAGTGCACAATAACTCTGCTCTCCTACGCCGTGAGGTCGGTCTTCAAGGCGGGGGAAGAATCAGCGGCCCAGGATCCTCCGGGCACGAGCAGGAGGGGCCCAGCCTAAGCCACGACACGGGGAAGGGGCGACCTGGCATGCCCGAGCAACCTCCACGCAGCAGTTTCCGCGGAGAGTCCGGGC
Organism: Calotriton arnoldi; assembly: GCA_963921515.1. Lineage (NCBI taxonomy): Eukaryota > Metazoa > Chordata > Amphibia > Caudata > Salamandridae > Calotriton > Calotriton arnoldi. The sequence goes on from CAWUFW010000136.1 coordinate 2,543,773, forward strand.
GCCACTCGCATCGCGCCGACCCCCACCCCCGCCGCCCGCCACACTGCCCAGAAACCGGCACCCTTGCAGGAGGGAGCGGGACAGAACCAGCACCTAGGGAAGGGCCCGCCAAACCGCCACAGCGCACCGCGGCCCACCCGGCAAGAGAAGCCCGATGGGACCGGGGCCTCTCAGCGCAGACTAGGCCAGCCTCCAACCAAGTACAGGCCCCCCGGCTCACCTCGACTTTCCCTGGCCAACCTCCTCTGGCACAGCCGATCTCCGTCACTTCCCGTCGGGTCTGTGTCCGCTTCCGGCCGCAGATCAGGTCGCCTCCTCCGGCCCGCAGATACTATCTCCGGATCTCTCCCGTAGTATCAGTGGGAACCAGCCTGCAGTCTGCCGTCGGGGGTGTCGTCCTCTTCGATGCAGCTCGGGGACCCGTAACTAGTCCCATACCTTTGCACTGCCACGTGACGCTCCACCCCAGGCATTCCTCCGTTGTAACATGCAGCGCCTGCCTCATACAACCGGAGCTGCGCTTATATCGCCTGAAGCATGGCGGCCATTTTCCGTCGCGGGCCTGGGCGCATCTCTCCCTCGCCAAGGAAAGCAGATTCCCGCAGGGCAATGGGGCCAATACCGCAGCCGTATGCTGCGAGCGGCTTCAGCTGCTGGTTCCGATGTTTGCAGCCGTCGGGAGCGGCTTTCCGCGATGGTATTTGCCGGATGATTCAGCCTGGCCTGCGGAGCCCCTTCAACAGGCGGCCATTCCGCTGCGCGTCGTAGCCACGCCCCCCTAATTTCCAGATATTTAATCGTACCATTGCCGCATCTCAATGGGAAGCCTACCTCCATGCTGTTTGCATCAGCTTTCAGTGGGAATCTCTGATTTTTCCCAGTTTATTTTAATACCAGAGTAGTTTCCAAACTTCATTATTGCTGAGTATAGGATGCCAATTTCATTTGAGATTTTTAATGATCAAGAGTATATCATCTGCATACACAGAAATTTGTATCCTGCCACAAAGGTTCCCTCAACTAGCATGCCAGAGGTCTGTGGCAAGCAGAAACAGCAGTAGAAAGAGGTCATCCTACATATCTCTGTCAATGTATCCTGACACTTGCTGTGGGGCTTGCATACAGCACCTTGATAAAGTTAATGAAGTAGTCTCCCATCCCAAGTTGGCGCCGTGAAGTCAAAAGGAATGGCTGTTCCGTGCATCAAAAGCTGTTTCTGCGTTGCGAAGGACAGAGAGTGGCAAGTTCTGGGTTTAGATGATGATGTATTGCAAATAAAGTATGAAGGATAACCGAGTTAATGCTGTCGGGTATAAACTGGGTTGGTCAGGTAAGGCCAGCCCAGACATTAGCGGGGTCAAATGATTAGTAATCATTTTTGCTTGTATTTTATTCATCATTTACTAGGCACACTGGCCTGTAGGACTGGCATAGCAGTCTGTCTGGTTACAGCAGGACTGGAATGTGAAAGGGTCCCGTCAGTAAGTGCCACCACATACATATTGAGGATGTGTGGTGGTGCCGCGCCAGCTATCTTTAAACAGTTTATAAAATGTAGAGGTTAGGCTGTCTGCGCCTGGGGCCTTCATTGCAGCCAGTTCAGCTGTGGCCGCCATCACCTCGGACAGAGCTATGGGCTTGGATAGGAACGAATCAGGGAATCCTCCAGCTATGGCAATGTGTTTTTTTTAATTTAAATTTATGTATGTCTATCTTGCTCTATGCACATTGGATTTATAAGCATATCTTTGTCAAGTAGTCAGCAAGAACCTCTAGTTTTCCTGCAGTAGCCCTTATTTCTTGTTCTAATGAATACCTCAGTCACTCTATTCTTTTTCTCATATTCCCTTAGTAACCAAGCCAGGGTTCTCCCGTTTCTCTTCCCCTCGTCATAGAATCTAGCCCAAGCATGTTTGGACAGGAAGGGCCACTTCCCTGTTGAAAAAGTTTCTGCCTAAGAGCATTTTCTGGCTTAGTTCAGCCATTAATGTTCTGTCCCAAGTCAAGAAATGGCAGTTTGGACTGGACTCTTCCCATGAGGAGCAGGGTCAAGACTGATTTGCATATGGCTGGGTCAAAACTGGCATGGTGAGCAAAAGAACAATGGATTAATCCCAAATCTTTGTGACTGGGGGTGAATGTTTGCATTGTTCAGCATTCTGTCCATCATTTGTTTCTTTTCCCTCTGTCCCAAGACAGGACAGATTGATCATTCTATTGTGTGCTTGCTATTTGGTTCTCAAACTCTTGCAGTTGAGTGTGGACCTGCTTATGATTACTTCATGTGTGTACATTTCGAAAGCTTCCCAAAAGGTAGTGACCTTGGACATCGAACTGATATTGATACTGAAAGATTCTGCAATGCATAATCTCATTTCTCTCTCAAGAATCTTGTCTAGTGGCGCATCTGTGGGAAATCTTCAGAAATGCTTGGGGTTGCACTGAAGAGGTAGCTGCACTCCCTAGTAGAACTGGGGACTGGTCAGACACTGTGCTTGGCCTGCACAGAGACTATCCAGTAATCTATTCTGAACATAGTCATGTGAGGACGAGTAATTAAAAAACATGCTTGTGTCCATATTTCACAACCCGGGTGTCAGCTGCTTTTGTCCTTTCCATGATGCTGCCAGTGCTCTCTCGCATGCAGCGGGCTCCTGCGGACTAGGCTGGAACTGCCTATTTCTGGATCACCTCCCCATTTCAGAGGATACTCTGGCGTCTGCTAGACTTTTGTCAAACAATCTAGAAAACTTCACTATTGGGGCCCTAAACATTTAATAGAGTTGTCTGTGTGTGAAAAGGAAAGCCTATAACAAGAAGAATCGGGCATGTGTGTCCGTATGTATAGCTTTCTCTTGAAAGTCACACACTTCTTTTTTTATTACAGGTGAACAAAGCAATACCCCTGGAATATGAACCATATGGGGCAAGGAACTGGTTTGCTCCGTATGCCCTAGCGAAGTGTTGCTGTTGTGGGGATCTAGATATGTCTCTTGTGTCATGGTGATACCGACAGTCTGACCATCTAAATATGGTAACAGTTGAATTTTATTGGTGTTATTCAACCCTCTAACATTCCAGGATAAGACATTTGAATCTACTTGCTCCTGCCGCCATGCTCTATACCTTATAGGTCTTCTAAGCCATACACTTTGAGGTATTTCATAAATCTAAAACTGATATTGTAATGAGCGCATTGCATCGAGCGCGCTAGTGCAGGCGAGAGAAAGACAGCAATTATGATATGCGTCCCGATACCTGCTGCACAGTGTATGAGATACCGGAAGAGGAGACTAACTACTACTCCCATGATGCTGTGCGTAGTGACACAAGGAGTAGAGGAACCGCCCATAAAGGAAGTAGCGGGGCTCACTGCGGCGTCGGAAATTCGGATGTCCGCACCGAGGAGTAGTTGTGCTGTGTGTCGGAAGAGGTCTGGTAAGGGTGCTCTGCACCGAATCTTGTTGACTCTCATTCTTGGTGTACCGGGTGAGGAATTCCTTCCTATCCTCCATTGGAGAGCCTCATAGCTCATGCGTAGGAAGGCTTTCTGTTCTCCCTCACCCGTACAGCCATACATATTGCTGGCATTTCCCGCCATTGGCGAATCACTTCCAGTGATTCAGGCGGCGGAGACATATCCTGTATTGAGCCGGGAACACTAACGTTGGTTTCTCGCCGTTGGAGAACCGTTTCCATTGGTTCATGCGGCAGGACCAAAACACTCGTTTGCTTCAAAGGAAAAGTAAACCCTTTGGTTTTTTTTTGTTGTTACTTCAAGTTTCTGACTATGGAATTAATGGTGCTTTAACCTTCAAGTGGACTGTGGCTAAGTGGCCTGTGTATTACATGGATAATGCGTTATCTCTATATTCTGGATAAAGAGTTAATTTGTGCTATTGTTTCTGGCTCTACTTAACAGGGGTATTCAGGAGCGGTATAGGACTACGCTCATCCCCTGTGACGTCTTGTGGAGTCTAGAAAGGGTGGGTTATTGGATGGAGCTATTCATTTGTATTAATGAGGATACGCATTCCCTGAAGTACATATACTATACGTGGTATGTTACATGTTCGGTGAATGGTCTTTTCTATGTTCCTACACAGCAGCCATAACTAAGTGATTGATGTTACTACACCAAAGCCACAACGAATATAGAATATCTCAAGCTACTGGTGCACTTCTTTTTTCTTTTTTTGTTACAGGTATATGAGGTTGCATTACCCTATTCATTGTTCTTATGGTGTACGTATTGTATGTGATATGGAGTAGAAGGTTTATGATTGTTGTTGTCGTTACAGGTCTCCCTCCCTGCTGTTCCCATCCTTTCCTTCCTTCACTTGATCCTCCCACTGACCTGTGCCGTTACGGCTACTCTGGCTTGGGAATATCAAGGGGTGGACCATTTTGAGCAACAAACAGACCCTGAGGATTTTGCAATCTGACAGATATAGAGGTTGTGTGGATTGAGTGTGCCCTGATTTAACATTCCTCCATCCCACCACCGTCCACCACACTGATTCTTGAACCTGTCAGCGAATCAAACCTCCCACAGCTTTCCCCTTCAGAAATACAAGAACCTTCATGATATGTCCTTCAACCACCCACATAATCAAAAAGAACCCCCTGAAGACTTTTCAACAAGTCCATGTATGTCTGGTGATGCATGTATTTGTACAAGTATCTGAGGTCCTGCGGAGTTTGATCTGCATTCACCAGGTGGAATATGAGGATTCATTTGGCTCCACTTTCTTATCATCTGCCTCTTACAGACCACTGATATTATTTGCAGCCATACACTAGGAAAAATATTGTGAGAAAGTGCCCTCTTTCTGCATGGTTACCCCCACTTTTTGCTGAATTGCTGATGTGCTTTGACTGAGTGTGCCCGGGGCACCTGCTAATCAGGTGCACAGGGCCTATGTTCTTTCCCTAAAACGGCATTTAAGCCTAAACCCAATTGGCATCTCTGGCCACAGGTCAGCGCCTGGTAAATGGTACCACAGGTACCCAGGGCACTGTGACCAGAGAAGGTCTCTAAGGGCTGCAGCACTTATTGTGCCAACCTTAGAGACCTGTACCCTCACACTCACACACTGCCTTTGCAGGCTGCGTGTTTTGGTGCAGAACAAAGTGAAGAGTCGACATGGCACACATCCCTGTGTGCCATGCCTACAACCCACTGCCCTGGCAGAGGTCAGTCACCCCTCTAGCGGGGTGCACTATACCAGTGGTGAGGGTACAGGTGCATGAGCCCTGTACCCCTACAGTGTCTAAGTCCATTCTTAGACATTGTAAGTGACCACTGCGCTTCTGGCCTGGTCGCCCCCTCGCTCCTCACCTCTCCTGCTCCAGAGCCTCCTGCTGCCTGAACTCTTCACCGCGGAGAGCCGACGCCGTCGCAGCGACCCAGCCGCCGCTGGGCCGCCCGCCTTGCCTGCTCCCGTTTTCCCGCCGCTTCCTGCCTGCGGACCCGCCCCCACGCCAGACGATTGGACCAGACGATCCCGCCTCCCAGCTGACCCGCCCTCCCGGCCCCCTTCTTAAGGGGACCCTGCCTGCCTCCTGGGAGTGACCACTGCGCTTCTGGCCTGGTCGCCCCCTCGCTCCTCACCTCTCCTGCTCCAGAGCCTCCTGCTGCCTGAACTCTTCACCGCGGAGAGCCGACGCCGTCGCAGCGACCCAGCCGCCGCTGGGCCGCCCGCCTTGCCTGCTCCCGTTTTCCCGCCGCTTCCTGCCTGCGGACCCGCCCCCACGCCAGACGATTGGACCAGACGATCCCGCCTCCCAGCTGACCCGCCCTCCCGGCCCCCTTCTTAAGGGGACCCTGCCTGCCTCCTGGGAGTGACCACTGCGCTTCTGGCCTGGTCGCCCCCTCGCTCCTCACCTCTCCTGCTCCAGAGCCTCCTGCTGCCTGAACTCTTCACCGCGGAGAGCCGACGCCGTCGCAGCGACCCAGCCGCCGCTGGGCCGCCCGCCTTGCCTGCTCCCGTTTTCCCGCCGCTTCCTGCCTGCGGACCCGCCCCCACGCCAGACGATTGGACCAGACGATCCCGCCTCCCAGCTGACCCGCCCTCCCGGCCCCCTTCTTATGACGCCCCCTCAGCGACCGCGCAGCGGACGCGCGCAGCGAGAGCACCGTATGAGCGCCGAAGGTGCGCCTAAGGTAAGCCCGTCTGCGCCCGTCCGCGCCTGGACCGCGCCCAGTGCCAGGACCCCTGGCCCCCACCGACGGAAGCCGACCCAACGGACCTACGACGCCACCGAACTCATCGCACTGAACACCGGCCGAACCCCGGGCTGCTACCATGCCACACCGAGACGCACCCACGGACCCTTCAGCTGCCACTCCTGCAAGTTCACCTGCAACCGGACCCACGCCACACCAGCACCCACCAAGCCGAACGCCAGCAGCACCCACCTGAAGTGCATCCTGCTCAACACCCGCTCCTTCCACAGACACGCCGTCGAGCTCTGGAACCTGCTCGACACCACAGCCCCAGACGTCGCCTTCCTCACGGAAACCTGGATGAACGCCTCCTCAGCGCCCGACATCGCCATCGCCATCCCGGACGGCTACAAGATCATCCGGAGGGACCGCGTCAACCAGACAGGAGGAGGCATCGCCATCATCCACAGGAACTCCATCCGCATCACGACCAACACCATCGACACCCTCACACCCACCGAACACCTGCACTTCCAGATCCACGTCAACCCCAAGACCACCCTCAGAGGCACCCTCATCTACAGACCTCCGGGACCACGCACTCAATTCAGCGAGGACATCGCCGACTTCATCAGCCCACACGCCCTCCCCTCCGCCGACTACATCCTCCTCGGGGACCTCAACTTCCACCTGGAGAACAACAAAGACCGCAACACCGCCACCCTGCTGGACAATCTCGCCAACCTCGGACTCAAGCAACTGGTGACCACCCCCACCCACTACGCCGGACACACACTCGACCCGGTCTTCTCTTCCAGCAAGGACATCGCCTTCAGCCACGCCACAGGACTCCACTGGACGGACCACAGTTGCGTCCACTTCAGCTTCAGAAGGACCACGCTCCACCATCACAAGCAACAGGCTCCCCGCAGAAGCTGGAACAAGATCACTGCAGATCAGCTCGCCACTTCCCTGAGCAAGAACCCTCCCACCAGCACAACGAGCCCCAGCCAAGCAGCCACCAACCTCACGAAATGGATCAGCGACTGCGCAGACGACCTCGCCCCTCTGAAGACCCAGCCGAGCAGACCCGGCAGCAAGAAAGCCCCATGGTTTAACGACGAACTCAAGAGCTCCAAGAAGAACTGCAGAGCACTCGAGAAAACCTGGCGCAGAGACCCAACACCGGACAACATGACTGCCCTCAAGCTCGCCACCCGCAAACACCACCAACTGATCCACACCACCAAGAAAACCGCATTCAAGGAACGACTGGACAACAACGCACACAACAGCAAGGAACTCTTCAACATCGTCAAAGAGCTCTCCAACCCCAACGCCGGAAACAACGACATCACCCCTTCGCAAGACCTCTGCAACTCCCTCGCCTCCTACTTCCACAACAAGATCGCGGACATACACAACAGCTTCAGCACTCAACCGACGCACGCCGCGACCGAACCACCGCCCCCACCACCACCCTCCGCGCCTGGGCCCCGATCAGCACCGAAGACACTATCCGCACGATGAACTCCATCCACTCCGGATCTCCGACAGACCCCTGCCCTCACCACGTCTTCAACAAGGCCGACGCTGTCATCGCACCCCACCTGCGGGACATCATCAACACCTCCTTCGACATCGCCACCTTCCCGGAGAGCTGGAAGCACGCCGAACTCAGTGCTCTACTCAAGAAACCATCAGCCGACCCCACCGACCTCAAGAACTACCGCCCCATCTCGCTACTCCCGTTTCCGGCAAAAGTCATCGAGAAGACCGTCAACAAGCAACTGGCCGCCTTCCTCGAGACGAACGGGTCCCTCGACCCCTCGCAGTCCGGCTTCCGGGCCAACCACAGCACCGAGACCGCCCTGATCGCAGCTACCGATGACATCCGAGCCCTACTCGACAACGGAGAAACAGCGGCCCTCATCCTCCTGGACCTCTCCGCAGCCTTCGACACTGTCTGCCACCGTACCCTAGTACAGCGCCTCAACAACGTCGGAATCCAGGAGAAGGCACTGGAGTGGATCATCTCCTTCCTCGCCGGAAGGACACAGAGAGTCCGCCTCCCCCGTTCAGATCAGAGGCCACCGAAGTCATCTGCGGCGTCCCTCAAGGCTCCTCGCTCAGCCCAACACTCTTCAACGTATACATGAGCCCCCTCGCAGCCATCGCACGCCAGCACAACCTCAACATCATCTCCTACGCCGACGACACCCAGCTGATCCTCTCCCTCACCAACGACCCCACCACCGCCAGAGCCAACCTGCACGAAGGGATGACAGACGTAGCCAAATGGATGTCGAACAGCCGCCTGAAACTGAACTCGGACAAGACGGAAGTCCTCATCCTGGGATCCTCACCCTCCGCCTGGGACGACTCCTGGTGGCCCCCGCCCTGGGCAGCGCACCCAAACCAACAGACCACGCACGCAACCTGGGCTTCATCCTGGACTCCTCCCTCTCCATGACCAGGCAAGTCAACGCTGTCTCCTCGTCGTGCTTCAACATCCTGCGCATGCTTCGTAAGATCTTCCGGTGGATCCCCACCGAGACCAGGAAGACGGTCACCCAGGCCCTCGTCACCAGCCGTCTGGACTACGGCATCTCCCTCTATGCCGGAACCACCGCCAAACTCCAGAGGAGACTCCAGCGGATCCAGAACACCTCAGCACGACTCATCCTGGACATCCCCCGCCGAAGCCACATCTCCGGACACCTGAGAGACCTGCACTGGCTCCCAGTCAACAAGAGAATCACCTTCCGGCTCCTCACCCACGCACACAAAGCCCTAAACAACCATGGCCCAGGATACCTCAACAGCCGCCTCAATTTCTACGCTCCCAAACGCCAGCTTCGATCGTCCAGCCACGCCCTCGCCGTCGTCCCCCGCATCCGAAGAGCCACCACAGGAGGAAGGTCCTTCTCCTACCTGGCCGCCAAGACCTGGAACTCCCTTCCGACCCACCTCCGCCTGACCCAAGACCACCTCGCCTTCAGGAAACAGCTCAAGACCTGGCTGTTCGAGCAGTAGCGGACCCCCTCCCCCAGCGCCTTGAGACCCCCCGGGTGAGTAGTGCGCTATACAAATGCTTGATTGATTGATTGATTGATTGTAAGTGCAGTGCTGCCATTAAGAGAATATGGTGCTGGGAGTTTGTCATGACGAACTACACAGCACCATAATGGCTACATTGAAAGCTGAGAAGTTTGGTATCAAACTTCTCAGCACATTAAACCCACACTGATGCCAGTGTGGGATTTAATGAAAAATGCACACAAATGCCCCCTGAAAACTAACCTACCGCTAGTGTCCAGGCTGAGTGGCTGCTTTCAGCTGCCACCACCAGACATGTTTCTGGACCCCTGGGTCGAGAGCCTGCTGCTCTCTGGGGCCTGAAACAATGCACATCCTGGGACAAGGTGCCAAGCCTCCTCCCCCAGGATGGGCAGGGTTCACGAAGGGGAAGCTTCAAAGGCTTGCCGCCTTTGTCAGCAACTGGTCTCCACTGGTTCTGACCCCCACTTTGGGTGGGAAAAACAAGTGAGGAAGGGAGGTGTGCCCACCTCTGCCAACTTCACCCCTCAGGTGGGGGAGGCAAGGTGAAGCACAACTCTCAGTCCCTGCCATCTTGCAGATGGGGGGCTCAGCCAACCAGGGACAGGCTCATGCCCCCTCCCACTGGAAGGTGGCATAATAGGGGGTGCACCCACCCCAGAGAAGAGACCCATTGGTCCCTACCTTTTACCTACCTGTAACACCCCTAAATCTAGTATTTAGGGGCACCCCTGAACCTTGCTTCCTCAGACCAGAACCAACTACAAGAAAAGAAGAAGGCCCGAACAGCCGTGCTGAAGCTAACAAGAGGAAGACACCCACTGACTTGGCCCCAGCCCTACCGCCCTGTCTCCACCTCGAACCTGCTCCTGTGAAATCCCGGTGTGTCCTGCAGCCAGCAACCTCGAAAACCCCGGAGGACCTGTGAGACTGTGTCTCCTGTGAACACCGGATTTGTTCATCTGCAACCTCTGTCTCCAGCTGGACACCGCGAATCCGTACCACTCTGCACCTGCCGTCCACGGCCCGAGCTCGAGTGGGAAAACACCACGAGGAGGTCCCCCAGCGATCCTAACCTGAGATCCGGCGACCCCTGACCTGCCTCAAGCCGATGCCTGCAGCCTAAATCCGGAAGGTCATCCAACCGCGACCAGGTGCTGGTAAGAAGATCCGACCCTAAAAGGCACCGCTGCACCCGACGCCACACGGCCTTGGGTGGCCAAACTGACAGTGCCTAACCAACCCCCAACTCACCTCTCGAAGTGGTGGTCGCACCCAGAAGACCTTCGTCCCCAAGCCTGCAGTGCCTTTGCAAACCGGAGGTTCCCCATTGCAAACAACAGGGCACCCGACATCGAAACAGCACCCTGCACCCGGCCGCCCTAGTGCCGCTGAGGGTGCACCTTTGGTGCTACTTGTTTCCCTATTTGCCCTGAGCTAAAGTCTAGTGACTGTTTTTCTTGGAAAAGTTTCGAAGTGTGGAGTTTGAAAACCTAAAGAAATTCTTTAAAATTGTGCTATCTAACAAAAACGATTTTACTTACCTGTTTGCAGGAAATGTCCCAGAGTAGTATCCAGGTATACTACTCTGAGTAAGAAAAGTAATCTAAAAAGTAACTTACCTGGTATTTTACTGAAAAGCCCATTCAAGTCTATGTACTGTATTTACAAAGCATTGCATTTCTCTGAAAAATACTGTAAGTCAAAACAAAGTGCATATACAATTACCAATCCAAACTGTATTACAACTGTATATTTACTGCAAAGCATTTATTACTTACCTGTGCCAGGCTTGCTTGGTTCTAGAAAATAAAATAACTAAAAGAATATATATATATATATATATATATATATATATATATATATATATATATATATATATATATATATATATATATATATTTTTTTCTCCCAAAGTGTTTTATTAAAATTTTATAAACAAGTACATTCGCATTTCCGTTACGAGGTACAAAAACAATTGATCTGAAGTTCAGTCTTTAAGTGTGTGAATTCATTTGCTAACTGAGTGTGTACAACAAATGCTTAACACTGTCCTCTGATAATGCCTTACTGCTCGACCACACTACCCCTAATAGAGAGTAAGGTTCTATCTACTTTTACCTCTGCCTACCTTTTGGGTTCCACTGGACTCTGTGCACATTATACCTCGCTTTGGTATAATATATACAGAGCCAGCTTCCTACATTGGTGGCAGCGGTGGTATATACAACTTTGCATTTGTTGGACTACTTGGTTACCACCTGATCACACGACAGAACTCTTAAATTGTCTTTAGAATTCTGATGTTTCAAATTGGCAATTTTTTGCAAAATTACTAAAAGTCTTGCTAGGGCCTTGGTTAAGTCCCAGTAGAATTTTAGAAAAATAAAAAGTCACTTTAGCTAGGGTTAGAAATCTTTTTTAACTATGTCTCAAAACAAGAACCCAGCTGTTAGTGAAAATAACCACAATGCCATAGAGGACCAGGTTGAGGAGCTTGACCTCACCCCTTACCTTCACTTGTCTTTCAAGGAGGTAAGGTCCCTATGCAAAATTAAAAACATAACCATGGGGTCCCATCCCACCAAACAAAAGCTCCAGGAGCTGTTGGCTGGGTATGCTAAGGACCACCCATCTGAAAATGGTGAAGACCAAACAGATGAGGAAGAAGAGGAAGGGGATGACCAGGTAGATCAATCCCCTCCACTTCATAGGGAGAAAAGGGCCCAAGTGCCCTTGACTCCAAGAGTAAACCTCTCAGTACCTAGATCCCACACAGGTGGATCAGGTACCATTGAGGACCGCCTCAATGAGGAGGACAGCCTTTTAGCAAAGTTGACCAAAAGACTGGATCTAGAGCCCAGGTTGCTGGCTCTAGAAAGAGAGAGAGCAGAGATGGGCCTAGCACCCATCAATGGTGGCAGCAATTTACTTAATAAGGATAAAGAGCAATCTCATGATCCTAAAATCCTCAAAGGGATTGCCCCTAAATATGAAGAGAGTGGTGATATCACAAAATGGTTCACAGCCTTTGAGAGGGCTTAAGAAATGAGAAAAGTGAAGAAGTCACACTGGGGGGCACTCCTTTGGGAACTGTTCTCTGGTAACTGCAGAGACAGACTCCTGGCCCTTTCTGGGGCAGATGTTGGGTCTTATGACCTCATGAAAAGAACTCTGATTGAGGGATTTGGACTCACAACTGAGGAATATAGAATTAGATTCAGGGGGGCTCACAAAACCCAAAACCAATCCTGGATTGACTTCGTAGACTACTCAGTTAAAACACTAGCTGGTTGGTTAACTGGACACAATGTGCATGATTTCAATGGACTTTACAATCTGTTTATGAAAGAACATATTCTAAGTAATTGCACTAATGAAAAGTTATATCAGCATATGGTAGACCTAGGTCTAATTTCTCCCCAAGAATTGGGAAAGAAGGGAGACCACTGGGTCAAGACAAGGGTGACAAAAACAACCGCTGGAGGTGACCAAAAGAAAGGGGTTACAAAACCTCCCCAGGGGAAAGGTGGTGAGAATCCCCAAGATAAAAAGCCTGAGTCTTCAAAAGGGCCCCAAAAACCTGAACAGGGGGGGGTGGGGTCCCAAAACTCTTCCCAATATACTAACAAGTACAGGGGAAAGAACTTTGATCCTTTAAAGGCCTGGTGTAACAACTGTAAGAAGTTGGGACACTTAACTGGAGATGCTGCTTGCCCAAACAAGAAGCCCCCAAGTCCTAGTACAGCTACTCCTGGTGTAGCAAGTCTCCAGATGGGCTCAACAGTGTGCCAAGAGCAAATCGGGTTGCACACTGAAGCAGTTCTAGTTTCAGAAGGGGAAGTGGAGTTTGCCACTGTAGCTGTGTGGCCACCCAACTTAAAGAAATACTTACAATACCCTTGGATCAATGGAACTAGGATAGAAGCTCTGAGGGATACAGGTGCCAGTGTCACTATGGTGAGAGATACACTGGTTTACCCTGAGCAATACTTGATTGGGAGAACTTACCCAGTCACAAATGCTGACAGTGTTACCACTAACCATGCAATGGCTATGGTGACATTAGAGTGGGGGGGTGGGATTACTGGCCTGAAACAGATAGTGGTCTCTCCAAAGCTACCAGCTGCATGTCTGCTTGGCAATGACCAGGAAACCTCAGCATGGGCTGAGGTTGAACTGAAAATCCATGCAGCAATGCTGGATATCTCTGAGATGGTGTGTGTAAAAACAAGAGCACAGAGCAGAAAACAGGGTGAAATAGAAGTGTTGGAGCCTGAAAGTATGGCCCAACCTTCCAAGAGAAAAGGTAAGAAGACTGGGGAACCAGCTTCTGTACAGCAAAAGGATCAGGACTCATCTCCTCCGGGAGAGGACTTGGACACCCCAGAGGGAACTGAGCCCATGGAGCTTGACCCTTACCAGGTTGAACTCTTAGGCCCAGGGGGACCCTCTAGGGAAGAGCTGTGCCTTGGAAAGCAGGACTGTCCAACTCTTGAAAGCCTGAGGCAGCAAGCTGCTGCACAGGAAAAGGGAGATGTCAGTGGTACCCACAGAGTTTATTGGGAAGAGGGACTATTGTACACTGAGGCCAGAGACCCCAAACCTGGAGCCACTAGGAGAGTGGTAGTGCCTCAGCAGTACAAGGAGTTTCTCCTAACTTTAGCTCATGACAGTCCCCTAGCTGGACATCTGGGCCAAACCAAGACTTGGGAAAGGCTAGTTAGCCACTTTTACTGGCCCCAGATGTTCCAGAAAGTAAAGGAGTTTGTCAGCTCCTGTGTCACCTGTCAAGCCAGTGGCAAGACAGGTGGCCCCTCAAAGGTCCCCCTGATACCACTACCTGTGGTGGGGGTCCCCTTTGAAAGGGTAGGTGTGGACATAGTGGGTCCACTTGAACCTCCCACAGCATCAGGAAACAAATTCATTCTAGTGGTAGTGGATCATGTCACCAGGTATCCTGAGGCAATTCCCCTTAGGACTACTACAGCTCCTGCAGTAGCCAAGGCCCTCATTGGGGTCTTCACCAGGGTAGGGTTTCCTAAGGAGGTGGTTTTAGACAGAGATTCCTACTTCATGTCTGCTTACCTGAAACACATGTGGAAAGAGTGTGGAGTGCAGTACAAGTTTACTACACCCTATCACCCATAAACCAATTGCCTTGTTGAGAGATTCAACAAGACATTGAAAGGCATGATTATGGGGCTCCCTGAAAAACTCAAAAGGAGATGGGATGTCCTCTTACCATGCTTGCTTTTCGCTTACAGAGAGGTGCCACAGAAGGGAGTAGGGTTTTCCCCCTTTGTACTTCTGTTTGGCCATCCTGTGAGGGGACCACTCTGTCTTGTAAAAGAGGGTTGGAAGAAGCCTCTCCAAGAACCCAGACAAGATATTGTGGACTATGTGCTTGGCCTAAGGTCCAGAATGGCGGAGTACATGGAAAAGGCATCCAAAAATCTTGAGGCCAGCTAGGAGCTTCAGAAGCACTGGTATGACCAAAAAGCTGCACTAGTTGAATTTCAACCTGGTCAGAAGGTGTGGGTTTTGGAGCCAGTGGCACCAAAGAAGAGTGAGGTCACCTACTTGGTTGACCTGGGCACAAGCAGGACACCCAAAAGGGTTATCCATGTGAGCCGCCTTAAGCTCTTCCATGACACGGCTGACATCACCATGCTGATGGTGACTGATGAGGATCAGGAGAAAGAGAGTGAACCTCTCCCTGACCTCCTCTCATACAGCCCAAAAGATGGGTCAGTGGATGGAGTTGTCCTTTCAGACACCCTCTCTGCCCAACAGCAGACTGATTGCAAGCAAGTCTTGCAGCAGTAGGCAAAGCTATTTTCCTTGACCCCTGGTCAGACAAACTGGTGTACCCATGATGTGGACACTGGTGACAGTTCACCTGTCAAAAACAAAATCTATCGACAGTCTGATCAAGTCAAGGAAAGCATCAGAGCTGAAGTCAGCAAGATGCTGGAGTTAGGGGTTATTGAACCCTCTGAGAGCCCCTGGGCCAGCCCAGTGGTTCTAGTCCCCAAACCTCATCCACAGGGTGGAAAGAGAGAAATGAGGTTCTGGGTGGACTATAGAGGGCTCAACTCTGTCACCAAGACAGATGCTCACCCTATCCCAAGAGCACATGAGTTGATAGAAATTTGGCTACACCCAATTTGTCTAAGTACCTTTGACTTAACTGCAGGGTACTAGCAAATTGGCATGGCCCCAGGAGCAAAAGAAAAGACAGCATTCTCCATGCCTAATGGGCATTATCAGTTTACTGTTATGCCCTTTGGTTTAAAGAATGCCCCTGCCACCTTCTAGAGGTTGGTGAATCAAGTCCTTGCTGGATTGGAGTCCTTTAGTGCAGCTTATCTAGATGATTTTGCTGTCTTTAGCTCCACCTGGCAGGATCACCTAATACACCTTGGGAAGGTTTTAAATGCCCTGCAAACTGCAGGCCTAAATATCAAGGCATCCAAATGCCAGATAGGGCAGGGAACTGTGGTGTACTTGGGCCACCTTGTTGGTGGAGGCCAGGTATTACCCTTAAAGCCCAAGATCCAGGCCATCCTGGACTGGGCAGCTCCAACAACCCAGACCCAAGTCAGGGCATTCCTTGGCTTGATTGGGTACTACAGGAGGTTTGTGAAGGGATATGAGTCCATTGTGGCTCCCCTCACAGAACTCGCCTCCAAGAAAATGCCCAAAAAGATAAATTGGACAGTTAGTTGTCAAAAGGCTTTTGGCACCCTGAAAGAGGCTATGTGCTCAGCACCAATTCTCAAAGCTCCAGACTATGCCAAGCAGTTCATTGTGCAGACTGATGCCTCTGAGCTAGGGATAGGAGCGGTCCTATCCCAGACCAATGATGAAGGCCAAGACCAACCTGTTGCTTTTATAAGCAGAAGTCTTCTCCCGAGGGAGCAGCGTTGGAGTGCCATTGAGAGGGAGGCCTTTGCTGTGGTTTGGTCCCTGAAGAAGCTGAGACAATACTTGTTTGGTACTCACTTCCTAGTTCAAACTGATCACAGACCTCTCAGATGGCCAATGCAGATGAAAGGTGAAAATCCTAAACTGTTGAGGTGGTCCATCGCCCTACAGGGAATGGACTTTGTAGTGGAACACAGACCTGGGACTGCCCATGCAGATGGACTTTCCAGGTTCTTCCACTTAGAAAATGAAGATTCTCTAGGGTAAGGTTAGTCTCATCCTCTTTCGTTTGGGGGGGGAGGGGTTGTGTGAGAAAGTGCCCTCTTTCTGCATGGTTGCCCCCACTTTTTGCTGAATTGCTGATGTGCTTTGACTGAGTGTGCCCGGGGCACCTGCTAATCAGGTACCCAGGGCCTATGTTCTTTCCCTAAAACTGCATTTAAGCCTAAACCCAATTGGCATCTCTGGCCACAGGTCAGTCCCTTGTAAATGGTACCACAGGTACCCAGGGCACTGTGACCAGAGAAGGCCTCTAAGGGCTGCAGCACTTATTGTGCCAACCTTAGAGGCCCTGTTCCATTACACTCACACACTGCCTTTGCAGGCTGCGTGTTTTGGTGCAGAACAAAGTAAAGAGTCGACATGGCACATATCCCTGTGTGCCATGCCTACAACCCACTGCCCTGGCATAGGTCAGTCACCCCTCTAGCTGGGTGCACTATACCAGTGGTGAGGGTACAGGTGCATGAGCCCTGTACCCCTTCAGTGTCTAAGTCCATTCTTAGACATTGTAAGTGCAGTGCTGCCATTAAGAGTATATGGTGCTGGGAGTTTGTCATTAGGAACTCCACAGCACCATAATGGCTACACTGAAAGCTGAGAAGTTTGGTATCAAACTTCTCAGCACATTAAACCCACACTGATGCCAGTGTGGGATTTAATAAAAAATGCACACACAGTGCATCTTAGAGATGCCCCCTGAAAACTAACCTACCACTAGTGTCCAGGCTGAGTGGCTGCTTTCAGCTGCCACCACCAGACATGTTTCTGGACCCCTGGGTCGAGAGCCTGCTACTCTCTGGGGCCTGAAACAATGCACATCCTGGGACGAGGTGCCAAGCCTCCTCCCCCAGGATGGGCAGGGTTCACGAAGGGGAAGCTTCAAAGGATTGCCGCCTTTGTGAGCTTCCCCAGGCCACTTGCTGCTTTCAGCAACTGGTCCCCACTGGTTCTGACCCCCACTTTGGGCGGGAGAACTGGCGGGAAAAACAAGTGAGGAAGAGAGGTGTGCCCACCTCTGCCAACTCCACCCTTCAGGTGGGGGAGCCAGGGTGAAGCACAACTCTTAGTCCCCGCCATCTTGCAGATGGGGGGGATTCAGCCAACCAGGGACAGGGACCAGGGACAGGCTCAGGCTCATAATCGAGGGTGTACCCACCCTAGAGAAGAGACGCATTGGTCCCTACATTTTACCTACCTGTAACACCCCTAAATCTAGTATTTAGGGGTACCCCTGAACCTTGCTTCCTCAGACCGGAACCAACTACAAGAAAAGAAGGACCGAACAGCCGTGCCGAAGCTAACAAGAGGAAGACGCCCACTGACTTGGCCCCAGCCCTACCGCCCTGTCTCCACCTCAAACCTGCTCCTGCGAAATCCCGGTGTGTCCTGCAGCCACCAACCTCAAAAACCCCGGAGGACCTGCCTGCCTTCAACCCCAAAGACTGTGTCTCCTGTGAACACCGGATTTGTTCATCTGCAACCTCTGGCTCTGGCCGGGCACCGCGAATCCGCACCACTCTGAGCCCACGGCCCGAGCTCGAGTGGGCAAACACCACGAGGAGGTCCCCCCAGCGATCCTAATCCGAGATCCGGCGACCCCTGACCTGCCTCCAGCCGACGCCTGCAGCCTAAATCCGGAAGGTTCCCCCAACCGCGACCAGGAGCTGGTAAGAAGATCCGACCCTAAAAGGCACCCCTGCATCCGATGCCCCACGGCCTTGGGTGGCCAAACCGACGGGGCCAAACCAACCCCCAACTTACCTCTTGAAGTGGTGGTCGCACCCAGAAGACCTTCGTCCCCAAGCCTGCAGTGCCTTTGCAAACCGGAGGTTCCCCATTGCCAACAACAGGGCGCCCGACGTCGAAACAGCACTCTGAACCCGGCCGCCCTAGTGCCGCTGAGGGTGCACCTTTGGTGCTACTTTGTTTCCCCATTTGCCCTGAGCTAAAGTCTAGGAGCTTTGCTCCCACAACCAAGTGGCCTGCTTGTCAGCAGCTACCAACCGGAGGCCCCCTATCCCCCATTGGATAACATTGGGCCTCAGCACTCTGCACCCTGCCGCCCTAGTGTCGCTGAGGGTATAACAAGAGTGCATCCTTGACCCTGGGAGACCCCTGAGTCTACCCCCAGAAGCTCAACTCTCACTACCAAATACTTACCTTAAAACTGAGAACACTATTTTCCTCCATAGGATAACATTGACTGTTTTTCTTGGAAAAGTTTCTTTGTGTGGAGTTTGAAAACCTAAAGAAATACTTTAAAATTGTGCTATTTGACAAAAACGATTTTACTTACCTGTTTGCAGGAAATGTCCCAGAGTAGTATCCAGGTATACTGCTCTGAGTAAGAAAAGTAATCTAAAAAGTAACTTACCTGGTATTATACTGAAAAGCACATTCAAGTCTATGTACTGTATTTACAAAGCATTGCATTTCTCTGAAACAATACTTTAAGTCAAAACAAAGTGCATATACAATTACCAATCCAAACTGTATTACAACTGTATATTTACTGCAAAGTATTTATCACTTACCTGTGCCAGGCTTGCTTGGTTCTAGGAAATAAAATAACTAAAAGAATATTTTTATACAAAAACAATTGGTCTGAAGTTGTGTTTGAGTGTGTGAATTCATTTGCTGACTGAGTGTGTACAACAAATGCTTAACACTGTCCTCTGATACTGCCTTACTGCTCGACCACACTACCTCATATAGAGCGTAAGGTTCTATCTACTTTTACCTCTGCCTACCTTTTGGGTTCTACTGGACTCTGTGCACACTATACCTCACTTTGGTATAGTATATACAGAGCCAGCTTCCTACAAATATATGTTTTACAGCCTGCAGGTTAATCACAGGCGCCAGTGTTTCCTGCTGGTACTGGTGGCAGGTTGCAACTACTCCTCGGTCAGTACTTTCCCATTCTTGCTCTTGTTAATGAGTGAGGCGGCTTCCCCAGTCTCTGTAAGCATGATGGGCTTTGTATTATATATTCTCTTCAGCTTTGCATAGTGGAGCATACAGTATTTAATTTTGTGATCTTTCATTTGCTTTTTAATGTCCAAACGTTTTTCTAGGGCTTGGACTGCAGCAGTGAAGTCTGAATATAATGTAATCAATAGCCCTTGGTAGGGGACCGTCTTCTGGAGTCTGGCTTTGATCGGATGTGGGATAGCGCCCAGCAGGGGTTTTTGTGCTAGAGATCTGGGTGCTTTTTTTCACCATTGATAGGTCAGAAAAATATGGGTGTCCCGGTAGCTCGGAAACTAGTCTCTGCAGAGATCTGTGTTTTTTCTATCAGCACACTCTGATGTGCCAATGAGTCCGATATTAAAGCAGAAACGAGCCTCTAGCTCTGAGATCTTATCCTTTACTTCAGCATGCTCTTTCGCCTTATGTTGAATGCCCTCTCTAGTGGCAAGCGCATCACCTTTCACATCAGATATGCAGCATTCAGCCAAATCTAACCTTGTAGGTTGGGTAGCAAGTTGTTCTTTTAGCTGATCCACTCCCATGATGTTTGCATTTACTTTCCCATCAACCTGTTGTAGACTGCTTCTCATTTCGGTTAAAATATGCTTCACCCTGATCTCATCATGTTCAGCCTTCTCCTCTGAAACCCACTGGTGGCCCTCCGTCATTGTGTCTGCATACACTGTAGGAGGTTTTATAGTTGAAAGGTAGTTTTCTCTGCTTTTGATCTCCTTTTCCCATTTTGAGTAGCAGAATGGGTCTCATTTGTTCATCTCAGGCCACCGAGTCGCTTGCATTAGCTCATAATACTACTCTCAAAGTCTGTGAAGAAAATTCGGTGTAGGTAGCATTATCACACTCTCAGTTTGAATATATGGGACAGCAGGCATTCATAGGTATTGGTCATTGATTGCACCCAGGTTTGCAAGTCTCAAGACATGTTTTATCTTATGTCCTTCCCTAGCAGCCCGCTAACATACAAATAGGCATGCAGTTCAGGCAAATTAAGTGTTATCGCATTGGAAGTCGTTGTGACCTGTTCCCTCGCAAGGTACACAGGAGTCCATCCTGGGGCGGGAGTGTACCAGCAAAGCTCAACAACAGAGAATAAGCTGCTAACAGTTTTTAACCTACATAACCAACCAATTAAGACAAGTGATCTAATGACAAAGGCTCCTGTATCTCATTTCTCCTAAAAAGATGCTGTCTGTCCTCTGCACTGCATGAACCATTGGGCCTACTGTGCTGTAGTGTTCCTCCACTTCAATGAATGTCCCTTTGGGCCTTCGTGCAGCTGACACCATGGCCCCTGTTCATGAACCTTAGCCCTGGCAGGAGAGCCCCTCTGTGCAGTGTCTCTGGCTCCTTTAGCTCATCTCTGGGTCTCCAGGCAGCCTCTGCACCCCAGTAGCCTGCAGTCCCACCAGTCCACCTACAGGGCCCCATTGCTGCTCAGTTCCTTTTGTTGATCTCGTGTGGCTGCTTAAACTAGCACCTCGAGCTGCTTCCTTCCCTCAGGCTCCCTCGATTTGACTTTCCAGTTGGTAGATGGATAGGATATTACTTGTAGTATGTGGCTGCTGACACAGAGCTCCAATGTTACATGACAATCTTGATCTGCTTACAGGCCATGTCCCTGTCTCCAAATACGTGATTGAATGATGAACTTACAAAAGGCGAAGTACACCAAATCGCTTCTTGGCGGTGTAAATTAGTATACAGATTGAAAACAAGATAAACCTCACGCAGTGGTAAGCAAAAGAAGAAGAGGTAGGTTTTGAATTTTTTATGATGGAGCAGGTGATCACTAAACTCTGGAATCTGAGCCCTGCTACTGTGAGAATTGACCCATCACAGCAAGCTCTTCTGAGTCGAGGGACATACAGAAGCAACTTAAGTCCTCAATGCCGAGGTTTAGATGGCACATAAAGAGTAAAGGTCTGCTATAGGAAGGCTTGCCCAGTACTGCTAAAAACCTAGGGGCAGATTTACAAGTCACTTGTGACACTTTGCGCCGCCGTTACGTCACTTTTGTGATGCAGCTGCAGCGTAAACAATGCGCCACGTTGCAGCCCATTTACAACGTGACGCATCTAGGGAGATGCGTCACGTTGTAAAGCCCTGCACCACATTATACCTGCGTCAGGTATAATGTTTGCAGGGTGGGCGTTCCCACGCAAAAAAGCATCGTAGAAGTGACGCAGTGAAATCTACAAGATTTCACTGCGACACTTCTAGGACGCCACTTCATCAAAACCTTACGCCTACTTGGAGCAGGCATAATGAGTGACGCAGCACAATAAGTAAAGGCCTCCCAGAGCATTGCTGGAGTTGCGTCGTGCTTGCGTCACGACTTCAGCAATGCGTGACCTTTGCGACAGATACGTGATGCATCTGTCAATCCTTGCTCCATGGTGCACCGCATTGTAAATGCGACGCATCCATGGTGGTGCAAGTGTTTTTTGGCACAGCGCAAGGAACTGACGCATCTCTGCTATAACGCAGAGATGCGTCAGTTTCTTGTAAATCTGCCCCCCTGATGTGTAATGCAGAGGAGCTTAAAATTGGATACGCCGAGAAGTAAGGAGCTAAGCAGTGTGTATAGGCCCTCTGAGAGTTCTTCAGATGGTGACCTTTCAGCCACACTGAAGACTCCAGTACAGATTCTAGTGGCTCAAAATAAAGGAAAGGAAAAGCACGCAAGCTGCTAGGTACATAGTAATAAACGAGCCTCAGATAAATGGCAAAATAATGTATAGATTTATTTTACTGAGGCCGCCTTTCATTAAAGCACGAAGTGTGGTAGACACCGTTTATGCGACAGAGGTCCCTATCAAAGTTGAAATTACGGTTTTAGGACTGTGAAACTAGATATCTGAAGAAAAATGCTACACACACACTGAAATTCGCAATGCATCGCTTGTAAATGGTTTCTACTTGGTCCAGTTGCAAGAATATGGGTTTTAAGGTGTCTGAAAAACTCGAATGTGGAAAATTCCAATTGATCCCCGTTGCATCTTGAAACTGGTTATCTGTGTCTATTCGCTTCCACAGCCATTTTTAGGTCAAACCTACCATACAGCGGGAGCTGTCTGACTGCGAAAGACCTATTGTGAACTTACAGTGGGCTTAACCTCCACCCTCCCTGGCCCCCAACCATTGGTTACAACTCGTTGTTTTATTGTCACT
This sequence comes from Calotriton arnoldi, assembly GCA_963921515.1. Lineage (NCBI taxonomy): Eukaryota > Metazoa > Chordata > Amphibia > Caudata > Salamandridae > Calotriton > Calotriton arnoldi. The sequence continues at coordinate 2,566,376 of CAWUFW010000136.1, forward strand.
CTTATTTCTAGCTTCTTATTCAATGGCTTGCCTTCCTCTTCTTGTTTGCCCCTCCCATGCAGCATAGCCTCTTTAAAGTCATTTTGCCTGGCTGACTTGTAACCTTCCTCTGTTCCCATTTAGGGAGCTTCTTTTTCATTCTGCACTCCATGAGAGTGCATGTGTGTTTTTATTTTTTAATTTTTTTTATTATTAACTTCTCTTCCTTGTGTGTTGCTTCACACCCTCAATACCTTTCCCTCATTCCTCCAAGTTAGTATGTAAAAGCACAGAAACTTGGATATTTTAGCTTTGGTATGGCAGAAGACCAGGCTGTTTTTTTTTGTTTAATTTTATCTCCTGCATACCACATATTGCATCAAAGCACAAGCTTTGGCAAACAAGGGCTTTTTATGGCAATCTGCTGTGCTCACTCAGCTGACATCTGAGGCAGAAGGCATACTTAGCATGACACTTCTGCTGAAGGTCCATACATCTCCTCCCTGAGTTACTGCAGAAGAACAAATTGTTGAATCCCATGGAAAGTAAATTGGGTCTTGTGAAGCATTTCCCTTTATGGTCTGATACTTTCTAATTCTTTTTAAAGTCTGTAGAGTTCCCATAGTTTAACGTGCTTGAATAATAAACCCTGACATTTATAAAGATTGAAAACATTTAATTTAATGTTTAGTTTTGATGTACTGTAAGAAATGTGTTCAGGGCCAGCTCTAGTGCGGTGCGACTGCTGACTTTGGGTGGGGGCGTCATATTTGCAAGTATATTATGGTTTTAAAAGCACTTTCTGCCCTGTTCCTGGCCTCCAGTAATTTTCAGGCAACAATAAAAATGTTGATTATTTCAGTGATTAATGTTTTTCCTAGAAAGAGAGATCGGAGTTTTGTCTAATGGAAGTTTTGACTCATGGTGAGGTAGCGCAGAGGGTTAATGTGCCTTCTGGACAGAACATGTAACATGCAGATCACAAAGTGCATATAATGAAAATAGGTCAGTGGGTTACTGCTTTTGTCAGAGAGACCCTTTTGTTACTTGCAGTTTCTAAGTTAAAATCCTAACAGAGCAGTGAGTTTTTAACTGAAATCAAAGAGCTGCGTGCAAACTGCAAAGTATAAATTAGAGCGTTATGATTTTTCCTCCAGTCTTTGATTATTTTAATGTTGCAAAAGGGGTTCATTTGGAGAGAAACCAATCCTGATTATTAAAGAGAACCCCCAACCATGGTGTTACCTTTTACATTCTGAGTTTGTACGTCTCCAGACCAATCACTATTAAATTATATTGCCTACTAGTATGGTTGTCACGTGACTCCTCCACCTTGTAGTCCTCGTTCTTATGTAACTATACAGTGATTTACACACGTATGGTTGATTGTCTCTGTTTGATGTAAACTGTTTTGACACCCTATACTGGTATGAGTGGCACTATAAAATAATTAAATGCATCTGAGAGAGAGAGAGTGGTTATGGAGGCTTGAGGGGCACTGTTAAAGGGTGGTCATTGGGGGTGCCAACAAACATTGTCGCACAGGGCGCCACCAGCGCTGAAGCCGGTCCTGTATGTGTTCGCTTTTCTTCCATTATTTTGAAATTTGTTTTCTTTTATATTTTTTAAACAATATTTTACTGAGAAACATTGGCACAGCGAACTACTTACCACTCACATTATAAGGACGAGACCTATTTGCTTTTTGATGCAGCCAATAGAGGTGGAGGGCGGTATCTCTCACAAGAATGCCACATATCCTTCTCCAGAATTCCTGCAGATAAATGAAAGGAAGTACTGTAATCACTTACTCTCTTGCTGTTGACATTTTGATTAAACCAGTATACTATTTTCTTGAAGACACGTCTAAATGAGATGTGTAAAACTTTCCTGCTGAAACGGGACCCACTTAGAATGCATTTGTACCAGGGCGTTTGGATTTCCCCCCAGCGGCTGCTGAAAACACAGCTCAAAAGCCAGGCCGTGTCCAAAATGTGAACGTCTGTATTTCACGCACGTTGAATATTTTCCTTGGCAATACCTGTTGTACTTGTAATGCCAGTAAGGTACTGTGTATCGTATATCAGAGGCTGCAGATTAGAACAACATTGCGAAGAGAAGCGGTCATGGGGCACTGCAGCTGGCTGGCTGCGGAATGGGTCTGTGCAAACAATCCGCTCCGGTGGTTTGTGACGAAACCCGAGGTAAACATTCCACCCCGCGTGTTAATTACTGCTAGACAAGCAGCTGAGGAGCCGAACCGGTACATGCCTGGGCACAGCCGGCCAACCCAACCCACCAGGGAAGGAGAGGGTGCGCGCGGGCATGAACGGCCTTTCTGCCACCACTGTGGAGGGTGATATGCTGAGGCCTAGTGATGCAGCGGACTCGCAGTGTGGCCTGGCTCCGTTGAGAGCTTGCGATCGCACTGCGGTGCCAAACAAGTCTTTGGAGGAGGGTGACATGATCAGGCAGAGATCTTGGCAGTCCCTGACTTCTACACTGACCAGGGCGGTGGGGAACACATGCGGCAGTCCTGGCAGCCCTGGCAGCCTTAGTGCAAGAGATTAGTGTTATTATAAGTACAAAGAGGAGTGCTTAATTTGAGCCGGTGGGGGCCACCGGCACTCATTTTTGGGGATCGGCACTTATTTTTCTGCTTCGTTTACAGAAAGCAAGAGAGTGACAACAAACAAAGCAGAAAGATGGAAACCCCGTCATAAAGGGAGAAAGCAGGAACCAGCAAGAGTGAGATAAACGAGCAGGGAGTGTTTAAAGAGGCATGCGGTAGATTTAGGACACGCAGCCTCGGTATGTGCCCGCCGACATTTAATTGCACCAGCCACAGGCTTCAGAGGCGACATTTGTGCACTGGCACTCTTTCTTTTACAAATCAAGCACTGAAAAGAGTGTGGAATGGCCCTATGCAGCCAAAAAGTGCCTTTTGACTGGGCAGCAGGGCAATGCCAGGCGCCCACAGCGTGGCAGAAGAAGAGCCCAAGGCCTGTAGAGAGCTCTCACTGCCGCCCTGTGCTGCGAACAAGGTCTGTCTTTGTTCAGGTCTCTCCCACATGAGTCACCTTTGAGTTCGTTCTGCCGCAAGCGGTGTTATGCTCTATTTATTCCCCCTATACTGTGCCCAGCGAAGTACTTTCTGGCCAACACCGAGCCCTTTCAGACCGCTCGCAGCTGTGTCGGTCACAGTGATCCAGCGAAGGCGCACGCGTGAATCATTTCTTCCACATGTGGGCCATGCACTTCTGAGCTTCAGACGGCACTATTGCTGAACAGTCTTTGTGTACTCTGCAAGTCACGGGTTCGAATGCCAAGAATGGTGAAAAGGTCGTTTATCGTCGACGTTGAAAATATGAGCACCTTAGTGTTTGGTAATATTAACAGCTACTAACAATCGACCGATGAAAGGCCTTTTGGCAATTTATATTTCTTTATTGGCTTTTTAATGAAGAGCAAACAATACAAAACAATAGCATGAATAAATGCAAATACAAGGGGGGTATAGAGGGATAATAGAAACTTAAACTCTATTTGTGCATTCCTGAAAAAAACAACTGTGAAAAGCATGTAAAAGAAATAAATGGCGCCGATAAGGAGGGAATAAGAGAGCGACCAATGGAACGGGGAGCATGAAATATAACAAAAAGGAAGGGCAAATATCCGGAAAGCAAACCCAGTCGAAGGGACTGTTACAATAGGAACTCTAGTCATATATTCTGTAGTGGGGCCATGCAGTTACATTGTATGATTATGGGCATTTGTCCAAGGGCGGAGTGGGCCTCAATCATGGTCAGTTCCCCCAACATCAGGCGAAAAGAGTAATAAGTAGTTTCGCAGTGGTTGCCATATGTTTTTAGGCCTGGAAGTGTGTGGTTGTAAAGCAGCGTAGGTATCACTCATGGTGTCACAACACACTAGATCTCAAATCCATCCCTTAACCGTTGGGACTGATTGTCACCCCAGTGTAAAGACACCTGGTGCTATGCTAACAAGAGTGCAATAGCGGCATAACGCCGAACTCCCACAGGGAGCAGCCAAACGTAGCCTAACAACACCATTAATGGAGATGGAACAAGCTCCGTCTCGATCATCTGTGATAGAGTGTGAAACACCTCCTCCCAATAGGCAAATATCGGCGCACAGTTCCATGCCAGTTGTGAGAAATTAGTGTGTTCCGCGGCGCATCTTGGGCAGCAGTGTGATTTATTGAAATCAAATTTGGCTAGCAAATGAGGGGTAGTGTAGGCACAGTGTAGGTATTTAAAATGTAGTAGTTTGTGCCGATGATTATTAGAAACTAATGTGGTCTGCTCACAGCAAAAGTGCCATGTCTTGTATGGTATTGAGCTACCCAGATCACTCCCACGCCGCACGTGCCCCCCCCATCCACGACAGGCTTCAGCGAGAGAGCCGCATGATATAAACGAGGGACCAAGTGGGCACCGCCCGGGGTTGTAATGACCAGGGATAGCTGCGGAAAGTCAGGAGGTTCTGATGGGGCTGTCGGGATCGTAGCGTGTAATGTATTGTACAGTCGATGTAAAATGAATCTGGCCATGTATGACACATTGTGCCCTTCCGCCAGCGACGTGACAAAGCGTATTTCGGAATCTGCAAAGATGTCACCCAGCCTATGCAATCAACAAGTGGATAACGTTTGTTTGGCGAGTGTTTCTGTGCTCATCGGTAGCCAGGGATTGTCAGCAATGTAATGCTCTGGATGTACCCGGGGCCAAAGCGGGGCTGTTCCCTGGGAGTGCGGTTGGGGGCTGTAACCGTCGGCTAGGGACAGGGAAACCTAACTTATTCAGCGGAACACAAATAAGGGTACGCCTGACACAGTAGTCCGTTCACACCGTCAGCCTCGTGCGCTGACGCGTCCTTTATTATATACCCCCTGGCCCGAGCCCGGCCCAGGGGGATGCCTGTGCAACATTGTTGTGCAGTGGCCGGGTGGCTCACTACATCCCATCTAACCCACGGAACTTGTGCTGGTGCCAACCACTTAAACAATTATCAAACATTTAATAAACTACAATTCTTAAACAGTGTCCATGTTGGAGTCGGATCTCTTCCAGGCCTCTTCAACACAGGAAGTCGCGCTACCTTGAACTGGGTTCCGGGTTTCTTCTCAATCGGCAAGGCGGGCTACCCCTGGAACTCCCCACAGCCTCCTCGGGCACCGTGGGGGTGATCACCCCTCCTTCCGTGGGCCTCTCAGCACTCTCCTCCGGGACTTAGTCTCGCCAGATTTCAGATACAGATTCGTCACTCGGCGCTTCCTCGCCTCCTCTGCCGCTGGCGTTTTCGGCCCCCGTCACGACCTCATCGGGGCCCCTGGCCTTCTTGAACCAGGACACATTTCGGGCTATCTGCTGGCTGCCCTTCCTGGCGGTGACCATGGTCCCTTGTATCTGTACAATCTTCCACAGCTCTCGTTCGAACGGGGTTCGAAACTTGGACCCGGGATGGCGATCCTTCACCACCACATAGTCTCCCACCTCAATGGCGGGTGGTCGGGCCCTCCTGTTCCGACTGGCCCGGTCGTTGTTGTGTTGTCTTCGCCCCTGGGCTTGTCGGGCGTCCAGTACAGCCGGAGCCCACTGGTCGCTGGTGGGAATACTGTCCCGCACCGCCCGCTTCATCAGGAGCTCACTGGGGGCACACCGCGTGGTGCAGTGAGGGGTATGTCGGTACGCTCGAAGGAATTGGTGCAGGCAATTCTCCAAGTGGCCTCCTTGGTCTACCCCAATCCTCAGTGCTTTGTTCAAAGTCCTCATAAATCTTTCAACATCCCCGTTTGCTTGAGGCCACTGGGGAGTTACCCGGCGGTGCTTGACTCCATTCTGAGTCAGATAGTCTTTAAACTCCTGCCCCTGGAACGGCGGCCCGTTGTCTGTTCTTATTTCTTCCGGCATTCCCAGGAGTGCAAACACCTTCTCCAGCACTGGTCGGATGCAGTCAAACGCCGTTGATGTCACCACCTCTACCACAGGAAACTTGGAGTGACTGTCTATCAGCACCACCGTGTGTCTTCCGTCAGGGAAACTACCAAAATCCAGACTCACTTTAGCCCAGGGTGTCAGGCTAGGTCCTTCCGTGATGACGGGCACCCCTGGCGGGTCAGCTCCTGTAATCAGACAAGCGTGGCATCCTCGCACCTTGTCTTCCACCAGTCGGTCCACCCCCGGGAACCACACCTTGGATCTTAGCCGCGCCATGGTCTTTTCGACCACTTGGTGGCCCTGGTGGGCCAGGTCCACTGTTCTGCTTCGTAGGGCAGCCGGTATTACGATCCGAGCGCCTCTGAGAACTACGCCATTTCCAGCCTCACTTAGGTCCTCCCGGCACCTCCACAGACTCTCCCAATACTCCTTTTCCTCCTCCGCTCGTCGGTCCATCCCTTTCAGGAACCACTTCCACTGATGGTCATGGAGTGTGCGCTTCACCGCCTGTAAGCACTCATCCTGCCTGGTAACCACTCGGATTTCCTCCAACGACAGCGCGGGGGGGGGGGGACACGCTTCTTCCACGATCTGCCACAGGAACGATTCTGTTCCCTCATCCACAGCCTCTTGGCTCCCAACCGGCAGTGCCCTCGGATGACGTGACAAATAGTCGGCCGGGTTGTTGACCCCTGGGCGGTATACCACGGCAAACCGATAATGCTGTATCTGGACCGCCCATCGTTCAATCCGCGGCGGACCATTCCGCGCCGTGCCAGTGAAGAGTGGCACCAGAGGCTTATGATCGGTGACCACCGTGAAAGTGTGCCCACACAAATAAATGTCAAAGTGTTGGCACGCCCAGCGAATGGCCAGCGCCTCCCGCTCAATTTGAGCATACCGGGTCTCGACAGCCGTGAGCGCCCTGCTGGCATACGCGATCGGCACCCATTCGTCTTGCCTAGTTCTTTGTAGTAGCACTGCCCCCAGTCCCACTGGACTGGCATCCACGATGAGTTCAGTGTCTGCTCCGGGTTGAAAATATGCCACTGTCGCTCCTGTCACCAATGCATTCTTGATATCAATGAAAGATTGCGCCTCTCTGTCAGTCCATTGCCATGGCACATCCTTCTTCGTGAGTTTCCGGAGTGGCTCCGATAGAGTGGCCAAATGGGGAATAAACCGGCCACAGTAATTGGCCATGCCGAGAAAACTCCGAACTTCGGGCTGCGTTTGAGGGTTTGCTGCCGCTCTGAGTGCCTCCACCTTTACCGGATCGACTTGCAGGCCCTTTGCGGAGAAGCGATATCCCCAAAATTCCACCTCATTGGCGTAAAAGTCACACTTGGCTCGATGTAATGTCAGTCCCTGTTCGACCAGCCTCCGGAGGGTCGCTCGCAGTCTTGCATGGTGCTCCTCCAGAGAGTTCGAGAATATGAGTATATCATCACTGACATTGAGTACGCCTACGAGTCCGGACAGTGCTTCTCTCACAGCCTCCTGGAATACCTCTGCCGCTGAGGATACACCAAAACTCAGCCGTTTGAACCTGCGTAACCCCACATGTGTCGAGAAAGTCGTGATGTATCGACTTTTCTCTGCCAACACCAACTGATGGTACCCCGAGTTCAGATCTACTTTGGAGAACCACTGCGCTCCGTTGATATCCGCCACAATTTCGTCGATGGTGGGGGTGATGTGCCTTTCTCTGCGTATTGCTTTGTTTGGCAACCTCATGTCTACACAGAGTCTAATAGCACCAGGTTGTTTGGGTTTTGGCGCTATGACCAACGGTGACACCCATGGAGTCGGCCCCGACACCTTCTCGATCACCCCTTCCTTCTCGAGGCGCTCCAGTTCAGCTTCCACCAGTGGCCGAAGGTGGAATGGCACTCTCCGGTGTCGGAGTGCAATTGGCTTGATGGTGTCGTCAATGTGTAGTTGGACTTCCACTCCTTTGAGGCATCCTAGCCCCCGAAAGAGCTCCGGAAATTCTGCCAGCACCTGGTCCGCTTGTGACTGGTGTATATGCCTCGCGAACATGACGAGTCCCAGATCCTCTGCCGTGTGACAGCTCAATAGCGAACCTGCTCGGTCACAGGTGACGTAGAATCTCGTCGCTGTGATTCTGTCTTTGTGTCCAACCTCCACATCAATCACCCCCTGGAGAGGGATCGGCGTGTGACCTCCATAAGTGAGTATTTTCGTTGCGGTGGGCATCAACCGCGGTTGTGGTTGGAGCTCACAGTATTGCCCGGCGTCCAAGATGTTCACGGAGGCCCCCGTGTCAATAAGCGTCTGGATACAGTTGCTCCCGATCCATATCTGGCATAATGGCGGAGGTCGTCGAGTGTTATTGACCCTCGGATGCTCGACACCACAAAGACGTCTCCATCTTCGTCATCCTCCGCTACCGTTAATTTCTGGCACCGGCTATCCAAATCGTCCACGTCCTGTATCGCCATGGCCCTTCTTTGGAACTGTGGACGTTTGGGTTTACAGGCACCGGATCGGGCTGCGTTCTGGCACACTTTCGCGAAGTGCCCATACTTGCTACACTTCAAGCACTGCCGTCCTTGCGCTGGGCAGCCTCTCTGGGAGTGCGTCATCATCCCACAATTCCTGCACCCTTGCCTGGTGTGCCGTTCCTCCGTGTCCCCCTTGGGTGTGGCTCCTCCGCTGGAGGACTTCCGAATAACATCCACCCTCTCCTCTTTGATGGGTGCGGGGTACAAAGGTCGCGTCGCCGCAGATTTCGTGGCCAACGCCACCTCCATCTCGCCAGCCCTGGCGTCCGCCAGCTCGTGCGATCTCCCCAGGACCAATATATCATCTAGCGAAATTCTGGGCTGTCGTAATATCAATTTGCGCAGCTCCAGAGACTTGCAACCTGCAATGAGCTGCGCCCTCGTCTCGAACGCCCGATCCACTCCCCCACATGTGCTCGCCAGCTTTCGCAAACGTGCGAAGAACATGTCCACTGACTCGTCCTCCCTCTGTTTAGCCTGGCGGAGCTTGAAATGCTCGAAATCCGGGTTGACCTGCGGGTCAAAGTGGCGGTTCAGGGCCCTGACCGCCTTCTCGTAGTCATTTCCGTCCCCCGTATCCGGTAGGTCTTGGAACAGGTCGTAGAGCTCATCACCCCCCATCAGGAGCATGGTGGACCGCTTCACCGCGTTGTCAGTCTCTCTGGTAGCCACGAAATAGTTGTCAAGCTGGCCTATCCACTTCCGCCATCGCGGTGCCGCCGTCGCCGGATCTGCCAACTGGCTGAATTCTGGAAGTGCCTTCACCGCCATGCGGCCTGGCCTCACTCCCGCGGCTCCCGCATCCGCCGGCGCCGCCGCCTGTGGCATAGTCATGACTGCGCCGCTTTCCCCTCACCACGATGGGGTGCCTGATCCGGACGAGCGCGCCTGCTCCCTGCGGGTCCTTCACCAGCGGCCTGGCCTGACTGCCTCCTGGGCCCTCAGCTCGAATTCCGTGGCCACACTCCTTGGCCACTGGGGAGTAGATTGCCTCCACGAGCTGCTAGCCCTCGCCCAGGACCCACTGCGATGCGAGCTGCCCCCTTTTCACTGCTCTCTCGTGTGGTCCACTGCGGTACAGGGAGACAACTTCTCCCCCTCCGGATGCCGTGCGTGCGTTGTGGGCCCCTCGCCGGGCCCCACACCCTCACCGGGATCACCACGCGCTCCTACCGCGCTCCGGTGCACTCTTCAGCCAGCCGCTCCCGCGTACTGACACACAGGCCGCACCACCGCCCCCGCAGGCCGTGCTTCAGCGCGACGACGCGCCCGGCCTCAGGCGTCTGCGCGGCTCGCACTGTGCTCCCCCCCCACGCGGCCGCCTTACCGCGCACTTCAGCCTCTCCCAGGCACAGGGGGTCTCCACACCACCGCGCCCGCAGCGGCAGACACGACACGTCCGACCTCGCTTCACCAGCGGTCGCCGACGGAGCTGCCGCGCTGCCCACACGAGCGGCGTGGGTGCACACGTGGGCTCTTCCACTCTCGTCGCCAGTGTAATGCTCTGGATGTACCCGGGGCCAAAGCGGGGCTGTTCCCTGGGAGTGCGGTTGGGGGCTGTAACCGTCGGCTAGGGCTAGGGACAGGGAAATCTAACTTATTCGGCGGAACACAAATAAGGGTACGCCTGACACAGTAGTCCGTTCACGCAGTCAGCCTCGTGCGCCGACGTCGTCCTTTATTATATACCCCCTGGCCCGAGCCCGGCCCAGGGGGATGCCTGTGCAACATTGTTGTGCAGTGGCCGGGTGGCTCACTACAAGCAAGAGGGACATGGGGAGAGTACAAGTGGCTAAAAACCAAGATACCGTTGGAGTCTGGCCCAAGCCCAGCTTGTAGTTGGGAGCGTCTGTATTTTGGAAGCATTGCTAGGTAAGCCTCGTGGCATGATTGTGGAAAGTGGATGTGGGTGGGCCTGTGACCACTCCGGTTTCAGGAATTGTAGACGTGCATCGTAATGGAGCCAGTAGTATGCAAAGTGCGCCTGCGCCACTAGATAGTAGAGGTAGAAATCGGGGACAATAAAGCCACCACGCTCGTATGGCAGGATCAAGGTTTGCCAGCTGATCCTAGGTTGTTTGCCGGCCCACACCAAGAAAGTGAGCATACCATGTAAAGTGTCAAAGAAGGTATTAGTCAAAACTATAGGGATGTTTAGGAATAAGTATAAAAAACAGGGTAGTATCACCATCTTCATAATTGCTATTCTACCCGCGGTGGATAGTGGGAGTTTAATCCCCTGATTAATTTGGGATGATAATTTATCGATTGCTGGGCCATAGTTTAGGTGTATAACCTCGGTACTCTGACGATGGAGATAGATGCCAAGATATTTAGGGGGATCTGTACACCATTTTAAGGGAAACTCCAGGGGGAAAGAGACTGTGGCATCCGTCAAGGGGAAAATCTCAGATTTACTCCAGTTGATCGTTAGACCAGAGAGCACCCGAAGCGGACAACGTCACAAAGTAGAGGGGAAAGGTTGGTCTCGGGATCCCTGACAAATAACATCATATCTTCAGCGTACAGAGAAGCTAATAGGGGGCTGCGATGGAAACGAGTCCCCTCGCTAAGTGGCGTTCCTGAAAATGCCATACAAGGGGATCCATGACAATAATAAATAGAAGCAGGGATAGAGGACATCCCTGTCTAGTGCTGCGGGATAGAACAAATTGGTCGGTTAGAGTGCTATTGACTTTTAGGCAAGCCAGTGGGGTCGTGTAGAAACATTTTTTGTGAGTGGGACTTTATTTGTTGAAAAATTATTTATAAATTAAGTTAAAATATTTGAAGTAATTAAATAATCAACATTTAATTTGTGGTTAAATTTTATTTTAATAGTTCTATGTTAATAAATATTTTACATTGATTTACGTTTATTTTATACATTAAAATATTTTAGTAATTTTTTTAAAGAATAATAAACTTCATTAATTTTCACTATTCTTTCCTACAGGGAGATCTTCACCACAATAGTGGAGATATCCAACTACATGTACAGAGTTACTAGTAGTAACTTTACACTTGTAAATTCTGTTGAAGAAGACCTATAAATATAGGTGTAAGTCTACCATCGGAAATGGTGAATAGCAGAGAAAGTGTAAAGTTACACCTATACTTGGAATTGGTGAAAAGCAAAAAATTGTATATTTACCTTTGTGAATAGGCCCCGTAGTACCCAGTTTACAGAGAAAGTAGTAAATCTGCACTTGCAGATTTACACCTATGAGCAAGTGTAGATTAAGGGGCAGATTTACAAGAAAGTGACGCATCTGTACAAATGCGTCACTTTCCCTGCGCCACCCTGAGACACCCTTGCGCCACCATGGATGCACCGTATTTACAATACGGCGCACCATGGCACAAGGATTGACAGATGCGTCTGAAATTCTGACGCATCTGTTGGGGCAAAAGTCACGCATTGTTGGAGTCGTGTCGCAAGCACGACACAACTCTAGCAATGCATTTTGAGGCCTATTCCCACTACACTGCGCCACTCCTTACGCCTGCTTCAAGCAGGCGTAAGGTTTTGACGCAGTGGCGTCCTAGAAGTGACGCAGTGAAATCTTGTATATTACACTGCGTCACTTTTACGAGGCTTTCCTGCGTGGGAACGCCCACCCTGCATACATTATACGTGACGCAGGTATAATGTGACGCAGAGCTTTACAACGTGACGCATCTCCCTAGATACGTCACGTTGTAAATTGGCCGCATTTTTTACACCACCGCTGCGTCACAAAAGTGACGCAACGGCGGCGCGAAAGTGTCGCAAGGGGCTTGTAAATCTGCCCCACAGTACTTTCTTGGATTCACAAACATTAACAGGAATCCGCATGGAAACTGCACCAGGTGTAGGTTTCCATGCATATTCCTGGGAAGGTCATATGATAGTCGCATATAGCTGCTATTCCTCCTGTGTGGAGTTCTCCATAGCAGGGAGAGTAGGGCCCCTAAACTAGTGTACTTTTTTGTCTTTGGGGGAAATATTTTTCCCCATGTAGAAACCTCTCCCCCACACCCCCTCCAGATCTGGGGGTGATTCATTCCAATTTTCACCATGGAAAATGAGTTATGATAGCTCTTAAATGGAGGAAAAATCCTACCGGGTCCAGGATAGAAAGAAGAACGAGAGAAGTTTGTAAATGGGCAGAAATAGACAGCTGCTACATGTTTGTGGGCGGTCATAAACTTTCAAGGCTAACTAGTCATTGAAATGTATATTTTCTCACCTCTTGAGATGGTTTTAAGGATCCGGAAAACTCCATACTCTTGGCGCAGCATCGGCACGTGTAATTGGGTTTACGCCTGCCAGGAATACTTTTCTAAATTCATAGCAGACATAAAACAGGTAAATCTGTTTGTAAATTTACGTTTCCAGTTGAAGTCACCTTTGTGAATAGTGAGCAAAGTTAATCTTGGCAATTCCAAATGATGCCCACCTTTTAATTTGATGACTTGGATCTGCACGTCCAAGGAAGAAGGATGAAGTCATCTGACTAGTCTCTTACTGCATAGTAAAATAGCATGGCAGATTCATTGGTGCCATATACACTAATGGATAAGGATGAGGTTAACACACTGGAACTTATCACATCATTTCCTTATGAAGGTTCGGCAGTTTTGTTGCAGTTTTTTAGTTTCTGGGGTGTAGAGCGAGGTGATAATGGTGTATGCTAGACAAATAGAGCTATATTTGAGGTAAAAAGAACATCATGGGCTAGATATGACTAGACTCCATTCAAGGAAAACCTGGATAATTTAAAAGGGGTCCTATACAGGACAACACTTAAGAATGGAGTTCAACCGAGGGCCCCACAGTTTGCAGTTTACCTATTCGTTTAAGGAAATCTTGAAAAGCGTAACTTTGTGCGATGCGTAAATTGGAAATTATTCAACCCATTGAGTCGTCTGAAAGGCTAGCGTGAGCAGTGCTAGCGCGTGAGCCCAAGGGAGCCTTACACATGTTTGGCCTTTCACTAATTCAGTGTATTAATATTGGTAGAATGTCACATAATACGTGCCATAAAGGCAAAGCTTTCGATGTTGGGTTTTATTCACAAAGTTTAAATTATCTGGATAATATCGCCAGATATCACTCAGCTAGTGTCAAGAGCTAACTCTTACCCCAGGGGTAGCACCTGGATCTAAACCTCGCACTCAACCATCTCAGTTCCTAACAGTACTAAAGACGGATGGAGATGCTTAAAGGTAAGATGTTAGGAGGACGACTAAAGGAACAAGCATTGGCATAGCCAATAGGTCTCGCCTTGGGGACCTTATAAGTGTTTAGCCATGCAACAGTTGATGTTGTTGCACCAAGGATATTGTGCTGCATAACTAAATGCTTATAAGGTCCCAAAAGCGAGACCTATTGGCTATGCCAATGCTTGTTTTTATGGTCCCAGCTACTTGTAGTTTTCCACGTTCTTTAACTAATGTGGATTTGTGCGCACTACTTCCTTTCTCTAGGTGATGATTTGTTAAAGAAGGCTGCCTTTGCACATTTGCAGTGAGCCTTTGTTGTAAATGTAATGCGCACAAGTGTTTTTTTGTTTGTTTTGGTAATGGCTAAGACTTGCAGACGCTGTGTTTACACTTTGCAGTCTGCTTTTGTTTGCAAATATTATGCGCACAAGTGTGTTTTTTTGTTTAAAGGTGGTCGCCTTTACATTTTGCAGTGCGACTTTGTTAATATAATGTGCACCAGTGTGTTTTCTGTTTTGGTACTAGCATGTAATGGTCTTTTGTAGCAATGTAAATAATAAAATTTAGCTCTTACCAAGTGTTTTGCACTTTCGTTTTCGAAGCCGTTTTTACATTTTCCATCGAGGATGTTTTAATTATACAGACCTCTCCCCAGTCGACTTCACATGTTTATTATATTTTTAGGTGCGCTCCGTTTGTTTCCCAGCTAGCTATACAGCGTGACCCCCACATTAATCACTCCCCCGCGCCCCCTCCCTAGTAATTAAACATAAACACATTTATCGTTGTTAAAGGGCTGCAAATTTAGCTTTCTCCAAGCCAAGCTTGCGTGTTGTTTTTCCAAAGTTTAAATTTAAAAAATGCGCTTAAACTTAGTCCACTCGGTATCTTTATTTTATGTTTTTTTATGTTGACTTATGCCTCTTTGGACGCAGCGTCTTTTTTGTGTTGACAAATAGCCTCCCGGATTTCCCCACAGTTCGTTCTGAAATCTTCTCATCAAACCAAACTTTTTGAAATGCTAATGGCCCATTAGGGGTGGAGTAGGAGGTTGCATTCAAGCATTCTATGGCAGCCAGCCCCGTAGGTATGTAAAACGCACTTTACCATGGAGAGTTCACACTTGTTTGTTGGCTTTGGGATGGTGCGACTAAATGGAGACAGACCTGCTGTGACTAGACGCAGAGTTGCAATGCTGTCACTGGCTTCCAGTCGGCTTTGTTATCCAAAGCAATAATATAAATGTTAGCAAATTACTCCCCTTTTTACAAACAAACCTGGCCAGTTACTATCACTCCGGTTTTTTTTATTCCGAGGAACTTTTACTTATAATGCGCACAACTGCGTGCTTTGATGCCTCCCGGTCTCATTGCATATATTTAACCGAGGCATCTTTAGTTATGCCTCTTTGGATGCTGCGTTTCCCTTGTGTTTATGAACACAAACCGTCCCCAACATTTCCTCACTGTTTATTCTATCATGCTTCGTGTGCATTTTAAATGTATTTATGATTGTAGGGCGGAGTAGTTTTTTCTTCCTAACAAATGGTTTCTCAGCTTAATGACTACGTTTTTATCGAGAATTTCACATCCAGCAGTTTAAGGTACAGTATTTAATCTCTATTCCGCACATGTCACTGTAATAAAGATAACAATCTTTACTCTCAGGTCACTTGTACTCTTGGCGTCTGCTTTCAGGAGGAGTGCAATTAAAAGGCTCACACCAACCCAGACTCTTTGTTTATTTGAAACAAGGCAGACAACAACATGGCCTGGCTGGGGCCCCTGGGAGAAGGGGGGGGGAGCGGGGGCGAGCGAGCGCGGCAGCCTGCAGAGCTGACCAAACGCTCGTGCGTCGTGGCTGGCCTTTGGATGGGTACGCGCGGCAGACATGTGTTTCCAATTATCGCGCCCGCGTCTGGGCACGATAATTGGAAACACGTTTGCCGCGCGTACCCATCCCAAAAAGGCCAGCCACGACGCACGAGCGTTTTTGGGACTGCTTTTCAAACTCGCTTACAATAAGTCTTCGCCTCTAAGCAGCGCTTGCGCGCTACTCGAGGCTCGACCTAAAAAGGACACTGTAAGACACATTAAGTAAATAACAGTGTTCAGTGATGCTCACATTTATTTGGGCTTCGTGATATGTAAATTCATTATGAGGCAAGAGATCGCATGGTCTCTGACTCTTACTAAGCAGTGCAAAATGAGGATGGATGTTCTAGGGAACGTGATGACCAATGTGGTATGAGGCAAAGTTGTAATATTCCTCTCGATAGTTAGCTGTGAGACAGTGGAACCAGGTCATAAATAGCTAGTCTACGCTGGTCATGTATTGATAGACCAACTGCAAGGCACTGCATTCAATGAAATGTTGTGTGGTACTGATGTGAAGCAAAAAGAAATAAAACAGATGTCATCTAACATATAAACAGGGTGTCCCCCCTCTTGATATTGCTGCAAAACTACTTTGCTGTTTTCTTTCAAAACGTCAACAAAATGTTTTAGATCTGTCTGTGTCACTCCCACCGGACACCCAAGCATCCTTGAACAGAACATGCCACATGCGTCCAACACTGCTCTGACTTGGCTCGTCCTCGTGAGAGCTCCAGTGGCACTGAAAACTGAGGTGTTACACACTAACACCCAGGATAACATGTAAGACAGATGGGCCCGAATACCCACAACGTATCCCAGGGTGCACCCTAGCTGGCCATCACGTGCATATATGGTACATGCCACACACGATGAGCCCCTGCAGTGCATGTTGGACATAATGTTGAGCACACATCCAATGTAACACTGACATGCCATGAAGTTGGGTTTCATCGCACTCACACGAGTGATCCTCAGAGTACACCCCAAACACTAACATACAGCAGTAGCCATTTAAATAGAACTCCTCAAATACATCCAACATTGCACGAATATGTTATTTCTTGACTAGTACTACGCTTACGACCATCAATTACCTTGTACGCATATAAAAATAAAGGAAAGTGCTATGATGAACCCATTGCTGGCCGCGTCACGCACCCTCTGCGCTGCAGGCCAGCCCTCCCTCCACATGCGGCTCCCTCTCAGGACAGCAGAAACCTCACTTGAGCCAAGACCTCGCTCTGAGGTTCGTTTACGTAAGAATTTCCACCACACTATCAGCTTTCCCAGACAAGAAAGAAAGTGAAAAAAATACTGAAATACACGCTGAGAGGCTCGAACTGATCAAAATGTTAACATGCGAACTTACCACGGGTGAAAAGGCTATCTGTTAAGTATGCACCCTCCTCCAGTCGAAACGGAACTAGTAACATTCATCAAATTAATATACACAAAAGCTGATACTTATGTAAAACAAACTAGTCGCCAGGTAATTTTACTAAAGACATCACCATAAGAAACAAGCATTGGCAAAGCCAATAGGTCTTGTTTATGCGAGCTATTGACTTTCTCACTGTTTTTAGCCGCGTTGCACAGCAGCGTGGCTCTTGTGCAGCATGGCTGAAAGCTAAAAAAAAAATTTTTTAAACTATGGTGTGTCCAGCGCTGGCTGAGTCATAGCACTTTTTAGGTCGAGCCTGGGCAGCGCATGCGCTGCTCTGCGAGGCATGCTGTATTGGAGTATGGACTTGAAGCCCCGCCCACTCTCCGCCCATATTTGTCATTGGCTTTTGTCATTGTCCTTTGTAAATGCTGACTTCTGATTCGTTAATAGGCTTGTTAGTCATTCCTTAGTACCGCCTTGTCTTCATTTGTAACCTCCCATGAGGACTGGCCCTTTTACTTCTATTGTTACACGGTATGTCTTATTTTGTATGTAAGCACTGTTTTCTTTAATGCATTTCTCCTACTTCAGGCACGGCATGCTTTCCTGCAACATTCAGCCGGAATGTGCGCTTTCATGTGGCGCTTTTACAAAAAAAAGCATTTGTTTGTCAACTTGACAAACAAATGCTTTTTTTGGTAAAAGTGCCCCATACCGCGCTTTCACTTTAATAGCGGCCGCTGACCTTTCTTTAGACACGGCTCGTCTAAAGAAAGGGGCGTGGCCTCTATTAACGTGAAAGCGCAGCATGAGGCACTTGTAAACAACAAGCATTTGCAATGCAATCGGTCTCGCATTTTCGAAACTTTGACCTATTGGTACTGTAAATGATAATGCCTTTTATTATTGCAGGTTTTTTAAACACATAAATAAAAGGCATTGTCATTTACAATGCCAATAGCTCAAAATATCGCAAGTGCAAGACCTATTGCATTGCAAATGCTTGGTTTTGTTGCTGCTGTGCGACTTGGCTAAAAACATTGACAAAACCAATAGCTAACGTAGTTCTGTTTGGGATTTTTCAATGTGATGCCGATGACTTATTTGAGAGTAAGGAAGGAGGGTGGCCATCACTTGTAGTGTCAAAGTTCTTTTATGATCTAGCAGGTATGCCTGAAACCAAACTTCCCAATCCTACAAATTGTGAAGCTAGTCAAGTCACTTATCTTGTAGCCAGCAAAAATTTACAATTTCACAATGAATTATACCCTCCTGCTTTTTCTTTGGGATAGCCACTGTTGAATCCTTCTACTCTTTGAGTGGTAAAGAAACTTTAAACATCATCACACAACATAGATACCTCTTCTAGCCTGCCCTCCCCCTCATCCTTTTACCAAATGGCTCCAACCCACTAATTAGGCACATGTAAAAGTAATAAGGTAGATTCTCTCAGCATTCCTAATGCTACACAAACGCTTTGAATAATTTCATTATCCGGATAAAAGTGTTTCAATGCCTCATCAGGGCAGTAAGCGCTATATAAATTCAGTTTACAATAAATAGAATAGGGGCGAAATGAGTCCACTGCAGAGCTCTTTGGCCACAGGTTCATCTCCCACCCTTAACCTTTCATTCTCCCAAAGTTGAAGAAATTAGATTACGTGTGGTATAGGATCATCTGCTGATACAGAGGTAAATAAAAACAGTAGTTTATCAACCGATCAGAAATTAAACTTCATATGAGACAGACACCTGTCAAATATGTTCAACAACCAGAGGCGTATTTCTTTAGGGGCAGCCAACGTTTTGAAACCTGAACCAATGAGGGATGAGTCTGTGGTTGGCACAAGACGAAAAAGCCTTTCTGCTTAAGGCTAAATCTGTTAATAATAGCACGATGATCAGCAGTCCCAGCGAAGAGGCCACAGATTAATTGAGTACTAAAGCTGACCCACTCTCACACCATACAAAGCCTTTTCTTATTGGCTGATGGTGCGAGTTCCACACACTACTGAAGCGCCCTTAAACCTCCAGGCCTTCCTTTGTGACGCTAAAATTGCCACATTTTGGTCCAGCCAAATTCATGCAGTGCTGTCCTCAGACTCAAAATCTCTGTGCCCCTATAGGGCAGTGGCTTCTCATCCTGAACAAAGATATCTCTGTAACCTAGGTCTTTGCTACAATAGCAGGTATTCCCTCTGAAAATAATTGGGCGGTTTCCTAAGCATTTTAAAAGGGGGACGCAAATATAATTTTGTTTTTGGTATTTACTATTGTGCCATTTTTCGAAGTGGTATTTTGTGCATACGACTGTGTAGCTGATGGTGCCAGATGGGTGTGCTAAACCGGTCTATAAACTTGTATCAGCTATAGGTCGAGGGGTTTATTCCACTGCCCTGTACACCAAATGATGGATAAAGTGCACAGTAGATACCTCCAGTTTGGCATCCGCCCCATGAAGCTGGATTCCAGCCATGCAGTATTACTGTCTTGCTGTTTCTGGGTGTTCACATTGGGTGGGTCTGGGCTGGGCCCTGGGTTGTGTGCAGACCTGGATGCAAGGTCAGATCACGGCTGGGTGTGCCTGCGGTTCTAAGGTTAAAGGTGCTGAGGAGTGATTCAGTTGTTTCCTGAATGTGAGAAGATTGGTTGTGCTTCTGATGTGAGAAGGGGACGGGCAAGGAGTGACAGAGCTGCACATATCTTCCAAGGTGCCTCAAATAAGCAGTATCCGTGCTGGCCAGCTTGGGGGTCGCTAGTACTGCTTATAATGTAGGGTGACTAAGCAGCAGCAATGTCCTAAAATGGATGCCTTACTTATAAACACGAAGGAGGTGGTTGCGGTGAGTTGGTCTGGTCTTTGCAGCGTTAATGTTTTGTGTAAGTGCTGCACTGTCTTCTTTTGTGAACACAGCAGATGTATAGGGGGGCTGATGGGCACCCAGTGGCGTTAATGTAGCACCTGTGTTGTTTCTGTATTGAGCCAGTCACTAGCCTGACAGCTGCAGGGTGTCAAATTCTCACTCCCACTGGTCCAGAAAGAGTGAGTTGGAGCAGTTGAGTAAACCAAGAACAAGGCCGTGGAAGTCTGGTTAGACGTAATTTGGAGAGAACAGATGCACGTCGACAAGGGCCAGAGAAGAGGAGATTTGGGCGTTAAAGAGAACTCTAAGGGGTTTTGCTCTGGGCTGGTGTCTGTGGTGTGTGAGAATGCAGCGCCGTTACACAGTATGTAGTAGGCCTCGGTAGCAGTCCTGTACACCGCCGCTGGGCCCTTGATCTGGAGTGACAGCTGGTAGACATCCGGGTATTTGGTCACAGGGAGACACCAGAGACAGGAAACAATTGAGTTTAGAGAATGTGCTAATTATAGAGCTCCAGTGGCGTAACGAAAGTTGAGGGGGCCTGTGTTACGTCACTGTAGAGGTCCACTCATTAAGATTCTTTTTCGTGATGGATGTGTGGTGTGCAGGCCATGGTCGACTAAAATGTCTTTCATTCATGTGAGAAAAAGCCACATGAAAGGACTTTAAAATTGTGTTGAGTAGACAAGGTCGGAGCTGATAAATTACTGGTGTTAGCTAAAGGTTAGTCGAGAATGCGCTAATTACAGGGGCAGTGTGGCCTTGTTCCAACATGCTGTAAGTTTACAGTGCATTTAACAACAATGAGGGGCCTATTTGCAAGCCCCTTGCACCTCCGGTAAGTCACTTTATCCCATATTAAAAGTGACGCCCCGGCGGCGTAAGGGGCTTGCAAATATGCGCCCGAGTGTTTATGAACAGCACGCCACAAAGAGACTTGTGTTTTGGCATTCAAAATAAAAGATGTTGGTATCATCCAAGTCAACCGTACAGAACTTTTCCTCCTCAGTAGTATGAAAGGTAAAGTTGGCCCTTTTGGGCGCACATTCATGACCTGCAGGTTGATGGACTGGAGCTGAACCCAAGGATCTATCCATCTACGACTGTCACCCTAAGACTGACGGGAATCCTGAGGAGAAGCGTAGGACCAAAGGGATAAATGTGGGATAAGTCATGAGTGCATGCACCACAGTAACAGAAGTACATTTATCAAACGATAGAGATCTTAATGATGCTGGTAGGGTACCTTAGAGAGCTGAGTGCCTGCATCAAATGTTTAGCCATGATTTACTAACACTTTGCACAGGGTTTGCATCACAAAAATGATGCATATTCGCTCAAAGTGTGTTTTGGTCTGTACTTTCCAGTGTTGTAAAGTAGCCATAACTTAACACAAAGTATCGCTAGCGATACTTTGTGTTAAGGGAACAGACAATGGGTGGTACGTTGGTGCGCCCATGTAACCACCAATGGTTTTTTATGCAAATACCTATCTACTCAAACGGTAGAATGTATGTAAAACAATTACAACCTCATCGAAACAGGCGTAAATTGTTAGAAACTTTTTTTTCCTCAAAACGTTTGCATGTTGTAATGTACAGCACAGGTACAAAGATAGAACACTTTTAAAATATGTCTAAGTATAGTATTTTGTACTGCAAGGTTATCCTGCCAGTAGAAAACCTATGCTAGACATCACACAAATGCCCTTGCACCAGGGTACAAGGATGTGTGCGTTGGCACAAAGCAGCCCAAAGTGCACTGTTCTGTTCACTCCTGTTCAGGTAACCCTGTGCAGCAATATTGGTTGCGTCACGGCGCTGCATGAACCTTCGTAAACCTGCCCCTGAGTGTGTGGCCTAATGCTCAGATCTCAGAATGGCCAATTCACATTTTCAAGCAAGATGGATGATCAGAAAATCATTTATTTTGAGCAGCAAGAGATATGGCGCAAGGCGAAACCTGCCGACCTTGGACTGGGGAACCAGGTTTTAGTCCCAGCGTTGGCTCAGCATCCTGTGATTCTCGGTAAATCAATTAATCTCCCTGTGCCTAAAACAAAAAAAATGAATCTGTCCTTGTGTAATGTGATCTAGTGTTCACATAAAGTGCTCTGATGTCCTTGGGCCAAGTTTGCGTTATATAAAAGTGGAAAAAGGGATTGTTATGTTTGTTGGGAGTGTTTATACTGATAAATAAATGGTAGACTCCGTGTCTAACTGATCAGGTCATGGGTCCCGTAAAAACCCTCTCCATCCTACACCCGTCTGTCACATTTTACAATTATCATCATCTCTTATCTCCGGGTCTGCCTCGAGGGACACTCGAACACCAGTGCTGTGGGGTTTCTTATTTAAAGGGCGCAGGTTCCCTGGGGAAGTTAACTGCGGGGACTGTCAATATTGGCGCGCATCCTACGTCTGGGAGCAGGAAGGGGGGGGGGGGGGGGGTATGCTCACAGCAGACAGTGGGGCTTATTTACAAGCCCCTTGCGCCGCCGGTACTTCACTTTTTTCCCATATTAAAAGTGACGCAACGGCGGCGCTGGGGCTTGTAAATAAGCCCCAGTGTTTGTGTGAAGCCGTTTCACTGCCAGGAAGGAAGGAGGCACAGCTGCTGCCACGTTGTTGTTTGCACAGAGCGTGTGGGGCACAGGAGGGGGCATCCAACCCATGAACTGATTTTCAGGGCGTTGTTGTGAGTAAAGCAGGAACCATCCTATGAAGAGAAGTTCAATCCTCTATCCGGAGCATTCCGTTCCTATTCCAACTCACACTTCAGAGCAATGATGTGTTTTCTCCACTGAGTAGCTGGAGAGATTTCCTTTTCTGTAAGAGTGTAAGGTGAAGAACAGAAGATGTAAGGTGAAGAACAGAAGATGTAAGGTGAAGAACAGAAGATGTAAGGTGAAGAACAGAAGATGTAAGGTGAAGAACAGAAGAGGCAAATCTCTGACACTGAATACTGTGACATGGCAGGAAAACTGATGAAATGAAGAAAGGCGGATAAGACACAGTTGTCGATGCTGGGCTCTCTTGTACCATGAAGTTCTCCTCACACCCTGTGAACACACAGTGGCATCATTATGAGACAGTCCTCAAGGGTAAAATATAAACACATTTTGGATAGCTGAACCAGTAGGTTTTGGAAGTACATTGATTATGTCCCAGATGTATTTACATATCCACCCTCCCTCCCTAAATGGGGTCCATGAAGATGTTCACTAGGTGACACCAGCCATAGGTTTTATTATCTGGTTTTCACACCCACAAGATTGTGGTGCAAGATTGGGTGAAATCACACAAATGACCTTTTAATGCAGCAAAGAAACTAAGCAACGCATTGTGTACTAGAGAAGTATTGAAAAGCAAACGAGCAGCTTTGTAGACTCTATGGCTGCGATTGCAAAAGTCAGTAAACACATTGACATACAAAACTCACATTAAGGACGGGTAACCAAAAATAATTGACTGAGAAAGCAAATTGCTGTAGATGGGATATCTACTTTTAAAAATAAATCTTGAGAACTCAACATTGATCATATTGGAAGTGAAGTCCCTAAAGTAGTCAGCTTGCAAACCTCCCTCCCACCACACAGTCATTCTGCAGTGATCAGCTGAAATTCATTATCACAAAAATCGACGCATAAGAACCCTACACAACAAGTGCAAGATTATCTGGCAGTCCGAAGATACTCTCTAGAACAGAACTTTTAGGACAAAAAGTAGGCGAAACATAGCTGTAACATAAATTAAAAAAAAGCCACAGCAGCGCATTCATATGGCCCTCCATCCTGGGAGCTATCTAAAGCCAACCGAGGTCTGCGATTGCTCAGATTCCATAGGACTGTTCTCCTCCAAAGTAGCATACTACTAAAGGTGTTGTTGAGTGCATCTGTCTAGAAGAAATATAGCAAGGCCGTTGTCCGTTTCTGCCTTTTATTTTTGGGACCAGCACGACCAGTACAATCACTCAGTCCAAAAAGTAAATCTTCTCCGAGAGGCAGAGCTAGTGCCTCTTCCTTTTGTTAGCCAGTTTAGGCTGGTGCTTCATGGTCCTCTTCTTTAAGCCCCCAGCCAGCTTCTAGCCGCCCAAAATCAGGTAGGTATCTTTCAGATTTTTCGTTCAGCTAAGATTGTCTCTGACAAGGGACAAAGTATGTACCTCCCTCTTCCTGCACTCTTCCAACCAACAGAATGAAGTGAGGTGCATGAATACATGGGCATCAGCTGCAGCAAAATTAGAGACCATGTAGTATACAGTGATATTACACATTGAACATTACGCAAAATTAATTTGTTCTATAACTTCTACAATTTAACCTAGATAGCCTCTTGCATAAACGCATGCTGGACATAACATGTTCCTTGGTTGTGAGATCATGTTAATCTTCTCACCCAGTTAAATATGTGAGGAGCAGAAACCGTCAACCAAACTATCCTTTGTCACTCTTCTCATCAAGGAAATAAGATTATTTTAAACCACCTCTTGTTACATCAAAGGGGTCTCTGTACAAGGAAAATCTGTCCTAAATGTATATTTACAACCACATTTACCCTAGTTAAGACTGCTAGGAATTCACAAAGGCCTTGCTGGCAAGCATAAGCCCATTTACAACATGCGCATAGATCTCTGACACAAGTGCTGAATTCTCCCTATCCAAAAATTATAATCAAGGGGTGAGAATAGGATTTTTGAAGATGTGGTTAGACTTGGACGTTTGTGAATGCCCACAAGAATACCTGTTTATTAGTTTCTACCCTGCATTAAGGTCAGAGATTTACTCCAGTCAAGTGCTGGCTGCACTCCCCTTCTAGAGTGGAAAGGGGAACTGATCGCCCCCAGATTTCCTGGGGTGATAGGGAAAGGGGTTCTCCATGTGGAAAAATATTTGTTCCATGGATAAGAAAAAAAAGCACACCAAAAATATGCATTTTCCCAGGGGAGCATATTCACCTTGTGCGGATTTCTCTGCAATGGAGAACTTCACGCAGAAGGAATTGGATACCACTGGGAATCCCACATGACCTTCCCAGGAATAAACATGGAGACCTGCACTTGGATCAGCTTCTCATGCATGTTCTTGTAAAAGTTTGTAAATTACAGAAAGTCTAAAATCTACTCTAAAACTTAAATATAAATCTATGAACACAGATGTACAACTTTCTTTATGAATCAGGCTCAGTGAGCACTGATCTCCTACAGGGCTCTGTTGAGTTCAAACTAAAAAATGCTTCCTAGCTCTTGTGAAGGGAAATAGTTGAAATATTCTGTGCGACTAAGGTACATATAAGCGGAATCTAGGCATAGACTGGAGTTATGATTTCCCATACTTCTCTTAGTGCAGACTTACCTGTCTAGCCTCTGTCACGGCTTCCCCAACAGATGAAATTTTGTGTAATCTTTGAAAGTGAACTTACTCAAGAAACTATATTTTGAGCATGTGACTGTGAGGGGTCTCTAGGTCAGGACTACCTAAAATGATCATAGAGGGAGGAGGACGAAGCTCTTCTTGCATCCTTAAAGTCAAGTGCCTAAATCAGCAGTGTCTGGCTTCTGGTACTCTATGCCCAGAGACCATATTCACACTTCTAAGACCGTCTATCCAATCAACTTAAAATCTCAACAGTACACATGGACAGTGCATGACTCAGTACTCTACAGCCAATCATAATCAATCTTAACCCATTATAAATCATTCATGTGACATAAATCTCTCATGTCACAGAACAGCTATCTCAAGCTATAAAGCACAGTCTGAGCAACATAGACTCACGCCTGTATCCATCAACCATGTCCATACATTACTCATACCTTACTTATGCAATGTACTTCTTCATATTTAGTGAATTTCTACTGTCCCCAATAATGTGCCTCTAACTACCTATGGGGCTGCATACCCACAAATGTATTTTGTTATGTAATGCAAATTTGTAAAGCGCACTATCACCCGGGTCGTGCTGAGCAGGTGTGAGCCCAGCCATAATTAGGGACTAATGGGACTGCTCGAAATGCCAGGTGTTCAGCTTCATGCGAAATTCAAGAAGTGAGAAGGAGGCTCTTATGTGTAGTGGCAGGTCATTCCACGCTTTAGGAGCGATGTAGGAGAAGGCTTGACCACCGAATCTAGTTCTCTCTATGCATGGGATGTGTGCAAGTAGGAGTACCAAGGACCAAAGATTTGTGGAAGCAGATGCGATTGCTGAGATATGCTGGGCCACTGTTATGTAGTGCCGTGAAAGTGTGGGTGAGGAGTTTGAATTGTGCTCATTTGTGTTTGGGGAGCCAGTGGAACTCCTTCAGGTGTGTAGTAATGCGAGTACAGCTTGGGAGGATGTGAGTGATTCTGGCCTCCGAGTTCTGAATGGTCTGCAGCCTTCTGATGAGTTCTTTGTTGATCCCAGCATAGAGGGTGTTCCCGTAGTCCAGCTTGCTTGTGACCAGGGCATGCGTAACAGTCATATTGAGTTTTCTGTATATGATGATCCCGAGGTTCTTGGTGTGGGTGGTGGGGGTGGATGTCAGCCTTAGCTCTGTTGGCCACCAGGTGGAGTCCCACGGTGAAGTGTTCTTCCCAAAGATCATGATTTCGATGTTCAGCTTTAGACAGATGGTCGTCATTTAGTGGGGGATTTCAGTCATGCAGGCATTAAACTTGATCTGGGTCCTGGGTGTTTTGTCCATGAGCGAAAGAATGAGTTGCATGTCATCGGCGTAGGAGAGGACATTGATATCGTGAAAGTGGGTGATGCTGGTTAGAGGGATTATGTACCCATTGAAGAGGGTCAGGCTCAGGGAGGATCCTTGTGGAATGCCGCACATGGGATCACAGGCATTTGAGGGGTTCGGTGCAAGGCTGACTGACTGGGTCCTTCCAGTCAGGAAGGAGCAGATCCATCAAAGTGCGTGTTCTTGGATTCCAATGTTATGTAGACGTTGGATGAGGATGGCGTGGGAGACTGTGCCAAATGCTGCGGAGAGGTCCAGGAGGATGAGGGCTGCCATATATCCTCTGTCCAGAGTCAAGCCATCCGTGGCGGCCATCAGGGCAGTTTCCATGCTGTGGTTGGGTCTGAAATCAGACTCCATGGTAGAAGAGTGGGTGGTTGTTGAGGTATTCAGTGAGGTGTCTGTTGATGATTTTCTCTAAGACCTAGGTGGGAATGGTAGCAGGGAGATTGTTTGTAGTTGGGGAGCATTGAAGTGTCAGCGGAGGGTTTCTTCAGCAACTGGAGGACAGTTGAGTGTTTAAAAACATCTGGGAAGGTTACGGAAGAGATAGAGGCATTCAGAATGGGTGTGAGCATGGTGCTGATGGGTCACGGTCCTCTGGAGTAGGTGTGGAGGGGGCAGGGCTTCGATGGGGCCCCTAAGTGGATGGACGTCATGATGGTGACAGTTTCTTTTTGGGTGATGATGGGCCATGTTGTTAGCATTAGTTCTTTGGATAAGATCAGTAGGTGTTTGGCAAGGTCTATTCGGTCCGGTAGCAGGTTGAAGTTGGTGTAAATGGTGGTGATTTTGTTGCTGAAGCATTGAGAGAGATTGTTGCATGGTTCCTGTTATGTTATGTTATGTTAACCCAACTTGTAAAGCGCAACAGCTGCCTCAGCGAAGAGGCATCCCGGCGCTGCCAGCAACAAGACATAGAGGCTAGGCCTAAGCCGGGGGGAAGAGATAGGTTTTGATATCCTTCCGAAACATCAGATAGTTGTCCAGACAGCGGATCTGGAAGGGAAGGGAGTTCCAGAGTTTAGCCGCTAAGCTGCGAAACGACCGTCCCCCGGCACGAGCCCGTTTCACCCGGGGGACTGTAACCAGGCATTGCCCCATGGAGTGCAGAAAGCGCAAGGGTGTATAAGGCACTAACAGATTGGCCAAAATACCCGGGGAAGAGGTCTTCAGAATTTTAAAGGCCAAGCAAAGGGCCTTGAATTCAATACGCTTGGCCATAGGCAGCCAATGTAACCGTTGAATGGCACCGGTTGTCGGGCAGCTTCTAGGGAGCCCAAGCAGGGCTCTGGCTGCCGCATTTTGGACCCTTTGCAGACGCATGACCTCAGCCTTATTTACCCCCAGGTAGAGCAAATTGGCATAGTCCAGCCTTGACAGGATAGCCGCTTGGACAATCATTTGTCGGGTGGACGGATCAAAGTACTCCAGCAGGGGTTTCAATCCCCGGAGTAAGCCAAAGCACGTGCCTGCCACTTTCTTGGTGTGGTCCTGAAAGCTGAGGGTCGAGTCCATCCACACCCCTAGATTTTTCACCACCAACTTAGGGGTGGGTGGACTCCCAAGGATATTCGGCCAGCATTGCTCACTCCAGAACTCAGTATCTCTCCCCACCAGCAGCACCTCAGATTTATTGGCGTTGAGCTGGAGACAGTTGGCGGTCATCCACTCCGCGACTGCCGCCAGACCGCTCCTGAATTTGGGAGCATCCCGTGTAATGTCGTCGGAGAGGACCACCACCAACTGCGTGTCATCCGCATAAGAGACAATGAAGAGACCCCAGTCCCTGGCCACAACAGCCAATGGTTGAACATACAGATTGAATAGTACAGGACTCAGAGCAGAGCCCTGTGGCACACCCTGTCCGATAGACTGGACACAAGAGAGAAAAGGCTGAGCGGTCACCTGGAATGTTCTCTCAGAGAGGAAGGATCTAAACCACTCTAGAGCTGAGCCGACGATACCGGCCTCCTCCAGGCGATGTAGTAGAATCTGGTGGGAGACCGTATCGAACGCGGCACTAAGATCTAACAGTATCAGTGCCGCAGTGTTCCCAGCATCCAGAACGGTCCGCAGATGTTCGGTCACAGCAAGTAGAGCTGTCTCGGTGCTGTGACCTGGGCGGAAACCGTTCTGCGAGAGATCCAGGACACCGTGGTTGTCCAAGAATGCCATTAGAATGGAATTAATGTGTGCCTCTGCAATCTTAGCCGCCCAAGGTAAGAGAGAAATCGGGCAGAAGTTTTCCAATTTGGCTGGATCCAGTGAAGGTTTTTTAAGAAGGGGGACCACCATTGCCTGTTTCCACAGCCTAGGAACCACAGCAGTGGAGAGCGAGGTATTAATCACCTGGCACAAAGGTGCCAGGAGCACAGGCAGCGAGTTCATGAACTGGTCTGGCTTAAGAGGGTCTGCAGGAGAGCCAGATTTAACTTTGCTGCATAGCAGACGAAGCTCATCCTGAGAGACCGAGGGAAAGGCCGTGAGAGTATGGGTAGCAGGGGGTGTATGTATTGGACTGAGACAAGCAGAAACCAAAGGGAAGGATTTATATATAGTTTCCACTTTCGTGACAAAAAAAGTAGCAAGGTCCGCACAGTGCTGCTTAGACGTGATCACAGACGCCGTGGGGGTTTTCCTTAGTTTAAGATCGTTGAGTATTTTGAAAATACACTTGGCTGGATTGCTGCTGGACTTAATTTCATTAGCAAAGTAGGCAGCCCGCTCAGATTGTATAGCCCGGTGGTAGCTCTTAATGGCGGCCTGATAGCATCTCTTAGCTGCCAGATCGTAATCCCTCCTCCAATCCCGCTCCAGTTTTTTACAGGCTTTACGCATTGTGGCCAGTCTATCAGAGAACCAAGAGTTGGAGTTGCGGCATTTTGACCATGTGGCCGGAATGAGGGAGTCCAATGTTTGAATAATCCAGTCACAGAGTGCTTTATATGCCACATCTGGATCACTAGGCAGCTTAGGAGTTTCTAGGGCAAGCAGGGCGTGAAATTGCTCAAGATTCAGTTTTCGCCAAGGGCGCTTACGGCAGGACTTCTGAGCAGCTCTGTGCAGGGGTTCAGAGGCCGGGAAGGACACAGAGATCAGAAAGTGGTCAGACCAACATACCGGGCTAGGTGTATTAACAGTAAGGGAAGGGAGGTTGGAGAAGACAGTTGTGAGAGAATGATCGAGTTAGGAGTGGCCGCTTGTGAAGTAAAATTCTTCACAATGGCAAAGATATCTTTGCTTTTGTTTGTGCTGGCTTTGATGTGGTCCACCAGAGGGGCATGTTTGGTGTGGATCATTTGCTGCTAACGTCTCAGGGCAGATTTGAATGCGCTTATGTCTGTATTGTCCTGGCTTATTCACTATTTGCACTCCAGTTGTTTGCAGTGGCATTTCATCAGTCTGAGTTCCTCCATGTACCAACTGGCCTGGGGTCTAGATCTTGTTGTGTTGCTGTGTTTGAGGGGGGGACAGAGAGTCGACACAAAAGGTGATCCAATTTTTTTAATTCTTTATGGTTTTGGAGAGGCTGTTGCTTTGTTCGGATCGGTTGGTGTAAATGATGCTGTTCCAGTTTTGCAGGCTGGTCTGGTGGTGGTGCATGTGCATTGGATGGGAATGCTGAACTTAATGAGGGTGTGCTCTGTCCAAGAGACTGGTGTGGGCTCCTCAACTCTAATGTTGTCGAATGTGGTGAAAATAAGGTCCAAGAGGTGTTCGGTGATGTGGGTAGGTCCCTTGAATCATTGGGTAAGGCCAAGGCTTCCAAGATCTTTGAGGAGTGCTTTTGAGTTGGGGTCAGCATGGTCTTCCAGATGGAAGTTCAGTTCTCTGAGTGGGATGTAATTGCTGGTGTGAGGGCGAGTGGTGCGATGGAGTCTGTGATGGTATCGGTTAAGTTGGTGCATGGTCCCGGTGGTCTGTAGATGAGAGTGTCGCTTAGGGTGAAGTTTGCTGTGACATGGAGCTTGAAAAACAGGTGTTCCTTGTTGGAAGATGACATGTCTGTAGAAGTGGTGCAGCGGATGGTGTTCTTCACGTGTGGTGTGATATGAGTGCAATGTGGGAGGTTGAGTGGGATTCTGGCTGCAGAGTTATGAATGGTCCGCAGCCTTCTGGTGAATTCTTTGTTGATCCCAGCATAGAGGGCATTCTTGTAGTCCAGCTTGCTTGTGACCAGGGCATGTGTGACATTTTTGTGGGTGCTTGTTGGCAGCCATTTCAAAATCTTCTACAGCATCTACAAGCATGAAGCGGTGATGGCACCACCTTGGGCAGTCATTTCGAGTTTGCTGTAGATGACAATCCTGAGGTTCTTGACGTGAGTAGTGGGGGTGGCTATCACTCCTAGATCATGACAATTCTACCTCCAGGCTTGTGAAGTCTGACTTTTTTTCACAATTCTTTATTGAAAGATCAAAACAAGGGGTAAGGGAATTGGAAGGCGAACATAATGCTTGATACATGAAGCAATCATACAGTGCAAAATGAAACATAGCACTAGATACATAGCATGTGGTGGTTCCACAAAGCTGGGACCCTTTGAGGTCAAGAAAGGGAAGTACATAGGACGTGGGTCCACATCTGTGCACATGACGGTCGGCGATGTAAGGGGAGCTGTGGGGGAAAACATGATAGGACAGAGAGGAAGGCAAAAAGGGAGCCCACACTTCAAACACACCCGGGGGAGGGGAATGGATGGATAGGAGAGAGGAAGAAGGAAGTGAATTGAGAAATGAGAGGCAGAGGAGAAGGTAAGGGTGGAAAAAGCAAAAGTGGGAAGTGGGTGAGCACCCTCAAGGGCCATAACCAGGGCAGGGTCCCAAGAGCAGCGGCAGCATAGTGTAGCATCTGGTCTCCCCATAGGGAGTCAAAGGTGTCCCCAACTAGGAGCTAGCGGCCATCGTCCCGGACAAAAGGTACCCAGGTGAGGAGGAGGGGCTCTGTCTTGTCCTGCAGATGGTAAATGGCCCGCTTATAGGAGGCCGTCTGTTACATCACTGAGAGCCATTCGTGGTGAGGGGGGGGGGGTGAGCGCCAGTAAAGAAGAATGCAGATCCTTGCTGTATGTAATAGACAGCCCTGAAGGCCGGAAAGGCCTGGAGAGGTTGTGACGTCAATGAAGTCTGTCTTGCCTGACGATCTTGTAGCCGGGGACAAAGGCTGTGCCGATGTCAGGTGCCATTGCAGGTTTCTGTGAGGAAAAGATGCTCTGAGGCATTGTCATGCAGCAGGTCCCAGATCTCTGTGGCATGTTTGTTGAGTGAGCTGTGTTGAGGAGCATGCATGCAAGTGTGGAGAGTTGTGTGGGTGGTTGCAGGACTGTCTGAGTGTGTGAGAATGGGGTGTTGGGTGTGAGTAAATGCATGAAAACTTGGAGGAAAAGCAAGAGAACGCTCACTCAGTGGTGTGTTGTGAGGCAAGGAAGTAGTGTGTGGAGCAGCAGGCCGAGTTTGAGGGAACGGATGGTTGCAGCAGGGGGCAGAAGCAGCGTTCCTTGCGCTGGGCGCCATCCAGGCATAGATGGGCTTGCTTTTGGCATGCTTACTGAGTGCATCCATGCTGCGCCTGCCATGAAGCATGTCCTGGGAGGGGGAAGGAGTGATGTCACTTTCTGTGCAGATGGATTATGGGAAATCCGGAGTTGGCACTTCCTGTGTAGATGGATGATGGAAATGAGTTCTCTTGCTTGGCTTCTTCTTTTAAAGACATGTTGGTGGGGAATCAGTGATGTCACTTCCTTTGCAGATGGATGATGGGAAATCCAGTGATGTCACTTCCTGTGCCGATGGATTATGGAAAATCCAGTGGTGTCACTTCCTGAGTAGATGGATGTTAGGGCACAGGAATGTCTGGCCACACCCTGCCCTTGTGCTTCATCATTTTTTCTCAAATTGGACCCAACAGAAAACCAGCACCAGACCATCTTCTTAAGTTCTTCCACCGCCACCACGTTTTCCAAAGAGAGACAGATGACTCTTACATGGAAGGGGAAAGTTCCTTGATATGTTTACCCTGCCCTGGAGAAACCCAATGTATCTTTTGGATGGCGCCATGACTTCTATGAAATTAGAGTTACAAGCCATGGAAAACAGTCACTGTTAGCAGTGAGAGGGTTGACCCCAGACCTCTGCAGACTGACGGCTGTCAGGTTGCTGGACAAAAACTTAAGTAGGACCCTTCCGACCAATGCAGTGACCAAAACCCTAACTTCATTAGCTCTGGAAAGTCATGGACGAGCCGTCTTGGTTCACCATGATCCACTGCCACTCCAGCAATGATGCATCTCCAAAGTCCAGGGCTCAGACCAGGTGTCAGAGCACTTTACATAAGAGAAGTTGCTCTTTGTGATACACATATATAATTACACAATTTTAGCAGTAAACACCTAAAGCATATCCAAATGGTTTTCAACAGAACTGAACAGAGTGTTTGGAAAAAAATGCTGCCTCAGGAGGAGAAGCGGCGTTAGACACCTCCCAATATGGCCGCTACTAACTTTCACCAGATTAGGGATCCCTGGCTCCATGCAGTTGAAAGGGCAACATTTCTGCGAAACAATGGGGGCTCCGGCCAGCCCATTTCCCAGGCCCATGCCAATCTTCCTAGCTCTTCCCCAGCAGTCAAAGTCAAATTGCTATCTCATACTATTGTAGATCCTATATGTCAGTGTTCTGTTTGCTGCTGCAGCTATACATGCTCTAAAGATGTTTTCAGGCCCAGGTTTTGCTATACAAAATAAACACAATAACTATATGACTTCAGCTTTGTAGAAATGATGGCTGCCTACTGTGTTCCCTTATCTATAGTTTTTCAGTATTTTGAATCTTTGACTAGAGGCCGATGATCAGGCCTCAAGCTCCTACTTTGTAGCGCTTTCTTAGTTTGTTGTGACATTAGGTTGAACATGTGGGGCCTTATAAGAATTTGAGATCTGTGTCCAGGAGCCCCTCTTTGTTTTGATCAGTCTGAAATTGTACAAGATTTCTTATTCTAGCAGCCTCAGTCAGCTGTCAGTCGTTTTGAAAGCTCTGCACTGACCACCAGCATGTGTGTGCTGGGCTTGTCCCACATGAAATATGAAAAAAGTCTAACTCACAATTATCGGCAGCTAATGAGATCAATGATCAATCCTATTAGTTGGTTTTCAAAAGGGACCAAATCTGAACTTAGAGTTGCCATAGGCTTTTATTCCATCATTATGTGCATCAGACAACCTCTGCTGAGATGGATCAGATATTGGACAGGTCATTCCCTGTGCTCTGTGGCGACATTAAGGAAGATGTTGATGCCACTAATAAATTGTTACAGGACATGGCTAACAAGGTGGCCCCACAAAAAAAAGTTGGCTAATCAGAGATGTAGAACCTCTGCTCCTTGGTTCTCCGCTGTGTTGGAGGAAGAGAAAAAGCAATGTAAGAAACTAAAGAGACTCTGGAGGAGGTATCATTCCATGGAGGGCAAATGTAAGTACAGATAGGCCCTTAGGAAATATCATGTAGCAATTAAGAAGGCACAGGCCACATATTTTGTGGTTAGAATATTTACAGCTGCTAACAGCCCACGTGAAATCTTCAAAATTGTCAAACATTTTCTCTACCCTGCAAACAGTATGCAGCCATTCTCTACCTCAGATTTGTGCAATAAGCTCTCACACTTTTTCGAAGCCAAAATTCTTAAAATTGTTCCCAGTTTGGAGTCGAACTCAGTTATACTGACCGAGACGTGGTTTGAGGCTATCAATAGGACGAGGACTTGTGCTTTGTTGGTGTTCTCCCCGATTAGGCTGGAAGAGTCCAAGCATGCCATTCTCATTTGTAAGTCGGGTTTCCCTGATGACCCGTATCCTCCTTCGATTTTTACAACCATCTCGAATGTTCTCAACCCAATTTTTAATCTATTATTCAACACTTCTTCATTCAGCAATGGTGCCGCCCTGTTGGAAACAGGCCTGAGCTATTCAGCTGTTAAAAAACTTTCAGCGGATAGGACTCTGTTGGTCAATTTTAGACCAATTTCACTTTTTCCAGCTGCTTCCGAATTTCTGGAAAAACGGATTTATCTTCAACATATTTGAAGCAGTTTAATTTGTTGCATTCTTCACAATCTGATTCCAGCCTCGACACAGCACGGAGAAGGCACTTGTGAAGGTGATCGAATCTTTTAAGCTCCGTTAGACCAGGTAAAAAAAGCTGCCCTTATTAGATTTATCCGCAGCATTTGACACGGTGTCACACCCTACCCTCCTTCAACACTTAAAGAACATCAGAGTTGGGGGCTTGGCACGTCCGTGGATGTGATAATTTTTAGCCAATAGGAGCCTAGCTGTCTGATGGCCCCACACTCCTCTGACACCAAAGCTTTCAAATTTGGAGTACCGCATGGCTCTGCCTTGAGCCCCACATTATTTAATATCTATATGTTACAGTTAGCCTCTATGGTGGAATCTTTTGGTGTGAGGATAGATTCCTATGCTGATGACGCGCAGATGTATCTATCAATGGAGAAATGTACCACAAAGGTACAGGAAGTTTTTAACCCCTTCCCTGCGGGGGTAATTCCCCCACGGGTGCGGGGGGGGGGGTGAGCGCCGCTTCGGTGCTCATGACGAGACCAGCTCGTCATGAGTCACGGTGGAGCTGTGCTCATGACGAGCTGGTCTCATCACGACCCCGCCCACTGATTAATTCTCCCGCACAGGCGGGGAATTAATCCCGCGTGGCGTGGGCAGAGCGCAGCCGTTATGACGAGACCAGCTCGTCATGAGCACAGCTCCACTGTGACTCATGACGAGCTGGTCTCGTCATGAGCACCGAAGCGGTTAAGAGTTGTGTGGGGCAATTTGTTACTGTATGTGGGCCAACAACCTTCAATGAAATGTGGATAAGACAAAGTTTGCTGTTTGGTTCTCGTTCGCCTCAGTACCGGGTAGAGGTCTGGCTGGGTTTTATGCCCTCCCCCCGCCCCCGACTTCGGTGGTTCGCAATCTGGGAGTTAAGTTAGATCAGCAATTGACTTTGGAGCCACAGATTGTGGCAGTGATAGACTTGTGTTTTGTCTTATTATTATTAGATTTATCCGCAGCATTTGACACAGTGTCACACCCTACCCTCCTTCAACACTTAAAGAACATCAGAGTTGGGGGCTTGGCACGTCCATGGATGTGATCATTTTTAGCCAATAGGAGCTTAGCTGTCTGATGCCCCACACTCCTCTGACACCAAAGCCTTCAAATTTGGAGTATCGCATGGCTCAGCCTTGAGCCCCACATTATTTAATATCTATATGTTACAGTTAGCCTCTATGGTGGAATCTTTTGGTGTGAGGATAGATTCCCATGCTGATGACGCGCAGATGTATCTATCAATGGAGAAATGTACCACAAAGGTACAGGAAGTTTTTAAGAGTTGTGTGGGGCAATCTGTTACTGTATGTGGGCCAACAACCTTCAATGAAATGTGGATAAGACTGAAAGTTTGCTGTTTGGTTCTCGTTCGCCTCAGTACCGGGTAGAGGTCTGGCTGGGTTTTATGCCCTCCCCCCGCCCCAGACTTCGGTGGTTCGCAATCTGGGAGTTAAGTTGGATCAGCAATTGACTTTGGAGCCACAGACTGTGGCAGTGATAGACTTGTGTTTTGTCTTATTATGCTTGCTAAAAAAATTCTTGTTCTTGCTTCCCTCTCAGACGTAGAAAACAGTGATTCATGCGCTTATTACATCTTCCCTTGACTACACTAATGCCTTGTTGGTAGTGCATAATGCTAGTTACCTAAGAAGGGTAAACCCAAAACTAGTCTCTGGGACCTGGGTAAAGGACAGTACGTAGGAACAATGGTCCCAGAGCGAATAATACAATGCACAAAATTCTCATGGATCAAAACATAAATTCAAATTCAAAACTAGGACAAAGATATTCGTTGCACACAGTGTTTTATTCACACTGGGCATCGATCTGTTACTGAAGTATTTACACATTATTACATATGAAGTGCCTAGAAAGGAACGGGAAAAAGGAAAGAGAAGGTGGGGTGATTGTGGTTCAGTGAGGATAAGGAAGTGACAGCAGGATAAAGTGTGCATCAAAACAATATGTCACTTATACAAAACGTGGTTCATTCCTCGTGCCTTTTATTCACAATTTAACAAAACAATACGTAGCCATGGTTTTAAACAACAACACAGTATAGAATATCTGTTGTTCACGCTGGCTAAACAGTTAAATGTCGACGTTTAGAGCCCCTATAGAACAGTAGGCTGTTGTATCCCTTATGCTCGGGGTCTTCATCAGGACAAAAGTGTTGGGGACGGGGAGATCATGAATAGCCTCTGAATAGAGGCTGCGGACGGAGAGCGCGTGGGCTCCTAATCGTGAGAGCGAAAAATGCGGCACTCTATCGAAAGTTAAACATTGGACTGTGTCATGCCGGATTAATCGAGCTGTCACTGACATAGTAAATATAATCTGAACTACTGAAAAAGTGGGCCAAATGATCACTGTATCCAAATCAATCTGCGCTTTACAGTGTTGGGCTGACTACTCTCTGGTCTCTTGCGCCGCTGCTCTGCTGGGAAACCTCCGTGCGAGACAGAGGTTTCCCAGCAGAGCAGCGGCGTGCAGACCAGGTAGTCTGGCCCTGCACTGCAAAGCTAGTTGGACTTGATCGCTCCGTGCGAGACGGAGGTTTCCCAGCAGAGCAGCGGCGTTAAGAGACCAGGAGTAGACTGGCCCGCACTGTAAAGCGCAGATTGATTTGGATACAGTGTTCATTTGGCCCACTTTTTTCAGTAGTTCAGATTATATTTACTATGTCAGTGACAGTCAATTAATCCGGCATAACACAGCCAATGTTAACTTTCGATAGAGTGCCGTCGCCTCACGCATTGAGCCACGCGCCCTTCTCCGTCCGCAGCCTCTATTCAGAGGCTATTCACGATTCCCTGCCCCTAACACTTCTGTCCTGATGAAGACCCCGGCTTAAGGTACAACAGCCTACTGTTCTATAGGGCAACGAAACGTCGAGCCGTTTAGCAGCGTGAACAACAGATATTCTATACTATGTTATTGTTTAAAACCATGGCTACGTATTGTTTGTTAAATTGTGATTAAAAGGCTCGAGGAATGAGCCACGTGTTGTATAAGTGACATATTGTTTTGATGCACACTTTATCCTGCTGTCACTTCCTTTCCTCACTGAACCACAATCACCCACTTCTCTTCCCTTTTTCCGTTCCTTTCTAGGGCACTTCATATGTAATAATGTGTAAAATATTTTCACTAACAGATCGATGCCCAGTGTGAATAAAACACTGTGTGCAACGAATACTCTTTGTCCTAGTTTTGAATTTATGTTTTGATCCATGAGAATTTTGTGCATTGTATTATCACTTTCTGGGACCATTGTTCCTACGTACGGTAGTGCATAATGCAGCAGCTTGGCTACTGCTTAGGATCCTGCGGCAGTCATCGATCTCTCCTTATTTAAAAGAGCTCAATTGGTTCCCAGCCAAGGAGAGATTTCCCTTTAAAACCCTCGTCTTGGCACATAGAACTTTTTATGGTACTGGCCCTATAAACCTTTCAATTAAACTTACCCTCTATCCTTCTTCCAAGGCTCTTCAATCCTTCGACGCAGGGCTGCTTTGTATTCCAAAAACTAAACATAGGAAGTGGGGGAGGAGGGCTCTTCTTTTTTTTTCTTCTTGGCAGCACATGCCTGGAATCGCCTCCCTTTGCAGCTTCCTAAATTCAAAAATGAGCGCCAGTTCAAAAAGTCTCTTAATACCCTGCTTTTTTGGCCAGCCTATTGAGTAGGATTTTCCTCTGGTTTCAGATTGGGGTATTGTGGGGTCCTGCTTTCGCAGTGCCGGGGCACTCCTTGAAGTAGTTGTGCACTTTAGAAAGTTGTTGATTGATTGATTGCTGTACAGTGTCCTGAGACCATTTATACCTCTTATTGACCCTTTCTGAAAAAAGCTGGGCTCTTATTCTTCCAAAGAATTATAAATCATACCCAGTGAGGGAGCAAAGAGCCCACTGAGTACGAATCAGCTATCAAGGGACATGCACAGCCCCCACTTGCCCCAATGTCCTCTCTAAGAGGTGGTTTCTTGCCACACTTCAGACTCCTCAGGACCTTAGGATAATTTCTGGAGAGAGGCCTCAGACCGTTCCAAGGGAGAAAGTCTGACCTGGAGGCTAGCAGTTGGAGCTTGGAATATGAGAGAGAGATAAGTTAACCCTGTCTCGGTTTTTGAGAAATTCGCCACGCAGGATTTAGCTAGCAAAGCGGGCTTGTTGAAAAGGCGTGGGCACCAAACCCACCTGAGGACAGGACTTGCTTTGCAGCGGAAAGGCAGTACGAGCATAGACAGCTGGAATTCTGAAAGAATGTGACCCGGGTCACCATGTTTTGGCAATCTAGTGTTTACTCTGTCCATCAGACTCAGCTTGGAACCAGATGATGAAGGAAGCCTGCCCTGTCTGCTTCAGCAAGTCTGCATACCACTGAGTTACCTGTTAGGTGAACATTGGAAGAGGTGTTTCTCTCTCCCTCTGAGCCCTTCTTCTCCAAGACTCAACTCAAGAATTACTGCAAGGGTATCCCTATACCTCCCTTAATGCGGACAGAAGCTGCCACCCAGATGAAGGAACTTGACTCTCAGCATGGTTAGGAGCCACTGAGGGGTGTGTACAGGGGGGTGCTGACCAGGCCCCACAAACCCTAACAGGTGTGTTGATAGGAGATTTGCATTATATTTGGACAGCCTGGTTCAATTCTTTTCACGAGGCATTGTCTCATTGAAATGGGTCACTGCTGGAGTGCCAGCCTTCATATCAAGTTTCTGTGAAATATAGCCCCATAGAGTTGAAGCCTGTTGTGCCAAGGTATCTGACTTTACCCAGCCCTCCAGACACTGAACACCCTTCAGCGGAGATTGCTTAGTGAACATTCTTCATGCATTGCATTGTTGCACTCTGGTGGATACTTGAGACATGACTTTGTTTTTCGATTTGGCCTTACCCACGAGCTTTTGATTTTACTAAAATTACATGTATAATGTACTTCCAGGGGCTTGCTTTCAGTTAGCCCTCCTCATTCATTTGTCTGTTGCGTCATTTTTTTTCTACACACTACAGCATGGGGCAGTGGGTCAGTCCACTTCATCCACTGGTTAACTTCACAGTGTGTTATGGCATTCTTCCATTTCACAAGGAGCACATCCACACACAAAGTGCTAAGACTACTGTGGCAATGTATGCTTTTAGAGACCAAACAAATGTGTGCTTTTATCAATTTTTTTTAGATTGATGAGAGCCCGGCAGCTTCCCCAATAACAACATTTTGCAAAAGTCTTTACAAAACTTGCCCATGTGTATATCTGTTTACCTGGTACATTGTTTGACCCAAAAGCAGGATCTATCAGTTGTACTTCCCTATAGCAGTAAAAGGTTTTTTGCAAATTGATCCGACCGAACCATTAGACGTTGTACTGTTTTTTATTGTTGCT
The DNA here is from genome assembly GCA_963921515.1 of Calotriton arnoldi. Classification (NCBI taxonomy): domain Eukaryota; kingdom Metazoa; phylum Chordata; class Amphibia; order Caudata; family Salamandridae; genus Calotriton; species Calotriton arnoldi. The sequence goes on from CAWUFW010000136.1 coordinate 2,606,417, forward strand.
ATGGTGACAGACAACCTTTACCCCACTTTCACCCATGGAGATCATTTTCGTACTACATAACTGCTGATGTCTTAAACACATTTTCCAAAGACAAAAGTTACCAGTCCAGGAAGGTATAGATAGAGGGTCTCTCACAGGGAATGACCAATTTTTTGTGAGCCCTCATGTCCATGTTTCGTTTCAGAGGTAGACAGAACCCGGGCGTTAGTGACAATTACAAAACATTATATCATCGGTCAGCTGCATTTAACACCAGAGAAAAATCTAGTGGTGAATGGGCTGATTACTTACGGGCTCTTCCTGTAAAAGGTTCATTTAATCCCCCGTAACTCAATTCCACGGCCTTCATAGTGTCTGTGACATGCATGAAGCATGCTGCGTGGACAGCTCAATCTGGGTGTGCGCGGTCTCCTGTGCCTCTCTTTGAAACTGGTGTACCTGGTGGGTGACAGACTTAACCAGCCCAGATCCCCTGTCCCCAGGTTTGCTCTGCTATGATGAAACCCGCCACTCCCCCATTTCCTGCGTTGGTACTGTGCCCCTGGGCAATGGGTGCTTCTAGACAGGTCAAACAGGTTTCATTATGTCCACCATAGAAGTAAGTTATCATATTTTGGAAAACACGAGGAAGCTGCATCTCCAGGACTGGAGGAGACATTGAACATGTAAAAAAATACAGACTCCTTGGTTGACTAAAGGCATGGCACCCTGGCCACCAGAGTAGTACAGGTACTGCCCCCATAAGCCAGGAGAAAAAATAACAGCCAGAAGTGGAATGTCTGTTGCCTTTTTCCAATCAAACTGGCTCGAAGACCAGGCCCAAGGTCTAAGACACCAACCTTTACAGTTACTTACCTTAATTGCTGTGGACAGAAAGAAGACCTACCTGCCTGCAACAGGAGCCCATCCGCTCCTGCTAAGAGATGTGACCTGATCAAAGCAGAGAAAACCCAAAGCCCATCTGACTGGAATGACCTAGGTGGTGACATCTAGAGGGATAGAGACCTACCAGGAGCCTTATGTTGTCAGAAATCACAGATGCACTATAGTCCCACAATTCCTCCTCTTTACCATGGAGCCTTGGAGCAAATACAGAGTTTCCCACTGCTGATTGGGAGAAAGAGGGATTGGCAATAAAGGAAAATAAATAACTGTTTTTGGGTTCTTAACTGTGGTGTCTTCGGCTGCCTTAGATTATTGCTGAAGTATACAAAAAAGTGATGGATGGAATGCTTGAACTAATCTCAGTCACTGGTAATCACTCAGGACTGCATCCTAGCCCATCGTTATTTGGTACTCCGTGTCACTTCATTTTGGACCCAGCCAATTGCAAATCAATCTTGACCCTGCTGCAATAGGAACAGTCCAGGCCGAACTGCCAGGCCAAGTCCTCACAGAACTGGAACACAAACAACACAAGACTGGTTTCACCCTAGTTAGGGCTCATCAGCCAGGTATAGCTTGATTCCAGAGACACAGTGTGCACAGGACCCACGTCTGGGCTTGTATACTTTTGTGTGTCAGTCACTCTTTGACTGTTGCTGTCAGTTTTGGATACACTCTTCTGTTCAGTTGGTCAGATACTGTGGAAATAAAGGCTGGATTACTAGGGACACAGCTGAGATAACTAGAAACCAGTTCTATCACACTAAAACTGTTGTCACTCAAAGATTAATCCTATAGTATCTTATGAATGTTAATTGCTTGACTCTCATGTCCCTGAAGACATGAAACATTGTAATCTTATTTAATTCCCATACAGGGAGAGTACTTTTCCTGTACCAGTACACTTTGTGCACAATATTTTGAATTTAATCCTGAATTTGACAGGATTGGTAATAGAGAGCTTTCAGGGCAGGATTAATGTAGTCGTGTTTTTGTAAATGCCTTCAGATTCTGAATGCCTGATTTTGAATTTGCAGTCTGGTGAGGAGTTTTCAAGGGACGTTAATGTACACTATGTTGCAGTAGTCCTGATGGGCCACAACCAGAGCACAGGTGAGCCCAATTCGAGAGTCAGTTCAAGAAATTCCGGATTCTTGCTCTGTAGTAAATTCTTGTATCCTAAACCTGCACTGTTTTTAGTGTATCCTCGTGTCTTGATCCAGCACTATCTTGTGATGCAGTCTTATTTCATGACTCTGCCCTATTTTGTAGTGTATTGCTTGTTTCCAGAGATAGCACTGTTCTCCAGGGGTTTCCCCGATTCTTGAGTTAGGTTTATTCAGTGCTTCGCGATTCCTTGAACTTTCATTTCCTCTGTAGTTCCCATGTTTGCAGTCCTTGCCTTCCTTTCACTACTCTCTTAATTCCCAGTTTCCATTCTGCTTCCTTAGTTCCCAGCGCTCAGTCTTCCTGCCCTTGCTGCTTTAGTTCTTATTTCTCTAGTGTGATACCAGTGGTGGCTGCCTGCGAGTAGTTCGGGTGGGGAGGGGTTGAGTGCAGGAGGGGGAGGATTAGAAAACGAAATAAAAAAAATTACTTACCTTGCTGCCGGACCGCCGCCTTGCGTCGTCCTCTTCTGTTCCTGCTTGAAGCAGGGAACACAAACAGGCTCCACTAGCCAATCACAATGCTGCAATGCAGTGTTGTGATTGGTCTGAGCACCAAGGATCAGCGCTCAGATGGGGAGTGGGGGCCTGGACATGTTCCTCACCAGGCTGTGTATTACAGCCTGGTGTGGAACATGCAAAGTGTGCATGGCTGTTTGGACGCCCAGCCAAACAGTCTTGCACACTTAAGTGCCAACCACTCCTCCCCTTGCTGGCTGTGACACAGCCAAGCCCCGCACCGTAAACTGAAAAAAACAGAATGATAGTAACATAGTGTTATCATTTTATTTTTCCTTTATCCACTGCTTAAAATGCAGTGGGGCGACGCTCCTCCGCCTTAGAGGAGGAGCCGCCACTGTGTGATACATGTGTTTGCTTCTGCTGTTATGGCTTGCGTGTTCCTGTGTATTCTGTGGGATTGTCAGGATTTGTAGGCACAACTGAAAATGTGTTCCTGGTATTTCTCTTTCACTGCGAGTTATTGTCTTTTTGTTACCCTTTAGAGCTCACTGAAGTATCAGATCCACTGACCCTGTGTTTGTATGTTTATCTACATGTGGATATTTTGAAGTCAGAAGCTGTAACAGCAATTGAGGGTGATAAACTTAATAAGCTTCAATCTTACTGACCTCCCAAGTATTTTAGCTCACATTCCCTTTACGTTTTAGCTCTATATCTTGCACACCCTGGGGCATATTCTCAAGGACTTATCGCCGAGTTAACGGCACTTTATCGCAGCCAAAGTTGCGATAAATTCATCGCCCGATTCACAAGCTGGTGTCAACAGCCCATAACACCAGTTTACCCGCGATAGCAGCCTCAAAAACATCGCCACAGGTGACCCCGGCAACTATCGCTAATGAGATGCAGAGTAGGCGTTCCTGTGCAAAAAGCCGCGACAACACCACTCCTCAACATTCACAACGACCAGCCAGATCCACGATAAGATCAAAAAACATGCGATAAGGCGCGTTAGCAGCAGGAAACTAACACCTGCTCCGACCTGGTGCAAAGTCAGACGACAGCCTTCACCACAAAAGAGAGCCCAGTCCGAGCCACACCTGAAGAACAACAGATGCCTTGGAGCCACTGAACATGCTTGCCGGACACCCAAGAGGGCCACAACACCCACCGCCACCACCCCCAGGACCACCCCCCCCATCCCCGGGCCCCACCCTGGGCACCCCCCACCTCCCCAGGACCAAGACACAGCACATCAACTGCACGGAAACATGAACACAAGCACCCGCCTGGTGTCGCACAATTGCAACAATCAACATACATGTGAGCACTGAAATCCTGATTCATACATACATCATTGAAAGACCAAACAAAATGTCACATTCTAATTCGTCACCAAACAACTATTCTGAGGAGTCATGGTGGGGCATCCCTGGACAATCTGTGACTCACAGCCTGCAAGACAATATCCAAGATAAGGTGTGTCGGGGGAGGGGAGAGGGAGAGAGGGAGAGAGTTCCACTGTCGATCATGCACATTCGAGTGGCCCATGGAGGTCTGCCTATCCAACGCAACGGTAGCTGAATTGGATTATGACCTGACAGTGCGCCCCCTGTTGGCCCACGAACAGGAGTGTCACCTGGATAGCCGTACATGGGATGCACTGATCCTTGGCGTATGTGCTGGCAGTTGCGCATGGGAGGTGCACAACTCCTCGTGTGCAGTGACCACATCCAGGCGCTCCCTATTGGGCTGTGTTGCGGATTGGGAAACGGCGTGGACTGAGCACATCTGCCCGGACCAGTTAATGGATTGGCTCACCCTGGTCTTCCTTGAACCAGACAACGACGTACTATTGGAGGAGATTGCACATGAAGCTGCGCTGGCATTCATGGATGAGTAACTACGTCCCTGCAGCCACATCGGATTGTCACCCACAGCACTGGTCCCAACACCTTGTAGCATCGTGGGGAATGCTCACATATCCCACCACAACAGAGGACATGTCTGCCTTCGTCTGGACTCTGAATGCATGTGCGTGGAACTACGCGTGTGTACACACACCTGTGCAAGGTGATGCAGTTCCATGGTCGGAGCAGCACAGCGTCGTTTGGCAACGTTACCAAGTCGGACACACTGCTGGGGGGAGAGTACACACATGGCAATGTAGCACGACATGTGAACTTGTCGGACCCTTTCACCTGATCACTGTCAGCAGAGCAGACAGTCGGCGCAGTCGGGTGGCAGAGCACTATGCAGACCCCATGGGCTGTGAGTCGTGCCCCCTCACACTGGGCAATGGGCAGACGCCAAACGACACATGACTCGTCCAGCAAGGGCAAGGTGGGCTGGAGACCGTTGCCATCCGTGATGATTGGTGTTCATTTTTGCCTCCCCATTCCTCTGCACTCGACATGTTCCCATGCTGGGTGTAGGTGTCTTAAGCATGTCCCTGCCTGTTGTGGCCGTTGCCTTGTCCGTACTGACACGCACATGCCAATAAAGTCTACGCAACACCACTGGTGTCTAACTGTGATGAGTGTTGATTAGATTGACCACTCGTGTGCCACAATGAGCATCGTCCCTACACAGGGAGGAACTGACTGACGCATGTATAATGGGGGGTGGGTCCCTTTTGACAGCTCCACCTCTGTGAGCCAGACATTGTTTTGGGATAGTTGCTGGTAGACCTGTGCTCTTACGTGTCTTCAGCAATGTGAGTATGGTGTCCAACCTCTGACCATGTTGAGCAATGTTATGAATCATTACAGAATGTGTCCACACAGATGTGTGTGAGTAGGTATGCGACGTGAAGTTCTGTCATCACATGTGATGTAGGACACCACTTCTGGCCTGCTACCGAATTGGTCATTCCAACACAGCCCTATTCAATACATGGACTTGTGCCTACGTTGGGGGGTTGTGAAATTGCTGCTAATGTGCAATGGGGACACAGCTAGTACCCACCTTCACAGTCATCCAATTGGCCATGTGTCTCGGGGATGAACATGCGCATTGATGTCATTTACCAGGGTGTACCTTCTATGTGCAATCATTGTCCCTACATCCAGCCATACTTCCATACGTGAGTGAACATAGTCATGACATCTGCATGATTTTGAATGTTTTATTCACATTCTGGTGAATGACGGAGAGGAGCTGTACATGGCCATCCAAGCCCACATAACATGGAAGCCCAGTGGTGGGCCAACCAGAGTCCTTTGGGGATTGAAAAGTAATTTGGAAGAGGGGAGTGCAGTCCGCAGCAGGATTGCTGTGTAATTGTCAAGCAGTGGAGATATGGCAGTCCGTGTCGGGGTCCGGGTGAATGTCGCAGAGTGTTCCGGGGGTCAGTGGAAGGTGTTGTCCCAGGGCATGATGCATGGGGCAGAGCCAGGCAGGGCAAGCCATATGGAGGTGATGGATGCTACTGCCTCCTTCCTCACACAGTAATTACCATCCACATCTTACTCCTCTGATACTTCTTCTGTGTCGGGTGTGTCCAGTGTGTGTGGCGGTGTAATGGCTGCATCACTGTGTGCCACTGACACATCAGGGTGCGAAGGTGATGGAGCTGCATTACTGTGTGCCACTGACACATCAGGGGTCGGAGATGTGTGTGTCGAGGTTCCTGCAGCAGTCATCTGGAACAGGCTCAGTGGCAGCAGTGGCAAGATGAGGATCTGCAAGGCATGGAAGATCGCAGCTACATCTCGCTGGTGTTCAGCAGTGGCAGCCATACTTCCTGCCTGCATCGGCTCCATGGTCTCCATTGTCCTCCGCATCTGTGCCAACTCTGTGCTGTCATCGCTGGAGCCTGTCTGCCTAGACAGTTCTTGTATCCGAGTAATGGAACCAGCGATGTCAGCCAAAGATTGTTGGTGGGCATGGTGCGGACAGTGGGTATCCGTTAGGGACTGTAGGTGCTCTCTGATGGGACTCAGGCACCCACGTATGGCATCGAGTTTGGCTGCCATGAGCTCGAAACCCAGCTGCAGCTGATCTGCCATCTTCTCCTGGCACTCTAACACACAGCGTTTGAAATCCATGTGTTGGTCGTGGGGGTCCTGGGAGGCAGCTGTGGTGGTGTGTGCTTCCTGCTGTGTGGTCTGTGCAGGGTGTGGGCTCACCGCGATGCAGCTGGGCTGCCCAGCTCCTGGAGGTGGGGTGAGGAGGCTGTCCACGAGCCGTTGGAGTGTGTCTGGGCAAATGGGCAGGGTGTCCTCTTCATCATCACTCTAGAGATGTGTGGTCTGCTCTGCAGGAGGTGTTGATTGTCCCTCTGCAATGTAAGGGGAGATGCAGGTTAACAGTGTGTTCCATGTATGTTGACGCATTGTAGGTGTTTACATTCAGGCTGCATGACGGTGTACATTGTGACTGTTTTGGTGAAGCTGGCTATTTGATGGGCGTCAGTTGACATTTCGACTACATGACGGATGTGTGGTTGTACTCGTACATTATCATCTCACAGTGTCATGCATTGCCAGATGTGATTGGCCAGTTTCTATTCACGACAGGTACCAGTTGTGTCCTCTGTCCTGTGGTGTAGGGGTTGCACTCTGTCCCACATTTTCGTCAATGTTGATGTACTGTGATTGCTATGTGTGTGTGCTGCATTTTTGGCAATTCGCCCCTGCAGCTCTGCATTGGCGGACCCTTATCCCTTTGAGTCAGTGTGCATTTGACTTGTGTGCTTTTCGGGTGCTGGGATGTTTGCGACTTGGGTCATTTGTGTTACTGGAGATATTTGGTACTCTTGTGCATTGTTTGTCTGCAGATGTGTTCTTGATGTCGTAGGTGCACGTGGATGTGTCAGAGTGTGACCGGCTCCTTTACGGATGTGGTCCACACTCAGCCACCTCAGTGTCGTCTCGTGCACCATGTCATGTATTGTGACTTCAGCCATGCTATCTGTCATGCAGTGTCACTTGCATTGTCAGTGTGGCTCACAGAGCCGCTGCTTTTCTGGATTCAGCACATGTGCATGGGTAGGTTGTGGCATTGGTGATATGGAGGGGGGCCCATTTGTGCACATTGTGGGCAGGGGCCTACTTGGTGTTTCTATGTGTGCTGCAGTGTGCTAAGGGTATCAGGGACATGTTCCACACTCATTGCGGGTGTGCAGTGGGCTGCACATGATTGTGCATGTGTGCCATTGTGCCCATCTGCCCCCATCCCCCCAGTCCCTGGTCGTTACCCTGTTGCTGTTGGGTCAGGTCATTTTGGGCTGTGTCCAGACCCCCAACTCCTTGCACCAACTCCACACTGATGACTGTGGCCACCATTTCCTCCAGCTCATCCAGCTCCTCCTGTGGCGCAGGACTCCCACCTCCAGTCGCCTTTGCTGCCTTCATGTTGGCAGCGAGTTTCTGTTTGGTTTCGCTGTGCACTTCATGCCAGCGCCTCTTGACATCCTCCATTGACCTCCTCGACACTCCGACTACATTCACTTTGGTGACGATGGACTGCCATATTTCGTTTGTGTTGCCAATGACGCAGTGGAGGTGACGAACAGTTGTTGGTAGTGTTCTATCACCTCTGTGACAGTGCTCTGGTCTTCCTGCGGACTGAACCCAGTCTTCCTCTTCTCCTTTCCCTCCCCCGAACATGGGGTTCCATGCTGGTCCTCCGTGGGGCTTGTGGAGTTCGGCTTGTCCTCTGCACTCGGTCCGGGTGCATCCATGGTGCTACGCAGTTTGGATTGGTTTTGGGGTTTGTTTTTTTATTGCTTTTATAGTGCCTTTTCACGCATGACGCGTGGGTATTGCAGGCCCGTCGCTGGTTTTCGCTGATTGTGGCATCGCGCTTTGTGGCATCGCAACTTTTTGGGCGATCGTGTTTCGCATTTTTTGTTTATCGCGTTGGTTTTTACGTGGTCATTTGGCGGGTTATCATGCTGCTATCGCATGGTGCCGAGGGGTTGGGAATTGGACGTTAAGATGGTGTTATTTTCTCGCGATGACTGCGATATGCAAAGTTGCGTTAAGCTAAATTTGCGATGATTATCACACGTTCTTGAGAATATGCCCCCCTGGGTGTTAGTTATTCTGAATGCTGAAATGCTTCTTGAGTGTGTTCTTTCTGAAGCCTGACTTTCTTTGTCACCTTGCACAGAGTTTCCCAATTCGGTCCCTGCTGACCTCTAACTCCCTGTCTGATCTTGGGCAGTTTTATTACCAGTATTCTCTTCCCTTTGTCCTCCTTTCTACCCAAACCCTTGATGACATCACTTCTTCATTCTGTTTTCAAGGTGGACGTGTATCTCTATCATCTGTGTACTTCAGAATTTCTTCTTTATGATGGTTACACCTTGAGTAAGGGGAAGCAAGTATATATTGAGCAGGCCCATCTGAGACTCTACACAGCACTGTCCAGGATGATGACACAGAAGAGCCTGTGCATTTTGTTGACTCAATTTATGAATAACCAAAACATCCATTATAAATTCATCTCTGAAACAAAATCTTGTTCCAGGATGATGTGGTCGACTGTGTCGTAGACAGCTGAGAGAGATCAAAGAGCATTAGACCTGCTTGCTGGCCTTTTATGTTTTCATACTAGCAATGACTCAGGGTGAGGTTCTGCTCCACATAATCTTGCAGTTGGTTGGTGACTTCTCTTTCCAAGATTTTGCTCGAGTAAATGGCAGGTGTGAAATTGGACACCACAGCAGTGGGACAGCACTTGAGTGTCTGCTGTAGGCTTCTTAAGGAAGGCGTGATGATAGAGTGCTTCAAGGACACAGAAACTGTGACACTTCGAAAGTAAAGTGTTAATTTTACTTGTGACGTGAGCTGCAAATGATGGGAGAACTTTCTAAACCATGAAGTTGGGCAGGGTTTCACTGTAAAGTTGGAAACTATTGGTTTCCTGGACAGTTTTATCACTTCCTCGTCGGCCATGGGGGTGGAAGAAGGGTTGGGAGGAAAGGTAAAGGTGTGGGGGAGGGGGATAAGTGGTGGATAAGATGATTGCCCTGAGCTGTTAGGGATGGCTTCATGAATCCTAGAACTCTTAGCCTCGAAACAGTCCAGCAGATCTTCACAATGTTGCTGGTAGGAGCAGGAAGATTGTTTTAGTACTTCCAGGTTGGGTATTTCTTGAAAGATGTTAGAGATTTCCTTTGTTCCTTTCGGTCTCATTGATGTAATTGATGAAGTGCGCTTTTTGTGCACTCTACTGCTCTGTGGTACCCCTTTCTCTGGATATCACAAATGAGTCTGTGTGTTTTGCCAAAGGATGAACACCACCATTTGCTTTCAAGGTTCAGGCATATTTTTTACAGGTCAGCCAAGTCATTGTCCAGTTATACCTCTTGTTAGACACTTCAATTTTAGGCTTTTCGTTGGGGTTCAACAAGTGGGGTGCCAAGTTGTTGAAAGTGACTTATACTTTGTTGTTGATGGACTTGGATTCAGCCAGTAGCACATTTTATGGCTGCAGTTTTATTAATATGTTTGAATTCTTCCTTAGCTATCCAAAAGCCTGACTGGACCAGCGGCTCCATCTTGGTATGAGCACGTGGCTGATGCCTGAGGATGATGCAAGAATGGTCCAACCACAAGCATGGCTATACCCTGGTTCAGACTCAATGATGTGAGTGAACACAAAGTAGAGAATGTAGCCTAACGGCTAGGGCAGTCGACCTCAAATCTGGGGAACTGGGTTTGAGTCTTGGCAATGAGGCTCAACATCCTGTGATTCTGGATAAATCACTTAATCTCCCTGTGCCTAACAAAAATGAATGTGTCCTCATGTAACGCAACTGGTGCTCATGTAAAGCGCTCTGATAACTGATTTCGGGTCACGTTTGCGCTATATAAAACTTCGGAAAAAAAGGGATAGAGGGTATGGTCCATAGCCTGGGTAGGTCGATGTAAAATTTATGATAAGCTTTAAAAGTTAATGATCTCAATTAGCTGTGGGGATGCTTTTCAAACTGGCTGCCTACCCATAGTTTAAATTCTGCCTTAGTGTAAACACTTAGGGGCATATTTACAATCCCATATCGCCACAGGAACGTCACTTTTAAAGACGTTCCTGTGGCGATAGTGGCTTCACCTATTTACAAGGTGGCGTTAAGCCACGTTAAGTGCCTTAACGCCCCCTTGTAAATAAGGCCCCCTTTCACACTATACTTAGCGTGAAAGGGGCGGGCAATGGGTGCTGTTGTGGGTGTTCCACCGCAACACCCATTGATTTTGACGACGCCCCCAATTTACAAGGGCAGCGTAAATAGGAGGCAGCGCCAAAATTAAGACCAGGGAAAACCTGGTCTTAACATGGTAAAAGAGGAGAAATGCTTTATTTCTCCTCGATTTTGCTGTTTCTAAGTGTGCTGCATTGTGCAGCACACACAGAAACAGCAAAATGTTGTGAATGATTGTTGATGTGCAGGAAGCACACGTAGGAGTTACAAATCGCTATTTGTGATTATGTGCAGGAAGGACACCTTCCTGCACATAAACAATCATTCCCCCAATGCAGGCACCCTTGCACTATGGTGCAAGGGTGCCTGCATTGGCGCTCCGTAGCTTCAATTTGCGCCAGCGCTAGGGGAAACGCAGGAGTGCACTGTGTCTTTGTAAATACAGGGTACCCTTGCATTTTCAGAATGGCGGAGCATGGTTTTGCTTAACGCCACACTCCATCATTCTGTTGTATATATGCCCCCCAGTTTGCATTTTTTCTGGGTCATGGACCGGACATGTAAGTACAGTCCTATTACTGTTTTGCTAATTGGTGACATGAACTATTTGGATCCATTTTCCCAAATTCATTTTAGAGTATAGGAGCTAGCCAATCTGAAAAGGGAGAATCTGGCTTTATGAAATTTGGTCTTTGTATTAAAATTAAATTCCAGGTCTGCATTTCTAGTCGATCCCCTTAGGGAACGAGAGCACAGACATGCGGAGTCTTTACTGGCTGACAGACTCCACTCTTCGACGGTTCTACTCGGGGGAAACAGCGCCAGGCCTGATGCAACTGTACGAATGCGGTGATCTGTGCCATCAATGTTAGAGAATGCACACTTCCCCAAGACAGGGTCAGTGTGCAGAAGTTCAGGCCAAAAACTGTGGTCCCATCCTAGCCGGGCCCTCTCTTGCTCTTACAACCCTACAACTTTGGCCCACACAACTCCTTAGGGCCATAACTAGAATGGAGAGTGTGATTCGCTTGTCAAAAGGGCCTTCCTTTGCTGTGATGGTGCTGTGTGTGCCAAGGAAGCTCAAAACACTACTTTGGGAGGAATGTGGCCCTCACAAATGGAATCCACTAACCAAATGTGTACAGGAAGCAGCCATACACATGCACGGTGTTGACGTTTTAACTAAGAAATTAAAGGGCCATTGGGCCGGAACAGGAATATAGGAGTCTTTCATAGACTTAGACCAAGGTTAATAATAAAACCTGCACATGACAAGATTCTAAATGTAATAACCGTGTGGGTTTATTCAAAAATATTATCATTACAGAAAGGAAAAAGATTATTTAATAAATCAAAACAGTTAGCATAATTTGTATTAATTAGCAATATTTATATTAATATAGGCCATGGCTGAGGCTGTATTTTTGTTAACCTTTCTAAATGTAGAAAGACACATGCTCGTGGATTGCTAATACATCCTAAATTAACATGCACTTTTCTACAGCATTTCATGAATGATTTTCACTGCAGCCCGGTTATGCTAACTAAAGCATGCTTAAGTTAATCATTTTCTAGCAAATTAAAACTCCTACAACTGTGTGCTGCGCCTTCACTGCACAGATCGAGCAGTGTTACTTTAAGGTCACTACATGCATCGCATTGCACAACCTCAAATGACCAAGAGAGGGCACCAGATTGCAACAAATGTCCTCCAATATGGTCTTGTTGGTGGATAAAGGGTGCAGCCAAATGTCAAAATAGTTTGCTTAACACTGCGAAAATCCTTGCACTAGAGCAGACACTATGCAGCCCCCATCGCTCTCTCTCTTCTGCAGCATGATAGTGTCAGCCTGTGGCACGGTATAGTGAAAAGGTGTTCAGTGAGCTTACCCAGCATCTTACACCGAGACTGCATAGGCAGTAGGACTCACGTTGTCATAATACAACAAGCATTTGCAATGCAAAAGTTCTCGCATTTACGGGAGTTTGAGCGATAGGCATTGTAAATGATAATGCTTTTTAGGTCTCGCCTAGCGTTGCAGCGCGCATGCGCTGCTCGCATAGCGAGGCATGCAGTATACACTATAGCGGGGAAGCTTCGTTTAAGCTCCGCTCACTCTCCGCCCATCTTTTTAATTGGCTTTCATCCTAAATGCTGCATTCTGATTTGCTTTCGTCTTCTTAGTCCCTCCTGCTCACGGCCATGTCGTCATTTGTATGCTTCCGTGGCTATTGGCCTCTTTACTTTAAAAAGTATTTTGTTCCCTTGCCTCCCCCTGTTCCCTCCCGCAGTCCGTGACTTCTTGGCGCACCACCACCCCAGCCCCCCACTCCAGTTCCTGCCTTTTTGGACGCCCGCACTTCCGTTACAAATGCAATAGGTCTCGCGTAAATACGAGTCCTATTGCATTTTAAATGCTTGTTTGTCCTGTGATTGGCTGGCTGAATTCGCACTCCTTTATACGTCTCGCATAGCGTTGCATGCGAGCGCATGCACTGCTCGCTTTGTTTGTCTTGCGCTAAGCCGGAGAGCAGCAGGAATCACTGGCGGAGCCGGGCGCGGCGCAGGGGGCCATAGAACACAGCTTGCCAGACCTCCCCCATATCCTGCTTCAAGACGATCTTAACCTGCTTAATGCAACCTCTGTGTGAATTCACTTCTTCCGCTACAAAAACAGATGGGTAATAGCGTAATGCTGAAAACATGCTCTACATAATACGGGCACAGTGATTGCAGACCTGATAGCTTGCCATATGGCTGCCGAAGGGTTGATTAAAAAAAAAAAAAAAAAAAAGGAGCGCTAGGCAAAGCCTTCGAAGCAACAACGTTTTCACGCCACGGCCATTTCATTAAAACCGAAACTGCAAATAACAAAGGGTAGCGGCGCTGGTTACTAATGCCGAAATAATTAAGCAATAAGAGATGAGGCGCTGTATATGCAAAGTAACAGCACGGCTCCCTTTTTGTCAGCTTGCTAAGCGTTATCAGCACTAAGTGGTAAGTCCGTCGGACATCGTGGTGCCTTAAGGGGAGAAATATATTGGAGCATCGAAATATCTTCTGGGTCAGGCAGAAATAATCACTTGTCCCCGAGGAGCCGAGTTCCATTTAAATCCTTCCTAAAATATAAATTCTGCATAAATGATTTGCATCCCCCTCAAGAGGGACTTGAATTGAGCCCATTTGAGGCTAAATAGAACAATACAGAATTGCTAAAGCTTGTTCACGATTGCGCTTTTAAACCTGTCAGATTTGCTAAGGTGTGTTCACACATTTCGTTAACGTAAAGGCCGCCTCACCTTTGGCAGACTACTGTTGCTTTGTGATTGTATTATAGGTCCTGTGAGATATAAACTTCCCAGTGCATGCTGTTTCTTTTGTCCAGAGCATGTAATGTCTTTATTACATGCAGAATAGAGCAATTCCCAAACCAGGAGTTTGTTCCTAAAAAATAAAAAAAAGTGTTCTTCATCATTTGCAATAGGTCTCCAAATTAATCAAGTTTGAGCTATTGGCATTGTAAATAACAATGCCTTTTATTTATGTTTTAATTTTTAAAAACATAAATAAAAGGCATTGTCATTTACAATGCCAATAGCTTAAACTCAAAAATGCGAGACCTATTTGCATTGCAAATTCTTGTTATTTATGTTTTGAGTTTTAAAACATAAATAAAAGGCATTGTCATTTACAATACTAAAAAAAAAACCTCTGTCCTTGTGCTGTGAAGAGAGGGGTGATTCTGTGAGAACTCGTCCCTCATTTGAAGCAGGTTAAACATCTCTGCCTTTTAACACAAAGCTAACCCTACTCAACAAAGGAAGGTGTGTTGGCCCCCTACCTCTCAGGTGGGAGGGAGGCTTTTGGGTAAGTGTTTCTCAGCTGGTCTGTTACGGTTCTACATGTACTGCGCACTCCAAAGCGCGGGATGCAATTTTAAATAAACTTGAAACTTGCTAAACTGCAATGCTACTAAAAAATAAAGTGGTAACATGAACAATAAGAGCAGAATTTACCAGAAAGCTGTGCTGAGAGTTAGGCCTGGGTGGCAGAGATGGGGGCAATGACTCATGAGCTGCGATGGCATGTATTGTAGGAGGAAACGCTTGTGTTTGTTTCAACAGTCGGGAGGCTTATTGTGCAACACGATCCACCTGCAGGTTACGTCCTGTTCCTGCCAACAACAGGGGAACGTTTTGGAGGGAACATCAAGCGAGAGGCCAAGTGACGCGTGCTATAGACACCGGGCTTCTATAGGGAAGAAAGTTGAAAAACATAAAAGATTATCCAGTCAAATAAAGAGGACTGTACTAGTATGTACTCAAACGCATTTTAGTACTGCATTTTCGCCTCAGGTCATTGGTAAATTTCTTCCTCCTTTTCACTATTACTGCAGCATCGCGCAGTAGGAAACATAAATGTCTTGTGACCCCTTAGGTACCACACATACTCTTACGGACAGTCTTCGGTCATGGCTGCTCGTCAGTGTGGGTTAGGTGTATAGTCCTCGGGAGTTGTAAATGCGCTTGGAGGTCGTGGCCAAGTACATGCATGGATGTGCAAAGCCCTGGCTCTAGTCACAGCAAGCCACATATGTGCATCTATGAACACATTAAAATGATTTTATGCACAGCAAGGCAGTCCTGTGTGGACATGTGACTGCCGAGAGGGCCATTTGTGGAACTCAAAGAGTGACCCTTCATATGTGCGCACAGGGTGAGAGTACAGCAATGACTGCAAACATACACAAATTCGGAATTCCTTGTGTGGGCACACACACCAAGAGCAATTAGACTTGGTGCACACACACCAAAATGGGCTGGTGTATGTATGCATCCATAGTAAGGTGACCATATATACACCCAGCCTGGTAAGATAATGGGCTGTGGTAGAATCCGGAAAAGTCTGGGCTCTGCATGGAGATGGCAGTGTTTAGCTGCTTTCTGATTTATCCTCTTTCCCATCTTGCCATGTCACATTAGCCAAACACCTTTCATATGAGTAATTTCAAAACAAAGCTAGCTTAGACGAGCATATGAATGTCAGATCTTAGCGCACTGAAGTGACCTAGGTGATATTTAGGTGATTTACAAAACTATTTGCGTATCACATTGTTAAGAACATGTGGACAACTGAAGTGAGTCACTAGAGTGAAACAGAGTCCCTTGGTGTAAACACCGTGCAAGTTGAGATTCCAAACGCTTCGGACCTCACAGAACATTGGGGCTGGAACAGAGTCAGTCACGTGTCATGCCATGCTTAACATGAAACACTTAGCCTAAACCCAACTTTTTTCAGAGGCACTGGCATGTCATGTGGTGTGGGGAGTGACGGGGAGGGTGGGGGCATTGAGGAAGATTCGATTTTCGCTACTATCCATTCTGCCGTTGTTTTTATTTCTCCAGCTCCTCTATGTTTTCTCAGATCATTATCGCCTTGTGATTATCACAATGTGAATATTTGTTGTTTGGGGCCAGTTTTAATTTTTTGCTTGCAAATCTAGATAATACACCTGAGGTCACCACTACAAATTTTGTCACTTATAAATGCGGCCAAAAATTTCAGCTTGGTCAAAAACAGCGTGTACCCTGCTAGTAGTTAATAGACTTGAGAATCTTCTAGGAAATTGACTAATGCGTGATGTGATTTCCAGTAATACTATCTTTACTTCCAACATGTCCCATGTCTTTTTCAAACCACATTTGTGACCATACACACCAATGTGTGACTGCAGATGTTTGTTTCAGCTTAAATAAGCAAGCACTCCCAGGTCAAAACTGCACGTAGGGACTGCGTGCGCGTCGCTGCTCGTACCTGCGGCATTACTCCATGGGAGTGAACTTCCCAGAAAAGGTGGGACATGCACCCACCATTAGCCATTTGCAGGCTACGATTTTTAAATGACACACGCAAAAGCCAATCCAAAGCAGGATCTCACTTTTCTTTGGAATACATTTTTTAAAAAGTGCAGAACTATTCCATTTTCTAGAGCAGACAAGCAGGGCGTCATATAATCATGGAGAGTCAGAGAAAGTAGAAAAAGAGAAACAGACCTGACAGTCGTTCGCATAGAAATAAATGTCATAAGTGTAACAAGAATTGATAGAGGCTAATGGAATTGTATACATTGTGTAGAATAATGACAGATAAAGGAGTAGCCCTTCTCCCAACACACGGGAAGTGACAGTTGGTTTATCTTTGTTTTGAAAGTGTGCATAGGTTTTGCTTGTTGATTGCTGTGTCTATTGTTTTGACACTTTGTTGGGTGTAAAGGTGTAAATAAAAACTCTTTATTTCCTCTTTGGCTATGTATTTGCTATATATATGCCCGTTAGCTGGTCAACAATCCAAAGACACAACCAAAGAATAAGAACGACTGACACAGTAACAAATAGTTCCAGATGACAACACAAAAGTACATCTTAGATATGCCTACAACACATTTTCTTGCAAACACCACAACATTAAGCGCTGCTTGCTAAATGGCATAATCAATCAATCAATCAGGGGAATTGTAAGCGCGCTACTCACCCGTGAGGGTCTCAAGGCGCTGGGGTGGGGGGGGGTAAGCCGCTCACTTTCAGTCGAAAAGCCAGGTCTTGAGCTTCTTCCTGAAGATGTTCAGGGAGGGGGCGCGTCTGATGTCGAGCGGGAACTCGTTCCAGGTCTTGGCTGCGATGTAGGAGAAGGTTCTTCCACCCGTTCTGGCTCTGCGGATGCGTGGTGTTTCGGCGAGGTCAGCCGATCGGAGGTTTCTCTTGGGTACGTGGAAGGAGATTCTCTCGTTGAGGTATTGGGGTCCGGTGTTGTGGAGGCATTTGTAGGCGTGGGTGAGTATCTTGAAAGTGACTCTCTTCTCAACGGGGAGCCAGTGGAGGTTCCGTAGGTGTTGGGTCGTGCGTTCATGTCGAGGAATGCCAAGGACGAGTCTGACTGCGGTGTTCTGTATGGTCTGGAGCTTGCGGAGCAGAGACTTGGTGATCCCGGCATAGAGTGCGTTTCCGTAGTCCAGTCTGCTGGTTATGAGTATGTGGGTGACGGCCTTCCTTGATTCGGGGGGGATCCACTTGAAGGTCTTTCGGAGGATTCGGAGGGTGCTGAAACAGCTGGAGGCGACGGCATTGACCTGTCGTGTCATGGAGAGGGAGGAGTAGAGTACGATGCCGAGCATTTAAATGACATATTGCCAACATCCCTGCCAATGGCAAACTTATCTTCTCTACTCTGAAATGTAACATCGATGACTTCTGAGACATGTATAGCGCCCAATTTATAATTATTCAGAATAATAAACCATGTCCACATAAGAAGTCACGAACAAGCCAACCCAGAGCAGTACAGGGTCATACCAATAACAGGCACATGCCACTTGGAATAACATAGCACATATTTCTAAATGCATATCATGTCCCTATTATGAGTGCTAAAGAGGGGTCATTCTGCATTTTGTTTGGTAAAGATTATCACCTGCAACGATTACTCGTTTTACTTGGTATAAGCAAAATGCACTCAGATGAGTGCAGAGAATGTTATGCAGTATTGGACCTGGTTATTGTGGGACTCACTTGTTACCATCAATCTCGTAATGAGGGCCAACGATTTGATTGAGTATAGGCAGGGGGGCGTGCAATTGTTTGGAATCATCTGTTCCATGCCCGAGCCCCACATTGCATTACATGTCTCCAGCAGGAGCATCCTCAATAATTGTACATGGGCCCGCAAAAAGAGATGTGTATTGTCATAAAACCTTTCAGACCCGAGCTACCTTTCAGTTTCTGGGGCACAAACTACTTTTTTTTTAACAGCACTACTTCATAAACGCATACTCTTTAGATTCCGAAATAAGTGAAAGAATAGGAATTATGTTGTCAATGCTGCGACCTTCAACATTAGACCTTAATAGAGTAACCAGAGGATTCCCATGGGAACCCGTTCTCCCTCATTCTGCTGCTGACAGAGTTCTGATGTCAAAAGATACATTTAGGGCACACTTGTGAAGAAACTGCTGCTCAGAAATTAAAACATTATATCATATTACCGTGGGCGATGTGAAATGCCAACACCAACTAAAACAAACAGTTGCACGCGCCCCTCTCCTTTTAACCCACTTACCCCCTCATCCTGCTGGTTTTTGCCGGTGTTTATGTGTGTTGGTCGGGTTGGTTAAAAATAATACTAAATCCAGTGGCGCATAGCTGCCAAGGTTTCAGATTGCTATGTGGGACATTTTCATAATTTCAGTGTAATTATGAGTGACATTTCAATGACTATGAGTGACACTTTCTCCCGAGCAAAATCAAGCAATGACGATGAGGTAAACAAATACCAGAAATTTCACCCATTTAAGCAACAAGAAACTCTTGAAGCTGGTACAAAGCAACCTGATCTTTGCAGCATGCATTTAGCTCAGTGCTGCTCTTTGGGATATGATTACATTTTACTGACCTCTTCATTATTGCGGTCCCAGAATGGTTGCTGTTCCTAGAGCTGCAGAAAGGCTCTCTTTGGCTGCTGACGACGTGGTACAGTGGGCGGGGGAAGTTTCAGTTTTATCGATCAAGACAATTTGTAAGCTGTATAATGTGCATGGGGCCTCTCGGCTCCCTGGGTGTGAACAACATGACAGAAGGGTGGCCAGCAGTATCACTGACAGTCATTATGTTGTTAGGGGGGAGGTGGGGACAGGAGCATGAGAGCCATGCTCTCACCTGATTTCCCTGTGGTGCAGGCCTTAACGAAAACAAAATAATCTAGAATCCTGCACCGGGGCTGCAAGGCATACACATAGCTGCCAAGATTTCCGATTGCTATGTGTGACATTTTTATAACTTCAGCACAATTACGAGCGACATTCAACAGTGGTCCACTACTCTGAGCCAGTTACACTAAAAGCAGGGTGACAGGCTGGGATTCAGCTACCTCTGTACCACTCAAGAGTTGTGGGCAACGGCTGGGGAACCAAGCAGACACACAAACCTGGCAGTACCTGGACTGAGGGCACGTGTGTCTTATCACCTTTGAGGGATGGGTGTCTGTAACTGTAGGGTCAACCCTCTGGCAGAAAGGGCTGCACTACGACATGTCCCCAGGACACTACAAATCTGTTGTTTGTATTACAGGAAGTTCTCCGAAGAGAGCGCGCCACATACCAACTTTTATCTCTGACCACTTAAGCACTTTTAATAACCCCCACACTGTGCCCACTCCAGAGTACATGCAACCTTCCCACCTCTGTATTCCTTAGAATAAACAAGTCAACATGCGTTTGTGTTTGTAGTGGTCATTTGTTGGCCGCAGTTTTATTAGGAATACCTGCATATACTTTGTAATCATTTGCATGACCCTGGTCATAAATCATCATTGGTGAACTGTCATATTTGCATCATAAATCATCTGCCTTGTTTGTCATACATCTTATCTGCCATACATTATATGTGCACATCACCAATTAGCAAATTGGACTGACAGTTTGTTGGTTATCTCATTTGCAGGCTTGTCTTGTTCCTTGTCCCTTCTGGGTCGTCTCTTTGTTCGGCTGGATTTGCGCTCTCTTTGCGCGGGGGTAGCTTCTGTCCCGGAGTTAGGCCACAACTCGCTACCTTGTTAGACTCTTTTGCGTCCTGCCATCCGGCGGGGCTGGAGCTGCGAGCACCGTGCTCCGTTTGCTACCCCTTTTGGTAGGCCAACTCACCCAGCCGTGAGGCATCCCAAAGTGAGTGGTCCTACCCACCGCCCTTAGGCCAACTCACCCAGCCGTGTGGCATCCCAAAGTGAGTGGTCCTATTCCTACACATCACCCTTCGGTGTGCCTCCGTACCAACCATTGTACCTGTAGCTCTTCGCCACGCCGTCCGGGAGGCTTACGTCTTCCTGCGGCTCCCCCTCGTTCCTCTTGTCATTTTATCTGCAACCTGCTAGAGCCATGGCGCCCCACAGGTTGTCCCAGAATACTCGCATGCCTTCTTCTGACAGGTGCACGCCATCCCGCCCATAGAGCTCTGGGCGGCCCGTGTGGATGAGACCGTGCCCGATACTTTCAAATCCATTGGTTCTGCAGAATTTGCTCACGGCGAGGTTCAGCTTTTTTCTCGAGTTCTCGACTGCTTTTTGTGATTCAGCCCGCGCCACTCCCTTCTGACCAGATGATGGCGGTACTCCCGAAAGACCTGTCTGCTTCCGTTAGGTCTCTCTGTCTGTCGTGGAGGAGTGCTTTCCTCCCCTGTTTGGCCAGATCGTTACCCCCCAAATGGATAATCAAAATGTCCGGATGCCATGCCGCGTCCGCCTGCAGGTCCGCTAGGGTCGCCGGCAGCTGGTCCCATCTCATTCCTGGTTGACCCTGCCACCGGATGCATGTGCCCGCTGGTCTTCCTTCCTGTCTGTGGCCCCCTCGCCACCACCAGGACTGCATTCTGGTTACGAAGGAATGGCCCACCACCCACACCAGGTGCGGTCTCCTTCATGCTGAGGCAATGATCACAATTGTCAATCTGCTGCTTGCCCTTGGGAGAGGCGCCCCTGCCCTCCCACGGCCATCAAGGTGGTTCTACAGTAACTGCGGTCTCACGTAGGTCCGGTATGCCCGCGACCGCCATCTACCTACTGCCTGTATCCCAGCCTCGGTCATCCCGTGTCGTGCTGCTGTTGTTGCTGCCCCGATTCTGAATGAGTGTGACCCAAAACTCGCTGGCGGTAGCCCCGCTTTGCTGAGGGCCAGGCGCATGACTGTTGTGAACTGAAATTTTCTTAAATGGGTGCCGTCCCTGTGTTTGAACAGTGGCCCTTCGCCAGCTGGTCGCACTGCCATGAATGCCAGCAGGCAGCACACTGCGCAGCAGCTCTGGTCTCTGATGCATTGAAGCCGCACGACCACCCCTTTGCCGGCCTGGTCTGTCTTTGACCGTCTCAGTAGTATCTCCAGCTCAGTTGTTCTGGGCATTACATCGCTTGCCTGCAAGAAGCGCTCGGCTGTCCCTGCCCTCGAGGGCGCCACTAGCCCGCTGAGGCGGAATGCCCCAAAGAACGCGGTGGAGAACGCTGCCTTAAACAGGAGTTCGAAGGTATCCTTTGTTATGTCACCCAGTGTTGCCAGCAGTAGGCCCAGTTTCGTGAAGTCTATTGGGCGCCTGTTGTCCCTCCTTGTGCCCTCTGCGCGCTCCCACCCTTTCATTGCTGCTTTGATATAATGGGAAGCCGCGGGGTCCTGCCCTGTCTCAAGTTTTGTGTAATGCGCCACGGCGGACAGGTGGGCTTGTGCCCATGACCTGGATTTCTTGTAGTTGAATGCCCACTGGACGAACTTTTCGACCGCCCTGCTTGTGGCCCCCACGTCCTACAGGGTTTGGATGCCCCCTATCCGCATCACTGTCCCAGCATACTTTCTAGACCTCCTGGCTGCTTCCGGGCGAGGGCTTGGTTGACCAGCTCGGATAGGTCTACCCCGCCAGGCCCCACAGTTGTACCGGGAAGGGGGTCATTTTCCGCTCTGCCCCTGGGGCCAGTTCCCTGAATCTGTCCATCCGTGCTCTTGACAGGGCGTCTGCTACCTCGTTCTCCACCCCTGGTACTTGGCGTGCTCTCAGGTCTATGTTTCCTTCCAACTGCAATTTAACCAGTTGGCGCATTAATCGCAGTGTGTCTGGGCACCTGGCTGATCCTCTATTAATTGCCTGTACTACCCCTTTGTTGCCCTTTAGTGTCAGCTTCATGTTACGCAATTCCTGTTTCCAGATTGTTAGGGCTACTATGATGGGGAACAGCTCAAGGAATGTAATATTGCTGGTTATGCCCTGCCTGCGCCAACTGCTGGGCCATTGGCCCACGCACCATTTACCGCCCAGGATTGCTCCAAAACCTGTGCTGCCTGCTGCGTCCGTGAACAGCGCTATCTGTCTGCTTGTGACCCAACCTTCTCTCCAGATCAATACCCCGTTGAAGTCTGCCAGGAATGTGTCCCACATTAAAAGGTCCTGCTTGACTCCTGCCCCCAGCCTGACGTGATGGTGCTTGAGGGCAAGTCCTGCCGTTAATTGGGTTAACCGCCTGGCGAAAACCCTCGCTGCTGGGATAACCCTGGATGCAAAATTGAGTTTGCCTATTACCCTTTGGAGGTCCCAGAGTGTTGCCTTTTCGCGACCCTAATGTCCTCCCTGAAATCTTTCACTTTTTCGGCAGGGAGCCTGGACGTTCCTGCCACTGAGTCTAGCTCTATCCCCAGGAATGTCATTTTTGTCGCCGGGACCACTGTTTTTTCCCCCGCTAGGGGGATCCCTAGTTCCTCTGCTAACTTTGCAAATGCTGCCAGGGTGTCGCCGCACTCGGTCGACTCAGCGGGGCCTGTGAAGAGGAAATCATCGAGGTAATGGAGTTTCCCGCCTTGGGGATGCCTGACAGGTAGTGCCCATTCTAGGAAGGTACTGAAGATTTCAAAGTAAGCGCAGGATACCGAGCACCCTATTGGCATGGCTTTATCAAGTACAGCTCTCCTCCCACCGAAAACCCAGTAGGTGGAAGCTCGATGGGTGAACCGGGAATAAGCGAAAGGCGGATTCTATGTCCGCCTTTGCCATGAGGGCCCCATGGCCCGCTGCTCTGACTAGATCGATGGCGTCATCCACTGTAGCGTAATCCACTGAGCATGCTTCTGCGCTGATCCCATCGTTTACTGATGACACCTCAGGAAAGGACAGGTGGTGAATTAGGTGGAACTGACCTGGTTCTTTTTGGGGACCACCCCTAGTGGTGAGATCACCAGCCCCTTGCTCATGTGAGAGGGAAGGGGGCCCTCTATTCTACCCAAGGCCTCAAAATTTGCAACGCGCCGCTGCTGCTCCCCCGCTCCACGAAGATAGGAGCTAACTTGAGGAAGCGGCGCTTATATCCCCCCCTCCCCCCTGAGTCTTTCCCGCCCGGCTGGCGGATTCCCCCATTGGGGGGTTTGTACCCCGCTCGGCCCCCTATTGGACAGGGGGCCGGCGCCTTCTTGGCGGCTGCACCGGGGTAGCGCGGGTGCTTTTCCCACTTCTGGGCGCTCTAACGCACCAAAAACCATTTCTTTCTGGGGCTCGGCGTCGGTTATGGCACCGGCCCTCGAGGCCCCCTTTGGGGGCGGCCTTTACGAAAGGTATTCCAGAGGTGATCTATGAATAATACTCAAAGTAAACATATACAGAAATGGCACGTTTCAAATAAATAACATTTTCTTTCCATTTCTAGTTAGTATCAGCTCTAGGCCTTTGCAGACTTTTTTTAATAACAACTAATGACCAGTAATATGTCTCTCTTCGAAAGGTATCAATTCTAAGGTGACTCACCTGAGAACTGCATTTCAACAGTGCCTGGGAGTGTGTCTCACAGCTGAGAGCCTAGCCTTCTAGCTTTGTTTACAATCTTGAGCTGCGTGTCATGGTGCTTCAGCCGGGAGGAGAGTAAACGGCTACAGCTGCAATGTAAATGTGCTGGAGCACATGGCGAGCCATAGTCAGTTCACTTTTGGAGTTCCTCGCTCTGGCTCTTAGCAGTTTTGATTCCTTACAGGACCCTCTGCATGGTGTTTTATGGGTGCCCGTCCAAGCCCCAGCAATGCCTTCTTGGGGGCACAGGGCAGCAAGGCTGGTAAAATTGAAAACATGCATTTTAGCAGCTCTGCAAGTCGCGCGCTGACAACACTGTAAAGGCTGGTCAGCAGCACACACAGAGTGCACTGCCACTGAGCCCCAAGTGGACTATAGGACGCCAGTCCCACACTCTCTCTGTGCCTGCGGCCAGCACCGTGATAAGAAAAAGAATGTTCATAGTTGTAGTTGGCAGTTCGTTCCTGTTGTGGAGCGTGTTATTTGAATAATTCTATCAAGGGCAGATGTATTCGGCACAAACTTTAACATTTGCTGGTTAAAGACATACACTGAAGGTAGTAGCAAAGTACCGTAATAGAAAGGAAATTGTCGCAGACTGGAAGACGCCTCAGTGGACATGCCGCCGTAAACTGCTTTTGAGAACAAGCACAATTGTCTGTCAAAATTTCCCCCATAGAGCCTGGGAAAAAAGCTAAAACAAGTCCCAGCCGCGGAATGGTTATGACATTGTTAAAATGTCAGTTAAAAAACAATAACTCCTCGCACCAGGCTTGCGCTGTTTTGTTGAATGGTGCGCGGCGACTCCTACCATCTCGGCTTGTGCCAAGCAGTGCAAGCAGGGTGTCAGGAGCTCCAACATGCCTGAGCGGACACGAATATACCCAGGCGCAGGCAGCTCTGAAACTAGCTTCCACTTAGTTGGGCCAGGCGCGTCCTTGCAACACTGCCCGGATAAACAACACGAGTGGCCGCTTTTCTGGTGAGGAAGGTGTCCCCACCATTACTAAATGTCAAGAACCCCGCACCTCATCAAAGTAAGTGTGGCAAAAATATCATGATTGTGCAACCATACTTGCTTCTATGTTAAAGCATCAGAACTTGCTTCACTGACACGAGGGCAAGATTAATCAGGGACGGGGTGGGTGGGTGTTAGAAATGGGGGTCTCTAGTTGGCAGAGGTAGGTACCTTTGACTAAGTAGGGGCCCTTGCTTCTAGTCAGGGTAAGGGGGTTACACTCCTAAAATAACCCCTGCTCACCCCCTTGGTAGCTTGCAGTAGCGGCTCGTGGAGGGAGTGCTGCGTGGCGGTGGGGCGGGGCAGGGGGTAGTAAACTATGGCATACGGCCGAACAGAGGTAAGTAAATGAATAAATAAAACGAATTTCATTGCGCGCGCTGCATTGCCAAATGCGATGCAGCGCGCGCAACGAAATTAGTTTTATTTATTTATTTGTTTACTTACCTCTGTTCGGCCGTATGCCGTAGTTTACTACCCCCCACCCTGCTCCTCCCCCGCCCCGCCCCGCAGCACTCCCTCCACGAGCCGCTACTGGTAGCTTGGCACGAGCAGGCAGGCTTATCTCAGAGGCAGTGTGTAAAGCATTTGTGAACACATACAGTAATACAGTGAAACACTACAAATGGACACCACACCAGTTTAGAGAAATAAGTAATCTTTATCTAGATTTAACACAAGACCAAACGACAAAAATTCACAATACAGTACTCAAAAATATGACTTTCAAATGGTAGAAATAGCTTAGTTCAATGTAGATGTAAATGCAACACTTTACTCTCAAAGTACCTTGGATGCGTAACGCAAAACAAACAAAAGGGTCGCAGGGAAGGTGATGCGTCGGTTCCTTGCTTCGGGGGAGGTGATGCGTCGGTTCCTTACTGCAGCGCAGGGGAGGTGATGCGTCGGTTCCTTACCGGAGAGGAGGTGATGCGTCGGTTTCTTACTGCGTTCCGGTTACGATGCGACAAGATGGCGCCTCGTTGTGATGCGACGATCTGGTGCGATGCGACAAAATGACGTCTTTGATGCGATGAGACAACTTGGATACGATGCGTGCACGCCCGACGGCCGTGCGGCGAACTCAGTGGATTCTTGAGCCGCGACAGGCCCTGCGACACGCTTCTCTGGTGATGCGACGGCAACCTCTGTGGCGGCGACACGCTTCTCCGGTGATGCGACACGCTTCGTTGGCGATGCGTCGACAAACAGCTGTGGCGGTTGCACGCTTCTTCGGCGATGCGATGGCAACAGCAGCAGCCGCAACACGCTTCTTCCTTGTTGCGTCGCGCTTCCAGCTCCCAGCGACACGCAGTCTCTAGAGGGCCCAAAACAGCAGCAGGCACCTCTCTGCAGGTAGAATTCCCAGCAAGGAAATTCAGGGGAGCTGGTGGTGAAGTATTTGTGTCCCAGAGACTTCAGAACTGGAGGCAAGCTCAGCTTCAAGCCCTTGGAGATCTTCCTCAAGATAGTAAAAGTACACACAAAGTTCCTTTTCTCCTTTCCTTGGCAATGAGTAACCACTGCAGGCCAACCCCAAACAGCAAACAGCACAGGGGCAGTCTCCTCCTTCAGCTTCCTTGGTTTCTCTCCTTGGCAAAGGTTTGTCTTGATTCCCAGAAGTGATCTAAAATTCTGGGGTCTGGGCCCCAATATTTATACTGCAAAATCCTTTGTTCTCTGAAGGCAGAGAGTGTCTGTGCCCAGCCAAAACCAGTTCTGTCCTCCCTGGTGCAGCTTCTTGGCAGGAGGTGGAGACAGCATTGTTGAAAGCAGACCTGGCCCAGGTAGCTGAAAGGAAATCTCCTCCTCCTACTCTCTATTCTATGAAGGCTCAGGCAAGTGAAAGAAAATCTCCTCCCCCTACTCTCTATTCAATGCAGGTCCTATTCAGCCCAGCCCTGACTCATCAGACTGCTGGAGCCAAAGCCCTCTCCAGCCCCCTGTCACTCACAAACCAGACATGGAATACACAAACCTGGCAGAGGCATGCTGGATGGTTAGGCAAGAAAATACCTACTTTCTAAAAGTGGTATTTTCAAACACAGAATGTAAAAATCACCCACATTAAAAGATGTATTTTAACATTCTGAGTTCAGGCATACTAAACTTTATTTTTCAATCTTGTTCCTAGGGTCAGTTATGTTTATAAGATGTTATAAACCAACTCCCCATTCTGGCCTATGGGAACAGATAGCCTTGCAATAGTGAAAAACGAAATTGGCTGTAATTCACTATCAGGACATGCCACACACATCAGGGCATGTCCTACCTTTCACATACAATGCACCCTGCCCTTGGGCCTACCTTAGGGGTGACTAACATGTAGAAAAGGAACGTTTTAGGGACTGGCAAGTGGGTGCAGTTGCCAAGTCGACATGGCAGTCCCAGACTGCACACAGGCTCTGCAATGGCAGGCCTGAGCCATATTTTACAAGCTGCTTCTGTGGGTGGCCCAATCAGTGCTGCAAGCCCACCAGCAGCATTTGATTTACAGGCCCTGGGCACTCATGGTGCACTGTACTAGGGTCTGACAAGTAAATCAAATAAGCCAATCATGGAGTCACTAATCCATTACAACAATTTACAATAGGGAGCACTTGCACTTTGGCACTGAACAGCAGTGGCAAAGTGCCCAAAGCATCTAGACCTGCAAAAACATAGGAGGCAACAGTGAAAAAATGGAAGGGAGACCCACGCCAATGGTGCCAGGTCTAACACGTGTCCCCTCCCGCTGAAATGTGGGGAGAACTACCCACCCTCTTGGGAGTTCTCTTCACTAAGGCTGAAAAATCTGGACAGACCATCAGCATTGGCGTGTTCTGTACCAGGGCGGTGTTCCACCGTGAAGTCCATCCCCTGTAGGGAAATGGACCACCTCAACAGCTTTGGATTCTCACCCCTCATCTGCATCAACCATCTGAGGGGCCTGTGGTCTGTCTAAACCCAGAAGTGAGTCCCAAACAAGTATGGTCTCAACTTCTTCAGTGCCCAGACCACAGCAAATGCCTCGCGCTCAATTGCACTCCACCTCTGTTCCAGTGGAAGTAACCTCCTACTAATGAAGGCTACAGGTTGGTCTAGGCCCTCCTCATTCATCTGTGAAAGTACAGCCCCCACACCATGCTCTGAAGCGTCTGTCTGCACGATAAATTCCTTTGAGAAGTTGGGCGCCTGAAGCACGGGCGCCGTGCACATGGCAGTCTTCAGGGCATCAAAAGCTTTCTGTTAGGTGTCAGTCCAGTTCACTTTCTTGGGCTGCTTCCTGTTAGTCAGCTCTGTCAAGGGGGCAACAATGCTGCCATACCCCTTGACAAACCTCCTGTAGTACACTGTGAGTCCTAAAAAGGCTCTCACCTCTGCCTCCTCTCCCAGGGCTACACTAGCCATCTGCCGGGGCGGGGCACCAGTGGGTGCTGTTTTACCTTTGTTGGGACACTGAGGCTCCCAGAAGAAGTGGCCCATCTGACCACAACTAAAACATCTCTTGGGACCCCTCTGAACAGGCTTATCTGTCGGGGCCCCTGGCTTCTTCTCAGGGGGAGGCTGGGAACCCTTCCCTTGGGGATCACTTTGGGCCCCTTTCTGGAACTCCCTCTGTTTACCCTTGTCCCCCCCACTCTTCTGCTGGGGACACGGCCCACCTTTGGCGAAGTCTCCCACATGACCCTTGTGGACCCGGGTACTAACCCAGCGGTCCGCCTCCTCAGCAAGCTTCCTAGGGTTAGTCAGCTTACTATCAATTAGGTGCTGGCGTAGCTCTGGAAAACAATTACTAGACAAGTGCTCCCATGCAATCAAATCATAGATCGCCTCAAAATCATTCACTTTGCTACCCTTCACCCAACCATCCAATGCTCTGCAAAAAAAAGACACATATTCGACCCAAGTACTTGACTCCAGTTTCTTACAATTTCTAAACCTTTGTCTATAAAGCTCTGGGGTCAACCCATACCCAGTGGCGGTGCGTCCATTAGGGCGCTGGGGCGTTGACCCACAAGCCGCCCACGCCCGCAGCTCCCTCGGCGGCTCTGACTGAAGTAAACTGACAATGCAGGTCAGTCAGCATGACGCCGGACCGCCCACCCCCTTCAGAGTCTGAAGGGGGTGGGCGGTCTGGCGTCATGCTGACTGACAGGCATTGTCAGACCAGGGGGTGGCGCGGAGCGCAAAGCAGGCAGCAGCACAAGTGCGCATGCTGGGTTTAGGTCGGAGAATTTTTCCGACCAGCCCAGTCATGCGCACTAGTGTCTGCTCTAGCTGGCGGCTGCGCATTAGAGCGATGGTTGATCAACGCCGCAACCCTCGGTCTCCTAATGAGCAGGCGGGCGGCGAGTATCCCTGCTAAGCCAATCCCGGCGCTGCTGGAGCAGCGTCAGTATTGGCTGAGAGGGGCTGCCACTCCAGTGACGCGGCTGTTCCTGTTTTGAAGACGTTGAAGGCGCCAACACGGGACCCCGGCCCAGGAACAGAGGCCGGGGCGCGGACCCGGTCAGGTAAGTTTTCTTTTTTTTATTCTCCCCCTGATCCCACCCCGCGCGTATTGCGAGCCGCGACTGCGAGACAGTCCCATCCGAGTCGCAACAGCTGCTCCATACACGCCATGTATGCCCGATTGCCTTTCTTTCACAGCGCCTCGTTCTCAGCATCCCATTCACAGCGCTCTTTTAAGTAGCTAAAAAGCAGTAAAGGTGCAAAGAAATAAGAAAGTGGGGCGCAGACTTGAGGCGCACAATGCACAGTGGCATAAGAGCGGCGGTCTGCTACAGCAGGCCCGTGTCAGCTCGCAGTATGCTGCCGGTGCCGTTCCGGTGTGAGTGGCGGGCCAGACACAGTTCAACTGCGACAGTTGTGTGAGTCTGCGTCTGAGTGGATGTTCCGTGCCAGTGTTTAGCATGCTCTCACCCATACTGTGTGTGTGTGTTGGGGATGGGCAGAGGCCCGATGAGTGGAGGGGACCAAGGGGGTGCTAGTCTTACATATTGGTCGCCCCTGCTCTGCTTTTTCTCGGGGTCTCGTACCCCGACCCTGCTCCCTCGCTTTGGTTCGCCAGGGCTACCACCTGTTCTGACCCGACTCGCCCTTTACTGCTGCTCCACTCACCTCCTTTGCTCCCTTCCCCCCCCCAGCCCATCATCCCCACTCTTGACCCTACTAGGCTCCGGGCCCATCCTTCCCGCTCCCCTCCCTGTCTGTCCTCAAGTGACCGCTCCCGCCTGTTTTTACCCCGATCGCTGTCTCCTTTTACCCTTTTCTACCCTTCTCTCTTCGTTCCATTAATGTTCTGCCCTCCTCCGCTAGCTTCCATTCTGCCAAGTATACCCATCTCCCTCCTTCCACCATCTGGTCGACCATATGCTCCCGTTCTACACTGCCTGCTCCAGTCCCCGCTGCCACCCTGTTCTGCCCTACTCTGCCTGATCCCATCTCACACCCTCTTTATCTCTGCCTGCTTCCACCGTGTCCCCCTCGCCTGCCTGCTTCCATCCTACGCTTCCCTGCGGTTTTGCGAATGAACGTTGCTTATATTAATCTGAATGTAGCTAGGTCCCGCTCTGAGTGTGTCTGCAGCTCAATCCTTGCCAACATATGATACCATTTGAAATACTAGTGGTATTCCATCGATGTTGCTGTTGATCGGTCTCTTATGTTAGTCATTTATTTTGGCGTTAGTCTGTCTGTATTTCTGGTATTGGTATGCAATTACTTATAGTAAATTCTACGTTACCCGGACTAGGTCCTGTCTCAAGGTGGCCTGCTGGTAACTAGTTCATAACGCAAAAACACATTTTAATTGCAATGATGTGTCGTTATTTTGGTCTAAGCTGCCCCGTGATTTGAACGCCTATATTTTGTGAAAAAATACCCAAACGTATTCAAAGCGTAGAGAGAGCACTGCCTTTTTATTACAATTTATAGCTGGTGTGGTCTGAGGCTAGAAGGCTGCGTCAAAGCTCGGTTCCCTGGGAGGAAATGGTCGCAGCCCTGAAGTCATTAATTAAGAACGTGAAACTATAAAAGATACCGAAAAGCAACCGAGAGCTGCACTGAAAATTGCGCGCTCCGCAACAGCGTCCTGGTTGGGTTCTGGGTGGTGTTTTCTGATTTTAATAAACCAACGGTGCCTGGAATTAGTAGTGCTCGTTGAAGCACAGATGGGGATTGCAGGGACTAGCAGTCCTTTGCTAGGGGCATTGCTAGCACATTTGCCTCCAGGGCAGGATTGAGGGCATTTTTAACAAGCCTGCCGGCAGATGTGTGCTCTGCTCTGCATGCGCGTTAGCTATACAGAACACCTCTGCTATTACTGTGGTCGAACCGGTGGAAAGGTCTCTGCTGACGTCGAGGCGGCATTAGGTCAGATGTGTTACATTAAGTGGCATGTGATAAATTCGATATGACAATTCAACTGGCTCTCTTTCGTTTTGTAATTAAAGCGTCGCCCGAGGCAGAACTTACTAGGTGCAACTACTGCAGCAAGTGCTGAGAGGCTCAGAGAAAACATTACGGCAAGCATGAGGGCCTGGACATTCTGCCAGGTTGAGGTCAATTGGTTAAGAAAATATTAATACAGGGCTTATGTGCCAAAATAAATACACACAGAAATAGACTGTTTCGTTGCTATAAATATGTTAAATGGCATATTTTTTAGCGTATTTGTTTTTTTACGTGAGGAAAGGAGTAGAGAAAGTTATTCGCCTTTAAAAAAAAAAAGCGGACTGCGTAACAACGAATGCGTGCTCTGAATGGAAGGCTACTGTCTTCGCTTATTTTGAATAAACCGCATTGTATGCTTAATGCGTATTTCCCTCAGACAGTCTTCTGGCAGATTTCACTACCACCCGTATGCAACAGTCAAGGACAAGATTTTAAGATCCGTCTCATTGACATAGCTCTGTGGTTATACTGAATAAGCAGCTACCTATGTTATACAACATCTCTTTATTAATGTAATAACTGCACTTTCACAATTGCTTTATTAACCTTCCTGCTTTCTCAAATTTGCTTGAAAATGCACCATTTGTCCACTCTTTTTTCAAAATTTTCTTGGGGGGAGAACCCCCCCGAACCCTCTGTAGGTTGTTCCGGCTCGCTCGCTATGCTCGCTCGCTGCAGTGCAGTATGACAATAATTTTACGCCCCACTACTTGCAAATGTCACCAGCCGCCACTACCCATACCTGGTCATCAAGGCTTCCTTCATGTGGACATAGGAATTCTGGTCCTCAGAGGGCAAGTCTAACCAGGTAAATAACATCAAACCCTGTGCACACGCATGAAATAATTATAATACAGAAAGTAGAAAATGAAGACAAAGTGTTCTTGCTTCAGGTGTAGGTTTAATGTTGTGTTGCTTCACAAGCCAGCCAACACGTGTTTCAGTCTTTGGGTATTAACCCTAGACTTCTTCAGGGCTCAAAATTACTTAATCACTCTTTGGACCTTCCAGCTGGTGATAATTCCGACCCAGCAGGTCCTAATATTCACAGTGGTACATGGACTCTCTTTTCGCAGTCGATTAAATCTCTTATACAGGAATACAATTCTGGTTCTATTGTCGTTATTATGAAATTTTTGAAAAGAGAGTCCATGTACCACTGTGAATATTAGGACCTGCTGGGTCGGAATTATCACCAGCTGGAAGGTCCAAAGAGTGATTAAGTAATTTTGAGCCCTGAAGAAGTCTAGGGTTAATACCAAAGGCGAGACACGTGTTGGCTGGCTTGTGAAGCAACACAACATTAAACCTACACCTGAAGCAAGAACACTTGTCTTCATTTTCTACTTTCTGTATTATAATTATTTCATGCGTGTGCACAGGGTTTGATGTTATTTACTTAGACAGACTTGTGTCTGTAATTGAGGGCTTAGGGGTTTTCCCTCACCTGTTGCACCGTACAGATATCTCTTCGTTTTACTTCTACGATATTGGGCAAGCGCCAATCCACACCCTGTGATAACCAATACCCCCCTTTCGCTTTCAAGTCTAACCAGGTGTCCCGCCCATGAATGAGAAACCACCCCCACAACCCCGCTCCCCAATCCTTCTCGGGGACCCGGTGGGAGGTCATAGCCACCTCATAGGCCTTAAACCATTGCCCAATATCTTCATGCTTGTGGAACTCCTTAATTACATCTTTGGGGATGAATACTCTTGTTTCTACAGGCATGGATGGTGTGCTGCCACCAGAGGGAGTAATTTCTAAACTCTTGGCTTTCAACTCCAACTCCCTCAACATCCTCTCATGCTCCAAATGCATTCTCTTTTCTTCCAAGGCTAACTTCTTGCTTTCTAATTCCATCTGACCACCGAGTTTGAGCTTGGCTAGCTCCATCCTATGCATTCTATCCTTCTCCCTGTCCTCCAGCTCTTCTGGGGACAGGCCCTTTGAAGAAAGACTGCTGCCTGCCCTGGAAGGTACTTTCTCCCTGGTCAGACCCAATGGCCCATCTAGCAGCCCATCTGTATTCTCTGCTTCCTCCCTAGGCTCTTCAGAATGCTCAGGAGTATTTCTAGATTCCAACCAGGCCCTCAGCGCCTTTTGGAACTCCTCCTTTTTGGTGATGCCTTTCACAGGGATTTTAAATCTTTTACAGAAGGTTTTAAGCTGTGGCACAGTGTAGGTATCAACCCTATCTTCTTCAAATTGTAGATCCATAGATGCGTTGGATGCTGCTTTGCTCATTGTAACAAGGATTGGCAGTTCTTAGCAAAAATAGAAGTCCCAAGGAAAAAAAATTCTACCAAAATGTATGTGGTCGCGTTATGGTCTGCACTCACTAGTAGTGGACACCAATCACTGTATATGAGTCACAAATGCAAGTCCAAATCCCACCGCTGCCACCAATGTTAGAAATGGGGGGTCTCTAGTTGGCAGAGGTAGGTACTTTTGACCAAGTAGGGGCCCTTGCTTCTAGTCAGGGTAAGGGGGCTACACTCCTAAAATAACCCCTGCTCACCCTCTTGGTAGCTTGGCACGAGCAGGCAGGCTTATCTCAGAGGCAGTGTGTAAAGCATTTGTGAACACATACAGTAATACAGTGAAAACACTACAAATGGACACCACACCAGTTTAGAGAAATAAGTAATCTTTATCTAGATTTAACACAAGACCAAACGACAAAAATCCACAATACAGTACTCAAAAATATGACTTTCAATTGGTAGAAATAGCTTAGTTCAATGTAGATGGTAAATGCGACACTTTACTCTCAAAACAAACAAAAGGGTCGCCGGGAAGGTGATGCATCGGTTCCTTGCTTCGGGGGAGGTGATGCGTCGGTTCCTTACTGCAGCACAGGGGAGGTGATGCGTCGGTTCCTTATCGGAGAGGAGGTGATGCGTCGGTTTCTTACTGCGTTCCGGTTACGACGCGACAAGATGGTGCCTCGATGCGATGCGACGATCCTGTGCAATGTGACAAAATGGCGTCTTTGATGCAATGCGACAACTTGGATACGATGCGTGCACGCCAGACGGCCATGCGGCGAACTCGGTGGATTCTTGAGCCGCGACAGGCCCTGTGACACGCTTCTCCTGTGATGCGACGGCAACCTCTGTGGCGGCGACACGCTTCTCCGGTGATGCGACACGCTTCGTTGGTGATGCGTCGACAAACAGCTGCGGCGGCGACACGCTTCTTCAGCGATGCGACGGCAACAGCAGCGGCGGCGACACGCTTCTTCCTTGTTGCGTCACGCTTCCAGCTCCCAGCGACACGCAGTCTCTAGAGGGCCCAAAACAACAGCAGGCACCTCTCTGAAGGTAGAATTCCCAGCAAGGAAATTCAGGGGAGCTGGTGGTGAAGTCTTTGTGTCCCTGAGACTTCAGAACAGGAGGCAAGCTCAGCTTCAAGCCTTTGGAGATCTTCCTCAAGATAGTAAAAGTACACACAAAGTTCCTTTTCTCCTTTCCTTGGCAATGAGTAACCACTGCAGGCCAACCCCAAACAGCAAACAGCACAGGGGCAGTCTCCTCCTTCAGCTTCCTTGATTTCTCTCCTTGGCAAAGGTTCGTCTTGATTCCCAGAAGTGATCTAAAGTTCTGGGGTCTGGGCCCCAATATTTATACTGCAAAATCCTTTGTTCTCTGAAGGCAGAGAGTGTCTGTGCCCAGCCAAAACCAGTTCTGTCCTCCCTGGTGCAGCTTCCTGGCAGGAGGTGGAGACAGCATTGTTGAAAGCAGACCTGGCCCAGGTAGCTGAAAGGAAATCTCCTCCCCTACTCTCTATTCTATGAAGGCTCAGGCAAGTGAAAGAAAATCTCCTCCCCCTACTCTCTATTCAATGCAGGTCCTATTCAGCCCAGCCCTGACTCATCAGACTGCTGGAGCCAAAGCCCTCTCCAGCCCCCTGTCACTCACAAACCAGACATGGAATACACAAACCTGGCAGAGGCATGCTGGATGGTTAGGCAAGAAAATACCTACTTTCTAAAGTGGTATTTTCAAACACAGAATGTAAAATCACCCACATTAAAGATGTATTTTAACATTCCGAGTTCAGGCATACTAAACTTTATTTTCCTATCTTGTTCCTAGGGTCAGTTATGTTTATAAGATGTTATAAACTAACTCCCCATTCTGGCCTATGGGAACAGATAGCCTTGCAATAGTGAAAAACAAAATTGGCTGTAATTCACTATCAGGACATGCCACACACATCAGGGCATGTCCTACCTTTCACATACAATGCACCCTGCCCTTGGGCCTACCTTAGGGGTGACTAACATGTAGAAAAGGGAAGGTTTAGGGACTGGCAAGTGGGTGCACTTGCCGAGTCGACATGGCAGTCATAGACTTCACACAGGCTCTGCAATGGCAGGCCTGAGCCATATTTTACAAGCTGCTTCTGTGGGTGGCACAATCAGTGCTGCAAGCCCACCAGCAGCATTTGATTTACAGGCCCTGGGCACTCATGGTGCACTGTACTAGGGTCTGACATGTAAATCAAATAAGCCAATCATGGAGTCACTAATCCATTACAACAATTTACAATAGGGAGCACTTGCACTTTGGCACTGAACAGCAGTGGCAAAGTGCCTAAAGCATCTAGACCAGCAAAAACATAGCAACATCATAGGAGGCAACAGTGAAAAAATGGAAGGGAGACCCACGCCAATGGTGCCAGGTCTAACAGTGGGGGATTGGGATAATACCAGGCGCCCGTGTTAAAGTGAAAGCGGGCGCCCCCGTTGTCATTGAAAGCAGGCGCCAAGTGCTGCCTGCAGTAAGAGAACTCAATAAAGAAAGTAGTGCTTACAGACTAAATAACAGGTATCATGTAACAACCAAAGTAAAGGGACCAGTCGCCATGGGAGTTTACAAATGAAGACAAGGCGGTACGAAGGAGGGACTAACAAGCCTCTTTACAAATCAGAATCCAGCATTTATGAAGGACAATGACACAAGCCAATGACAAATATGGGCGGAGAGTGGGCGGGGCTTATATTTCATACTCCACTACAACAAGTCTCGCAGAGCAGCGCATGCGCGCTGGCTCTAGGCTCGACCTAAAAAGTACAGGTGGCTGCACGTTCTCTCTCACGGACAGACACTGAAGAGAGACAACCTGTGCACAGAGCCAGATTCCATTAGCGAGAAATTACTATTCCCTACGGATACCTCGTCATCCTATTAATATACTAAAGTCAAAACCATTGCCAGTGCTTCTTTCTTTTTCTTGCATTTGTTCTCTACAACTTGACCTCATGAAAATCCACGGTCTTCCTGGGCAAAGCACTTGCAATGTTCTGAGTGTTTTGAAATCAGTCACATGGGGGTTCGCTTCACCTCGAGGCTGAATACCAGACATGCTGCATTCAGTATCAACTGCGCCGCTTCAGGGCTATGATGGCTACTTTTCCCTTCCTGTAGAAATGACGTCAGGGCTGTAACTGGAGACGGACAGCTGGACAACCTGTTTGAGCTGTGTGAAAAGAGCTACCAATGATAGCCTTGGCAGACTTGGTGTCCTTGAGATTGTGAAAGCATCTTTGAGCAAATGTCATTCTCACTTGCGTTGCAGTTCTGTTCGTAGCAGATTCCAGTTCGAGGGCCTGCTAAGGAGTCGGATCAAGCCGTCTCTATGTTGGGTTTTTGAAGCTGATGACGTGAAAACGCCTCCTGTCACTCTTGAGCTTACACAAGCAGCCCTCCGCCAATCGCAGACTCTGAGAGACTTTGAAGGAATTGCTGCGAAATACAGCGAGAAGCAGTGTAACAGGACATTGCCTCTAAGAGCCCATTCATACACGAAAAATACAAACATGTTAAAGCCAGATTCTAGAAGAGGCTGCTATTATAAAGCCAGACAGCACGACAGCAAGTGTCTGTGCTGTAACCGATAATGAATATCATTATTAGCCCACTTCTAGAAAAAAATGCTGTGATGCCCAATACACTAGCTAATCACAGCTTCGAGCAAAACTAAAAGAACAAGCATTGACAAAGCAATTAGGCCTGGTGTTGGCCGCCAGCCTTTGGCTTTGTCAGTGCTTGTTTTATTTTGTCTTGGTTTTCACAAAACTTTATTGTTGGGAAACCTGCCAGGCCCTCAAAATGGGTGAAAAGCAAAAGTATTTTTGGATTCAAAAAGCAAACATTGTTGTAGTAGTCCCTGGCACTTAAGGGAACTCCTTTATGTGTACATGTACTCCTTGTAAAAGGGAAGAATGTCCTCACTCATAGTAAAGTCAGTCAATGGCTCGCGGCCCATCCCCTGCCAAAGTGGTGGGGTGGGCCAGAGGAGGGAACTAGGGGGGGAGATGGGGGGGGGGGGGATACAAAATAAAAAAATAAACAAACTTACCCGATCGCCGCTGCCTCCGCGGTCCGGTGCATCCCGCTCTTTCTGCTTCTGGGACAGGCTCCCCGATTGCACTGTGGCCAATCATGACGCTGCAGGAAAGCAGCATAAGGATTTGCCTGAGCGCTAAAACTTTGCGCTCCCAGGCAGACTGGGAGCCAGTGCCTGCTTTCTCCAGCTTCACTGCTGATGGAGCAGGATATTGGTAAATAAAACCTGCTTGAATTAAACCTCCATTTGTGTGAAATCATTAACACGAGTTGTATTAAAATGGGGTATTTAGGAAGAGAATCGAGAAATGTGCAGGAAAATGACAAATGGTTTCTATAGGCCGCAAATGATTTCTGCATGAGAGACAGCAGAGAAATAATGTTAACGAGGTTTTGTTTTTCATGTGTAACGTGAATGAAACGCGTTGACAAAAAGAGTTTTATACGAGTAACATTAATTACATAGAATAATTGTTGAAAATGATTGTGTTAATATTAGAATATGAAGACTAAAATGAATTAATGAAATGGAGCTTTTCATCTGAACAAATAACTATCTGTTTATTTCTCCTAGAGAAACTGCACGCTTTACAGAGAAGACCTTCAACCACTGTTAGGATTTAATGTGCTTTTTAACGTAGGCTGGCTGTTGCAGAGAAATGTATTTGTCCTTCATTATGTTTATTGTGTTCTTTTCTTTTCTACGGCTACGTGGGTGGGGTATTGTATGGACCTTCCTATTGTACGGGGAAATGTTTAGTTTTGTGGATAACCGCTCTAGTAAATGTTGCAAACTGTCTAAAGATGTGCGCGAGTCTAGGAAGAGGAATATCGTGGTTTCCTCTGCTGAAGGACGAAGATGACCGCATGGCTCTTAACAAAGAACAATTTTTTTTTTTTTTTTGTCCTCGTTCACCTCAGAAGCAATGTCCATTCCTTCCGCCCTTATTTCAAGAGAGAAAACCAACCACTTGCTGGCATTCCACAATGAACATTATCCTTCCTGCGGCTGTCTCTCTCTCACGGTGTTAACTTCACACCGGCAGCTGCTTTAAGTACAAGCGGAGGGGCCCTGCAGCAGACCAGAGAGTTTTTACCGGTGTAATCATTGGACAGATTTATAATTCATGAAACTTCATGTATCCTCATTACCCCGCATCTTGCGGCTCCCTTTCTGGACCCACACTCCATACTTGCAAGGGCTTCCAAAACCCTTTCCTCTTGGACTCTTTCCCTAACAGGTCCATCCTAGACTTCTATAGGAGAGACTCCAGCCAATCAGAATGCTGCGGCGGTGTACCTCCCACCCATTTACGGCAGATTTCTCTTCTAGCAAGTAAAATTGCATAGAACAAGTCTCTAAGAAAACCCGTAAGGCTATCCATCACACCAAAGATAACCAATAATAGGCTTACCTTAATTTGCAGTCCCAAAATACCGGATATAGTTGTTTCAACTTCGTCCCAAAACCCTCTGATTACAGGACATTAGTAAAACATATGGACATCTGTCGCTTTTTCAAGGCCAGATTTTGCACAGCTTGTTCGACTTCCTTTCCCCATCTTTGACAGTTTTTCAGGTGTTATGTATGCCCTGTGGAATGAGAAAAAGTGGTTTCTCCTTAAAAAAGCAGGCTTGACAATGAGGTAAAGTGTGCACATTGATACTTGCCAAATATTCTGTAACTGCTCCCTCTGCAAGTGTCTTCCCCACAACTCCTCTGCCAGCGTAAAATCTCCGTCCATGATGTTGTGTATTTCCCAGTACCAGAATGCGACTTCCTTGTGACCAGTTGTTCCTCCAAGGTATTTCCCACTCCCAACGCCGATTTTGAACTCTGTTCCCAGCTTTTTAATTGTATATATTTAAACTTTGAAAGACTGCCCTTCATCAGCCCATTTAGATCTTGCCAAGGTATAAGACTCCCATCCCGTGTCAGATCTCCCCAGATCCTTAGATCCACGTTTTTATGGGTACTGCCAATTTATTGTTAAGGCACTCCGGAGTCCCTGGTGAATCCCAAATTTGGGCATAATGGGAATAATAGTCTAGTTTCGAGAGTCGTCTAATGTGGTACCATATCCTCACCATTGTTTGCAATACCTTTAGTTTGATTTTTTTTAAGTATTTTGGGTCTCCGAATTTAAAAAGGAAGCAGTCTACATCCGCCTTACTTTCTTTTAGCATTGCCAAAAACATAGAACCTATTACCGAACCATCTGGTGTCTTTGCAAGCATTCTGGAGTTTGTCAGTTGGAAGGCCCATGCATAGTATTGTATATCTGGGAGGGTTAATCCTCCCTTCTTCATTTTCTCCGCAGCTTTTTCCAAGAGATCCTGATCCCCTTGTATGCCCAAATGAAAGCATTTATCGCCAGCTGGATTTTATGTATGGTAGCTTTTTCAAAATACAGTGGTATGGTATTAAATAGGAAAGTGATCTTTGGCAATATAGTCATCTTGACCAAGTTCACCCTCCCCAGAATCGTTAGCGGAAGGTGTGCCCATCCCTTCATTAGTTGCACAATTTCTTTTAATATTCTCCTCAGATTAATTTCTGCGATATCATTTATGTGTTGTACTATATTTAAACCCAAATATCGCATTTCCTTTTTAATCAGCTGATTCTCACTTCCCCGATTCCATACCATGACCTCTGTTTTGTTTTCATTTACTAAGTACCCCGACACCTCTCCGAATTCCAATGCCATCCGTAGAATAGTTGGTAAGGCCGCCCCAAGATCGGAAGAGAAAACCATAAGGTCATCTGCATATAGGGCGACCTTCCTAACCCATTCTCCCTGATGAAAGGGGGGGAATGTCAGTTGTGGTTCTTAGTTTATGTGCAAAGGGTTCTATATAAAAATTAAACAGGAGGGGGGAAGAGGACAGCCCTGTCTTGTGCCCCTAAGTATTTTAAAAGATGAAGATAAGTTCTCATTCACCAAGATTCTTGCTGTAGGTTCTTGATATATTAATTGAATGGCTCTACAGAATTTATCTCCTAGTTCATATCTTTTTAAGACGGAGAACAGATAGGACCACCTCACTCTATCAAAGGCTTTGGAGGCATCTAATGTTGTTATTGCTAGTGGGGTTTCATAAGTTGTTGCAAAATCAATAGCCCCTATTAACTCATAGGTAAGCTCATGTAGATACCTTACATAGCCCCTCTGATCTTTATTTATCACTTCTCCTGCTATCTTACTTAATCTTGCTGCCAAAATTTTTGTAAAGATTTTGTAATCCGAATTCAGGAGGGATATCGGTCTATATGATTCGCACATAGCCGGGTCCTTTCCTGGTTTCAAATGAGAGTAACAGTAGCCTCATTCCAAGAGCTTGGTACTTGCACCCCTTGATCTACAATCTCACCTATCACTAGTGTCAAAAATGGAGATAGCACCTCCCCAAGGGTTTTATACAATTCCACTGGAATGCCATCTGGCCCGGCAGCTTTACCCCCCTTACTTGACTGAATGGCCAAAACAACTTCTTCTTGGGTGATCTCCTGGTTTAAAATCTTTTGCTGGCTAGCATCTATAGGTTGGATAGAGTCTGCTAACCATCCCTCAATCGCTGCTTCTGCAGTCCTCTCCTCCTCCATATATAGGAGCCGGAAGAATTCCTTAAATGCCTCTTCAATCTCGGTTTCGTTCCTCAGAATATTCCCGGCCTGATCCTCCTTGATCTCCTTAATCCGATTCCTATTCTGATCCGTCTTAGTCTTCCAAGCTAGGAGTTTCCCTGCACCCTCTCCTTACTCGAAATGTGCTAGCTTGCCAGCATCTCATCTCTTTCTAATTCGAGTTTGGAGGATTTCTGCCATTTGGTTCTTTAACAGGCGCAGTTTCCTTTCATACACGATCTTGGCATCCTCCGTTCCTGATCTTCTCATCTCGGTTTCTATTCCTTCCATTTCATCTTCTAACCGAGAGATTTCTCTCCTATAACATTTATTTCTGTGGCATACTGCACTAGTGATCTTACCACTCATAAATGCCTTTAACTTATCCCAAACTACCCCAGTTGGAGCGGAACCACTGTTAATCTTAATAAATTCCCTAACTTCTACCTTTAGATTTTCCATTACTTCCCTATCTGCCAGTATGGTACGGTCTAGTGTCCACTTTCTTTCTGTATGTTTACTGCTGTCTTTAATTTTTAATATAACTGCCGAATGATCTGATAGATGGGCCACCTTATATCCAATATCTAAAATATCCTCTCTAAGGCTCCAATCTACTAGAAAGTAGTCTATTCTTGATCTATTCCCATATTTCTTATTATGAAATGAGGTACCTTGCAGATCTCCAACTCTCTCTCTCAGAGATCACACAAAGGGCTTATTTACAAGCCCATTGCGCCGCATTTACGTCATTTTTTCCCATATTAAAAGTGACGCATCGGTGGCGCAAGGGGCTTGTAAATAAGCCCCAAAGTGTGCTGAATCATCATGGTTTTTAAAAGGGCTCGCGATTTAGGCGTCAGTACAGCTCTAGTTTTATTTGATTTATCTAACTTTAGATCCATTACTACATTAAAATCTCCTGCCATAATTACCGGACCGGAGAATTCTATCAAGTTTGAAAACACATTTTTAAGTGGTTCACAGTCATCGTGATGTGGGCCATAGTATCCTACCAATGTTAATCACCTATCCACTATTTTTACACCTGCTATAATCCACCTACCCACTTTGCCTGCCCTCATATGTGATACCCATATTTTTGCTCGTTTTTCACCACTATTACGACCCCTCTTATATTAGCACTCTGATCAGTACATAATATTTGTTGTACCCATCTTTCAGAAATATGCCCTAAAGGAAAAAATCATTCTCTCTGCATTAAAATTAAAATCTCTAAAAGGTCCAGATTTCTCATTTGAAATTAGATCAGATTTATCTTGGGTGACCTTAGATAGACAGTGGGAGCTGGGTAAGCGTATGGAGGATTTTAAAAAAGAGGGGGCAACTGTGCAGGTCAAATTCCCTGCATCCCTAAGAGTAATGCACAATAACAAAATGCA
This sequence comes from Calotriton arnoldi, assembly GCA_963921515.1. Taxonomy (NCBI): domain Eukaryota; kingdom Metazoa; phylum Chordata; class Amphibia; order Caudata; family Salamandridae; genus Calotriton; species Calotriton arnoldi. The sequence goes on from CAWUFW010000136.1 coordinate 2,649,279, forward strand.
TATGATAAGAAGCATAAGGGAAGCAGATGAGGTACTAGAACTCATTAAGAGACGTGGAGGGGGCAGTTGAGGGGTATGTAAATAAAAAAGAAGCTATATTCTTGTACTCGTAAATACATATACGTAGCTATTATTGGTGGCGGGTGCCCGTGGTGCAGAAGAAGAAATTTTGGACTAACATCAGGTCCAAGAAGAAGAAGCATGGGAGGGTTCTCCAGGGAGGGGTGGAGGGAGGGAAGGATTGGGAAGTGCACTGGTTGGGGAGCTTTTGGAAAAAATGATAAAAAATTCCTCAAATACCTCAGAAAGATTCAATGGACTCAGGATAACAGGAATATGCCTATCCGGATCCTAACATGGAATGTTAATGGGTTACGTGTGAAGGGGCGCAGGGATAAGATATTGCAATACCTTAGAGATTCCCCTGCTCAAAGTCTGATCTTACAGGAGACGCATTTGGTAAAAAAGGAATGTGTTGAGCTCTTTAGAAAACAAAGATGGGTACAACAAATATTATGTACTTAACAAAGAACTCTTGAGACTGAGGTGCGACGGAAGTGGTGTGACTGAACACCCTATGAGAACTGTGAATTGCTTGGACTTTGCTACTAATTTAGGGATGGACTTTAACATTTAGGGTATAATTATTTGTTAGAACTTTCTCTGCGCGCGGTGTAGTTTGGCAGACTTGACGAGGGTGAGCATCGTCGTGTGAGCGGAGAGCGGTTTCCTTAAGCTCTTCTATGGCTGAAGCTGTCTGATCCTGACTCTCTAACTTTGCTCCTCATATCTTTGTGAGGTTGCTCCAGCTTTCCCTTTGATCCGGAGGGTTAGCTCTTCAGACTATTAGCACGCTGTGCTATAGTATTTTCTTAAATTTGTATGATAATCTGTTTGCATTGAATTAGTTACAATGCTCATTTGTCTCTCTTCCTATCCACTCACTCATGCTCATCTAAATGAGATGTTATTGTGAATTACTTTCTTGTATGATGATCTAAATTTCGAAGCTGTGACTTTGTATGACCATTACATTTACATGCTTTCAAAGAATTAGATAAAGCTACGTGAAATAGTAAACTGAGTCTGTCATTATTGATGATCATGATTAATGTGACTTGTACATTATAATGTATAGTTGTTTTGTAGGATATTCCCTTTGTTGTAGGTCCTCATAAGGGGGTATCATCCGTCTTAACAGTTGTCAGTCCCGGACAATTCTCAAAAGGTTAATCGGAAGACCAGTTATAGGTATGGGCCAAATTTAGGTTGTTCATGAGAAAAGTGTCAAGTAGTTATTAATTTGGTGACAAGTGGTGACTATATGTTTTCCCCACGTTTCCGTTGCATCACTGCGCATGAGGTGTTTGGCTGGCCTGAAACGGCCGGCCAAACACCTCATGCACAGTGAAGGGACAAGGGAGTGCACTAGCACTCCCCCACCACAGTGTTATCCCCCTGGACCCGCCCCCAAGACTCGTCAGAGTCCTGGGGGTGGGACCAGGGGGATTAAAATAAAACGATAATAAAACGGGTTAGAAACCCGTCTTATTATCGTTTTATTTGTTGCTGGTGGCAGGGGGGGGCGGCACTCCTCCGCCCTAATGGAGGGGCCGCCACTGGGCTGAAGTGGGCTCACCCTTTGCCCCATACTGTATGCTGTGGAGGGCAGAAGAGAAATGTGAATTATACAACAACAGACCAATGGACAGAGGGGGCTCGCTGAAAGGCCCTATAAACAAGTATATTATACATTTAATTGTAGTAAAATTAAAAAGTCTTGGCAAACATCAGACTTGAAAACGTCCGAGACTGGATTTAGTACCTACTCTCTTTCCACCTGAGATGACTGCTTAAGGAAAAAGCCTCTAAATTCATCACTGTACCCTGTTCATTTGAAAGCTTTCAACACTCTAGATGGCAAGATCTAACTGTTCTATGTTCATTCCATGCTCATCGATCTGCCAACACTCTAAATGTTCCCTGTCCTTTTTACAGGACAGAACATGATGTGCCCACATGGATAACTTTCAGAATGGATTACGATCTCGTAAGGTATTTTGCAGCCACCCTTAATGGCTCAACATCTATTTTGTGTTCTTTGTTAAGCAGGCAATAGTTAATAATATGCAGAGTCACCAAACGGCAGACACATGAGCCTATCAAAATACATGAAGGCTATTGAGGAATGGATGGGCAGAAGTTAGTTCAGTGAAACCAAAAGGAAATGGCAACCCCCCCAACCCCCATAACAGCTTGACCCTTCCTGTTCCCGAATCGTATAGTCAATTTCACTGGTTTGCCAACACATTCTCATATAGATTTCTGCAACTGTTGCCTACTAAGACTGCAGCACCGTTTTGGCTAAACTGCACAATGAGTATAATCCAAACTGCTTGGACTGGAAAGGAGAGATGCTGTTTCAGTGGCCTGTCAATGCGGATATCGATTGTCTGTGGAGGATGGAATCACATTCTAAATGCTGACCAATGCCCTGCAAATGCATTTCTCTTTTATTTCGAACCAAGCCTCTCATAAAAAATCTGGCGTATCGGGCTATGTTACACCTTTTGGACTCTCCTACAATTCCGCAGGAACCGACTTTGACCCGAAGAACACCGTTTCTTTTCAATCATTGGACAAAAAGATGTCTAATGTTGTACCCAGCAGTATTCAATATGATTCCAAAGGTCTCAGGTGCCAGGAGAATAGCAGGGAAAGTTATATGGTGGTAAGAGGTATCAAGTTTGCAGTAGGCACTTCAGAATTGATTCCCACTCACTTAACTCTTTCTCAGTAGCAAGCAACTTTAAGAATTAACAGGCTATTTAAGTACATATTTTCAACTTCAGATATTTTGTTCTTGTCTCAGCCTGCATTATTGCATTTTGAAATGCAATCTCTCTTCCAAATTGTAAACCGTCTATGGAATCACTCCTGGACAACTGCATCCTCCTGTCTTTGTGGGATGTCATCTCCCTGGTCAGATCCGAACCCAGCCTTTTCTTCCTGTCCCCGGAAAGTCAAGTCAAGCACTTTGTTCTCTTGCTGCACCTCAAAGCGTCACTAGTTGGTCGGCCAGCGTAACAACCTTTCTTTCTGAACTTTCACCGAAAACGTCTAGCACAGGACATTAAAATAAAATAGTTTTTCTGACGCCCTGCACACCCCAGGGATGTCTAGGGCTTCTGTGTTAAACAATTTGTGATATATTTTTGATACACAATTATATTGATTGCATTATATTTTAAGTTCGTTTTTTGATTATTTGGAATAGATTTGAATCAATTTCACCCCTTTTTCACACTCCCCTTTTCAAGCCAAGTAAGGGTTCCTAGCTACAAGACTCACTTGGTTAACTTTTGTATTGAGGGTTCAAATTTGACCTAAGATTATCACTCCTAGTCTGTGACTCCTACATCTCCAATTAGATATAGATCACCTGATGGTTAGAGTTAGGGCTCCCATTGCATTTATTACACCGGACAACTAGAGCTCTCTCTCCTGTTTAACCAGGCCTCTTATGTCATCCAGGTAAAAGGCACCAGGTAAGGGTGCTGCCTGATTGGGACTGTTAGGGCCTGGTAAGGGTCCAAGACCAGAAACCATGCCTCTCCTCCACCAGACCACAAGGTGAGCAGCCACTCACCACTGCTATTGGGCTCTAGGGGATTAGCACATGTGATTGCAGCCCTCCATCTACAACAACAGGGTGAAGAGTGCTGTGACTGGGCTTCAGTGGATAATAAGCAATGGCTGCCTACATCCTACCTCTAACCATTGTAACTGTAGTCTTTCTAAGTTTCCTCTGAAGTCTCAATCTGTTACAATGTGTTCCACCATATTAAACCATATATCAGTTCACTGCTTGATCCCTCATCTTCCACCAAACAGGCATATAATGTATGAAAGGCCCTGTAGAACCTTGCTACCAACTGGAGGGCATAGATAAAGACCAAACCAGCCACTCAATACTACCCTGAGAGGACTGTGAAGAATGGAGAGATCTGCCACACACTGTTAGTCACTGGAGAACTATAACATAGTCCACGCTACAGGTCCCAAACCGTCAGGCATCTTGAACACCAAAATCCTATTATCACAGAAGAATGTTTATAGTACAGTGCATCGTGGCAAATGTCCTTCATTGACCTTTCGTAATGTCCAACATATTAAAGAGGATTGTAATGCATTCTAGCTAGACAGATCTTGGATTCCCACTCACTCTTCTCCACACCTGTTACCTACCCCAGATCCATAAGATCACAGAGTGGGTGACATCCTATCACAGCCGGCACAGGAAATGGGACTGAAACATTGCCAATACAAAAAGGGACACGAAGAGCTAATTTGTGCTGCCAACATGCCACAAAGTATTTTAAAAAAAATAGGTGCCCATCTCTCACGCTTCCTCATCCATCGCACAACCTAGCACCACGTCCCATCACATGATAACCACACAACATGAAATGAAATGAAATTTAGATTTGTAACGCACACTAATACCCGAGGGTGTGTAGGCACGGCGGCTATGCTGTATTGGCTAACCAGAAGGGGATGCTGGATTGGTGCTTTTGAGCTAGTTATTGAACAGCCAGGTTTTCAAGAGCTTGCGGAACGCCAGAAATTTGCTTTCCTTCTTAAGTGCCAGAGGGGGTGAGTTCCACAGGCTAGCTGTGCCCGCAACAAAGCTTCTCTCCCATCTCCCCCCCCCAATGAGGCAGTTTTGGCCCCAGGGATTACCAGATTGGAGGATGCTGCTGAGCGGAGCTACCTCTCTGGGACATACCACCTGAAACTGCATGTGAAATAGTCGGGGCCAAGTCCAGGTAGAGCTTTAAAAGCGATGCAAAGGGCCTTAAATTCGATTTGTCTTTTGACTGGTAGTTAGTGCAAAATTGGAAGGGCATGAACCACGGATTGATGTTTCGGGATGGCAAGCAGCAGACGAGCTGCTGCATTTTGGAGGACCTGCATTTTGTTGAGGAATCGTGATTGTATATTGAGAAATAGCCTGCTGCAGTAATCAATTTTTGACAGGATAAGTGCCGCTACCACAACTTTCTGAAGCTCTAATGGAATAAAAGGTAATATTTTCCTGAGAGCTTTGATCATAAAAAACACATGGAGGTGATCGCACTAATTTGCCCTTCGAACGACAACTTGGTATCGAAGTGGACTCCTACGTGTTTCAGCTTCGTGACTGGATTGAGAATTTCTCCCAGTTCCTGTGGCCACCAGCTGGGTGTCCAAAAGGAGATATCGCATCCAAAGAGAAGCACCTCAGTTTTCCCTGTGTTCAGCTTCAGACAGTTTTGGGACATCCAGTTTCCATCTTCACGCATACAGTCGTGAAATCTCAAAGCTGTTTTTTTCAACATTGGGAGAATACTTCTCACATACGTTCAAAGCAAAGACAACACACTATCAACCACACACTCACATGATGTAATGTGCTGTCAATGCAGATATGCACTTCAGCACACCACATAGGGTTGGTAAACACTATACAAATGCTACAATACAATACAGTTAACCACAATACACCAAGTTAAGGGGCAGACTACAATGTAGGCATCCTCTAGAAAGATCTGCCAATCTTGCCACCGCAGTACTCTAATTCAGTATGAAACTACAGGTCCCACTAGCTATATACTCTGATCTTCACTTATCTCCCCCGCCATGCAGAGCACATAGGAGGACTGCAATGCAGTCCATCTGGACAGATCTTTGACACACTCTTCTCTTCCCCCAATACCTATATTGCCTCATAACACTGGAGCATGGTCGACTTTAACACAACAACCAATACAGAAACAGAGCTGGAATTTCTCTTATAATAACTACAAATACTACATAGGGACCAGCAGAACTAGCTAATGCTGCCAGCATATCTCAAAACTTAAGTCATGTGTCTATCATACACACACTCTTCATTCATTACACTGCTAAACATTGTGTATTACATGATAACCATGCCTTGGTGGTCACCATGCACAACATGGAAACACTTCCAACATAAGTTTATTACTAAGACACCACTCTTCCACCACACACCCTACATGGTACCACTGTAAGCAAGCTCTTCAACTCCCCACCTAGGATTGTATACAAATGAAAAATACAAATATATATAGGAAGTGCCGAAACGCGTAGCAAGCGAAACTACAATAAACACGAAACTCAATTTTGATCCAGTGCCTGCGGTGTTCTTTCCTTAATTGAAGGATTTGGAGTCGAGATATATATATATATATATATATATATATATATATATATATATACACACATATACATATATTTAAGGTTATTTTTCATTCGTATACAATCCCAACAATTTTCTAATGTAGGGGGCTACGAACATGCCCCAATAAACAAAAATACAGTAGCCACAGTACAAACAAGATCGACATGGATTCTATGTACCAGATGTAACATTTATGTGCAGAATTACCATAGCAGTACATTATTTTCTTTCCGGGTCCATATCACATATAGATACCAGGGAAAAGTAAGGACACTTGCGGCTAGTGCCTAGAAGCAGCAGTGGGGCGGGTGGGGGAAATCAGGAAAGAAAATCACTTACCTCAATGCCGGTCGGCTGGCCGGCTGCCACTGCCTCTCCTGTAATGCAGCCTGCATGGAGAACAGGGAAGTGTGCATGACTGTTTGGGAGGCCCGAGAGGGCCAACCAAACAGTCATTGCGCAGAGCAGTTTTCTACCACTCCTCCCTTGCTCTGCAGCCACAACCCCTCACGCAGCCGCAGCAGGAGGACAAAATAAAATGATAATAACATTAAGTTATGATTTTATTTTTTCCTTTCTTTTGCTGCTTCCTAGCAGTGGGGTGACGCTCCTCCGCCTTAGCGGAGAAGCCGCCACTGTGTAAGGACCTCGATTATGGGCATATCTACTCTTGTGGGAGGAACCCTGCCTGCAAACTGTACCCGGTGTTGTCTTCTGCGGCCAAAAGGATGGGATCCATTCACGATTAGAGCCTTGAACCCTCCTCGAGGGGCAAGTCCCCCTGTGTGGGATCTACCAAATTATGTAACAGATCTGCAACACCCAACCTAGGGATAGTAAGTGCTAAATAAATGCTACAATACAATATGCAGTTATATTTTATTTTAAAGGACTTTCCATTGTCTCTTTTGCAAAGCTTTTGTGCTTGTTGTGATGGGTCAGGCATGGCAGTCAACACCCAATCCTAGGAGGGCAAAGCTGTAGCAACTCCATGGCCTTCATTCTCAGCATATGAAGAATTCTCTGAACATGAACTTGAAGCTTGTGCCTGGGTCATTGTTGAAGGTGGCAGGCCCTCTGAATAGAAAGGGAAGAAAGGCTTATTCTTTGAAGAGAAAGGGAGGCAAAAAGCCTCCCTCCCAACTGTACTAGTTAGAGTTATGTGTTTCATGGTGAGGACTCAGCCTATGTTTGTAAGGTCTGGGACGAGGAAGACGTATGAGGGGGTAATATATAAGTGTAATCAGATAAATACTACTCCAATATATTAAATAAGTAGTTAAAACATATATAAATAATAGTATTTCACAAATATCACACCTTTCACAACAAAAATAAGTGAAGCTAAGTTCTACATTATCCACGAAGTTCTAACCATATGACTAAAATATAATTTAAAATAAATGCGGATTTATGGATCATGCAATAGGAAGAACAAGTTACATACCTTCGGTAACAATTAATCTGTAAGAGACATATGTTAGTTATAGATTCCTTACCTTAGAACTACCCCAAGGCGTCAGACTGGATCCAGAGAATTGTTTCTTAGCAGTATCCCTGCGCATTGGTAGGTGGCGCTGGTCGACTCCTCATCCGTCATTGGAGTCGTGGTCGCTGGAATAACGCTGCGGTGCCTACTTAGATGCCGCCCCTGCGCGCTGACATCAGTTCTGACACGACTTTCCACGCCAGAAGCGCACAGCCATGCAAGACACTGACCACTGGTACACTACTACTAGGGCCCTGTAAGGGAGTCCCTATCCCCTAGTAGTCAGTTCGCAGAGCTGGGAGGATGGGTGGGGCGGTAAGGAATCTATAACTAACATATTTCTCTTACAGATACATCGTTACCGAAGGAAAGTAACTTGTTCATCTGAAGGAGACTATTAGTTTATAGATTCCTTACCTTAGAATAGATACCCCAGCAATACCAACCCCGGAGGAGGGTCTGCGAACCAAGTTCACACCAGAAAGTCCTGGAGGACAGAACCGGCAAAATAGCCGTCCCTCCGGACTTGAATGCCCAGCAAGTGATGTCTGGTGAACGTGTGCATAGATGTCCACATTGCTGCTTGGCAGATGTCAATGAGTGGGACTCCACGAGACAAAGCAGTAGTTGCTGCCGTAGCCCTAGTGGAATGAGCACGCAGCTCCACAGGAGGTTCCTTTTTCGCTAAAGCGTAACAAATTTTTATACACAGGACAACCCATCTAGAGATGGTGTGCTTTTGGACAGCCCGACCCTTTTTAGCACCCAAATAGCCAATGAAGAGCTGATCGTCCACCCGGAAGTCTTTTGTGCGGTCAAGGTAGAAGGAGAGCAAACGTTTTGGGTCCAGACGGTGGAGTCTCTCCTCCTCCTTGGAAGGGTGCGGAGGGTGGAAAAAAGTGGGCAGAGTGATTGTCCTATGTGAAAAGGTGTAACTACTTTAGGTAGGATTGAGGGTCTCGTCCTAAGCACCACTTTGTCCGGATGCACAGAGAAGAAAGGGAGCTTAGAAGAAAGAGATTGAAGCTCACTCACTCTGCGAGCAGAGGTGATGGCAACATGAAAGGCAGTCTTCAGAGTAAGGAGCCTGAGAGGACAGTTGTGAAGAGGCTCGAAAGGAGCACACATAAGGTAAGTCAAGACAAGGTTCGAGTCCCACTGGGGCATTATGAAAGTAGATGGAGGAAAGAGGTGAATAATACCCTTAAAGAACCTATTTACAATAGGGTACTTGAATAAAGAGGGCTGATCTGGTAGCCGGAGAAAAGCAGAAATGGCTGCCAGGTAGCCTTTAAGAGTGCCCAGAGCAGAGCCCTGCTAGGCCAAAGAAAGAATGAACAATAGAACCTCAGAAAGGGGGGCAGAGAGGGGATCCACAGCCTTTGCTGTGCACCATGCCACAAACTTGTTCCATCAACAGGCATATACCGTCTTAGTGGAGTAACGCCTGGCTGCCAAGATGATGTTAAAGACTTCGGCCGGAAGGTCAAAAGCTGTCAACTGTCACCACTCAATCTCCATGCAAGGAGGTAGAGGCTGGACAGGTTTGGGTAGAGGACCGTCCCCTGCTGCTGCGACAGAAGATCCTCCCGAAGGGGCAGTCTGATCGGAGGATCGATGGCCATGCTCAGGAGCTCGGAGTACCAGACTCTTCGTGCCCAGTCCTGAGCCACAAGAATGACTTGGGCCCGATCGCGGTTGAATTTCAGCACTCGGGGCAGAAGTGGTACAGGCAGAAGGGCATACAGGAGGCCACAACTCCACTGCAAGGCGCCGGCGCCGAGCGAGTGCCACCTTGGAAACTCCAAAGCGCAAAACTGCTGACATTGTGCGTTCTCTTCGGTGGCGAACAGATCTAACCAAGTCTCTCCCCACCACTGAAAGAGACCTTGTACACCTCGGAGTGAAGACGCCATTCGTGATCCACCAAGCACCGACGGCCGAGTTCATCTGCCCTGCCGTTCAGAGAACCTGCCAGGTGTTAAATCACCAGGGTCATGCCCTGATGTTCCAGCCATGTCCAGAGGCGAAGAGCCTCCTGACAGTGTCCACAACCCCACCCTGACCGGTTTGTTGCAGTACCACATGGCGGTGGTGTTGTCTGTGAACACCTGGACTACTTTCCCCCCTGAGGGAGGGAAGGCATGTCTTCAGTGCCAGGCAAATCACCTAGAGCTAGAACAGGTTGATATGGAGCCCGGACTCCGCCAGAGATGAGACTCCTCTGATCTCCGCCTCTCCCAGATGGCCGCCCCATCCCAGGAGTGACGCATTGGTCACCACCGTTAGTTCTGGTTGGGGAAGGGAGAGAGATCTGCTTCTGACCCAATCCTGGTCCTTTAACCACCACTGCAGCAGTTGGCAGTCCCCTCTGAGATCTGGACGTAGTCTGAAAGATTCCTCTGATGCTGCGCCCACTGGAAATTCAGGTTCCACTGCAGAGCCCGCATCTGCGCTCTAGCATGATCCACCAGCAGGATGCAGGAGGCCATGAGGCCCAGCAGCCTCAGGGTCATTCTCACCGAAATCCGGGATAGAGGCTGAAACATTGGTATCATAGCCCGAATATCCCGGACTCACTGCTCGGGAGGATAGGCCCGAAGCTGCACTGAACCACAACAGCTCCTATGAAAGGGAGCGACTTTGAGGGAGTCAGGTGTGATTTCGGCACATTTATAGTAAACCCTAGCGAGTGCAGGAGGTCCGCCATAGTCTGGAGGTGGGAGACGACAGCCTGGGGTGAGCCCGCCTTCAACAGCCAGTCGTCGAGATGGGGGAAGACTGGAACCCCTGATCTGCGCAGATGAGCTGCGACCACCGCCATCACTTTCGTGAACACCCGAGGGGAACTGGTAAGGCCAAAGGAGAGCACGGAGAACTGAAAATGCTCGTGTCCTACCGTGAACCGTAGGTAGCATCTGTGGGCTGGCAGGGCTGGAATGTAAAAATAGGCAAGCTGCAAGTCCAACGCCACCATTCAGTCTCCAGGGTCGAGGGCAGACAGGACCTGAGCCAATGTGAGCATCTTAAACTTTTCCTTCCAGAGGAAGCGGTTGAGGGCCCTGAGGTCTAGAACAGGACACAGGCCTTTGTCCTTCTTTGGCCCCAGAAAGTAGTGGGAATAGCAACCACGACCTACTTCTGGCATAGGAACCCTCTCGATAGCACCCTTGGCCAAGAGAGCTGAAACTTCCTGGCGGAAAAGTGCCAAATGATCCTCCGACATGCTATCGAAAGACGGTGGCGTGGAGGGAGGGGTAGCCTCGAAGGGGAGGGAGTAGCCCCTTCAGACTATCTGCAAAACCCACCTGTCCGAGGTGATGGTTTGCCAGTGGGGGAGGGGATGGCGAATCCTGTCACCCACTGGCCATGGATGGCCCTGAAAGGTCAGACTAGGAGGGCTTGGAGGCTGCTGCAAGCGGGGGGAGGGTGGACTGGCCTGCCCGCTGGCTCCCAGACCCACGAGGTCGCTGGGTCCCACGTCCGCAGCCACGCAGAGGCTGGGCAGCTTGCGTGGACCAGTAGCTAGACTGGGCCGGACATGGTGGGGTGCCCCTTCCGTAGCCACGAAAGGGGCAAAAGGCAGACTGTGGTGGACGGGAAGACGCAGCGAGGCCCAAGGATCTTGCCGTAGCTCGATAATCCTTGAAGCGCTCCAGCGCCAAGTCTGCCTTGTCACCAAAAAGGCGACGGCCATCAAAGGGCATGTCCAGCAGGGTTGCCTGGAAATCCCCCAAATAGCCATACAATCTCAACCAGGCGTAGCGCCAAGTGGGCTACCGACGTGGCAATCGTTCTGCCCAGTGAGTCAATGGTATCCAGTCCACAGCGAATCGTGAATTTTGCAGAGTCTCTCCCATCTGCTACCGCTTGGGAGAGAACGGCCCGGGCCTCCTCCGGGCACTGAGGCAGCACTCACGCAACCGTATCCCAAATTGTATGGACCGGCTCCGCGGGGCCCGAAGGTGCACCAGCGGAGTCGGGCTGCCCAAAGATGCCGTGAAGGGCTTTGTAAAATGCACGAAGCTGAGCAGGGGACGCCCCGGCTCCTGGAAAAGGAGGGAGGCACGGAGTTGTCCCTGAGGGAGGCTCCGAAGATGGAGCAGGTGAGCACCAACGCTCCCGATCCCGCGTCACGTCAGCTGACCGACAGGGAGAAGGCGAAGAGCAGTGGTGCTTCTTCGCTTTCTTCTTGTGCTTCGACTTACCCGAAGATTTCAAAGTCTTGGACGAGGTGTGATGGCTCCGCGAGCGGTCTCAAGACCTTCCCCTCGAGCGGGACCGGGAGCGACGCAGAGCCGACTGCCGGGCCTCCAAGAGCTTTCAGGACCCCTCCCGCAAAGACTCTGGATTCATGGCCTGGCAGTCGGAGCATGACTTTGGGTCGTGGTCGAGCTCCAGGCACCAGAGGCACACGAGGTGCGGGTCCGGCACAGACATCAGTTTGTGACAGGCCTCGCAGGGCTTGAAGCCAGTCCGACGATGGGACAGCCCTCGCGCACTAGGAGTCGAAGACTCAAAAAAAGAAGTCGACAAAAGTCGAAAAAAGCTTAGTCAAAAAATGAGTAAGGGGTAGCTCTCTTCGGATCTGCGCTAGGCTGGCGCAGAAAAAGAAAGAACTGACGTCAGCGCTCAGGGGTGCTGTCTAAGGAGGCACCGCGACATCATTCCAGCGACCACGACGCCAATGACGGACGCAGAGTCGACCGACGCACAGGGGTACTTAAGGAAGTGACCCGATTAGGGCCACCCAGGTCACTCGCGTCCACCTCTCAGCCTTCCACACAAATGAAGAGTCGGTCAGACCGTAGAGAATACAAACCAAGTATATTTATTTAGGTACACTCAAATGGAGTCCAGTCTGACCAGCCTCCTGGGATTGCTGCAGTGGGACTGACTTCAGCAAACATGGTGATACATTATGTACAATTCAGAACCAATGAAGACACGCCCTGACTGGAAATTTCCAGTTAGAGGCAGCTAGACAAAGAAGGTACAGAAGGATGAGTTTCGATCCTGAGACCGGGCACACGCTATCTTACTGCCAAGGTCATTCTGCCCGTGCCCGCCGCTCTAAAGTTGGGAGCAGGCCTCTATCTAGTGGGAAAGGTATGCGCTAATAAGAACAGTGTATTCATTAGTACAGCAAGGCCCAACCTTGGAGAAACGATAACTACCGCAGCTGCTTTCAGCAGAGACAGAGAGGAAAATTAGTTTCGATCATGGCTCAAAATGGCAGCTAAACATAAAATGCTGCCGCGAACGCTAACTTAAGGCGTGCAATACATAAACAGCACAGCGAAAACATTTTTATTCCAACAGACCCTCCTTTTAGCGTTCGCTAACAACCTCTCTGTTACTATTCAGAAACAAATAACATATTGCAAGGATGAGAACCATCACTATAAGCTAGTGCACACAATCTGAATTCAAAAATACCCTCGTCGATTTGCATAATTTCATCAATATGTTTTTTGCAACATGATTGCAGCATTAGTATCATGAATGGATATTTTTCGTTTAGGTGTCAGAGCACTTACCCAATAGGGAGACAGTGTATGCAGAGGCAACATGTAAAGATGATACCAGCAACTACAGCAAAAAAGAGAAGGATCTTCCATCCCCATGTTGTTAGCATATTCCAGAACCACCCCAATAGTGTCCAAGTACCTGTCTCTTGGTGCATGTCTGATGAAAGTCTATGCAATTTTTGTATAGCTGTATACACACTGGGGGCGTGGTCAGGTATGTAAACACAACAGCTGCTGCCAATGATGCAACAGGCCCCTCCCCGATCAGCGAGGATGACGTCTAACACCATCCTGTTCTGTAAGGTAACTAATCTCGTAGCCTGGAGCTCAGCAGTGATGTTTGTCAGTATCCCAGCTATTGTATTAATAACCCCTTTCACAACTCTTGTTAGCCGACGAAGCTGAAGACTATTAGCCATGGGGCCCCAGAAAGGTAAAAGACCCCTTACAGCATCGTCAAACTGTTGCCAGGTGGTATCTGTCTGATCTATATCCTCAGTGTCAACAACCCTTCTGACTCGGGGCAAGTACGTACTCCTACTTTGCAGCCGATGATCTTTATGGTAATTAGAAGGGGCAACATACACAGGGGGAAGAAGGAAAGAGGTAACATCTGCCAGACCACCCCTTCGGAAGCCAGACGTGAGCTTGGGATCCACAGACAAAATAGACATTCCGGGGTAGGATTAAGGGTGGACTATTAATCGTGCTCAGTCTATAGGTGAAATTGCATTTACTTTCCCCCACCTTTACCTCCCCTGTCCCCTGGACACAGAAACTAGCTGTTGTGTTGACCACGGACACCGGCATCGGTTTGTCCTTAGTAACATTACGATCTTGGAAAGATTTGAAATATTCAGAGGTGTTGAACCTTTGGAAATCAGCCATTTCCATCCTAAGCCATGTTTCGTTCTTCATTTTACCATACATTCTCATACAGGATTTTGGGGACAATGTACTGGAGGTCCCATTTCCCGCCTTTCCTATGGGAGTAAATCTGTGATGAAAACTTATATACTCTACCACAGTGTGAGAGCCAGCAGATGTCATAACCCGAGTAGAGAGTTGGAAATGGTAGTGCACCATAACAAGCAATTCAAACCAACCTTCACAGCTACCAATATATGACAATGGCATGGACAACAAATTATCAGTCATGTGAGTAACCGAGGTAAGCAATCCAGAAACCCAACAATTGGTTGTATTGGACACATCATGGGCTTGATGCAACATTTGTATAAATACATTGTCTGTGTAAGTCTTTCTATGCTCCCCTTTGTGAGGGGCCAGAGTAACAAAAATATGCTCAGGGGAAGTGGGCGTTGTACCAACCAAGGAATGTACAGGATACTTTCACTCCAGAAACCAAGCTATTCCAAGTACAGTTATTAATGCAATCACAACTATCAATATGAAAACTATTTTACTCTTTATGGACCAACCCTGCGCTAGTTATGGTGATGCAAATGGCTGTTCCTCCTCCTCAATAGGTAGACCAAACGGATGCATTATGAAGCAAAAAAAAAAAGGAAAGTAATAAAACTGATAGCAAAGGCAATTGTTCCCAATGCCCGTCTGAGCCTCACTGGTACATGCTCCTATTGTTCATCAACATTGGCGCTCTTGAGCATCGGCGGTGGAGCTTGCTCAGTCTTAGCTCTCGATGAATCCCACGTCGCTCAGGATAATGTACCCCCCTCCGAGGGAGCACATTCAATTTATCCTGTCCAATGTCAGAACAGTGCACCAATCTCGCCTCACCCTAAACTAACACCGTTGGTACTATAGCAAAGTACACCCTAACTTGCACAGTCCATCCCTGACTAGTCTGACTTCTCCTTTGGTGCACTATTCCTCAGCCGAGGGCGCAAATTATACCTGGTGACTCCAGGCACAGAGGGGTCAACAAATAATGGTTCCCTGATGGCTCAGATCTCCGGAGGGACCGCTGCATTTAGCACGTCATCATTCTCTGCATTCGTTTGGGTCCATGTAAGCTTTGCGTCACCAAAAGGGGCAAACTGGGGCACTTTCTCACCCTCAGCATCCCCAATGCTGTCCCTCACCCATTGATCATAGGGTAAGGGTATCCTGCGGCAATGGCTGGAATGAATCCAATTCTTTCGGCCGAGGACTTTCACAGCTGTCCGAGTTGCAAGGAGGACTTGCTCGGGCCCCTTCCACCGGAGCTCCAAGCTCTTCTTCCGCTGAAAATTTCGCAGCAGAATCTAATCCCCAGGCTGGATGTTGTGACCCGGCCCCTCTGGTGTGGGTGGGAGTGACTCACGAATCTGTTGGTGAATAGAATGCAAACTTTCAGTTAACTTGCACAGGTAGTCTGTCAATAAAGTGTACTCAATTTCAGAAAACTTACGCGGCGCGGGACGCCCCAGACATTTGCCGGGCGTTCAAACACGACCTCGTAGGGTGACAATCCTGTCCTAGAACGTGCTGTAGTTCTTGTTGACAAAAGAGCTAATGGTAAAGCATCTGGCCACTGTATCCCTGTAATCTCCTGAATCTTTGCCAATTTCAGTTTGAGAGTACCATTGTATTTCTCAACCAAATCTGCTGACTGGGGGTGATTTGCAGCATGAAACTTCTGCTTCATGTGCAAACCGTCGCACACTAACTGGATAACCTTGGCATTAAAGTGACTTCCGTTATCACTCCAGATCAAGCGGGGCAAGCCGAAGCGAGGAAAGAACTCCTTTAGGAGTACCTTTGCAGTCGCAATGGCTGTATTCTCTTTAGTAGGGTAAGCCTCAACCCATTTACTGAATGCACAAACAACCACCAACACATACTTCAAATTATTGACCCTGTCCATTTCTATATAGTCCATTTGAAGGACCTCAAAAGGGAAAGTGGATGGTGTAGGGGTACCCTTGCCAGGATTGTGCATCATGCACACCATGCAGTACTTTACTAAATGTGCAGCTGTCTTCGAAATGTTGTCGTTTTGCCATACGGGGTCTGACAACTTGCAAATACCCTTAGCACTGATATGAGCTGGGCCATGGGCCATCGTGACTACAGGAAGAACATATGCATCTGGCAACATCCATCTTTGCTTCCCTGATTTGTCAATCCAACATCCCTCATCGTTCAATTGTGCTGTACTTTGTCACACTGCTAATTCTTCCACTGTAGCCTCACTCTGAATTTCCTTCACATTCTCGAGTGTATCCCCAAACATGGTGACCTCAGGCACCCACCTAGCGGGACCTGCTACAAACATTCTTTTCATCTTAGTTCGAGCTGTTTCCTTAGCTGTCTGATCTGCAAAAGCGTTCCCTTACCCACGTGGACGATAACTTTCCTACGAGCGCTGCACTTCACTATGGCCAATTTCTTAGGGAGTGTCAGATGGGACAGAAGCCTATATATAAGAGGACCACGCTGAATTCTTGTCCCATGGGAAGTAAGGAACACTCTCTCTGCCCAGAGCCGCCCAAAGTTATGGGCGACTCCAAAGGCGTACTGACTGTCAGTATAGATATTGACAACTAGTCCCTCACTCAATTCACAGGCTCGAATAAGGGCAATAAGCTCTGCAGCTTGGGCCGACTGATAGGGAACTTGTGATGTCTCAACTACTGTACACAGTGTAGTAATGGCGTACTCAGCAGTTGTAGTGCCATCTGGTAACTTGAAGCAAGAGCCATCGACATATAGTACCCCTTGAGGGTCAGATAAGGGAACATCAGTCATGTCTACACGTCCTTTCGTCTCTTCTTCCGTCCGGAAGATACAATCATGTATATCAATCTCCTCATTCTCAGAAGGGAGGAGTAGTAACGTGGCTGGATTCAGAGTGGCGCAGCGTTTGATTGTAATTTGATTCGCAAAGAGCGTTAGCTCGTAACGTGTCAGACGTGCACTGGTGAGGTGCTGTGTCCTTGTTTTATTCAAAAGTGTATCCACAGCATGGGGTACCATAACTGTGAGGTCAGTATCAAGTACGAGTCCAGCCGATTGTCTTATTGAGACATCCACAGCCGCGACCGCCCTTAGACAACTCAGGAGGGCTTGTGCGACAGGGTCAAGCACAGCAGAGAAATAAGCACACGGTTGGTGCTTATCCCCAAATTTTTGTGGTAAAACAGAAAGCGCACAACCACCCATCTCATGGACATACAATACGAAGCATTTAGCATAGTTAGGGGTACCAAGCACTGGAGCCGAGCAAAGCGCAGTTTTTAATTGCTCAAAAGACTGCTGACACTCAGGCGTCCAAGGCAGGGGTTCATGCACATCTTTTAGTGTTAACGCGAGCAGGGGCTTAATAAGCAGCGAATAGCCAGGTATCCACTGCCTGCAATAGGAAGTGATACATATGAAAGTGCGCACATTTTTGAGTTTGCGGAATAGGCATTTTAACAATGGTACTGATGCGCTCAGGGGTCAATCTCCTACCCTCCTTCGACAGTAGGTGACCTAAGTAGGTGACCTCCTGTCGACAATACTGAAATTTGGAAAGGGATAGTTTATGGCCATGTTGAGCTAAATGTAGCAACAATTTAACCGTACTGTCTCTGCAACTTTGTTCTGTATCAGAGGCGATGAGCAGGTCATCGACATATTGGAGCAATACATTACCTGTGGGGAGCGACAAGGAATCCAGCTGAACTTTCAATGCCCGACTATAGATACTCGGACTCTCTGTATAGCCTCGAGGAGCGCGACAGAATCTAAAGCTCCTACCAGCTAGGGTGAACCTGAACAGATATCTCAAAGCAAGCATCTCCGCTCTAGGCTTATCACCAGGCTTCCGTTCCTGATCCCATGCTTTAATTTGATCCCAGGTACTACCCAATTCCGCAACGTGATCCTGTGTGTGTACTGGTCTCCAAATATCGACCGGAACTAGTAAACCAAAAAACATTTCCATATCCGCAAGCGTCATTACTGTTGAAGAGGCTGCTTCAGTCAATTCCTTATAATAAGCGGTAGGATTTTTCCTAGGGTCAGGTAACTGAGTCTTAAGAGACAAAACTTCACTCCTTTTCCACGGAGTATAAACCCATTGTTCTTGGAAACGGGCCTCTACCCTTGGCCTAGTAACATGATCATGCTGATCCCTTAGCTCTGGTATCTCGGGATGGTAGATAGGATGAACCTCCCGCATCGGAAACTGAGATACCGGGGTGGGGCTCTTCTCAAGCAGCCTTCTCCGATAGGCAACCAACGTTACAACATTACCAAAGACATAAGCAGGCTCCATATCAGTAACATACACATGATCTCTAACATAGTATCTAATCTGCGGTGCTGCACCATTGAAACACTGCTCCCAAAGACCGATCAAAGTAGCCGAAATATGCTTAAGGGCATGCTGCTGTACAAAAGGCTCATACTCTCATCACACTCCACACATCTTCCACATTATAAATGGGGTTTCGGGCCCACTGCGCAGCCCGATTAGCCACCACCTTTTTCTCTTCATCTCCCATATCAGATCGGACTAACGTCCGCCCCATGCGCTCTTTAAATTTCGTCCAGTCTCTATCCACAAATCCACGTACTGGTGTCCCACTACTCTGCAATGTTGGGGAATGGAAGAACACAGTGGGAGTGACGACAGAGGCAGTAGGCACTAATGTCGCTGCTGGCTGTGTCGCCGGGGTTTAAGAGCTGGTGAAAGATGCCGAAGCAATAGGTGTTGCAGGAGTACTAACAGTCATATTTGCCACAGACGGCGAGGACAAAGAAAGGACAGGAGGTGCTGTGGCCAAGGCAGTCTGATCAACAGTAACAGAAGCGGAAACAGCGGAGGCAGAAGAACCGGGTAGCTGGGCCTGTGAGGGAAGAGCAGGATATATCCTCTGCGGGGCATATGGAGGTGGAGGTCGAGTATCTAACAATTGTTCCACAAACGTATCATTTTCTTCTTAGGCCACATAAGATTTATCAATTTGTATTCGGAATCTCCTATCTTCACGTTCAATCCCTATCTCTTGTTTCTCCCTATCAGGTGCTACAACTTTCTGAGTCAATGTTTGCATTCTCCCCTTCCGAACCTCTTTCTCTGCTTTCATTCGCCTCTTTTTAGCCTCCTTTTGCCACGTTCTGAGGGAATCAAAGATAGACTGTCCACTTCTTCTTGCAAACAACTTCTCCTGTAAAAACCCAATTTTTTGTTCATCAAAAGTGCCCATCAACGGCCACTGCAACTCGGCATTATCCCTCGTATATTTGTGCCATAGCGTACTAAACATAATAGGGCCAAGGCCATGTTTCACATACATATCAAAATTCGGAGTGCCTTCCGGAGGCGCTGGCTGACTCTCTTCCAGTCGAGCATCAGCAGAACAACAACGACAACAGGAAACCAAAAGCCGGCTGATCCCAGGCATTTTCAAAAGTAAGCCAAATTCGTTATGTTGCCTGGCAAAGTGTTCACAAACACTTTGTATCCAAATCGGTCCCCAGACCGTACCAAATGCAAACCAAAATCGGTCCTCAGACCGTACCAAAGACAAACCAAAATGGTACCATATCCACAAAGAACCAAAACAAACTCACCTGGTGCACACAGGTCAAACAAATGTATTCTCCAGTGCCGACTCTTCGGACCAAACGGTCAGATCCAAGGGTTTCGCCGTTCAGGACCCCAGCCGGGTTAACCGCTGGGCGAGGCACCGACCGGTCACACAGACGGGGCAGCTGCGAGTTCAGAAACTCTCTTGTGCAGGGATCCCTGGTCCACCCGTCCGACCGGACGATGGCCCCGACCTCCCCACCCGTCCGCGGGCGAGAATGGGTCACCCGATGGAGTCCCTGTTCGGGCACCAACTGAAGGAAGTGACCCGATTAGGGCCACCCGGGTCACATTCGCGACCACCTCTCAGCCTTCCACACAAATGAAGAGTCGGTCAGACAGTAGAGAATACAAACCAAGTATATTTATTTAGGTACACTCAAGCGGAGTCCAGTCTGACCAGCCTCCTAGGATTGCTGCAGAAGGACTGACTTCAGCAAACATGGTGATACATTATGTACAATTCAGAACCAATGAAGACATGCCCTGACTGGAAATTTCCAGTTAGAGGCAGCTAGACAAAGAAGGTACAGAAGGATGAGTTTCGATCCTGAGACCGGGCACACGCTATCTTACTGCCAAGGTCGTTCTGCCCGTGCCCTCCGCTCTAAAGGTGGGAGCAGGCCTCTATCTAGTAGGAAAGGTATGCGCTAATAAGAACAGTGTATTCATTAGTACAGCAAGGCCCAACCTTGGAGATACGATAACTACCGCAGCTGCCTTCAGCAGAGACAGAGAGGGAAATTAGTTTCAATCATGGCTCAAAATGGCAGCTAAACATAAAATGGTGCCGCAAACGCTAACTTAAGGCGTACAATACATAAACAGCACAGCTAAAACATTTTTATTCCAACAGTACTGCTAAGAAAAAATTCTCCGGATCCAGTCTGACGCCTGGGGGTAATTCTAAGGTAAGGAATCTATAACTAATAGTCCCTTTCAGATGTAGTGAAATAGAAAAGAGAAGAAGCAGAGAAAGACAGATGAATATAGAAGGGTCTTAAAGTTTGAATAAATATGTACTTAATTTCTACAGTGCAAGTTGGGCTAATCACTGGAAGAGAAATCACATCTCGAGACGCTTATGAAAAGTAAAATGATCTCTTTGGTTTATGAAGGAAGGGAGAGTTGGAATTCCCCATCAACCTACACTGCAGCACAACAGCACATGCACCTATTGACGCCTCTCCTTAGATTGAGTAAATCCTCCGCGGCAGGGCGAAAGGAACGCGTAGGTTTAGACTATTCGAAGAGAGCAGAGCATATATCTCAGAGCTATGTATAGACAGTTGAAAGTGCCTTGACTTCAACACACGCCATTTGTGCTCCAAATTTCTCGGTCTCAACTATATTACAAATTCACTTTGAGGTATTGGAGGGCAAGAAGCTCGGAGCCGAAACAGGCCGTCTCAGTAGAAACCAAGTACCACTTTTTGGAGCCCTGCTCCTTCCTATAGATCGGACTCACTTATGTTTACTTCTATATAAAAAAAACTCTAAATTCATTTTAAAATAACATTTCGGATAACTGTGTCAGTCTGGTTGTTTTCTTTGTGATACTTCCACCTCTGGCAGGCATGTTTTGCAAGTTTTAAACGTAGTCCTTGTTCCTTACTTTTCTTTCTGCATACAGCTGAAATATTGGGAACTGTCTGTTTGCAGTTTTCTTTTCATCCTAGTGCGTTCAGAGATTCAGCTTCGAGACGCTTGTGGCAAGAACTGCACTTTATAAAATGTTAGTAAAAACTATAAATACAAATCCTTAAAGTCGTTAACAATAAAGAAAAACATGTTCTTTCCTTCTGTGTGTGCAGCGTTTACATGCGTGGTCTTAGTCCTGGGACATCATCTACATAGTCAGCATTGTCACTGGCTGGTCACCTGTGCTGTAGTAAGGAGTCATACCTCCCCAGGCAACATGACATTACCGCTTATGTGTTTGCACTTTTGTTCAGGTGATGATGTTGCCACCTTTCTCTAGAACTTGTGTGACAAGCCTCGTGCTGGTTAATTTTTGTCCAATATCATGTATTAGGGAGAAGCCTGCCTCTTGTATTAGGGAGAAGGAAGGCCTGGAGCCTAGAGAACAATAGATACTCGTGTTTGTGGAAGGCCTAGGCCCAGCTGTAGAGAAAACTGGAGGTCATTCTCACCCTGTGGTAGATGCAGGCAGATACTAGGTCTGAGCGTAAGCTCTCCCAGGGACAAGTAGTGGATTTCATGCAAAGACCTGAAGCTAGCATTATGCATAACATTTTATTGTTACTCCAAAATGCAGCACTTTAAAGCAAACTTCAACAACACTTAAAATTCTAGAATTAGAACCCCTTACAGTCCATACATACCCAAGCCCAGCAGCCATCTTCCTCTTTTATTTGCTGCTCCTTGTCAGTCAACAACCTCCAGTGGACTCCACATGTGGAGTTCCTATGGTAACTGCACTTTGAAACGATCAGAGGCATGGTGCCGTCAGTTGTGCACGTGGACAGTGGCAGGATCCTCAGAGGGTCATAGAACACAAATGAAGGTGATGTATGGTGAAAGGTTGGACCGAAATACTATGTTGCAGCGGAGCGGGGTAGGTCAACCACTGAGCTTCTTCTTTGAGCAGACACAACATTACGTGTGTCTTTGTCCTTCTGCAACTGATGAAGCACGATCTTACAAAGTTGAGGTTGGCTTCTCACCTGCGGATAATACTCCTGTAGAACCACTGTATGGTATGTAGTTGCCCACATTACCATTAATTTGTAGATAGTTCTTCACACACGGTCCTGAGGAATCGCCAGAGATCATTCGTGACTACCAGGCGAGAAACATGTCGACCACCTAGGAGTAGAGCGCACTTCCGACACATTGTAGCCAGATTGTCGCCTCTCCTATATTCTTTTTAATCAGGCTAGGGTCCTCCCTGAATAAAGTCATTTAGAGGAATCCCACCCCTGTTTTAATCTGCACACTTCACTTTGACATCTACACATACTAGGCCCCTTACACCCACGGCACCTATACGGCAAGGAACAAAAGATCTCCGCCAAAGAGCCCCTTTATGGGTGCCCGTCGGGTATTGCAGCGCCGACCTGACGAGGAGCAGGCCCATATGATGAAGCATGACACCTAGCTTGCCGGGTGTGTGAGGGCCCTAGTTCCGAAAGGAGGTATTCCCCTCCACATAGTATTTCGGTCCAACCTTTCACCATACATCACCTTCATTTGTGTTCTATGACCCACTGAGGAACTCCGTACTCTAACTTTCACAGTATATCAGGGCATGTACGTGTGGACCTCCCCAAAAGCCCATTGTTCCCCCCTCTTTTGTTTAAAGGATCCTCAGAGGCCCATCCGTGGATTTCGGACGGGCCTCGATATTTTGCATCTCAGTATCAGACTGGAGGCACCGTGGTCGTCCAGTGGTTCTCATCTGCAAGTTACGCTTACAATGCTCTCTGTACCAAAAATGCTTGGAAATGACGTCGTATTTTTATGGGCTACTCGTTGAAAACGCAACCGGTATGCCCCACCCCCAAACCGTGCTTATATCCAAAAGTAGATGGGTCACCACCAAGCAGTGGCTTTTTTATGTAAACGTTTGGGTTGCATCGAAGTTCCAAACCACTAAAAGGCCAATTTGTAGGTGAGCGAAAATGCATAACTTTAGCTGACGCTCCCCCACAAATGTTGACAAATGGCTGAGTCCTTTGTGATTTCCTTAGCTAAAACCAAATGGCTATGATTTCTATTTATCTAATGATGCTTCAATAATTATTAAAAAAAAAAAAAGTAATTTAGTTCAGAAATTGGGCTTTCCCACTTTGCACTGCAACTCTCCCATCCTCACAACCTGATCGTTTCTGGCTTTGATCGTTAGTCACGCTCAGGAACACAATTGAACAGGAAAGAACACAATGTCTCGACTCGGCTAGGATGAGTATTTGTCAAATATTTATCACCCAACTAAATGTTAAAGTCGCTCCTGGATACACCCCTCATTTAAGTTTATCACAAGGGAGCCCCACTGAGCGTGCAAACTACTCGGAGCTCGTGGCTGCCGCAGACTTTAAGAAAGGAGAGCAGGCACGTCATCTCACACCACGTGAAAAACACGCGTACACGCATCTGTTTCTTTACATGCTTGCTGTTTGCTTCTAACTTGTTAAGCTTGCACTGAAGTAAGAATGGCAGGTTCAAAATAAAGAAAAACATTCTTCAGCGTCGACCTCGTGGTGGCACAAGGCTCTAAACAATCAACAGATCAGCGTCTTTCAAAATGTGTCCCGTGCATCCCCCTTCTAAGCAGCTGTTCTACGACTACTAGTTACAAGGAGAAATGTAATTAAATCCATCGTCGGATGCCACATTCCATTAACGTCGCAGTACTCACCTCTCATATATCTTGGGTATAAAGAGAAGTATTTCTGACTTTTTCCAACCCTCAAAATAGAACTGGATGTAGATTAGCCTTCGACTTCAGTGACATCCTCTGCTTAGGTGTATCTCTTCAGCTACAAGTTTATGTAAATTTAGTGCTAAAGAACAAGTTACTTACCTTCGGTAACGCTTTTTCTGGTGGATACAATATCTGCCTGTGGATTCCTCACCTTTTGAATACCCCTTGCGCCAGCAATTCCGCAGAAATTCTTTTCCTAGCTCTCCCACGTCGACGAGGACGTCACAATAGCACGGCTCCGCTTGCGACTCCGTATGACGTCATCGGAGCCATAAGAAGACCTCGTCGGCGTGCTGACGTCAGTTCCACCCATTTTTTTCCCGCGCCACCGAGGCAAACGGGCGGACCGACACATTTTCACACGTATACACAGTATACACAATATAACTTTTCAAATGTAGTACACAGGTAGACAACGGGGAGGCGGGTGGGTCAGTGAGGAATCCACAGGCAGATATTGTATCCACCAGAAAAATCGTTACCGAAGGTAAGTAACTTGTTCTTCTGATGGATACTTCTGCCTGTGGATTCCTCACCTTTTGAATAGATTTCCCAAGCCGTGCCTTTCCCGGAGGAGGGTGTCCACCTGACTAAACCAAAAAATCTTGCAAAACAGAACGAGCAAAATGGCCATCCCTCCTAACCTCAGAGTCTAGGCAATAATGCTTTGCAAAGGTATGGAGGGAGGCCCAAGTTGCTGCCTTACAAATATCAAGCACTGGTACACCTCTAGCCACCACGGCGCTTTGGAAATACACATCGGAATAGGGTGGGCGGTTCCAGTGCTGGACCGTGCTCCGATCTGCTCCATTGGACCTTTCTGAAGCCTTTGAGGTCGGATTTTCCTATCGGAGTTGGAAGAACTGCGTTGGTCGGTAAGCCATGTATTGTAGTGCATCATAATAGTGAAGTTCTCCTGAGGCTTGAGCCGGGAGAGAAGTACAAACTTGTGTGTGTTGGGAAGCGGGCCGATTTTTAAAACTGTTTGCTGTATTGCTGATTTTAAAACTGTTGCTTGCACAATTTTAACGACATTGATTACCGAATTTTAAAACTGCGGGGGCACAATTTTTTAATGATATTGGTAGTTTTTAAACAGAAACTCGCACTTTTTGCACGTCCTGAGAGAATCTCACTTGGTGGTCCGCTTTAACGCGGGACCGCCATTTTGGGAAAAGTCTCTGGTTAGCGGGCTAGTTCTCACAGCCCGGGGGATATTTAGAGTGAGGCTGGCGCGAGCGCGCTCCCTGAAGTTCTCCTGAGGCTTGAGCCGGGAGAGAAGTACAAACTTGTGTGTGTTGGGAAGCGGGCCGATTTTTAAAACTGTTGTTTGCTGTATTGCTGATTTTAAAACTGTTGCTTGCACAATTTTAACGACATTGATTACCGAATTTTAAAACTGCGGGGGCACAATTTTTTAATGATATTGGTAGTTTTTAAACAGAACGTCCTGAGAGAATCTCACTTGGTGGTCCGCTTTGTTAACGCGGGACCGCCATTTTGGGAAAAGTCTCTGGTTAGCGGGCTAGTTCTCACAGCCCGGGGGATATTTAGAGTGAGGCTGGCGCAAGCGCGCAGCGGGCGCGCCTAAGGCAAGCCCGTCTGCGCACTGGTCGCGTCCAGCACCAGTCCTCATGCCGGATGTGGCACAGGTAAAGCCCAATCACGTAATTACTCCAGCAGGGATCTGCATAATCTTAACCCTAACAATACTCCTATTAAAGCTGACTGTTTATGCATTTCAATGGACAATAGGCCCATGCATACTCAACTAACCTGCCCTGGCTGCCTTATTAAACTGCCGTCTCTTGTATTTTAAATGACTAAAGAGAGACAAAGTACAGGTAAAAATAAAAAACGACAAGAGGAAGTAAAAATTGGGAAGTACGCCCTGTTTAATGCAAGGTCTCTAGTTAAACATAGTTTGGAATGCTCCTCCCTTATTGAAGATGAAAATATTAGTATTGCATTTATAACCGAAACTTGGACGGATGATGCTTCAGGTCCGGATTTGATTAAAGCAACACCACCGGACTATCTCTCCTTTACCTTAAACAGATCACATAAGAAGGGGGCGGTCTGGCAGTAATCTATCATAAATCAATTATAGCTTCATTTAAGCCTTCATCAAATGACGAATGTGAAGCTCTGGATTTTAGTTTCTATATCTCAAATCACTATACTTTTAAGGGCACACTCATTTACAGACCACCGGGCCCGAGAAACCCGTTCATTATAAAAGCTGCCTGTATGTTTGAAAATGGGTTAAGTGTCAGCTCTTATACTATTTTAGGAGATTTTAACTTCCATTTGGAAGCACAAACAGACCCAGACACCTTAAATTTGTTAGAGATGATGAGTAGTCTTGATTTAAAACAACTGGTTAATGGTCCTACCCATAAAGCAGGACATACTTTGGATGGCATATTCTCAAATAACACGCAAATATCAGTTTCAGTTCCTCTCCCAGTGATCTGGTCAGATCACAAAGTTGTGCTGTTCACAATGGCTGTGCCAGAGCGACATGTGATAAAATCTGCTACTAAACAACTAATAAGTAGGGCATGGAATAAGGTAAACGCAGAAGAACTACAGGAGGTGTTAACCTCCACACTTTTTAATCCTCATACAGATTTGGATGAGGCGGCGTTGCAATACACAAACTGGCTGAACGCAGCCGGTAACAATCTTGCCCCTGAAAAATGTATTCGTTCCAATAGAGCACGTCCCTCTGCTCCATGGTACACCCAGGAACTCAGAGACCTGAAACTGGTCTGTAAGCATCTTGAGAGATCATGGAGGAGGGAGTATAAGGACAAAGAAAAACATGAATATAAAAATGGATTAGTCCAATATAAAAAGATGCTGCAAGAAACAAAGCAAGAGTTTTTTGTGAAAAAAATTAACTTAGCAAAAAACTCCACTAAAGAACTTTTTAATACTGTAAATGCCTTAGCGCATCCAGCCCCTCCACCTATTCAGGCCAGCCAGGAACTATGTGACAGAATTGCAAAGTTCTTTTTTGATAAAGTGGATGTTATCTTCTCATCCTTTACTGGTTCTGGGAATATGATCCCTATTAAAAATCCGGACTCTGAAATAGAAACAAGTACTAGGCTACAACTTGCCCAGTTCACTGTAAAAACTACCATGGACACTTTAATTGTACTCTTGAAAATGAAAACGGGATCACCTCTGGATCCATGCCCAGTCTCTTTTTTAAAACTGGCAGCTGAATCTGTGGCTCCTACTTTGACCCACATTATAAATGCTATGTTCACTGAGGGATACTTTCCCAGGTTGTGGGAAGAAGCACTAATATTACCACTGCTAAAAAAAACGAGTCTGGATCCCGGTGATGTGAATAATTTCAGACCCATATCCAGACTCCCTCTCCCGGCGAAAATTGCAGAGAAAATGATGAATGAACAACTGGGCACCTTCTTGGAAGAAGCTCAGATACTTGACTCTACTCAATATGGCTTTCGCAGTGGTCATAGCACGGAAACTGCGCTACTTAAAACCACAGAGATTAGGACTACTCTCGACCGGGGAGGAAAAGCAGCTATGATTATGCTGGATCTTTCTGCGGCCTTCGATACGGTCCATCATGCCCTGTTGATGGACCGGTTACGAGAGATCGGAGTACAGGGCTTAGCATGGAAACTACTTAAATCCTTCCTTTCAGACAGACAACAGACAGTCACCCTTGGTGAATTTTCATCTAAACCTCTTTTTCTGCCTTGCGGGGTTCCTCAGGGGTCGTCCCTGAGCCCAACACTTTTTAATATTTATGTGTCGCTCTTAGCACCCCTGATTGAATCATTTGGGTTCAACTTAACTTCATATGCAGATGACACCCAAATTGTAGTGTCATTGAGGCCAGGAGAGTTGCAGGGAACTGCAGCCAGATTTCACGACTGCATGATAGCAGTGGGCAATTGGATGGCCCAAAACTGCCTAAAATTAAATTCCAGTAAGACAGAGGTAGTTTTGTTCAGCAATGATGCTAACTTTTGGAACTCAACTTGGTGGCCTGACTCTCTAGGCCTTCTTCCCACGCCTGCCAAAAAGGCAAAGAATTTAGGAGTCTGGATAGACAACAAGCTTAAACTTAAGGATCAGGTGAATGCAGTAGTTTCATCCACCTCTTATATATTAAAAACTTGTAAGAAGATCATACATGTTTTACCTAATGATAGCCGTCAGTTAGTGATTACCGCTCTAGTGATGTCCAGACTAGATTATTCTAACAGTTTATATCTTAACATTCAGGAAGGTCTGATGAACAAATTGCAACGGCCAGATTATTGTCCGGCATCCCAAAACATGCCTCCATCTCAGTAGAAATTAAAAGACTTCACTGGTTGCCGATGCGAAAACGGGTAATATTTAAGGCCCTATGCATAGTGCATAAAGCCCTGCATAAAACTGGGCCCAACCATCTCATTCCGCAATTCCAATGGTACACACCAACTAGATGTTTACGCTCTTCAGAAGCTAAACTGGTATCGGTGCCCTTTGTAAAAAAGGCCAACTGGGGTGGAAGAAGCTTTGTGGTTAGCGCAGCCAAGGCATGGAATGGCCTTCCGCTGCAGTTGAGATCTCAGCCAAATCTGTTGGCTTTTAGAAAGGCTTTGAAAACATGGCTCTTTACCGCACAGGCTTAGACTTTTATTTTTCTGCTCTTGACTCAGGTTCCCCTATGACTTCAGTGAGCGCCAGGACACCCTCGGGTAACAGTTTGCGCTATATAAGTGTCAATAACATAACATAACATGTAGTAGACTTTGCTCTAGTAGAATGAGCTCTGATACCTTCAGGAGCTTCCTTGTTGGCCAGGGCGTAGCAGATCTTTATGCAGAGGATAATCCACCTTGACAGAGTCCGCTTGAGAACAGCTTTACCCTTCATCGGACCAACATAACCCACGAAGAGTTGGTCATCAAGTCTCAATTCTCTGGTCCTGTCCAGATAAAAACTGACCGCTCTCTTTGGGTCCAAGCGGTGAAGCCTCTCCTCCTCCTTGGAAGGGTGAGGGGAGGATAAAAGGTAGGAAGGGTAATGGACTGCCCCAAATGAAAAGGAGTAACCACCTTGGGAAGGAAAGCAGCCCTGGTCCTTAGAACCAACTTATCTGCATGAATGGTCAGGAAAGGAGGCTTAGAACTAAGAGCCTGCAACTCGCTTACCCTCCTAGCCGAGGTAATGGCAATTAAGAAAAACGTTTTAAAAGTAAGAAGCCTCAAAGGGCAACTATGCAGAGGCTCAAATGGAGAACCCATGAGAAAAGTAAGTACAAGATTCAAATCCCACTGAGGCATGATGAAAGGAGTGGGAGGAAACATGTTTGTAAGACCTTTAAAAATCTCATCACCACCGGAGATTTGAATAAGGACGGCTGATCCGGCAAACAAATAAAAGCCGATAAGTAACCTTTTACAGTAGCTACAGCATAACCCTGCTGCGCTAAGGAAAGTGAAAAACTCAAAACATGAGATAAACGAACCTTCAAAGGGTCAATAGATCTCTCCCCACACCATTTAACAAATTTAGACCAACGGGAAGAGTAAATGGACTTGGTGGAGTGTTGCCAGGACGATAAAATAACATCCACCACATCTGGTGGGAGAGAGAACGAACTCAGGTTGCCCCGTTCAATCTCCAGGCATGAAGGTGCAAGCTCTGGAGGTGGGGGTGAAGAACCTGCCCCTGCGACTGCGAGAGGAGGTCTACCCTGAGAGGGAGACGGAGCGGAGGGTGCGAAGAGAGGTGAAGAAGATCTGTGTACCACACCCTTCTCGGCCAATCCGGAGCGATCAAGATGACTTGGGCCCGGTCTTGGCAAATCTTCCTCAGAACCCGAGGAATCAAGGGTATGGGAGGAAACGCATAAAGGAGTTGAGAGCTCCAACTCAACTGAAACCCGTCCCCCAACGCTCCCTGCATCGGAAACTGGAGACTGCAGAACAACGGGCAGTGCGCGTTCTCGCGAGTGGAAAACAGGTCCAAACGAGGAGACCCCCGCATCTCGAAGATGTGATGGACCACCTCCGGATGAAGCCTCCACTCGTGATTGGCCGAGTAATGCCGACAGACTGTCCGCACGAACATTCAGCACTCCGGCTAGATGATTTGCAAACACACAAATCTGTTGGCCCTGAGCCCAGGACCAGAGTCGCAGAGCCCCTCGACAGAGACGAAACGACCCTACAGCTCCCTGTTTGTTGATATACCACATCGCGGTCGTGTTGTCCGTCAGGACCTGAACTGACCGACCGCGAAGGGAAGGAAGGAAGGAAAGCCTTTAGTGCCAAATGTATCGCCCGCAATTCCAGAAGGTTGATGTGAAGCAACCTTTCCTCTAGAGACCAAAGACCTTTGATCTCCAGATCCCCCAGATGAGCCCCCCACCCTAGAGTGGAGGCATCTGTGATCACTGTGGCCATCGGCAGAGGAAGTTGAAAGGGCTTTCCTTGAGACAGGTTGCCCTGCACACCCCACCAAGTCAGCTCCGCTGCAGCGTCTCTGGAGATTCTGACCTTCTCCCCGAGATCTCCGTTGTGCTGAAACCACTGCCTGCGGAGGCACCACTGGAGTGCCCTCATGTGCCAGCGTGCATGACTGACCAACAGTATGCAGGAAGCGAACAGACCGAGCAGGCGTAGGACCTTCAGGACCGGAACAACCGCTCCGCTGTGAAACAAGGGAATCATTTCCTGAATCCTCTGTGGAGGCGGGAATGCTCGACAAACAGTAGTGTCCAGTATTGCCCCTATGAACAGGCTGCGCTGAGAAGGCACCAGGTGAGATTTGGGTACATTTATTGAAAAACCCAAGTTGAACAACAGCTGCGTTGTCACCTGCAAGTGACGCAACACCATCTCCGGAGACTTGGCTTTCAACAGCCAATTGTCCAGATAGGGGACGACAGGAACCCCTGATCTTCTGAGATGTGCTGCTACCACTGCCATCACCTTTGTAAAGACTCGCGGCGCGGAAGTCAGACCGAACGGTAGAACCGCAAACTGGTAATGTTGCGACCCTACCGTGAAACATAGATACTTCCGATGCGACTTCAGGATGGGAAGATGAAAGTACGCATCCTGCAGATCGATGGACACCATCCAGTCTTCCTGTTGCAGCGCAAGAAGAACCTGAGCCAGAGTCAACATTTTTAATTTCTCCTGCCTGAGGTAAAAATTCAAAACCCTGAGGTCCAGGATCGGCCTCAAACGTCCGTCCTTTTTGGGAATCAGGAAATACCGGGAGTAGCACCCTGACCCCTTTCCTGCTCTGGAACCACCTCTATCGCACCTTTCTGTAACAAGACCAGAACCTCCTGTTGCAAAAGCAACAAATGGTCTTCTGAACAACCACCTTGGCGAGGAGGGTAAGGAGGTGGATACTCTAGAAAAGGAAGGGCGTACCCATTCTCTACAAGATTCAAAACCCAACGATCTGTTGTAATCAGTTTCCAATCTTGTAGAAAATGGGACACCCGACCCCCAACAGGACCAACATGCTCTAAGATGGGGGATCTAGAGCTGCTTCCCTGAAGCACCAACGGTGAGGGGAGGAGAGGAGGAGGAGGAGGACTGCTGCCGTGTGGCTCCCCTAAAACGGCCTCTGTTCTTGCCCCTGTAGAACTTATATAAAGGGCTCTGCTGTTGCTGCTGCTGACCCTGTTGAGACTGTCGACGGCCATGAAAGGAAGAACCCCTTCCAAACCCATGAAGGCGTTTGTAACCATAACCCCTGGACTGTGTTTGAAGGCCCAGAGATCTAGCAGTCGCCCTGCTGTCCTTAAATCGTTGTAAGGCAGAGTCAGCCTTGGATCCAAACAGCCTCGTGCCATCAAAAGGTAAGTCCAACAGAGTCGCCTGGACATCAGGGGAAAAACCAGAAGACCTTAACCAGGCCTGTCTTCTTGTTGCCACAGAAGAGCCCATCACCCGTGCAACAGAATCAGCCGTGTCCAACCCAGACTGAATCACCTGACGAGCAGCTGCTTGCGAATCAGAGAGTACCTCCATAAAGTTTGCCCTATCATCCTCTGGAAGCTTAGGAGCTAGTTGTTTCACAGAATCCATCAAAGCATGGACGTATCTCCCCAGAAGACAAGTAGCATTAGTCGACTTCAACGCCATGCTTGCAGATGAAAATATCTTTTTAGCTGCTTGCTCCATCTTTTTCGAGTCCCTATCTCCCGGAGTAGTAGGAAAAGCACCCGAAGATTGCTTCGAACATGAAGCCTGTACTACCAAGCTCTCGGGTGTCGGATGAGTAGACAGAAAGGCAGGATCCCCAGGGGCCGGCCTATATCTCCGTGCAATAGCCCTAGAGACAGCAGGAGCGGACAAGGGCTTCTGCCACACTTCCAATATTGGCTCAGTCAAAGCGTCAATGAATGGTAAAAGAGGCTCTGAAACCACAGAAGAAGTATTAAGGACCTCAGTCAAGATGTTGGCCTTTATTTCAGATGATGGTAACTGAAGACCCAGCAAATCAGCCGCCTTCCTCACGACCACATGGTAGGGCAAATTTTCCAGAGGTAGACCAGCCTTTGGCGATGAAAGGTCATACTCAGGAGAAGTGTCTAATCCACTGGCCTCCTGCAGACCCTCAAAGTCATCAAGTGAATCCAAAATCTCTCCTTCCTCCTGCTCTTGTTCATGCCTATACTCCTCCTCTTCTAGCAGCCTCTGTGCATCCCTCCTGGAGCGCAGCTTTGGCACAGTCGCCGGAACCGGCGTCGGCGGAGCTGGAAACGGAGTTGACGGCGCCGAACGCGGCGCCGGTAACGATGGCAACGGAGCAGGAGGCGGCCCCTCCGGAACAATTTTCGGCATCGCCCGAATCCGAGACGACGCCGACTCCACATCCGACGTAGCTCGAGGTGCCGGAGTGGACGACCTCGGCGTCAGGAAATGCCAAGCCGGAGCCGATGGCATAAAGGGCACAAAAGGCGCCTGGGCATACTGGTGTGGAACACCCAAATTGTAGGCTAAAGGACCTGAAGTCACACCCAACGGAAAACTGGCCCTTGAAAACATCCCAAACATCGCGTTCAGGAACTGCGATGGGTCTGCACCAGGCAAAGGAAAAGGAGGATAAGGATCCGTACCTTCTCGCCCGGGGATCTCCTGAGGCCGAATTGGGTCCTGCGGAGCCGGTGGAGACGGCGCCCGCTCAGGCGAAGCCACAGGTACTGGAGACAACTCCCCCGGCATCGGAGTCTTACAAGGCGCCGGTGATCCTCTCGACGCCGAAGAGCCCTTCGACGCCGGCGACATCGGAGCCGGAGAATGAACCGACTCCGCTCTCGGAGAAGGAGACGGAGAGACAAAGTCCTTTCTCCGAGGCCGCTCAGGAGGTGGAGTCGACCTTGAAGCCCCTGACTTCGACGAATGACGTCGGGACTTCTTCGACTTCTTGTGCTTCTTCGACTTTGATGTGTGAGACGAAGAAGACTTCCCCCGCTTTCGACCTCTCTTCTCCTTCTTGGCTCTGGCCATAAAAAGTTTAGCCTCACGCTCTTTAAGGGCCTTCGGGTTCATCTTCCTGCAGGAACGACACTCTTCGACGTCGTGGTCAGAAGAAAGACACCATAGACAGTCTTCATGCGGATCCGTGATAGACATATGTCCTCCGCACTCCCTGCAAGGCTTAAACCCGGACTTCCTAGAAGTAGCCATTCCAACAATACGAAGAAACAAAGTAGAAAATGGAGAGTCCCTGGAAAAACTGTTACGCGGCGACGGCGCGGAAAAAAGGGAACTGACGTCAGCACGCCGACGAGGTCTTCTTATGGCTCCGATGATGTCATACGGAGTCGCGAGCGGAGCCGTGCTACTGTGACGTCCTCGTCGACGTGGGTGAGCTAGGAAAAGAATTTCCGCGGAATTGCTGGCGCAAGGGGTATTCAAAAGGTGAGGAATCCACAGGCAGAAGTATCCATCAGAACAGGTAAACAAACCAGTTAATTGTGGGTGTTGATAGAGCATAAAGTTGGTGTGAGGGGGCGGGAGGGGTGAGCAGCAGGTCACTGCGTAGTAACAGGGATGCGTAACCTGCATGCGCTGTTACAGATATTTACATGAGTTGGGGAAAGTGAGGACCACACTGTAACTGAAGGAGATTTAGGAGGAGTATTGACGAGGTTAAGCGGAAGGGACGGGCCACTCTCTGGGTGGAAATAAGATGGTACATAGATGTTTTTAGGTCCTTGCCTGAGACAGCATAAG
The DNA here is from genome assembly GCA_963921515.1 of Calotriton arnoldi. Lineage (NCBI taxonomy): Eukaryota > Metazoa > Chordata > Amphibia > Caudata > Salamandridae > Calotriton > Calotriton arnoldi. The sequence continues at coordinate 2,683,784 of CAWUFW010000136.1, forward strand.
TACTGTCGAGTGAAAGACATTTTGCTACTTTACAGTGGGCTTACCCGTTGCTTACCATTGGATGGCTTCATTGTCACTCAGTTGCTGGCGTGTCTTTGGTCAGTGCACAAGTGCTGGCTTCACTTCCTCTTCTTGTGTTTGGCTCAAGTACTTGTGTTTTTCCATTGCTTGCGTTTTATAGCTACTTTTTTCTTTTTGTTGAAGCACTCCATTAGGAGTGCATGTGTTTGCAGACACGGGATGTCTCTCACTTGTGCTTCTCTCCCTGGCCCTCCTTGTGGCTCTCTTTTACCATGCAAAAGACACACAATTGATGGACGGAATGCAGAACAAATCAAAACATTCACCCCCAGTCAAGAGATCTGGGTTAAATCCATCATTCTTTTGCTCACCATGCCACCCCGGTTTACACCTGGCCATATGCAAATCAGTCTTGACCCTGTGCCTCATGGGAACAGTCCAGCCCGAACTGCCAAGCCAGGTCCTCCCTGGACCGGAAACAAGCATCCTAGGACCGGTTTCGGGGTTTCACCCCTCTTCAGCCAGGATAGCTTGATTCCAGTGGCACAGTGAGCCCAGGACCCACGTCTGGGCATACCTGGCACACTTAGGGCGAGAAAGCAAAAGACACACAATTGATGGACGGAATGCAGAACAAATCAAAACATTCACCCCAGTCAAGAGATCTGGGTTAAATCCATCATTCTTTTGCTCACCATGCCACCCCAGTTTAGACCTGGCCATATGCAAATCAGTCTTGACCCTGTGCCTCGAGGAACAGTCCAGCCCGAACTGCCAAGCCAGGTCCTCCCTGGACCGGAAACAAGCATCCTAGGACCGGTTTTGGGGTTTCACCCCTCTTCAGCCAGGATAGCTTGATTCCAGTGGCACAGTGAGCCCAGGACCCACGTCTGGGCATACCTGGCGCACTTAGGGCGAGAAAGCAAAAGACACACAATTGATGGACGGAATGCAGAACAAATCAAAACATTCACCCCCAGTCAAGAGATCTGGGTTAAATCCATCATTCTTTTGCTCACCATGCCACCCAAGTTTAGACCTGGCCATATGCAAATCAGTCTTGACCCTGTGCCTCATGGGAACAGTCCAGCCCGAACTGCCAAGCCAGGTCCTCCCTGGACCGGAAACAAGCATCCTAGGACCGGTTTCGGGGTTTCGATTTGCATATGGCTGGGTCCAAACTGGAATGGCATGGTGAGCAAAAAAACGATGGATTTAGGCCCAGATATTGATATTTCCACACAGCCTTATAGCAACTGTAATGTAAGTGTTTAGACAGAATTTGAGAGTAAATAGCATATACTATAATAGTAGTTCAGTGATCAAGAACTATGGTGGTCCTGGTGTTTTTTTTTTTTTTTTTAAAACTATCCACATTTAGCCATGCAATTATTAATAAATAATTATCATATAGGAATGAAACCTCCCTGTGACCTGTCAAATGAGCATATTTATTTTATTTACTAACCTCTTAGCTGCTGAGGCTCTACTATCCCCAGTAATGAGCCCTTTTTTTTTTTTTTTAAAGTTTGGGACATATGCACTTAAGCCTTCTAACATTTTCCCCACAAAAGATATCCAGGACAAATTTGTATATTTTTCACCACATCTTGGGGATTCTAAAAGTACCCAGGGTTTGAGGATTCCCCTGAAGGGTTCTGAGAAAATAGCTAAAATATTCCATTTTAAAAAAAATGTTTTTAAATGGCGCGAGTGTTGTGCAAAAAAGCACATAATGTTTTAGCTAACAATAGCATCAGCAAAATGTTTGCTGTGCCAAGATCACCATCTTCCCAACTTTTGAGAGGAAGCAGAGTTGTAAAATAAAAAACTTTTTTTATTACAGATTTAGTATTTTTCTAACTAGTAGTCCATTGTTCCTTTTTTGTGGTTCCACATCCTTGCAGTTTGTAGTGGAAACCGGTATGAAATTCATAGGTGAACCTGTAAAGTTATACGTTTCTGGAAACGAGATTGCAAATCCAACAACAGGTCATTTATGTAGCTTGCTCATTGTTTTCCCAATGAAACTAATTGTTCAACCCAAAAATAATGCAAAAAGGGAAAAAGAAAAGATGGTGGTGGATAGGCTTACGGCCAGGGCAGGCAGCTTCTGCCCCATATTTTTTTCTAATTAAAAAGAAAAAAGATCCCTGGTGTCTAATGGTCTTTCTGATCCCATTGGGGAGCAGATTCCAGGTAAATACCCCCCCCCCCCCCCAACCTCCATTCAGCTCCCTGGGGAGGAGAGTGGAGGGCAGAAAGACTGTTCCGCCCATTTGGTGCCCCCAGTCGGGGGGGTGTTAGAAAGACTCGTTGGGCAGTTCTGAGGCAGGGGCACGCAGGTGCTTGTGTGGTCCTTACCACTTCTAATGGTGACATCTGATTTCACTTTCTTTGCTGTGATGTCAGCGCACTGTGCGTGTGACAGTAAACAAAAACAAGAGAGACTCGGATTGCAAGAGAAGCTCTTCCCTCGCGTCCTTACTCTTTTTAAAAAAGAAAGTGCTTCTGGTGCTTGCACCAACTTCCCCCGCCCCCCCCCCCCCTGCTGTGCATGTCTCATCCACCGCACTCAAGAGGTTAATATCCTTGGTGCTCATTTCCTCTAGTGAGCCAGATAAGGGAACAACGGTATCAGAAGAAGGTGATTTTGAAAGGATCATAAAAATAAGTGAAGTAGGAGTACCAAGACTGCATAACTTCGCTACGGTACAATATATTACCAAACCGACTGAGAGACTGAGCGCTGTCTCCTCGATGTATAAAATCCACTTTGTTAGAATGCAGTGCCGTTTCGTGATTACAAACTATAGGGCCATATGTATCAAGCCTTTTTCCCGTTTGCAAACGGGCAGATTCTCAGAATCGGCCCGTTTGCGAATTGGAAAAAGCCTTTTGGGATGTATCATCCCAAAAGGCCATCGCAAAATAGAGAATTGCAAAATTTGCGATTCTCTATTTTGCGAATGCAATCAAGGAATTGCAAATTGCGATTCCTCAAATGCAATTCTGGAAGCACCAGAAATTTGCTATTTGACCTTAAGGAATTGCAAATTACCACCAACTTCAAGTTGGTGGTAATTTGCGATTTTCTTTAAAAAGCACTTTTTGATTTTTAAAAGTGCCACATGTCGCACATACATGCCCTTAGGGCATGTATGTGCGCAAAATGTGCACAAATGCATATTTCAGGGGTGCAACAGGGTGTCCTTTTGGCACCCTTGCAACCTTGAAATTGCATTCTCAATTTGCGATTCTCTAATTGGTAATCGCAAATTGAGAATGTCTTCCCATTCATTCCTATGGGCCTCCTAGCCCATAGGAATGATTGGGAAGGTATTCCTTATTTGCTAATCTCAATTTGCAATTCGCAAATAAGGAATATGTAGGATTCGCAAAATTTTTAGCAAATCCTACATACATTGCATTTTGCGATTCTCTAATTGCGATTCGCTAAAAATCGCAATTTGAGAATCGCAAAACTCTTTTTTGATACATATGGCCCGTAGTGTTTAGTTTGATTCCGCTAATATTTGAAATAAATAGAGGCAGAGCAGTATGTTCAAAAAGTGATTGCACGAGAGCACACAATTTAACTACAGGGAGGCTGGGATTAAGAACCACTTTGATTCTGCAGCTTAGATCTTGCTCACTAAAAACAACTTGGGTGGATGTGGGTTATGTTGGGGAGGTTCAGGGACTACTCATCAAAGAAATGTCACTGTGCTGTTGGATTTAACCCTGGAGATATATATATATATATATAAACATACATACATACACACTCGCTTTCTCTCACACGCACTGTCTCACACACTCTCTCACACACCACACACACTCTCTCACACATACACTCTCACACATACACTCACACACATACACTCACACACATACACTCTCACACACTCTCTCTCTCACACTCTCCCTCATACACACACACTCTCCCTCATACACACACACTCTCCCTCATACACACAACTTGGTTAGTTTGAAAACGATTATGTTTTAAGTACCCCTAACAATCTGCACGCCTCTCTCTTTCCACTGTCCCTTAAGCACCCCCGTCCTGCTTCTCATAATTTAACAAGATATGCCAGCCTGATTGCTGGAAGATCTGAAGCTTTCCCCCCCTCCCCCTCGCCAACATACTGACCAAGCTACGCCCCTGCTCTCAACATGCTCCTGACTTGCGTTTCCCAAAGTTGTGTCCACCCAAGAAAGAAGGCTCTATAAAGTGGAGCATAATGGCTAGAATACTGCTTAGGAAGTATCTCAGTATAGTTGTCATGACAACTCAAGTCTGTGAAAAGCAGAATTCATGTTAAAGATCAATGCTACATATGGTTGTCATCTTCTGGGTATCACCATAAAGAAAAACGTACGAAAAGTGTTACTTTGGAGTCGGATTTAGTCAGTCCAACCTAAAAGGTTTTAGCCAACAGACAATGGCAGTGTTGAAGAGCTTACTTTCTTTTATTGCTGCCCGAAGGGTGGAGCGGGAAGCATCACAGACGGATGGAGGGCGAGCAACACTGAGGGTGCATGGAAAAAGAATTCTAAGACTACGCTGTCCGAGTCAGTGCCACAGCCCTTTTTAGGTCAAACCTGGGCAGCGCATACGCTGTTCTGCTGCATGCTGTATTGGAGTATGAAATAGCCCAGCCCATATTTGTCATTGTCCTTCATAAATGCTGGCCTCTGATTCATTAATAGGCTTGTTAGTCCCTCCTTTGTACCGCCTTGTCTTCATTTGTAACCTCCCATTAGTATTGAACCTTTTACTTCCATTGTTACACGGTACATCTTTTTTAGTCTGTAAGCACTATTTTCTTGAATGAGTTTCTCCTACTGCAGGCACTACATGCTTTCCGGCAACATTCAGAGCGCCATGCGTGCTTTAACTTTCCAAGCAGCCGGGACACTGGTGGCCGCTTCTTTGAATAGGTCTCGCATTTACAAGAGTTTGAGCTATTGGCATTGTAAATGACAATGCCTTTTATTTGTGTTAATTAGCAAAATAGATCAATAAAAGGCATTGTCATTTACAGTGCCAATAGCTTAAACTCTCGCAAATGCGATACCTATTGCATTGCAAATGTTTGTTTTGTTATTGCGGGTGGGGAGTAAGCAATAACAAGAAAAATGGGGGGCAGGTGCATATCTGAAAGTTTTTTTTATAAAGTGCAATGATGCGCCCAGTGCTGACTGCGTCATAGCACTTTTTTTTTGTTATAGCGGTTGGGGGTGCGCAATACGAACAGCAGAAGGGGGCAAGCAACAACACTGAGTGAGGGAGTGAGCAGAAATCATCAGAGGGGACAGGAGGGGCACGCAACAACAGGATCTCTTATGTCGAAGCAGACAACCTGCCCACCACCTTCGAAGGCGAATACTTCGAATACTTCTACTATAACCTGAAGGATCACCACTCCAGTGGTTATAGTCTGTTGCCGCTGATGCATTACCTATCCGCTTTTATTTGAACCTGTGGCCTGCTGGGTGATCTCTGCAGCAGGCTCATTAGCCCACTCTGCTCAGTACTAACATTTGAACTGGTGACACGAGGGTTATCACACAGATCCTTTCTGTGCCCCCTTGATGCCCTGATTGTGCTCGTTTTCCCTTCTGTGCCTGTTTCCCGCCGCTGCGCCCCTGCGGCCCCGCCCCCTCACTGCCCATTCGCTGCCCCATTCCCTGCTCCTCCCTCCCACCTCCCCATTTATGGCGGCCGCTGCGTGGTGAAGAGAGCGACCCCTGACCTTGACTGGTAGGTCGCTCCCCCACCACACAGCTCCGACTGTGTGCCCTGCTGCTGCCCCTGATTGTGCTCGTTTTTTCCTTTCTGTGCCCCCTTCCTGCCCCTGATTGTGCTCGTTTTTCCTTTCTGTGCCCCCTTGCTGCCCCTGATTGTGCTCGTTTTTTTTCCTTTCTGTGCCCCCTTGCTGCCCCTGATTGTGCTCGTTTTCTTTTCCTTTCTGTGCCCCCTTGATGCCCTGATTGTGCTCGTTTTCCCTTCTGTGCCTGTTTCCCGCCGCTGCGCCCCCGCCCCCTCACTGCCCATTTGCTGCCCCATTCCCTGCTCCTCCCTCCCACCTCCCCATTTATGGCGGCCGCTGCGTGGTGAAGAGAGCGACCCCTGACCTTGACTGGTAGGTCGCTCCCCCACCACACAGCTCCGTCTGTGTGCCCTGCTGCTGCCCCTGATTGTGCTCGTTTTTTCCTTTCTGTGCCCCCTTGCTGCCCCTGATTGTGCTCGTTTTTTTTTCCTTTCTGTGCCCCCTTGCTGCCCCTGATTGTGCTCGTTTTTCCTTTCTGTGCCCCCTTGCTGCCCCTGATTGTGCTCATTTTTTTACCTTTCTGTGCCCCCTTGATGCCCTGATTGTGCCTCGTTTTCCCTTCTGTGCCTGTTTCCCGCCGCTGCGCCCTGCGGCCCCGCCCCCTCACTGCCCATTCGCTGCCCCATTCCTTGCTCCTCCCTCCCACCTCCCCATTTATGGCGGCCGCTGCGTGGTGAAGAGAGCGACCCCTGACCTTGACTGGTAGGTCGCTCCCCCACCACACAGCTCCGTCTGTGTGCCCTGCTGCTGCCCCTGATTGTGCTCGTTTTTCCTTTCTGTGCCCCCTTGCTGCCCCTGATTGTGCTCTGTTTTTCCTTTCTGTGCCCCCTTGCTGCCTCTGATTGTGCTCGTTTTTCCTTTCTGTGCCCCCTTGCTGCCCCTGATTGTGCTCGTTTTTTTTCCTTTCTGTGCCCTTTGCTGCCCCTGATTGTGCTCGTTTTCCTTTCTGTGCCCCCTTGCTGCCCCTGATTGTGCTCATTTTTTTTTCCCTTTCTGTGCCCCCTTGATGCCCTGATTGTGCTCGTTTTCCCTTCTGTCCCTGTTTCCCGCCGCTGCGCCCCTGCCCCCTCACTGCCCATTCGCTGCCCCATTCACTGCTCCTCCCTCCCACCTCCCCATTTATGGCGGCCGCTGCGTGGTGAAGAGAGCGACCCCTGACCTTGACTGGTAGGTCGCTCCCCCACCACACAGCTCCGTCTGTGTGCCCTGCTGCTGCCCCTGATTGTGCTCGTTTTTTCCTTTCTGTTCCCCCTTGCTGCCCCTGATTGTGCTCGTTTTTCCTTTCTGTGCCCCCTTGCTGCCCCTGATTGTGCTCATTTTTTTCCTTTCTGTGCCCCCTTGCTGCCCCTGATTGTGCTCGTTTTTTTTCCTTTCTGTGCCCCCTTGCTGCCCGATTGTGCTCGTTTTTTTTTTCTCCTTTCTGTGCCCCCTTGCTGCCCCTGATTGTGCTCGTTTTTTTTCCTTTCTGTGCCCCCTTGCTGCCCCTGATTGTGCTCGTTTTTCCTTTCTGTGCCCCCTTGCTGCCCCGGATTGTGCTAATTTTTTTTTTCCTTTCTGTGCCCCCTTGATGCCCCGATTGTGCTCGTTTTCCCTTCTGTGCCTGTTTCCCGCCGCTGCGCCCTGCGGCCCCGCCCCTCACTGCCCATTCGCTGCCCCATTCCCTGCTCCTCCCTCCCACCTCCCCATTTATGGCGGCCGCTGTGCGGCCGCGCAGCGGACGTGCGCAGCGGGCGCGCCTAAGGCAAGCCCGTCTGCGCCCGTCCGCGCCCAGCGCCAGACCCCTGGTCCGGGCATCCCCGCGCCCGCCACATCAACAGACGCCGATACGACGCCAGCACCCTCCACGCACTCAACCCCGGAAAAGATCATGCCTGCTACCAGGCCACCCCGAAGCGCACCCAAGGGCCCTTCACCTGCCGGGAACTGCAGCTTCGCCAGCACCCGCCCCGCCAAACCACCGCCCAGGAAAGAACCCAACTACCTCAGATGCATCCTCCTCAACACCCGCTCCGCCCGCAAACACGCCATCGAACTCTGGGACCTTCTCGACTCAACCTCCCCAGACGTCGCATTCCTGACGGAGACCTGGCTGAATCCCGCTTCAGCCCCCGACATCGCCATCGCCATCCCGGACGGATACAAGATCACCCGCAGGGACTGCACCAACGGAGTCGGAGGAGGCATCGCCATCGTCCACAGGAACACCCTCAGAGTCTCAACCAACACCGACGACACCCTCAGCACCGCCGAACACATGCACTTCCAGATCCACACCGATCCCAACACCACCCTCAGAGGAACCCTCATCTACAGACCCCCGGACCCCGACCACAGTTCAGCGATTCCATCGCTGACTTCGTCAGCACACACGCCATCGCCTCCACGGACTACATCCTCCTCGGGGACCTGAACTTCCACCTCGAGAACAACAAGGACACCAACTCCACCACCCTGATCGACAACCTCGCCACCCTCGGACTCAGACAGCTCGTGACTACACCCACCCACGCCGCCGGCCACACGCTCGACTCCATCTTTTCCGCAAGCCCACACGTCTCCTTCAACCACACCTCCGAACCCCACTGGACTGACCACCACTGCATCCACTTCACCTACAGGAAGCCCACCACGCACCACCGCACCGAACAAATGCCTCGCCGCTGCTGGAGCAGAGTCACGGAAGACCAGCTAACCACAACCCTCGCCCTGAGCCCACCCGCCGAACCCTCCGACCCAGACACCGCCGCCCGCAACCTCAGACAGTGGATCGACGACTGCGCCAACACCCTCGCCCCGCTCAAGAATCCGCCCAACAGCCACACCAGCAAGAAAGCCACTTGGTTCACCGAAGACCTCCAGGCCTCCAAACGAACATGCCGAAAACTGGAGAAGATCTGGCTCCACGAACGGACAGCGGACAGCTACGCCGCCCACAAGAGCGCCACCCGCAGTCACCATCACCTCATCAGATCCGCCAAAAGGGCCTCACTCAAAGACCGCCTAGACAACAACGCACACAACAGCAAAGAGCTCTTCAACATCGTGAAGGAACTCTCCAACCCCAGCTCCAACACCAACGACATCCAGCCATCGCGAGACCTGTGCGACTCACTGGCCACCTTCTTCCACCGCAAAATCGCCGACATCCACGACAGCTTCAACACCACGACCGCCCGGCAACCACCGAGACCACTGCCCCCACAACCACCAACCGCCTGCTCTCCTGGACCAACATCAACGACGAGGACATCAGCGAGATCATGAACACCATCCACTCCGGTTCACCGCTAGACCCGTGCCCTCACCACATCTTCAACAAAGCCAGTACAGCCATCGCGCCCCATTTCCGGAAAATAATCAACATCTCCTTCGAGACAGCAACCTTCCCGGAAAGCTGGAAGCACGCCGAGATCACCGCCTTACTCAAGAAACCCAAGGCAGACCCCAAGGACCTCAAGAACTTCCGACCCATCTCTCTGCTCCCGTTCCCCGCGAAGGTCACCGAGAAAATCGTCAACAAACAACTGACCCGCTACCTCGAGGAGAACAACATCCTGGACCCTTCCCAGTCCGGCTTCCGCAGCAACCACAGCACCGAAACCGCCCTCATCGCCGCCACCGATGACATCAGGACCCTGCTAGACAACGGAGAAACAGCAGCCCTCATCCTCCTGGACCTATCAGCCGCCTTCGACACGGTCTGCCACCACACACTACGAACACGCCTTCACGACGCCGGGATCCAAGAGAAGGCCCTGGACTGGACCACATCCTTCCTTTCCGGCAGAACACAAAGCGTCCGCCTCGCCCCTTCCGATCCAAGGCCACCAAGATCATCTGCGGCGTACCCCAAGGCTCCTCCCTCAGCCCAACGCTGTTCAACATCTACATGGCACCCCTCGCCCACGTCGCCCGACAGCACAACCTCAACATCATCTCCTACGCCGACGACACCCAGCTGATCCTCTCCCTCACCAAAGACCCTCACACCGCCAAAGCCCACCTCCACGAAGGAATGAAGGCCGTCGCCGAATGGATGAGGACCAGCCGCCTGAAGCTGAACTCGGACAAGACGGAGGTCCTCATCCTTGGTTCCAACCCTTCAGCCTGGGACGACTCCTGGTGGCCAACATCACTGGGAACAGCCCCGCCACCCACCGACCACGTACGCAACCTAGGGGTCATCCTCGACCCCACCCTCTCCATGACTAAGCAGGTCAACGCCGTTTCCTCATCCTGCTTCAACATCCTCCGAATGCTCCGCAGGATCTTCAAGTGGATCCCCACCGAAACAAGAAAACAGTCACCCAGGCCCTCGTCACCAGCAGGCTGGACTACGGAAACGCCCTCTACGCAGGAACGACGGCTAAGCTCCTGAGACGGCTGCAACGCATCCAGAACGCCTCTGCACGTCTTATCCTCGACATCCCCCGACGCAGCCACATCACACCCCACCTGAGAGACCTGCACTGGCTCCCTGTCAACAAGAGGATAACCTTCAAGCTCCTCACCCACGCACACAAAGCACTCCACAACTCCGGACCAGCCTACCTCAACAGACGACTCAGCTTCTACACCCCCACCCGCCAGCTCCGCTCGACCAGCCTCGCCCTCGCCACAGTCCCCCGCATCCGGAAAACGACCGCCGGCGGCAGATCCTTCTCCCACCTCGCCGCCAAGACCTGGAACACCCTCCCCACCAACCTCCGACAGACCCAAGACCTACTGGCCTTCAGAAGACTCCTCAAGACCTGGCTCTTCGATCAGTAGCAGCACCAGCCCCCTCTTCCCCCAGCGCCTTGAGACCCTCGCGGGTATGTAGTGCGCTTTATAAGTGACATGATTGATTGATTGGTAGTAAGTGCACTGCATACATGTTTGTGAACCTTATCACAAACTATCTGTAGCAATAGTGAATTTCGTTTGTTGTACAGCAGATAGTACACTCAGAACGCATCTCAGGACTCGTTTTTTTGCTCACCATGCCATTCCAGTTTGGACCCAGCCATATGCAAATCAGTCTTGACCCTGCGCCCAATGGGAACAGTCCAGCCCGAACTGCCAGGCCAGGTCCTCCCTGGACTGGAAACAAGCACCCTAGGACCGGTTTCGGGCTTTCAGCCCTCATCAGCCAGGATAGCTTGACTCCAGTGGCATGGAGAGCACGGGACCCACGTCTGGGCATACCCGTCCCACTCGGGGTGACAAATTCAAAAACAACAATTGATGGACAGAATGCAGAACAATGTCATACATTCACCCCAGTACAAATCTTTTCTGACAAGTAAACTTTGAAAAACCATGTTCGCCAACAACTAAAGGTTATTTGAATGAATGAAAAATGTCTAAATCGCACAGCTACCTCAGACCAGAGTGTTCCGGAGCGAAGGGAAAAATGGAAAACGCAGCTCTTAGTAGAAAATATGGCTCAATTGATGAAAACAGGACAATGAACAGGTAGGTTTTTAATTGTTTTCTGAACTTACCAAGACTGGGTCAGATACGTGTAGAGAGGTAAGTCGCTTCACGCTCTAGAGGTAGTAAATGGAACAGAGTGGCCCCCAACCTGACCTTTTTGAACTTAGTGGTCGTTACTAGATGTTTTGAGGCAGAGAGTGAGATGGTAGGTACCAAGAAATCCATTAGAACACAGAAAACCTTTGACTAGTCGGGTTAATAGCCTGTGACGCAGGCATTAAGCCTTAAACAGGCATCTTTTCATGATCGGCAACCAGTGAAAGTTTCACAGGTGTGTGGAAAGGTACGATTTTCTGTTAAGGCATAAGACAGTACGTGATGTTGCTTTTTGTACAACTTGCAGTCTGTGTAACAAGTATTTTTGGAGCCCTACCCGCAAGCAGATGCAGTAATCAAGTCTCAATATAATTAGTGCCTTCAGGGAGCATCCTTATATGCTCTTCAGAGGAGTCTTTTGAATCAAAAATGATTCATAGGTTTCGTGCATGATCAGATGGTACAAGACGAGTGTCGGGCCAGCAATGAATTGTACATGCTGCAGGCCGCCAACGATAAACAATTCTGCTTTGTTACTATTTAGAAAGTTTTGATTCGTCCACACAGATGCCTCTTTAAGACAAGATGAACATTTCTGAGCTGTTTCTTCAGAATTCCCATCTGTCTCTGAGTTGAGTATCGTCAGCGTAGGCATTTAACTTGAAATTATAAGAGTCCATTAGTGTGGTAATGAAACCACCTATACATTGAACAGTGTGAGGCTGAGGGCTGATCCCTGAGGGACACCTGGAAGAAGTGGTTTAGTCAGAATCTTACAATCACCCAGGGTGTGGCCCAGCATAAAGGATGCAAACTAATTGAGAACAGTGCAGAAAACACTAGAGTTGGCTAGATGTTTTAAGAGGATGGAGTGTGCGATGGTATCAAAAGCAGTCGATAAATATAACAACAGTATGAAAGCCTGAATAAGCCGGATGTCATTTGAAAGTTTAGCCAACACTGTTTCTGTGCTGAGCCCCTCTCGGAAACTGGATTGAATCGGGTAGAGAAGTTGGTCTGTCTCTAGGAGGCTGACCAGCTCCTTATCGATCAGCACTTCTGTGAGCTTTGCATATATAGGCAGGAGGGAAAATCAGACGAAAATTTGTCAAATTTGGGCTGGCTATGGCAGTTTTCCACAAAGAAGGCTCTATACCTGAAGAGAGTGAAAAATAACAAAGTTGTTATGTAAGTGTACATAATGGTTTTATAGGCAACCCAAGGCCAAAAGAAACAGCAGGGAAGAAAAATAGGCTTCAGTGAACAGCCAACAAGGAAAATGTGTGCTGGCTCCCAATGGACCTCCATCAAAAGAGTAAACATCAAGTTACAAACAGAAGATGAAAACAGCTCCACAAAGGTTTTGCACAATAAAAGACATTAAGCACTTAGGGGAAAAGGCTGCTCTGGTGAATACTTAAAAGCATAAGTGGTTGATAGACACATATTAACTCTTTCAACATTAAATTATTTCCTGGCTGATGAAAGTTTGAACTCTGAGTACTGATCATGAGTTGGTCAGTGGTTTTTACAAACCTTGCCTAAACCTCTGATTTTAAAGGAGTGGGAGTTCTGAATTGTATGGTATAGATCTCACTCAGTAATTACCGATGTGTTAAATACCTCATCCTTCATTAAACTTTGGCAGCTCAATACTGACAGAATTTAATAGGGGAAAACATTCAAGTACTTACAGTAACATGCAGATTTTGGTGCAGTACGCATAACAATCTGCATGCAATTTCCCATAAACCCATATTAGGTGCCATTTATCGCACTTCAAAAGCCCATAATAGGTGCGTTTTATCGCACTCAATAAATTCCGATGTCTGGGAAGTCAGATTTTATCATGTGCAGTAAATAGCACCTACTTCTCCGCTAATCAGGCCTAAGATGCTAGCCTTCTGCAGTGCAAAGGGTCAAAACCTATCTGGTAAAAACAATTTGCAAAATTCTTGTCTCTGTTAGTATACAAAGAATTTTAGGTCTCGCCTAGCGACGCAGCGCATGCGCTGCTCGCCTTGGCGAGATCTATTGTTGTCAGTTTGGTGGGCGAAGGGGGACAGGACATGTGCACGCGTACGTCTAACAGCTTAGCTGAAGACACAGCAGATGTGCGCGTACGGGTGACAGGAGATGTGCACGCGTACGGCTCTGCTCGGTTGCTCCCTCTCTCCTTCCATGTCTGTGCGCACGCAGGACAAAACATATGCACGCGCTCTGCTTCCGTTGTGAAGGACAAAACATATGCACGCGCTGTGCTTCCGTTGTTAAGGACAAAACATATGCACGCGCTGTGCTTCCGTTGTTAAGGACAAAACATATGCACGCGCTCTGCTTCCGTTGTTAAGGACAAAACATATGCACGCGCTCTGCTTTCGTTCTCCTACCTTAACACACAATAGCTGCCTTTTATACAACCTTCCATTCACCCCTCATTACTAACTATTTTCCTTTTCCGACAGTCTTTTTACCCTCCATTCTGTGTTGCAACATGTAAAAACCAACCGTTGCTATGCACCAGCACAGGACATTACCTCAACTCCTACTCGCTCGCTTCCGCTTTCCTTCCCTGTCTTTATCAGGCCCCTTTTGCTTCTATTAAATGCCGCTACTGTTTGCTTTTCCTCTTCACCGCACGCTCCCTCCATTACGGCCCTTTCCAAAGCTCATCAAACCCAACGTTGCTTTATATGCAGCTACTGTCTATGCTTTATGCCGCTACATTGCTCCCTATTTCCCTTCCCCTACAGCCTTTCACACTCCATTCTGTATTAAAGCCAAACATTGCTATGCCCCGGAACATTATGCACCGCTACTGTCTATGCTTCACGCCACTACATTACTCCCTATTTCCCTTCCCCTACAGCCTTTTGCCCTACATTCTGTATTACAAGATCAGCGCTCGTCAAAGGCACACTTTCTATTACGGCCTCTTTCAGGCCCCTCCTGCTTTTGTGATATCCCACCCTACCACAACAATACATGGAATGTATGATGATACAACGCGTTCCATCACAACGCGGTATCTTACATTGCGGTCTTAACAACGCAAGTTGTTACATTGACTTGGGCTGGAGGGCGCTGGATTTAGGATTAGTGTGAATTACTATTCCAACTCCAGTCTACGTACAGTAGGGAAGGTGTTGGAATAGTAATTCACACTATTCCTTAGTCTAGAGCGCCCTCCAGTGCAAGTCGATGTAACGACTTTCGTTGTGAAAACCACGATGTAACCATACCGTGTTGTAATGGTTTCGTGGTAAAGGATGTTTCCCCAATACATGCCCCCACGTATGCTTTTTACCTAGCGCTTGCAGCACAGGACATATGCACACGTTCAACTCGCGGCATTTGCCCAACTACTAGTCCCTCGCTCCCTCCCCGTCGTTATGAAGCTCCTCTTGCTTCTTGCTTTATTAACTGCTGCTCGTATTTACTTTTGGTTTTCACCATTCGCTTGTCCCTTTTCTTCCTCCATCTTTACCACTTTCTTCCTGTTATGCACGTCACTTTTGCCGCCTCAACACACAATAGTGCCGTTCCATACACACTTCCTTTCCCTACGTGCACAAAGAGCAGCACAAATGCAGGCGTACAGCTCGCAGCGTTAGCCGTGCTCCTTCTTCTCGCTCCCTTCCTGTCTTTATCAGGCCTCTTCTGTTTCCAAAGACAAACAATGTTATACACTGCCACTTTATATGTTTTACACCACTGCTAAAAACAATACATATTATACATACCACGCGTTCAGTTACTATGTTTCGTCCCAGTCATACCTTAATGCTTACTTTATATAGTGCCCCTTCTACATCCATTCATATTCGTGCACTCACCCTTTGCCACTTTTTTTCCTACTCTGCGCGCTCATTTGTCTCACCTTAAACACAATAGCGGCCTTCCATTCACCCCTCATTACTATCTATTTCCTTTTCCAACAGTCTTTCTGCCCTCCATTCTATGCTACATTTCAAAACCAACCTTTTTTATGCACCAGCACTGGACATTCGCTCAATTACTGCTCGCTCGCTCCCTACCTCCTTCCCTGTCTTTATTAGGGCCCTTCTGCTTCTATTAAATGCTGCTACTGTTTGCTTTTCCTCTTTAACACACGCTCCCTCCTTTTTTCTCTCCATTAGGGCCCTTTCCAAAACTCATCAAACCCAAACGTTGCAATACAGGGCCACTATTTATGCTTCATTACTCCCTATTACCCTTCCCCTACAGTCTTTCTACCCTCCATTCTGTATTAAGGCAGCCCCGTGACCCTATGCATCACCACTGTCTATGCTTCACACCCTACATTACTCCCTATTTCCCTTCCCCTACAGTCTTTCCACCCTCCATTCTATATTAACACACATCAATCTTTCCTATCTCCATCAGGTCCCTTCTGCTTCCATTCAATGCCGCTCCTATTTGCTTTCCCTCTTCACTTTCTAATACTCCTTTTCTGCCTCCGTTAGGCCCCTTCTTAACGCTCGTCAAAGCCATACTTTGCTATCGCTTAGCTACATTCAATTATTACTTAATCGTTGTTTTGTATTTAATACCTGTTATATGTCTGCTACCATGTTTATAACACACTCACTTAAGTTAAAATAGAAATTTGGAACGGTAGAGGAGGGGGTTTGGGGGCGCAGTAAAGCGCAGCAAATTATAAAACCACATAAATAAAAGGCATTGTCATTTACAATGCCAATAGCTGAAACTCTCGCAAATGCGAGACCTATTGCATTGCAAATGCTTGTTCTGACAGTTGCTGGCTGAGTACAGTAATGCAATCTGGAAGAGACGAATTGACAAAGGTTTACCTTACAGCATACATGCTTCAAGTCTGAGATGATGAACTAATGCCTACAGGTCTCTATCAGATCAAGAGCAAAGAAGAGGGAACTCTCAATTTAGGAGGCTGGAGATTTGTGAAAAGGATCAGGATCATCTGATCTAAACATGAGAAATCTGTGTATAGCAATACTAATTAGAAGCAACAAACATGAAAGGCTACTTGAATATTTATCTTTTATGGTGAGATCAAAACCACTATAAAGTCGGGGGGGGGGAGGGAGTACACACTTTTATTCAGGTCTAATGAGGAATGCAAATGACAAGTTTTAGGGGCGAGTGTGAGTGGATGTAAGGTGGCCTACGCGGCATAACGCCGCAACCTTTTTCTGAACAGTACTACCCCAATTTGACCCACATATGACTTGTGATGACACATAATGGGAGGGCTGACGATATAGGACACGCTCTTCAACCGAAGTAGATACCTAAGATCCACTGCTCCTCTCATCACATAGATACATTCTCTCAGTAAGACGATATGAGTTCATATTTGCTAACGAGACGGTGACAGGTTTAGGGGCAGGGAGGGTGGGAGTTAATTATTTATATGTTTGAATTTCATTTTGTTGCTTGATGTATGCACTGCACATTTGCCAGCCACATGATGGTATATGTCTGTACGAGAAAATGCCATAAAGTTTGTGTTATTAAAATAAAATAAAAAAGTGGCCTACCCTAACTGCCTGCCTGGGCGAATAACTGCACAGCAAATACTGTCACTTGGGACTGACTTCAAGCTCCTATTTGTTTATCCCCTTGGCCGGGGCCAGCCAGAGGGGTGCGTGCTGCGGTCATTCCACAGATTGTAGAGCCAGGGTGGCTCACCAAATTCCTTCCCCCACCTTAGAAGGCAACTAGATCAGGCTGAGCACATGTAATCTCTGAGCCTTTGACTAGGAGCTGCATAGGGCTTCATGTTATATCTCTGAGTCCGAGTCAACCCCAAGATCATGTCTGTGTCCAACCGCTCTTGGGTCTAAGTTGGGCCTGCAAAATGCAGGGGCTTGCAAAATCTGAGCTCTCCAAGGATGGCATCATCCATCATGAGATCTGGAGGGGCTGCCACTTTCTTGGATCACATGATGTTTCACATGGCTCTCTCTCCTCCCTGCCGCACATACACCATGATTCCTTTGATCCCAAATACAGCCCACACCCTTTTTTGAAGGGTGTCTGAAATGTCCATCCAGGGTGTCTCTCTCTGATCAGGATCTTGTCCCCTATTTGTATAACTTTGTTTTTGGCCCTTCAGATTTTACTGCTCCAATCTTTGGTGTTCTGCCTGGGCCTTTGAGTGCTGGCTAGCTCAAAATGGCACGGACCCCATCCGGGTCCTTAAGGAAGGTTTTTTTTTTTTACTTGTCTGCCTAGCATTATGGTAATCTGCATGTACCGTGTTGTGCAGTGAGGTGTGTTACGATAGTTGCGTAGGAGGTGGTACAGGCGTCAATCTATGTGTTGTCCATGGTTCACTGCAAATCGAGGAACACTGTCGAGAGTGCGCTTAAAGTGCTCCACATCGCCATTCATCTGGGGCCACAATGGCATGATCTTCTGAAGGAGAGTCCCCACTCTCTCTAGATATTCCTTAAACTCTACCCCTGGAATGTGGGGCCTGTTATCAGTCCGTATTTCCTCTGGGAGACCAAAGGTCGCAAACATCTTTCCGAAAAGTCAAGTTTGTTAGCTCTACAACCGGGTATCTGGAGTATTCTTCAATCATGACCACTGTGAGCTGTCCATCAAGGAAACTTCCAAAATCAAGGCTGACCAGGATGCTTCACATTACTTTTCGGTGGCGAAGGAGGCCAGTGCGTTCACTCCTCCCATTAGCAGGCGTGACAGGCATCATTTTACGGTCTGTTCTAGAAATGCGTCCAGCTGGGGGAACCATACTGTCTCCAAGACGTGGGACTTGGTCTTCTCTGCCCTCTTGGTAGCCATCATGGCCCAATTCGATTATCCATGTCTGCAGTGCTCGCGGGATTACAATTCAGTCCCCTCATCAGGATTCCATCTCCCATTGTACTCAATTCAGACCCTCCAGGGCTGGGACAGCATGGCTTTATCCGCTGGTACCCAGCGGTGAGCATTCTGAAGGTAGTTCTTCCACTTGTGCTGCAGTGCTTCTATCACTTTCTGGAGTCCATTATTTTTCAGGGACACATTCTGTTTGTCAGCTATATTAATTGCTCTTGGGCATGCACCCGAGCCACAGTGTTTAGGTAGGCTTCAGCGTCCCCTCCCGTGTCCTGCCTTCACTGATCAGTGGCTGCTGGGTGTCGTGACAGGAAATCAGCCACAGGGCAGTACACAACAGTGAAGTGATACAGCAACAGCTGAACTGCCCGTGTTTCATCTTCAGTGACAAGTGGTAGTCAACCAGCTCATAGTTTTGAAATAGTTTGTTCTCAGTTTTTTTCCAAAAGTTCATGCGTGGCCAAGAACTTTTCAGATTACTGGAATACTGTGAATACTTTGTCAGCTGACATGGTGTGGATTACCTCTCCTACTGGATACTTAGACTAGCCATTGATGACGTCTAAGCAGTGTCTCTCATCAAGAAGACAACCAATGTCGGCACTGGCTCAGAATGTCTTTCGTGATGATGGAAGCTGGCAGATGAGGTGGCCCACAAGCTTGGCATGACAGGAACAGCACTATTTCTACCAGACCTTTGAGCTGAGTAAACCAACAAGTTACATACTTTCAGTAGCACTCTGTCTGTTGGATACTCCTTCTAACCACAGATTCTTCACCTTTCGAATCCCCTAGGCCTCAGTCTGGGTCTGGAAAACCTTCTGCAATAGCTCCAACATGCTGGCAGGTGGCACCATTGGACTCCATGGCAAGACCATCCTACCTCCAAATGTGACAACACTGTTCCACATATGGGCACCACCCCTGCGAGCTGACATCAGTTTATCCAGATCATTTCAATGCCCTCATATGTGGAGACACTAAAGTATACAAAAATTCCCATTGGAGCAGGGTCAAGACTGAACTGCATTTGTCTGGGTCCAAACTGAGGTGACATGGTGTGCAAAATAAGGATGGACTGGGATGCAGCCTGATTGATTACCAGTGCCTGATATTAACTCAAACATTCCATGAATCACTTTTTGTATATTTTAGTGTTGCCCTAGGTGGGATGGGTATGCCCAGACGTGGGTTCAATGCACATGGTCACTGGAACCAAGCTATACCTGGCTGATGAGCCCTAACTAGGGCGAAACTAGTCCTGGGTTGCTTGTCTTCCAGTTCAGGCAGGAACTGGCCTGGCAGTTCGGGCTGGACTGTTCCCAAAGGAGCAGGGTCAAGACTGATTTGCCTATGGCTGGGTCGAAACTGAGGTGGCATGATTCCCTGTCCGGTGGTGCGCTAGGGAATGCGCTCTTGGACGCAGAGGCTTGGACAACCAAGCTCTCAGGGGTGGGGTGTTGGGAAAGGAAAACGGGGTCGCCCGGGGCCGGGCGATGGCGTCGGGCCACGTTCCTATCCACAGGAGCCCCTGTGGTGGGCCTGGACCAGGTGCCCAAAAGAACGTCTGAAAGTGCATCATTAAAAGACAGCAGTGGCTCCGAAGAGGTAGTCGCCGGCTGAAGCACTTCTGTCAGGCTAGTCCTGACAGCCACTGTAGGGAGCTCGAGGTGGACGGCCTCGGCCGCCCTACGCAATACCACTGCGTAACTTGCACCCGCCTCCCTAGCCACGGTAGGATTAGTGAGCATGCCAAGGTCAGGAGAGGTATCAAGACCACTGGCGTCCCCCAGCTCCTCTGCCCAGTCCGGGTCAAACTCACATTGTGCTGTGAGAGGGTCCTCAGACCCCTCCCAGTCCTCCCCTTTCTCCGAAGGCTGATGAACAGGCCGAAAATAAGGAGGATGGACATAGGGATAGAAGGGTCCCATCGGCGTCAGAATCGGTGTCGAGCGACGCCGTTCCGGTGCCGTGTCCACATCGGGGCTGAAACCGGGGGCGACGTCGTCCGGTGGGACGGGCGACGTCGGAGGAGTGAACGTCGGTGGAGGTGTCACAAGGTCAACCGGCGTCGACCGGGATCCAGGCCTGGATCCATGGGGGCCCTGCGGCGCCGGAGCAGACGGCGGCGCCGGAGCCGCCGACAGTAAAGGGCGAGGACCCCCAGTCGGGCCCGAAGGCGCACCGGAGGGGCCCGACGGCCCAAAGAGGCGAGCCATGGCTGACAGAAATTCCTGCAGCTGGGCCGGAGTCGCCGACAGACCCGGGAAAGGCGGGTAGGCCGGCGGCGACTCCGTAGGCTCTGCCAGAGCCGCGGAAGAGGCACCACCCGCACCCTCATCCGCGCGACGGGAAGTCGGAGAGCGATGGCGCTTCTTCGACTTCTTGGAACGCTTCGTCTTACCTGACCCCGAGTGCGAAGACTTCGATCCGATGAACGATGGTGGTGGCTCCGCGAACGGTCCCTCGACCTCCCACGGGACCGGGACCTTGAGTGGCGCGAAGCCGACTGCCGAACTTCAAGCAACTTTTCGGGACCGCTCCCGCAAAGTCTTCGGCGCCATGGCCCGGCAGTCGGGGCACAACTTGGGGTCGTGGTCGCGCCCCAGGCAGTAAAGACACACGCGGTGCGGGTCCGTCACCAACAACATGCGATGACAGTCCCCGCAGGACTTGAAGCCGGGCATCCCTACTGCACCAGGAGTCGATCGACTCGAAAAATAGAGACAACAAGCATTGGCATAGCCAATAGGTCTCGCCTTTGGGACCTTATAAGTGTTTAGCTGTGCAACATTTGATGTTGTTGACGAAAGGATATTGTGCTGCAGAAGTAAATACTTATAAGGTCATAAAGGGGAGATATATTGGATATGGTAATGATTGAGGACAAGAAGTGATTTTAGGCTGCGGCTGCCACTTAGCGTACCGTATTATACGTAGACGTTGTAGCTATATTTGAGAGAGGTAGAGAGAGGTAGAGAGAGAGGTAGAGAGAGAGGTAGAGAAAGGTAGCGAGGTAGAGAGGTGTAGAGAGATGTAGAGAGAGCTAGACAGATGTAGAGATGTAGAGAGAGGTAGAGAGGTGGACAGAGGTAGAGAGAGGTAGAGAGGTGGACAGAGGTAGAGAGGTGGACAGAGGTAGAGAGGTGGACAGAGGTAGAGAGGTAGACAGAGGTAGAGAGGTAGACAGAGGTAGAGAGGTGGACAGAGGTAGAGAGGTGGACAGAGGTAGAGAGAGAGGTAGAGAGAGAGGTAGAGAGGTAGAGGTAGAGAAAGAGATGTAGAGAGTTAGAGGTAGAGAGTGGTAGAGAGAGAGGTAGAAAGAGAGAGAGGTAGAGAGAGGTAGAGAGAGGTAGAGAGAGAGGTAGAGTGGTAGAGGTAGAGAAAGGGAGAGAGGTGGAGAGGTGGAGAGAGAGTTAGAGAGATACATGGGTAGAGTCAGAGGTAGAGTGGCAGTGAGGTAGAGAGGGTGAGGTAGAGAGAGAGGGAGAGGTAGAGAGAGAGGTAGAGAGAGATAGGTAGAGTGGTAGAGAGAGATAGGTAGAGTGGTAGAGAGAGCGAGGTAGAGTGGTAGAGAGGTAGAGAGCGAGGTAGAGTGGTAGAGAGCGAGGTAGAGAGAGAGCGAGGTAGAGAGAGAGCGAGGTAGAGAGAGAGCGAGGTAGAGAGAGAGCGAGGTAGAGAGAGCGAGGTAGAGAGAGAGATAGAGGGCGAGAGGTAGAGGGAGAGGTAGAGAGAGAGAGGTAGCGAGGTATAGAGAGAGGGAGAGGTAGAGAGAGAGGTAGAGAGAGAGGTAGAGAAGTATAGAGAGAGGTAGCGAGGTAGAGAGAGGTAGAGAGGTGTATAGAGGTAGAGAGAGAGCTAGACAGATGTAGAGATGTAGAGAGAGGTAGAGAGGTGGACAGGGGTAGAGAGGTGGACAGGGGTAGAGAGAGGTAGAGAGGTGGACAGAGGTAGAGAGGTGGACAGAGGTAGAGAGAGGGACAGAGGTAGAGAGAGGTAGACAGAGGTAGAGAGGTGGACAGAGGTAGAGAGGTGGACAGAGGTAGAGAGGTGGACAGAGGTAGAGAGGTGGACAGAGGTAGAGAGAGGTAGAGAGAGAGAGGTAGAGAGAGAGGTAGAGAGAGAGAGAGGTAGAGAGAGAGAGAGAGGTAGAGAGAGAGAGAGGTAGAGAGAGAGAGGTAGAGAGAGAGAGAGAGAGAGGTAGAGAGGTAGAGGTAGAGAGAAAGGTAGAGAGGTAGAGAGAGAGAGAGGGAGAGAGGTGGAGAGGTAGAGAGAGAGGTAGAGAGATACAGGGGTAGAGTCAGAGGTAGAGTGGCAGTGAGGTAGAGAGGGATAGGTAGAGAGGGAGAGGGAGAGGTAGAGAGAGAGGTAGAGAGGGATAGGTAGAGTGGTAGAGAGAGATAGGTAGAGTGGTAGAGAGAGAGGGGTAGAGAGGTAGAGAGAGCGAGGTAGAGAGCGAGGTAGAGAGAGCGAGGTAGAGAGAGAGCGAGGTAGAGAGAGAGGTAGAGAGAGAGGTAGAGAGGTATAGAGAGAGGTAGCGAGGTAGAGAGAGGTATAGAGAGCTAGACAGATGTAGAGATGTAGAGAGAGGTAGAGAGGTGGACAGAGGTAGAGAGGGGTAGAGAGGTGGACAGAGGTAGAGAGGGGTAGAGAGGTGGACAGAGGTAGAGAGAGGTAGAGAGGTGGACAGAGGTAGAGAGGTGGACAGAGGTAGAGAGGTGGACAGAGGTAGAGAGAGGTAGAGAGAAAGAGGTAGAGAGGTAGAGAGAGAGGTAGAGAGGTAGAGAAAGATGTAGAGAGGTAGAGGTAGAGAGTGGTAGAGAGAGGTAGAGAGGTAGAGGTAGAGAGTGGTAGAGAGAGGTAGAGAGAGGTAGAGAGGTGGAGAGAGAGAGAGAGGTAGAGAGGGAGAGGTAGAGAGAGAGAGGTGGAGAGAGAGAGGTGGAGAGAGAGAGAGGTAGAGAGAGAGGTAGAGAGAGAGGTAGAGAGAGAGAGGTAGAGAGAGAGAGGTAGAGAGAGGTAGAGAGAGAGGTAGAGAGAGAGAGGTAGAGAGAGAGAGGTAGAGAGATACAGGGGTAGAGGCAGAGGTAGAGTGGCAGTGAGGTAGAGAGGGAGAGAGAGGGAGAGGTAGAGAGAGGTAGAGAGAGATAGGTAGAGTGGTAGAGAGAGAGGTAGAGAGAGAGAGAGGTAGAGAGAGAGGTAGAGAGGTATAGAGAGAGGTATAGGGAGAGGTAGAGAGAGGTAGAGAGAGAGGTAGAGCGGGAGAGGTAGAGAGATAGAGGTAGAGAGAGAGAGAGGTAGAGAGAGGTAGAGAGAGATAGGTAGAGTGGTAGAGAGAGAGGTAGAGAGGTAGAGGGAGAGAGAGAGAGAGGTAGAGAGAGAGGTAGAGAGGTATAGAGAGAGGTATAGGGAGAGGTAGAGAGAGGTAGAGAGAGGTAGAGCGGGAGAGAGGTAGAGAGATAGAGAGGTAGAGAGAGGTAGAGAGAGAGAGGTAGAGAGAGAGGTAGAGGGAGAGGTAGCGGGAGAGGTAGAGAGAGATAGGTAGAGAGTTAGAGAGGTAGAAGGAGATGGTAGAGTGGTAGGGAGGTAGAGAGAGAGGCAGAGCGGTAGAGAGAGAGGGGTAGAGAGAGGGGTAGAGAGAGGGGTAGAGAGAGAGGGGTAGAGAGAGAGGGGTAGAGAGAGGGGTAGAGAGAGAGGGGTAGAGAGAGGGGTAGAGGGGTAGAGAGAGAGGGGTAGAGAGAGAGGGGTAGAGAGAGATAGGTAGAGAGATAGGTAGAGAGAGAGAGTTAGAAAGGTAGAAGGAGATGGTAGAGTGGTAGTGAGATAGAGAGAGAGGTAGAGAGGTAGAGAGAGTTAGAGAGAGAGTTAGGGAGGTGGAGAGTGAGAGAGGTAGAGAGAGAGAGAGAGAGAGGTAGAGAGGTAGAGAGAGAGGGAGAGGTAGAGAGAGACAGGGAGAGAGAGACAGGGAGAGAGAGACAGGGAGAGAGGTAGAGAGTTAGAGAGGTAGAGAGAGAGAGGGAGAGAGGTAGAGAGAGGTAGAGAGAGAGAGGGAGAGAGGTAGAGAGAGGTAGAGAGAGGTAGAGAGGTAGAGAGGTAGAGAGAGGTAGAGGGAGAGAGAGAGAGAGGTAGAGAGAGAGGTAGTGAGGTAGAGAGAGAGGTGGAGAGAGAGAGAGGTGGAGAGAGAGGTAGAGAGAGAGGTAGAGAGATACAGGGGTAGAGGCAGTGAGGTAGAGAGGGAGAGGTAGAGAGAGGTAGAGGTAGAGAGATAGGTAGAGTGGTAGAGAGAGAGAGGTAGAGAGAGAGGTAGAGAGAGAGAGAGGTAGAGAGAGAGAGAGGTAGAGAGAGGTAGAGAGGTATAGGGAGAGGTAGAGGTAGAGAGAGAGGTAGAGAGAGCGGTAGAGAGAGAGGTAGAGAGAGAGGTAGAGAGGTATAGAGAGAGGTATAGGGAGAGGTAGAGAGAGAGAGGTAGAGAGAGGTAGAGAGAGAGGTAGAGCGGGAGAGAGGTAGAGAGATAGAGAGGTAGAGAGAGAGAGAGGTAGAGAGAGAGGTAGAGAGAGAGAGGTAGAGGGAGAGGTAGAGGGAGAGGTAGCGGGAGAGGTAGCGGGAGAGGTAGAGAGAGATAGGTAGAGAGTTAGAAGGAGATGGTAGAGTGGTAGGGAGGTAGAGAGAGAGGCAGAGAGGTAGAGAGAGAGGTAGAGAGAGCGGTAGAGAGAGCGGTAGAGAGAGGGGTAGAGAGAGAGGGGTAGAGAGAGAGGGGTAGAGAGAGAGGGGTAGAGAGAGAGGGGTAGAGAGATAGGTAGAGAGAGATAGGTAGAGAGTTAGAGAGGTAGAAGGAGATGGTAGAGTGGTAGTGAGATAGAGAGAGAGGTAGAGAGAGGTAGAGAGAGAGAGTTAGGGAGTTAGGGAGGTGGAGAGAGAGGTAGAGAGAGAGAGAGAGAGAGAGGTAGCGAGAGAGGTAGCGAGAGAGAGGGAGAGGTAGAGAGAGAGAGGTAGAGAGGTAGAGAGAGAGACAGGGAGAGAGGTAGAGAGTTAGAGAGGTAGAGAGAGAGGTAGAGAGAGGTAGAGAGAGAGGTAGAGGGAGAGAGAGAGAGAGAGAGGTGGAGAGAGGGAGGTGGAGAGAGGGAGAGGTAGAGAGAGAGGTCCAGAGGTGGAAAGAGGGAGAGGTAGAGAGAGAGAGAGTTAGAGAGGTGGAAAGAGGGAGAGGTAGAGAGAGAGAGAGGTAGAGAGATAGAGGGGTAGAGGTAGAGGCAGAGTGGCAGTGAGGTAGAGAGATAGGTAGAGAGAGAGGTAGAGAGAGAGGTAGAGAGAGAGCGGTAGAGAGAGCGGTAGAGAGATAGGTAGAGAGATAGGTAGAGAGATAGGTAGAGAGATAGTAGAGAGTTAGAGAGGTAGAAGGAGATGGTATAGAGGTAGTGAGGTAGAGAGATAGACAGAGAGGTAGAGAGAGAGGTAGAGAGAGAGAGGGAGAGAGAGGTAGAGAGAGAGAGAGGGAGAAAGGTGGAGAGAGGGAGAGGTAGAGAGAGAGGTAGAGAGGTGTAGAGAGAGGTAGAGAGATAGAGGGGTAGAGGCAGAGATAGAGTGGCAGTGAGGTAGAGAGGGAGAGGTAGAGAGAGAGAGGTAGAGAGAGAGAGAGGGAGAGGTAGAGAGAGAGGTTAATTCGCAGAGAGTTTGGCAGGAGAAAAAGCAATAAACAAGCATTTATTGTAGTTTTTTTTTTTGCAGCAAGTGACATACTTTTAGGCAGTCAGAGGCTGGAACTGTTTCCAACAAACCACTGTGAAGTCCCATGACAGATGTGTGCTTTCATCTCAAGCTGAAATGCCCACGTTCGTTCACAGTGCGTATCCGGTTATGCTTTATTCATTTCGGGCATTTGATACTGCACACACCTAATTTGAAGGAGAAGCCGGGCACTTTACATTGAACACAAGAAGGGCTGGGCGAGAAGGGAGGGGGGAATGCCAGCAGCAGAGGCAGGCGAGAGAGAGAGAAAGTTAGACAAGAAGGGCTGGGCGAGAAGGGAGGGGGAATGCCAGCAGCAGAGGAGCTTCATCAAAGCCGAAAAGGAGGGGGAGAAGGGAGGAGAGATTGCGAAGCAGGCTGGCAAATGGTGTGCGATGTGCGCGCAACATGACGAGAGGAAAGCCATATGGCACCTCCGCTCGTCCTTGTGCGCGTAACCGCACACTCGATGCCAGCCAAAAAGAGTGGTTGCATTTCTGCAACCACACTACAAAATGTCTCGCTCAGAGCCAGCGCTGAAGCGCTGGCTTTCAGAGCGAGACCTAAAAAGGCCTGGAAAAACTCAGTCAAAAAGTGACTGGGGGTACCGCTCTCTCCGGATCAGCACTTGCTGGCGCGAAAAAAGAAAGAACGGACGTCAGCGCGCGAGGGCGGCGTCTAAGTAGCTGCTGAGACATCATCTCGGCGACCACGACGGACACGGAGCCGCACAACGCCACCTTCCGACACGCAGGGGTACTGCTGACGAAAACTTTCCGGATCCATTCTGACGCCTGGGGGTAATTCTAAGGTAAGGAATCTATCACTAACATGTTTCTTTCAGATGCTAGTTTACTAATTGTTTACCCAAAAGAAAGTGACACATATATATATATATATATACACACACGTTAGCTCTTTACTTCTAAGGCCAGAGATTGTGCAAAGCTGTACAACTGAGTTCCTCACTAACCAGTCTCATCTTCCTTTTCAGACTTTTGCATGAATGTCTAGAACAATAGAATAACTGCAGCCGACTCCAGTGACATTTCAAAAGGGTGGTTTAACTGCTACGAGAAAAGATTAGACAAGTACCCTCATGCCAAACAATGCTAACATTCGGGAGCTTATCATGAAGAACAAGTGTGTATATTGGAGTGGGTGTGGGTTAAATAGACAGTCCACACCTATCAAGGCTGCTTATCCCACGAGGTCTAGAGATCATGTGAGACTTGCAGAAATACCCAACGCTAGGGCTATAAATTTATCAACAGCCTGTCGCTCCACAGAACCATTGCATCAACATAATGGAGTAAGTTGAATAAAAACAGTACTAATCTCATATTTGACTCGAGGAAAGTTATGGGGCACTGGTTTGTGAACAGTCGTTGGGCATGATCCACGTAGTCACAGGGCACTGGCTCAGGAATTGTTTTGGAAATGTAAAGAGAGTTATGGCAGATACTTTAACCACAGATTCCTCACCTTTTCCACTGATAACAAGCAGCATCCTCCCAGAGCGGGTGCATCTGAAGAGTAGACTTTACACCAGTAAGTCCTGCAGGACCGAGCGGGCAAAATTAGCATCCATGCAAACCTGCGAGTTGACAATAGTACATGATGAAGGTATGAACAACAACCCATGTAACAACTTGGTAGCTATCCAACACGAGAACGCCTCTATTCAGGGCAAAATTAATGCAAATCCAAAAGGTGCAGCCTGTCCCCCACCTCCTCCTTAAAAAGATGTGTCGGAGAGAACGCCAGGAGAGTTACGGACTGCCTGACATGAAAAGGCAACACCACCTTCGGAAGATGGACTGACTTGTAGGAGAAAAACTGGCATACAGCAGCTGAATAAAAGTAGTCTGCACTTCAATGGCATGACATGTAGAAGTGATGGCAAGGACAAAAAAAAGTCTTGATGGTCAAAAGTCTTAGAGTGCAACTGTGCATAGTTCAAAAAGCACATGCATCAAAAAAGTGAGAACCAAATTTGGGTCCAAATGCAGCATAGTTAGAGGAGCAGGGGAAACATGTATGAAAGCCTTTAACAAAATCCATTACAGTGGATAACTTGAATAAAGAAGGCTGGTCAGACAAACAAAGAAAGGCTTGTAAGTGACATGCAACAGTATCCACAGGAAAGCCTTGCTGCCTCAGAGACAACTCAAATAAACAACATAAAGCAGAAGGCGTGTCACACTCGCAGGCCAGGTACAACCCTAAGGCGGGCCACCTGAAGTGGACAGTCGAAGTGTCACACTGCTTATACTTTCTCAGTAAAACTGTGCATTTGTTGGCCAATATAAACGTCATAACTGTGCGAGACTGATTCTGCGTACATAATCAGGATATGTTGGCCTTAGTCCTGCTAGCTCACAGTGCACCATCTTTACCCCAAACCTGACCAGGTAACAAATGGAACGTGCAACCTCAGAACAGGACAACCCTCACTACCCAAGGAAATGTGGTAACAGATTTCGTTTGGTTATTCATACATACCCAAAGAGATACACAAGAAATACACAACATGAAGTTTCAATATTTATTGAAGCATTTTGATTCTTGAGTAAAATATGTGTGCTGCAATAACCAATAGAAGGAAATAGAATAATGTTATTATCATAACGAGAATGGTGAACAAGATAAACAGTTCAACCATTTTGCTGTTACAGAATATATGCCTGCATATAAGTACTGTAATGTATGGTACCCCTACCTAGCGCTACCTATCCTAGTGTGCCTAGGGTGGGTGAGTCTGCCAAATCCCTGTAGGGTGATCTAACTCCCCAGTTACCTGTGGGTAAGTGTCATCAGGAAGCCCATCTTGGTTGAGAGATAGGCCTCATCCCTCACATGAGGTAAACAGGAATCAGCTGGGCTGGAATTCTAGCATTTGGTGACCTCTCAGTGCCAGCGAAATGTTCCTGCAACTAAACAAGGAAGTGATGCAGTTTATATAAAAAACATCACCCATGTTGCCATGCCAAAGTCCCAGTCAGGCCGCTATTGTTGATCTTATTGTGATAGCTCTGTCGAACGGACAATAACAAACACCAACATTTTGGACATTGAACTCAGCCCTTGTACAGAATGTTGAAGGTTTTGTGATATGCCTACAAAGTGAAAATGTAAGCAATGCTGTTTCGGAGAAAATTATCCTGCACCAGCAAGAAAGCAACTGTGTGTCAAACGTCATTGTGTTTAAGAAAAGAAGGCAACCTAAAAACGTGAGCAAGTAAAATGGTAGTGTTTCAACTCGGGCTTATAATGTGACTACATAACAGAAGAGGGGTTTCACCATCTTGGTTTTGGTGAAACAAGGAACTCTGGGTCAAGAGTATGTACACTCTCCACAGAAAATGGTCATTCAAGGGGTCTAGTCACCCCAGGGGTAAGTGTCCCATTGGCTACTACCCTACACTCCCTAAACACCCCTAAATTCAGTATTTAGGGTTCCCCATGGCACCAGGAACTCCTATTATACTTCCTAGGAACTGAAGAGGATAAGAGAAGAGCAGTCACCGCAAGAACTGAGAACGGACCTCGAAGTTGGCGCAAAACCCAGCCTAACTGCTGAAAACTCGACAATTAAAAAACCCTGGATCGTCCAAAATCTGTGCACCCTCTCCAGCACTTGGAGGACTGCCCAGCACCTCAACAGCCAGTTGGGATCTCCCTTGGGGTGGAGGGGCCATTCCACTGCAGCTGCAAACACTGACAAGCATTTGCCTGGTCCACCGAGTTCCTGGCCAATGGGCCCAGTGAGGGAGCAGCAATCCAGAAAGAGGTCTTGATTGCTGTAGGTCAGATCCTTCTCCCTGCCTAGTTTGGTGACACCAGGAGCCATCCAGTACCAATACCCTGGGTACCGGAGCATTTATCACAACCAAGACTTGTTGAGTGTCCATTCCGGACACCGCCAACATTAACACCGATCTACTGATGAGGGACTTCAGGATCCACGAGGGCTTCACCAAGAGTGGCGCTGCTGCCCTGTTTTCTTCATCTCTTCAGGTCACTCAACAGTGAGAGCCTCCAACTCCTGCGACCCGCCAGACAAAACCCCCCTGCACCAGTGCCCCTCAGCCTGGATCCACGGAAACAATCTGTGTCCCTGAGCCCCAGAGAACCTCAAGAGCCGAGCCCCCGTTGGGTTCCGCCAGAGTTGTCCCCAAGTCCCCATTTGAAGTCTTTTTCCTACAGGTAGCCCTTCCATTGACTTTAGCTTGAATCCTTCGAGGCTACCATTGCGACCAGCACCTCTGCACACCGACACCCCTGGGCAGGTAACCCTTAACTGATGGTGGTTGTTTGGACCTAGGCTCCCAAGCACCTTAAGTCCTGAAGGTCTTCCTGAAATCGTTTGCAACTGTATCTATGCAGTGTAGGATTTCCCCATAGGATAACATTATCGCGTTCGAGGCTCATACCTCAAAACAGTTATTCGAGTATTTCTGTGTACTGTAAAAATTCATATCTCCAAAAGTACTTACCTGATATCGATGATCTTGATGTCTAAAATTATATAAAAATCTGTTTTCTAAATTGGTCTCGGATTTTCTTCTTGAGTGTGTGCCTCATTTATTGACTGTGTACAAAAAATGCTTAACACTACCCTCTGATAAGCCTAAGATGCTCGACCACAGTACCACAAATAGAGCACTTGGGATTATTAATTTAAGCCCTATCAACCAATAAGGAGCATTGGTACTTTTTGCATGGTGTGCCCTTACACTGACACTACCACTTAAAAAGCCAGCTTCCTACAGAGCGTTCTCGGCGGTGAACAGATCTCTCCCCACTGCTGAAAAAGAACTCGCACCACCTCTGGATGGAGATGCTATTAGTTATCGGCTAGGTATCTTCGGCTGAGTGTGTCCGCTCTGGCGTTAAGAGAGCCCGCCAGATAATGAACCACCAGGGATACACCCCGACGTTCCAGCCATGTCCAGAGACGCAGGGCCTCTTGACAAAGGGTCCATAACCCCACCCTGCCCTCTTTGTTGCAGTACAACATGGCAGTAGTGTTTAACAACACCTGTACTAGCCTTCCCTTGATGGAGGGTACAAAGGCTTTCAATGCCAGCCTGGATCGCCCAGAGCTCCAACAGTGTGATGTAGAGTCAGGATTCCTCCGGAACTCAGAGCCCTCTAATCTCCACCACTCCCAGATGGCCGCATTATCACAGGAGTGACGTATCCGTCACTACCGGCAGATCTGGTTGGGGAAGGGAGAGGAGTCTGCCGCTGACCCAATTGCGGTTCGTTAACCACCACTGCAGATCTCTTGCAGCTCCTTCCGAAATCTGGACCATGTCAGAAAGATTCCCCCTGATGCTGCGCCCACTGGAACTTCAGGTCCCACTGAAGAGCCGCCATATGTTAGGGGGCATGCGCCACAAGCAGGATACAGGCCATGAGGTCCAGCAGCCGCAAAATCCAGGATAGAGAATGAAACATCGGTATCATAGCCTGAATATCCTGGGCTCACCATTCAGGAAGATAGGCCCGAAACTGCACTGTGTCCAGAACAGCTCTGATGAAAGGGAGCATCTGCAAGGGAGTCAGGTATGACTTCTGCACATTGATTGTGAACTCCAGTGAATGTAGGAGGTCTGCCGTAGTCTGGAAGTGGGAGACGACAGCCTGGGGCGAACCTGCGTTCAACAGCCAGTCGTTGAGATAGGGGAAGACTGGCACCCCTGAGCTCGGCAGATGGGCTGCAACCACCGCCATCACCTTGGTGAACACCAAAGGGGGTGCTGGTAAGGCCAAAAGGGAGTACGGCAAACTGAAAGTGTTTGTGGCCCAGCGTGAGCCACAGGTAACGCCTGTGGGCAGACAGGACAGGAATGTGGAAGTATGTGTCCTGCAAGTTCAACGCTACCATCCAGTCTCCCAGATCCAGGGCAGACAGAAACTAAGTGAACATTTTGAACATCATCTTGAGGAAGAAATTGAAAGAGCGCAGGTCGAGGATAGGACGAAGACCTCCGTATTTCTTGGGCACAAAAAAGTATCGGGAATAGCAATCACAATCTACTACTGGCGTCAGCACTCTCTATGGCTCCCTTGGCCAAGAGAGCAGTCACTTCCTGGAGGAGAAGGGATAGGTCATCCTCTGTCAGCCTGTCTTAATTAGGCGGCATGGAGGCAGCAGTAGTCTCGAAGGTGGGGGTGGGGGGAGTAGCCCCTTTAGACGATCTGTAAAACACACCGGTCCAAAGATATAGACAGTCAGTGGGGCAGGTGATGGCGAATCCTGCTCCCCACTGGGTGCCCAGGGTAATAAGAGGGCAGACTATAAGGGTTTGGAAGCTGCAGCTGCGACTGCGGCGGCTGGGGGAGTGGTGGACTTGTCCGGCCTCTGGCAGCCAGATACCGGAGCCCTTGGAAAGGCCCAAGGACCTGGCCGTAGTCCTGCTGTCCTTAAAGTGCTCCAGCACTGAATCCGCCTAGTCTCTGAAGAGACGGGAGCCATCAAAGGGCATGTCCATAAGTGATGTTTGAACATCCCCAGGAAAGCCAGTAGACCCCAACCCGGAATAGCGCCGTAAGGCCACAATTGACTAAACTCTTCTGCCCAGTGAGACATGGTGTCCAGTCCACATCTAATAGTGAACTTCGCTGCATCCCTAAAAAAAAAATAAAAAAAAAAAAAATGTAAGTCCGTTTTTATATAGCGCAGCTACTCACCCTTACGGGTCTCAAGGCGCTGGGGGCCGGAGTGGAAATTAAGTGAGCTATTGCCCAGAGTCACATGGTGCTGAGCTGAGCTGCCGCCGGAGCCGGGGATCGAACCGTGAACCCTGTGCTCCGAAGTCAGCTGCCCTGGCCGCTGCACCACACCTCTCCACTCCCTCCCTCCCGTCGGCAACAGCCTAGATGAGTATGACCCGGGCCTCCTCCGGAACCATTGGCAGCACCTGTGCAACAGTATACCACAGAGCGTGGGAATAGTGGCCCAAAAGGCATGCAGTGTTGATGGACCGCAATGCCAGGCTGGTGGAAGAAAATTTTTTCTTGCCTAAGTTGTCCAACCTCTTGGATTTCCAATGCGGTGGTGCAGTTGGGAATGTGCTAGGATTTACATGGGAAGCGGAGGCTTGGACCACCAAGCTCACCGGGGTCAGATGTTTTGTGACAAATTTGGAGTCCCCTGGAGCGGGGCAGTGGGGTATTGTCCTGTTCACAGGAGCCCCTGTGTTGGGTTTGGACCAGGTACCAAGCAGGGCACAAGTAAGTGCCTCGTTAAATGGGAGAAGTGGTTCTGAGAGGGACAGTCCCAGCTGAAGCACTTCAGTCAAGACCGTAGTCTTGGCAGGCACTGAGGGCCAGCTAAGGTCCAGGACCTCGGCCGTTCTCCTTACCACCACTGCAAAAGAAGCTCCCTCATCCATAGCCGAGTTAGGGGTAGAATGCATGCCAGTATCTGGAGAAGTATCCAGTCCGCCAAATTCTCACACAAGTCCATGATGGTATTATATGCCTGGTATTCTTCAGGTTCCAGCGACCCCTCTCAGTCCTTCCCAGAGTCCATGGCATGGCTCCAGTCAGTGGCGACATCGGGCAATGCCCCTCCGGCTCCGTGTCGGGGAAATAAGTGGGGACAGTGCCACCAGTGGACGCTGGCGATGCTGGGAGCATCTGCCCGGGGACCTGCAACAGGGAAGATCGAGATGGCACGACCAGCGCCGATTCGGATCCATCTGTGGATCCCTGAGGCCTGAATGGTGATGGGGACAGACCTGTTGGTGTGGATTCAATTAGGGCCCCTCCCAAATCCGCAAGCCTGAAGGCGCACCGCAGGTATTGGCCCACCCAAATAGGCGTTGCATAGCCTCATAAGGTTTTCTCAATTGGGCGGGGTTGCTCCGGCTCCCAGAAACTCGGGGAGGCGCGGAGCAGGCGATGGCTCAATCGCGGAGCCAGACCTTGAGGGACTACGTTCCCTCGTCTCGTCAGCTGATGGATGAGGTGAAGTTGAAAAACGCTTCAACTTCTTGTGGGAGCAGGACGTACGGGAATAAGCTGACAACTTTGAGCGCGACGAGGATCTCTGACTCCACGACCGCTCGCAGGACTTTCCTCTCGATCCAGATCGAGATCGTCGCAGCGCTGCACGTCGAGCCACCAGGAGCTTGAGGGATCATTCCCTTAAGGCCTTCGGGTGCATGGCACAGCAACTGGAGCAGAGCACTCCTTCAGGTAGTGGTCGCGCTTGATGCACTAAAGGCAAACAAGATATGGGTCTGACATTGATCGGTGACAGGCACTGCAGGGCTTGAAGCTGGCCTTCTTAGATGACATGTGTGCCGCACCAGGAGGAAAAAAACCTCAAAACACCTGGACAAAAATGTCAAAAAAAGTAAGCCAAAAATTGACTAAGGGGTAGCTCTTCCCAGATCTCCATCGACTGGTGTGGAAAGAAAAGAACTGAGGTAAGCATGCTGGGGTGGTGCCTACATAGGTACCGCGCATGTCAATTCCAGCATGGAAGATGGCACGCAAAGACATCTACCAGCGCACAGGGTTACTGCTCACGAGAAATTTGTGGATCCAGTCTGACACCTGGGAAGAATTCTAAGGGAAGGGATCTGGGGCTAGTAGTCTCTATCAGATCACCAACATCAGTTTTGTGAACACCAGCAGGGCTGAGGTAAGGCCGAATGGTAGGATGGTGAACTGGAGGTGCTCCAGCCCCACAACAAACCTGAGAACTTAGGGAAATTAATGTACATGTTCTGCAAGGATACCATCAACTCTCTGGGATGAAAAGCCGCAAGGACCTGGGCCAATGTCAACATTTTGAAACTTTCCTTCCTGAAGGTGTTCAGAAGCCTGAGATCTAGGATCAAGCTCAGCCTTCTGCCTTTATTGTGGACCAGGCTGCATCTAGAATAACATCTTGTGCCACTCTCTGCCTCAGGTACCACTTGGATTACACCCTTGGCAAGCCGCGTTGGTTAGGATGAAGACATAAGCTGCACATGTCCGTCCACAAACTGGAGGAAAAGGGGGTGAGATGGATAAAAAGGAGCGAGTACAACCAAAATGAACAACCTGAAGAGCTCGCTAGTCCAAAGGAACTGCACACCAACCGGGAAAACAAAATCAATTCTGCCCCAATGTCTGGAAGATATGAGAATGTGAGGGGAAACTCA
This sequence comes from Calotriton arnoldi, assembly GCA_963921515.1. Classification (NCBI taxonomy): domain Eukaryota; kingdom Metazoa; phylum Chordata; class Amphibia; order Caudata; family Salamandridae; genus Calotriton; species Calotriton arnoldi. Next base: position 2,718,876 of record CAWUFW010000136.1, read on the forward strand.
AGCTACTTGCCGTCGGCTGCAAAGCAGGTGAGGAAGAGGATTGTGGCATGTGATGATGGTCAGAACTTCTGCCACTACTCCTCTTTGGCGCCATGAAAAGGCTGGACAAGCAGGGACTGCTGCCTCTGTTGTTAAGTAAAGACCCTAGAGTAACCCCAGAACTTCCAGTGATGTTTGTGGAAGTGATGAGCAGGGTAAAGTAGCTGCAGGGAGGGAGCCATAGTCTAGCTATCCTAAAAGTGCTCCAGAGCAGAACTCACCTTGTCACCAGAGGAACTGGCTCCTTTAAATTGCATGTCCATAATTGATGTTTAGACATCCCCGGTTGCAGACATCCAAAAATGTTGTTGCATATCAACGCAAAACCAATACTGCCCATGTAGTCCAGACCGGCTCTCCGGATGCACTTGGCACATTCTAGTAAATAATGGCAGAGGAAGACTGAAAATCCTCGGGGAGAGCAGGCAAAATCTCACTCTCCCCAGAGGCACAGGGCTCAATGATTGGAGGGCCAAACTAGCAATCATTTGGTGTCAATCATTTTGGACTCCCTATCTGGAGAAAAAAGAGCATTAGGTTTCATCTTGTTCGCCAAAGCCTGTACAACAGTCTCTGCAGTCGAATGTTGAGTCAGGAACAAGCCTGTGGCATCAAGCAATCGAGCGGCTCACATGTGATACAGAACAAGGGATGGAGGAAGTCGCCACTACAGACTCTGTAAGGGCTTTGCTAAATGGCAATAAAGGCTCAGCAGTCCATGGCCCAGGCTGCAAAATCTCAGTCAACAAGTTTGCCTAGGTTTCCAATATGGGCAACTGTAAATGTAAGACCTTAGTGACCTGCATACGGCCACTGCAAAGGATGCACTGTCTTTGGTAGGGGATCACACGGGATAGTTATTTCGGTTTCAGTGTCTAAAACCACTAGCATTCTGAAGGTCAAGGTAGAGGCCAACATGAGAAACTGAGGGGTAAACTGTCCACCTTCTCACCGTCCTCTTTATTGTGGGGAACATGTTTGATCCCCTGGACCACATTAGAGTCGATAGAACAGAAGGTAGCTTCCAACCTCCAACAGTACTGGCACTGAGGCATGGGAACCCTCACAAGCAAGGCTGCATGCTATTTATTTTGTAGCGGGACATAGTCTGAAATGTTGCTGAATTCCACTCTGAATCAGACTCCAGAACCAGGGTGGAGGCAGGAACTGGCACTCTGCTGGACCTAACTGACAGGTCCTGTGGCAAAGGTGCAGAGATGCAGCTTTGTGTTGACAGCTGGCGTCAACTAGTGCTGCTGGAGGGGGTGGAACTGTTGATAGAACTATCACTTGAGGCCCCAGTGGATTAACGTGGCCCAAAGACATGCAAGAGGGACCAGAAACCATCCAAAGTAGCTGCAGCATGGCCTCCTCAAAGGCCTCAATCTGCTGCAGAATTGATGCTGGCCGAGGCAATTCGGGGCACATCAGCATCAACCCAGGGATTGGGTCTGAAGCGGACAATGCCAGCGATGTCGGATCTCTTAAAAGCCAACTGTTCAACTTCCCCAGGCCCATAGCGAGGACTGTATATTTTGGGGGCCATGGCCTCCAGTAATGACAAGAATACAAATGGGTTAATGACAACAACAAAAAAATGGTTTTGTTGAACGAGATTCCTTCCAGGACATTTGTAGAAAAAAATTGTTAACTTCTGGGAGGTTATAAATATTACAATACATTCCAATGACCTCAAGGAATATTTGGAAAAGATATGAAGCAGTTGTGAATTATAGAGCACGTTGAGCCAAAAACATTGTTCAAAACGGATTCGAATTTTACAGTGGAATAAAGATTGTCCTACAGGATTTGCTAGGGAAAACTGTATAGAATTTAATTAAAGATTTATAGGAGGTCTTGTGAGGGTTCTTTTGAAAAATGATGAATGATTTGACACGTGATTTATTTTAAATAACTTTAAAAAGGAATATTGGTCAAAACTGGGCTGAATTTAAAAAACTTAACTGTGGGTTTGAGAGTTCTTCTCCACGGAAGAATATTATGGAAAAAACATGGGGCACATTTTTAGATAAATTTGATCTTCTGCCAGTGCTGGAAATTAAAACAACTTACTATAGGAACTCCTCGCAAGAAGTGTTGGAGATAACCTGTTGGCCAATATCCTGCAGTTCAGTTTACAAAAGCAAATAAGGTTTCCCTTGAAATATAATTAGCTCACCTTTGGTATTATGGCTGAGAAACAGAGCTATATGCTGACTGAAACAGTATATAAATGTGTGTCACAATTAATTAACACCAGTACAGACCAAATAAATACGTTCTTCAGTGCCCATACTGTGCTTGGTTAGAACGATTAATATGTAACAAAAACAAGCATTTGTAATGCAATAGGTCTCGCATTACTGATAGTTTGAGGTATTGGCGTTGCAAATAATAATGCAACACCAATAGCTCATACTTTCAGTAATGCGAGACATAGTGCATTGCAAATGACTGCATAGTGAGCCAGGAACCAGCACTGAATGTCTAGGTGCAGCACCGCAAGCTGCTCCTAGAGGTTCTTAGTGAGCAAGGCACCAGCACTGCTTGTCTAGGTGCAGCACCGCAAGCTGCTCCTAGAGGTCCCTAGTGAGCATCATAAACTTTGAAGATATGGTAAATCCATCCTACCCATAATGCATTGCATGCAAGACAGTACCACAAGTACATTCAAATAGCTATGTCCAGATATACAATTAGTAGCTTTGAAATGTGACAAAAGAATTATATTAATTCCGGATTAGGTTAGGTTGTACTCTATTTGGAGCTGATGAAGGGAAATTTATAGAAGGTCTAATATAAATGTGAGATGCGGTAGGTGCAGTACCGCAAGCTGCTCCTAGAGGTCCCTAGTGAGCAAGGCACCAGCACTGCCATTACCGCAAGCTGCTCCTAGAGGTCCCTAGGGAGCATCAAACCTTTGGTCACATATGGTACTCCCATAATGCACTGCATGCAAGACAGTACCAAGAGTACATTCAAATAGCTATGTCCATATATACAATTAGTAGCTTTGAAATGTGACAAAAGAATTAATATATTGAGGTACCTAGTGAGCATCATAAACTTTGAAGATATGGTAAATCCACCCTACCCATAATGCATTGCATGCAAGACAGTACCACAGTACATTCAATATATACAATTAGTAGCTTTGAAATGTGACAAAAGAATTATTATATTAATTCCGGATTAGGTTGTATTCTATGTGGAGCTGATGAAGGGAAATTTATAGGTGGTCTAATATAGATGTGTAGGTGCAGTACCGCAAGCTGCGCCTAGAAGACCCTAGTGAGCATCAAACTTTTGGTCACATATGGTACTCCCATAATGCAATGCATGCAAGACAGTACCACAAGTACATTCAAATAGCTATGTCCATATATACAATTAATAGCTTTGAAATGTGACAAAACAATTATATTAATTCCGATTAGGTTGTACTCTATGTGGAGCTAATGAAGGGAAATTTATAGAAGGTCTAATATAAATGTGAGATGTGTAGGTGCAGTACTGCAAGCTGCGCCTAGAGGTCCCTAGTGAGCATCATAAACTTTGAAGATATGTTAAATCCACCCTATCTTAGAAGTGAATAAATTTGCTTTATGCAAATTTTCGCGACAGCCCGACTGGCTTTTAATTAAGCGGGAGGAAGGGCACCAGCGTGCTGGTGTCTGTTTGTTCACTAGGAACACAAAGTAGAACCCCCAAGGACCTGTGTTCAGCGTTAGAGCACCGTACACGTTATGCTCCCTACACCTCTCTCTTTCCTGGCGTTTGGGTGGACTAATGCTGGAGACTAAAAAAACACCTCCTAACACCCTTCACAGGCCTGTAGAGCACCCAGACCTCCGACGAGGGGATTCATGCTTAGGTGGTAACACCTATAACCCTTGCCTTAGCTCTGGGGCGTGACTGGACAGTGTTTCTTGCACTGCAGACTATTGTGGTCTGCTGGGAGACACCCCAGGTACCCAGGCGGAGGACCCCAGGCAAAAACGGTAACCCGGCGGTAACCCAAAATTACCGTTAAGCCCCAAATCCCCCAAATGGCAGACAAAATGGACACTGGAACCCCAGTGACCATCTCAGACGGCATCCCCACACTGGACGCCCAGAAGCCCAACCACCAACCCCCTGTGGAAGGCCGCAAGGGGGCAAGTAAGGCTGCACCTCCAGAACCAAGCATCAGCCCGTTAGGCTCATCAATGTCTAAGCGAACCTCAGAACCGTGTATGTAGAGTGGAGGAACATGAAGGACTTCTTTTCACTCCACCAGCGAGTGGTGGGAATGGGTGAAGGACGGGTCCCAGAGCTTCTTCCAGGATGGAAGCAGAGCTGCTGCACGGGAAAAGAAGAGGGCGATCAGGAAGCTGCAGAGCAAACTGCAGCAACTGTACGAACTCGAGCTCAGGGGATGGGACGTGGATGACGACTTGGAGGAAACCCGAAAAGGGCTCACAGAGCACTTTAGGGAGGAATCCAAGAAAATCATATTCCGGTCCAGAACCGAGAACCTCGAGCAATGCAACTCGTTCTTCTTTAATAAACTTCACTCAGCCCACACACCGCTGGTAGAGCTTCGGGACTCGGCGGGCAACCTCCAAAGTGAGAAGGAGGAAGTCATGAGAGTCGTAACCTACTTTTATGGCGAACTCTACTCACCGAAGTTGTCGGAGAGAGCCCAGGCGGATAGTTTCCTGGAGGGCATCTCAAAGACACTGCGTCCGGAAGAGAGAGAGGGCCTGAACGTGCCCTTCAACCTGGAAGAGCTGCACTTGGCCGCCACGACCTCCAAGAGAGGCAAGACACCTGGGAATGATGGTCTCCCAGTGGCACTTTATGTCAAACTGTGGGACCAGATCGGGCCAGACTTGCTGGACCTCTACAAGGAAATGGTGGGCAAAGGCAGTATGCCGCAATCCCTGCGAGAGGGTATGATAACACTCTTGTACAAACAGAAGGGAGAGAGAGAAGACCTCAAGAACTGGAGGCCCATCTCTCTCCTCAATGTGGACTACAAGATTCTCGCGAAGGTGATGGCCAACCGCCTAAAGAAAGTGATAGCTAAGTTAGTTCACCCTAGCCAGTCCTGTGGGATACCGGGTCAGCAAATCGCAGACAGTCTGGCCCTGGTCCGGGACACGATCAAGTACGTCAAGGGCCGCAAGGTCCAAACGGCCTTAGTCAGCCTGGATCAGGAAAAGGCGTTCGACCGCGTTTCCCATGAGTTCATGGACCGGACACTCAGAGCACTGGGGGACCACTTCTGTGACGTGGTGACCACAATGCACAGAGACATCTCCAACACAGTGTTGGTAGATGGCTGGAGAACCGACCCCTTCCCCGTCCTGTCGGGGGTGATGCATGGCTGCCCCCTTCCCCCCGCCTGTTCATCTGCATGATTGAGCTCCTCGCCGAACACATCCGACAGAACAAGAACATCAGAGGAGTGAAGGCACCAGGAAACAGGGGACAAGGCGAAGTGAAGTGCTCCCTCTACATGGACGACATCTCAGTCTTCTGCGCGGACGGACCATCTGTGAAAGAGCTGGAAAGGACCTTTATCGAGTTTGGGAAAGCGTCAGGAGCAAAGATCAACAGCGCAAGTCGGAAATCCTACTCTTCGGACACTGGACCCCCACCCGAGACCCTCTTCCATTCCCCATCAAGCAGGACTTCCTGAAGATCCTTGGAGTCTGGTTCGGCGGAGAAGGTGCAGGGGAGAAGACATGGGAAGAGAGACTGGCGAAGATGAGGCGGAAGCTGGGACTCTGGAGCCTCGGGAAGCTGACAATCATAGGGAAGTCTTTAGTCCTGCAGAACAAGAACCTGCCAGAGCTCCAGTACGTTGCTCAAGTGTGGCCTGTGCAGACCCAAACGGCCAAGGCCATCACGAGAATGATCTTCTACTTCATCTGGAGCTCGAAGATGGACAGAGTGAAGAGGGCGGTGATGTTCAAGACCCACGACAAGGGAGGCAAGGGAGTGCCAGACATCGCCACCATCCTGAGGGGAATCTTCATGTGCCACTGCGTGAGGAACACCATGAGGACCGAAAATGAGAGCCATGTCGGCTTTCTGATGGCAAGCTTCTTCCTGTTGCCAACGTGGAGGCGCCTCAGATGGGCAGAGTGGGTGAGTGGTGTCAAAGAAGTGGAGAAGTTTGTGAAGGAGTTCGGGTTGGAGGCTGCCGCCCCCGCCACATGGACCACGAAGCTTGTCCAATGCCAGATACGAGCAAAGGACATCAGCGAACCGATCAGCACCCTCCCCTCTGCCACAGCGGACCACATGTGGGGAAACGTCGCATCCAAGCGCCTGACGAACCAGCACAAAGACATCGCCTGGATGGCCATCCAAGGAGGACTTCCTCTGAGAGCCTTCATGCATGCAAGAGGACTCAACCGATACAGGTCCTGCCCGAGAGGGTGCACCGTGGACGAGACGACATACCATCTCTTGTGGAAGTGCACGTACGCACAGGACCTGATGAAGGCCCTAGGCACAGAGCTTAGGGCCTGGATACCTACTTCATGCATCACCGCGGACTCGGTGATGTATGGTTTGTTCCCAGGGATACATGCACTATGTGAACTCCAGGGCTGCTGGAGGCTCCTTTGCTATTTTAAAGATGTTCTTCTGTTTTCCAGAAACCGCCTGGTAGTAGGGAAGAAGGAGACATTGATCTTGGTGCGCCGTAAGATGATCCACAGCCTCCTGTATGACTACGCGGCACTGAACGGATCTGATGAAGACGACGACTGAGGACCCAAAGGGGTCCCCTTGAACGGGGGGGCCCTGGAGGGGCCACTAACCTGTTTTTGTCCTTTTTTCTTTAACGCAGGAACCGGTTGGCGACAGGGGAGAGAAGGCGGATGAAGATAGGTGGAGTAAATATAGTTATTTACTATACGTTTTTGACTAACGTGACCTTTACCCTTCACAGGGAAAAGGTCAGTGGGATAGCTTGCGCACTTGTTGCCAAGTTTGTTACCAACGACTGACGAATAAATAGGGTGTTGTGGAAGGTGACGATTGATGTATCTGAATCAGAAACGACGCCCTGACAAGAGAGAAAAAGAAAAAATCCACCCTACACATAATGCATTGCATGCAAGACAGTACCACAGTACATTCTATATATACAATTAGTAGCTTTGAAATGTGGCAAAAGAAATATTATATTAATTCCGGATTAGGTTGCATTCTATGTGGAGCTGATGAAGGGAAATTCATAGAAGATCTAATATAGATGTGTAGGTGCAGTACCGCAACCTGCGCCTAAAGGTCCCTAGTGAGCATCAAACTTTTGGTCACATATGATAATCCCCTAATGCATTGCATGCAAGACAGTACCACGAGTACATTCAAATAGCTATGTCCATATATACAATTATTAGCTTTGAAATGTGACAAAACAATTATTATATTAATTCCGATTAGGTTGTACTCTATGTGGAGCTGATGAAGGGAAATTGATAGGTCTAATATAAATGTGAGATGTGTAGGTGCAGTACCGCAATCTGCGCCTAGAGGTCCCTAGTGAGCATCATAAACTTTGAAGATATTGTATTGTAATTGCATTTATATAGCGCTTGCTACCCCCGACGAGGCGTTGAAGCGCTTTTTCGGCGAGTAGCACGCTACTCCGGGACCCATAGAGGATTAGTGTTGAATTAGTATAGTAAAACATGCAAGTACATTTTAAGTGGTGGATAGGTTAGTCAGTTATTTGGATTTGGAATGATAGCAGAAGGATAGAGGAGGAAAAAAGGTTTGTATTTATATTACGCTTGTTACCCCTGATGGGGTGTTGAAGCACGTTACTCCGGAAGCCCATAAAGGATTAGTCGTGAATTAATATGGTGAAATATGAAAGTAGTTTCAGTGGTGGATATTAGTCAGTTATTTGGAGTGAGAAGGATAGCGGAGGGATAAAAAGGGAAGAAAGGTTTGCATTCATATAGCACTTGTTACCCCTGATGGGTGTTGAAGCGCTTTTCTGGCGAGTAGCACGCCACTCCGGAACCCATTAAGGATTAGTGTTGAAAATTAGTATAGTAAAATATGAAGTAATTTGAGTAGTGGATATGTTATTCAGTTATTTTGGTAGAGAAGGGTAGGTGGCGGGATAGAAGAGGGAAAGAGGTTTGTATTTATATAGCGCTTGCTACCCCTGATGGGGTTTTGAAGCGCAAGTAGCACGCTACTCTGGAATCCATAAGTATTAGTGTTGAATTAGTATGGTGAAACATGAAAGTAATTTTAGTGGTGGATATGTTGGTCAGTTATTTGGATTGAGAAGGGTTGGGGAGGGTAGAAAGGGAAAAGGTTTGCATTTATATAGCGCTTGTAACCCTGATGGGGTGTTGAGACGCTTTATTGGCGAGTAGCACGCTACTCTGGAACCCATAAAGGATTAGTGGTGAATTAGTATAGTTGAAAATGGAATTTGAGAATTGAACACGTTAGTCTGTTAATTTTGATTGAAAAGGATAGTGGAGGGATAAAAGAGTGAAGGATTTTTTTTTTAGGTCTTAGCAGTAGGAGGAGGCTTTTGGATGAGTAAAGGGAGTTTTGGAGGGGAGGAGTCAGAGGGAAGAGTTTAGAAAGGTTTGTTTTAGGGGATCGGTATAGTAAAAAGAGGTGTCAGTTGATGCAAGGAGGGGTAGAGTAGTAGAGAGTCTAGAAAGGGTTATTTTGGGGATCATAGTAGTGGTATGGGGTTTGGGATAAATGAGAGTGTGGATGTAGAGGATATATTGATAAATGTATAGGATGAGAGATAGGGTAGTGCATTGGAAAGAGTAGTAGAAAGAAGTTTGAGATGAGTCAGAAGGTTGGGCTAGAAGATATATTGAGATAAGTATAGGCTGAGAACTAGGGTAGTGCCTTGGATATGCTAAATTAGAAGAAAGTGATAAATATATAGATCCATAAGTACATTGAAAGTATATAGATACATAAAGGAGGTAAGTATATGTAGATTAAAGATATTGATAGAGGCACAGGATGAGAAATAGGGTAGTGCATTGGATATGCTTTTTCAGGAGAAAAGTAACAGAGACACAGATCCAAGTACATGGAAGGTACATAGATGCACAATGGAAGTAAGTACATGTAAACCAAAGATGATATTTATTTATTATTATTATTTTTTTTCTCTCAACAACAATTATTCTACATGTTTATACAAAGCAATACACAAAGATAGGTACATGTCTATAGTGAAAACAAATGCTTATATACAGAGGGATATGCTGTAAATTTCTATTTGCGTATGGTGCTTATGTGGGGAAGAGCCAATTCTTGAGTAGTTTTCTGAAGATAAGGTGGTTGTCGGTGGATCTTATGTTGGGGGGTAAAGAGTTCCATAGTTTGGCTGCTTGAACAGAGAAGGATGTGCCACCCATGGTTTTGTTCTTGTATCTTGGGATTTAGAGGCGAGATGCTCCTTTAGAGCGGAGGTTCCTCTGTTGAATGTGTTTGATTTTATTCCTGATGAAGAGCGGTCCCATTCCATGTATTGCTTTGTGGGTGATACAAAGCAGCTTGAACGTGGATCTTCTGGCAACCGGTAACCAATGCAGGGCTTTCAAGGCAGGTGAGATGTGGTCTCGCGGTTTGATATGCAAGAGTAGTCTGGCAGCCGAGTTCTGAATCCGTTGTAGTCTTTTCATGGTTGTTAAAGGTGATCCGTGGTAGAGGCTATTGGCGTAATCGAGTTTGGACAGAACAAGGGAGATGGTAGCTTGGACCTTGTGCGGAAATCCCAAATGAGGGAAAATTCGTCGCAGCGTTTTTATAGTGACAAAGCTTGATCTTGCTAGTTTGTCCACTTGGGCATTCATCGACAGCTTGGAGTCCATGGTCATTCCGAAGTTTCTTACTTCCTTCGATACTTTAGGTGGTGCTCCCAGTTCATTAGGCCATGCGGCAAGCGGGTTGTAATGTTTCCAATCGCCACACGTGAGTATTTCCGTTTTGAAGTATTCAATTTGAGATGGCTCCAAGTCATCCACTGATCCACGGCTCTGAGACAGCTGAAAATTGGTGATTTTCCAATGTCTTTGGGGCATTCCAGTTGAAGGAGTATTTGCGTGTCATCTGCATAGTTATAGCACGTGAGGTGAAATTGATTGATCAGTACTGGTAATGACTTCATGTAAATGTTGAAAAGCATGGGCGAGATGATAGAACCTTGAGGGACGCCTGCTTTTGTGGAGTACGGTTTGGACGAGAAAGGTGGGGTATGGATGACATTAGTTCTGTTTCGAAGGTAGGAAGCGATCCAGTCTAGAGCAGTTCCCTCTATGCCGGCTTCATAGAGTCTTTGTTTCAGAGTGTCTTGGTCAACCGTGTCAAAGGCAGCCGAGAGGTCCAAGGGGAGTAGCGCAGCAACTCCGTTGCGGTCAACTGTATTTTTCAGGTCATCCCAGATGGCAAGGAGGGCAGATTCAGTGCCTCTTCCCGGACGGAATCCTGTTTGGAAGTCTGAAAGTATGTCATTCTCTTCAATGAATTGTGACATCTGGGCGAACGCTGCTCTTTCTATCAGTTTGCCCAGGAAAGGTCCATTTGTAATGGGTCTGTAGTTGTCAGGATTCAGCGGGTCCAAGTTTGTTTTCTTCAGTAAAGGGCGTATGTGTGATTTTTTTTAGTTCTTCTGGAAATATTCCGGTAGTGAAGGAATCGTTGATGATTCTTCTTACTGGAGTGGCAGCAGAGAATTTGTGGTGGACAGGGGTCAGAAGGGCTGCCGGCAGGCCAGCTTGCTTTGACCAGGTCCATAAATTCATCGTGTGAGATGTGTTGGAAGGAACGGAGAGGCTTGGTTAGAGTATTCTTGGATTGTTGTTTTGTACAAGGGTTAGTGCTGGTGCTTTGTTTCTGTTTTAAGTATGAGTCCAACGTGTCTGCTTTGTCCGTGTAATGATTTGCCAGTTTGTCTGTGAAATCTTGAGTAACAGGATGAGTTCCTTCTAGGCAATTTGGTTTGCGAAATTCATTGAGTATTTTATAGAATTCTTTATTTGCACATTTAGCGTTTTGAATTCTGTCTGAATAGTACCTTTTCTTAGCTTTTTTGATAGCTGACTTGTATAATCTGTTAATTTTTTGCAGGTGAAGTTTGTCTTGTTTGGCATTTGTTTTGAGCCAGGTACGTTGCAGCTTTCTAATTTGTTTTATGTCTTTTCTTTCTATGTTTCTCCAAGGCGCTTTTTTTCTTTTGTTCTGTTGTGTGGTTTTGAGTGGTATCAGGATGTCAAAAGCTTCTTGTAGCCACTCATAGTTTTTGAACAGAATTTATTGTTTCTAGATTTGTACTTGATGTTATTTGTGTTTCTAAGTGTTCCAAATTGAGTCTGTTCCACGGCCGATAGGTGGATGGATGTAAGGTAGTTTTAGGTGAGTTGCTTAGTGTTGTTTTATGTTGGAAAGCAAGTGGTGGTCTGACCATGTGACTGGAGTTATAGTTTGAAAGGTAACTAGTTCAGTATTAGCAAAAATGACATCTAGGATATGTCCAGCGGTGTGTGTCGGTTTGTGGACAATCTGATGGAGGTTCAGTGCGTCTAGGCCAGTGATTATTGTTTTTGGATGGGTCATATTAGGTTTGTCAAACCAAATGTTGAGGTCACCCAGAACGCATAGGTTGGAGTGTATTGTTATCAGGTTTGAAACTGTGTCTAGAAGTGAGTCTGGGAATGTCGCCTTGCTAGGTGGAGGTCTGTAAAGGAGCAGGAAGTTACAGGAGGAAGACGGTGTAGGATTGCATCTTGTTAGAAGAGCCTCACAATTCTTTATGGAGATGTCGTCAATTTTAGTGATATGTATTGTTTGCATGAATACAACAGCTAGACCACCTCCTTTTTTGGCTATACGATTTTGGGTGATTGTCTGATAGCCTAGAGGAATGGCTTCATGCAGGACTGGATCCATATCCTCTCCCAACCATGATTCGGTTATGAATAGTATGTCTGGTTTTGCATCTGTGAGAAGGTCGTAGATGTGATGTTTGTTTTTAGAGAGGGATCGAGCATTTATTAGTAGACAGTTTAGAGAGTGGCCTTTGGTGATAGTGAGACTTTGTTTTGTAGAAGAGTGGTCAGTATTGTGTGGGTTTGTAGCAGGTGTGTTTTTGAAGCTGGCATTAGCTGTATTAGGATAGCAATCGTGTAGCTGTTCTGTATCATGTTCCTCATCCAGCATGCTAAGAAGGCATTTTGATGGGTCTGCGTGTGTATGTGGTGGAGATGTTTGAGAGTGAGTTGGAGTGCTGTGTTGTTTTCGTGGTGTAACATTGTTGTGAAGTAGACATGGGGAAGCGAAGTTGTGAGGTATGGCATGTTGCTTATATTGTTTGCGTGTGTTTAATGCGGAAGGTGTATGAGTCAGGGGTGGTGGTGCAGCATGTGGGTCATGTAGTAAGGTTCTAAATTGTCCAATGGATGAGAGGCGGTTAGAAGAGAGTTGCTGTATCTGTGTTAGGTGTGGTGGAAGAGAGAAAGCTTGGCATTGGATTTGGTTCCTTTGTGTTGTTTGAAAGGTGGGTGTATGTTTGTATTTTGTGATGGTAAGTATTATGAGGTGTTGTGCTTTGAAGATCTTGTGCTGGTGTGTGTGATATGTTTTGATTTTGAGGAGCAGTGAAAAGGGGTGCTGATGTATATGTTTCATGCAATGGATTTGGTTGTATAGTATTGTTTGTGAGAGGAGGTTGTACGCTAGAGGGGTGGTGATGTGTTTATGAGTAGAGTGTATGATGTGTGTAGGTGGGAATGAAGTAGAGGTAAGAGTGTTTGTCTTAGACTGGTTTGTTGCAAGAGTTAAAAAGTGTGGTGGTCTGCAGTGTGTGTGTTGTACGTTAGTGTTATTATGGTAGAAGGGAGAGGAGGGTGTTTGTTGGACAAATGATGGAAGGATGATTATAGGTTTGTTAGTGATAAAAGGTGGTATGTAAGGTGTAATTACAGCAGGGAGCGTGTCTGGATGGGATGTAGTTATGTATGGTGTCGATTGGCGTTTATTTATTTATTATTTATTTAGAATCTTATATAGCGCACAGCTACCCCCAACGGGGGTGTCCCGGCGCTGCGAGCAGCAGAAAGTCATAAGTGACACTAAGCAACTAAAGGAAGGTAAACAGCCAGGTTTTTAAATTGCGTCGAAAAAAAAAATTCCGATTCTGTCAAACGGAGAGACAGTGGCAGGTTGTTCCAAGCTTGGGCCGTGATAACCGCAAATGCTCTTCCCCCATTCTTGAGCGACGAAAGCGGGGAGTACGTATAAGGAAAAGATGGTTGGATCTAAGGGAGCGGGGCGCCTGAGCAAGCTTTAGTCTGGCTCTAAGGTAGGTCGGGCCCTGACCCTGCAAAGCTCTATATGCCAGTACCAGGGATTTAAATCGAATGCGGCTAGTCACGGGCAGCCAATGTAATTTTTAGGTGCGGTGAAATTGAGTGACGATATGGAATGTTACAAATCATTCTTGCCGCCGCATTCTGCACTATCTGTAGCTGTTTGATCAGATAGGCTGGGGCACCGGCTTACAGGCTGTTTGCGTAATCCAAATGAGATGTTATAAGGGCGTGGATGATGGTACGTCGAGCATCCACAGGAAGAAAAGGAAGAATTTTTCGGATCATGCGGAGTTTACCAAAACAAGCCGAGGTGACCTTATTAATTTGAGCCTTACAGGATAGCTCATTGTCGAATATGAATCCCAGGTTCCTGGCCGAAGCCACCGGAGCAGGAGGGGATTCAATTCAGGGGGCCACCAAAGTAGGAAAGGGGGGAGGAGGGGGGGGATTTTTGATTGAAAAACAACACCTCAGTTTTGTCTGAGTTAAGCTTGAGGGTGTTGAGTGACATCCAGGCTGAGATGTCACTGAGACAGCGGCGGAGGTTCAGAAAGCTGGCGTCAGAGTGGTCTCGAAATGAGAACACAAGTTGTGTGTCATCGGCGTTATGTTAGAGATGAGTGTATTGGTTAGTGGTATAGGATAGGGTTGTGTACTGTTTGTAGGTGATGGTGGATATGTGTGATAGTTGGGATAGTAGGGTGTATAGATGTGGTTTGGTTGGTTTTGTAGTGTATGCTGGTACATTAATCTGTGCATAGTGTTGTGCGTGGTGTACATTTGGTGTGTGTGTGTTGCTCTGTTTGTGGATGTGGATGGTGTGGGCTGGGTGTTGCTTAATGAGAAAATGGGCAGCATTCCTGGCCCGTCTCGAACAGGCTCAAACAGGCAACTGCCCTTGTCCTCTCTGCCCTTAGCCTCGACGCCCGGGCTGAGACGCCCTAACCCTGGCCTTTTATAGCCCTAGTAATCAGGTGACCCAGTCAGCCAATGGGAACCCTAGCCCTAACACTATCCAATCACAACACTAGCCCTAAAAATCTAGAACCAATAGGAGACCAGGACCTTACAGCCAATATTAGCCCTAGTCCAAGCACCCAATAAGTTCAAACCCCTGATCTCTACGTCCAATAGAGGCCCTAGCCCTACCAGAAGTCCCAACCCTAGTCCAAGCAACCAATGGGACAGGAAGCCCTAGTCCCTACTTCCAATAGAAAGCCTAACCCTACTCTTAGTCCCGCACCCAGTCCAGCAACCAATAACACCAGAAGCCCTAATCGCTACTTCCAATTAAAGGCCTAACCCTAGCCCTAGTTCCACCTTAGTCCCAACAACCAATAACACAGGAAGCCCTAGTCCCTACTTCCAATAGAAATCATAACCCTAGCCCTACTTCCAACCCTACATTGATTGAATCACAGACCCAGAAACCAATCAGAACCCTCAAATACCCAACCAATGAGGACACTAACCCAATCCAATAGAAACATCAGATACAACCACCAATCAGTGTATACATGTACCAACCACTAGCAGACTATATAAGGTCCCAGCAACCTCAGACAAGGTTTGCTGGCCAGGGAGTTGGAAGCTGCTTCTCCTGTTCAGAATCTCCTAGGAGACAGACAGGCTCAATCCACACTTTGGACTTCCTTCAGGTAAAGGCCTCACAAACTTGAAATCTAACAATACTGTTTGAATAAAACTTTACTCCCTCTCCTGGCCAAAAACGAAGTGCACAGTCCCTATTAAACACAGTTTAAACAGCTCACAGAAGCACCCTCTGATGTAGAATATCCCTGTTGCTGGGAGGGCGGGGGGGCTGGTTTCACTGGCTTGATAACACAAAATGATGGCTGGGGGTGCACTGTTTAACATACAGGTCTTAGCACAGAGCAAAGGAGAAATTTGGAGGGAAAACTGAATAGTCACCAGGAATGAGAGGGAAAGACTACAGAGTTTGGACTGCAAATCCCACAATTCAACACGTTAAATGGAAGCAATCATGGGCAGGAAAACCACAAGTTTAAAACACAAAACGGGTGATAAAATATGCAATCACAGGCAGGTTAAAACTACAATTTTAAACTGTAACAACCACAGGCAAAGACAGTAATCACAGAAAGGGAAAATCGTTTTTTAAAAACTTTTTAGGGGGAGGGGGAGTGTAGAGACAGCACTAGTCTGCCTCCTTACCACTTCCTGGACTCTGCTCACTGCAATCTGGGGCACAGGTAGGCTGCAACTCACAAGATGGAGGAGAATGATTTGGGGTGCACCCAGCAAAGCCTTAACCCTTTCGCTGCTTCTGTCGGCCAACGGCCGTCGCGAGCACTACCTCCGTAGTGCTGCGCACGTCCGTTGGCCGACGCGGCCCCGCCCACTCCGCTAAACCGCCGCACCGCAGCGGAATTGCCGCCGCGGTTAAGTGGTTAAGGGGCCTGGGCAGGTGTGAGGGGAGGGCTCAGAGTTGCCTGGTAGCTGTATAGCCAATCTCCAGTCCTAGGCCTGCTGGCCTGGGGGCTGGGGAGCTGCTTCTCCTGTTCAGAATCTCCTAGGAGACAGACAGGCTCAAGCCACACTTTGGACTTCCTTCAGGTAAAGGCCTCACAAACTTGAAATCTAACAATACTGTTTGAATAAAACTTTACTCCCTCTCCTGGCCAAAAAACGAAGTGCACAGTCCCTATTAAACACAGTTTAAACAGCTCATCCACCCTACCCATAATGCATTGCATGCAAGACAGTACCACAGTACATTCAATATATACAATTAGTAGCTTTAAAATGTGACAAAAGAATTATTACATTAATTCCAGATTAGGTTGTACTCTATGTGGAGCTGATGAAGGGAAATTTATAGAAGATCTAATATAAATGTGAGATGTGCCACAGCCAACCTTGTTTAGGACCAAGTGAGTGTCCTGTCTGAAGGCCTTTAAGAAAATAGTGGCGAGTGTGAGCCTCCTCAGTCCCATGCCAAGTATCGACAGAACTTGTGCCGCTTGTTCAGGCCCAGACGAACAGTGTCATTAGCCTATCTGTACTGAAGTGACGACGGACCTATACAACTCTGGTTGCCATCAGTGTATTTTCTGTGTGAACTCCGTTCTCTCCGGTTCTCTGACGGTATACATCTAAAGGACCCCATTTAGGACCTCGGTTTGCCAACCGGCCTGTTCCTATGGCTAGAATTTGATTCTTTTCTGCACCAAGACCTTCTGATCTTCTACGTTTTTAGCGCCCTGAAGAAGGTGTGACCTATTAGTTAGGTCTAATACCGAAACGCGCGTCGGCGCAGCTATAGAAGACCACCTAGAAATTATAAAAAATATATGTACTAGCTGCTCAATGTAGCTAGGATTATTATTGTTAGATAGAACCTCTTTTCTTCCTGTATCTTTTCATTGTGATTTATTAATGTTATTGTCATAACTGTTGTCTAGGGTTCGATATAAATATAAGAAAGTAAGACTATCTCAGCTGGATATATTACAGAACCTTAGCAATCTTTCTATGTTAGACTGAGGATGGTCTTTCTAAAAGAGTTTATTCCTTTTTGCTGTTTTTAAGATGCATTGATTGTATGTAGTATGCTTGATAGATCAGATGATAGTTGATCTTGGTGTTGTTTGATATTTTTGTCTTGATTAGTTTATTTTCTGTATAGCTCTGCCAGCATCCCGAGTTTACCGTTACATGCTGAGCTTGATTATTATTTTTGATACGAACGAAAGCAATAGATAAGAAATGTAATTTTTGTCTTTGTTGTGGGATTCAAAACAAATGTACACCATTGGACCTTATTATTTGTATCTTTATTTACAGCAATCCTTGCGAGCGGAATGGTGGTCTAGGCTCTGGTCTGTGGCTCACTTGAGCACTCCAAAATTACGAGTTTTTTCCAGTTATTGAAAGTATTTTTGCAGACAGGATACCCCCCTTTTTTGAATGTGCTTTAAGAAAATAGTGCCTTGAGGCTAATTAAAACCTAAGGCGTAACAACAAATGTAATAGGGGGTGTCCTCATGGGAGGTAACAAAAAGAGACAGGGAGGTATTAAGGAGGGACTATAAAGCCTAATGACCAATGAAAAGCCACCATTTACAAAGGACAGGGACAGGAGCCAATTAAAAAGATGGGTGGGAAGTAGGCAGAGCTTTATGCACATATCCTGAATACAGCATGTCTCGCAAGCGTTGCCTAGGCGAGACCTAAAAATCAGGAGCAATTGTGATCAAAATGTGTGTAGCTTTTCTTAGAGATACTCTGGTGGCATGGCCAGAGTACTCCTTGGCCTCGGGGTGAATGCACCAGCACTTTTGATCATGGGAGAGGAGTTAGACAGGGCTGTGTACTCGTGGCCTTTCTGTTCACCCAGTATGTTGACAGGCTGGGCAGTACCTGTAGTGATCCTCACCAGATCAGCAACAGCAGACCTACACCCAGTCTGCTCTTCGCTGATGACGCCGTGCTGAAGTCCCGCACTCCATTGGGCCTGCAGCAGTTACTTAACAGCTTTATCAGCTTTATGTCTGATCTTGGTCTGACGATTAATATAGGCAAAACCTTTGTAATGTAGTGCAGGAGGCCAACTCAGAAGTGATTTATCGATAAGCAATGTTAAGTTTTACCCCTTTTGTTATCTGGGTATTTTATTTGACGATCGTGGTTGATGGACCCCGGCGGTTGATATTAGAAAGCAGCACGTTAACAAATCTATCTCTGCCCTGCTCAATTTTGCTATCAAGTTAGGCAAGGAACCGATCAGAGAAATGTTAACTATTTGCACTTCAAATTGTCCATCTGTGGCCCTATATGGGATCGCAATCTGGGGCCTAAATAACATTACTCAGCTCCAGGTGCTGGAGAATGCCTTCTTCAGGAACATTTTGTCGGTCCCAACTTTTTGCTCCACTTTTGTTTGTCATGCAGAATTAGGTGCCCCGTTTATCTGATCTGATAAATATTCAGCCAATTTTATTATGGCATAAAGATTGGACCAGTGATTTTACCATCTTAAACCATTCAATCCTTATTGACTGTCTAAAGTTGACATGTTCCACATCATTTTCCTGGTTCAAATCTGTTCAACAATTTTGTATGGATTTGGACCATGCTGAACATTTTGATCCACCCGATGTTTTATACAATCTCAGCAGAAGTGACTTGAAAAATTAATGTCTGCCCTTCCTCAAAGTAGATTAGAGATCCTGAATTGGCAGAGATAAGTCTATCAGGCAGGGATTAGGGATCCTCTAGTAAGGGAAAAAGTGAAAAATAATTGCGGGTGGGAGATTGCTTGATGATAGTTTTCCCATGGCCATGTTCGGATGACCATACTCTTGAGTCAGTTTCTCATGATTAATGTTCCAGTATCAGTGTCCCACTGCCAAGCCCAAATTCACTAACACCTTCCACAGGTGAATTGTGATTTACTTTCCAAAGCATTTTGTTAGATGGCGACAAAAACCTTGGAGTGCAAAAAACCATCTTCATGGATTACCTAAACTAAAAACGTTGCTTTGGTAAAGGTGCTGTATTTCCATTCGTGAAAAATCAAAGGGCTATGCTATTGGCATTTACAAAGCTTACCTACCTTAAGGCTTTTGGCGCAGAGTACACCAACATAACCTGGGCAGTTTACATCAGGAAAGTGGAATCTGAATTTACTGATCAAAAATAAATATTTTCAGGTTTTTTTCCTGAATGACAGGCGAGCAGGATTTACAGTAAGTACTACAGACAGTTTGCAGCAATCTCTAGCTGCTGAGAAGGCTCAATTCCCAGATGCAACACAGAAGGGAGTGGTCAGGTGAGTAAGTTAAAATTTGGGATCAAGAAGGGAGGTGAGGAGTTGTGAACAAGGTTATGCACTATGAGTAAAATCTTCAACTGTATGCTTTTCTTTATTCGGGGACATTGAAGAGCTCTAATAATATGAGGGATGCGATCTCTGGGTCTAGAGCTTACAGCTACTAGGGCAGTCACGTTTTGTTCTACTAATTTTTTTAAAGGATGTCTCAGGAAATCTCGAATAGACGGCATTCCCATAGTCCAGACCGGGTTGCATGAATACTGTCACAGCAAATGTTTTATTTGCCAACACCAGACACTTCTTACTTTTGTAGTCTTGGTTTCCATTGAAAGATCGCAATCCATGATAATGCCCAGATTATGGGCTGCTTTTGCCAGAATGGGTGGTGTACCGAATACTTCAGGCCCTTCAGCTGGAGTGCCTTTATACAAACGATTGTGTGTAATTAATAGTACGGTTCTAGTTGAAGGTAATTTAAGTAAGTTAGGGTCCATCCATGTCCTTACTCGGATGGGGGCCTCTCTTGGATCTTCTGTTGATTTCAACGACTGCTTGGTAATTTAAATAGTTGTTGTGTATCATCAGCGTGCATTTGGAACTGTACCCCTCCCCCCATTGCAAAATAGTTGCCCACAGGACCGCATAGATGTTAAAAAGGAGTGGTGACAGTACTGAACCAAATGGCACTCAACAAGTAACTTGCATTAGAGCAGAGATTGCTCTGAGAGAAGTGACAGTATCCATTTCAAGGCGAGACTGTCCACACCCAAGAGTTTCAGCCCGGCCAACAGCAACAAATGATCAATGGTATTGAAACCATGGGCAGAATGAATAGAAGTATTTTGTTTCGGTAGAAGTTTGCAATAGTGTGAATACCACTTTTGCAGCAATTGCCCTAGATATTGGGGAAAAAACTGTTTGGGTCATCAGTCAAAAGGGAAGCCTTTTTAATAACGGGTATCCTCCATACATCCAGATATACATACACCTTGTTTTAACAACTGGCTAAACAACGTGATTACATCAAGGATTAGAAGGGCTCCCAATTGTTTCATGACACGAGCTGGATATATATCAGGAGGGGTGCTTGCCTTTCTGGTGTAATATAATAGCCCTAGCGCTTCGGCCAGGGATCTATGCTTCACTGAAACTGATATGAGACTGTTGCAATTGTAACCTGAAGAAGGTGATGGCGAGATAGCAGGTACACCCAGGATTTCTGGCTTAAGCTCTGCTTAAATCTTGTCTATAGTAGCAGTAATAAACTGAGAACGGTTATCACAGAGACTGCACATGCTCCACGATGTGCCCTGTGATGAATTGCCTGTCATTCTGCTAATGGTTTTGGGGAGTTTTCTAGAGGAATTTAAAGCTCTGTATATGCAAGAGTAGTGTTTCCATTTTGCCACTAGGATTTTCTTTTTATAGGCAGCAGTTGCAACGGAATTGTTGTTCAACTTCCTCACTGAAGGTGAGACGACTCTTCCTACTCTTTTGGCTTGAAGTTTTCACAGAAGCAGGTCGAGGGTGAACCATAGATTATTCTTATTAGGAGTGGGGTGCAGTTGAGCCCTTGCAAGGATCCATAAGTAGGGTTTTATCTAGTAGGGAAGTTAGGTCTTTGGTAAAAATAGTCAAAGCGTGTTAAAATCGATAGGCGCAGGATTTGGATTTTTGGCATTTACAATGCGAGTTGCTGAAATAAGTTCCCTTGTTTGCTGCCGGTGGTTAAGTAACAGGCACAGTCATTTTAACATCACATTGATATATCCTACTGTGTCAATAAGAGTGGCCGCTGGATGGCTACCTACGAATAATCTGGCTCATTGTGTCTGTGGTCTTGCATCTATTGAGTGAATGAACTTTGCAAACTCTCGCATGGTGCTTTATCTTCATCCATATCTTTGAGGTGAGATAGCAAAGTTATCAGGTCAGAGATGCTTTTGCACCAGGGAGGTTGTCACTGTGTAGGTTTCTGGGTGTTCGATCCACATACGTTTGCAATATGGTTCATATTCCGATATGCCAAGCACTTCTTCCCTTGGGCTGGTCACATTTTTAAGCAAATGTAGAAGCCACCACAGTGCTCACATATGGAATGCTTTGTGGAAAGCATTGATGGCTGAGCCACTGATTTGGTGAACCTGGGGAAAGAAGGCTGTCCTTACTGCGAGTCCTTTTAGCACGGACTCAATGCGAGAGAACCTGATGTTGGACAGCTCGAGAGAGCATCCGATGTGAGCATGTTAGGGAGGATAAATCACTGGCTCCCTAAGGATGAGACATCTTAGTTTCATGGAGGCCCTCCCTGGATGATCTGTGAGCACGTTTCTTCTGCTTCACTTCAGAAGATGCACATGCTTACCAGGTCTTTTAGGATATATGAAAGTTATTGAAAAACTCTTCTAA
Source organism: Calotriton arnoldi (assembly GCA_963921515.1). Lineage (NCBI taxonomy): Eukaryota > Metazoa > Chordata > Amphibia > Caudata > Salamandridae > Calotriton > Calotriton arnoldi. The sequence continues at coordinate 2,740,509 of CAWUFW010000136.1, forward strand.
GTCTTGCCTTGCCAGATGTAGCAAGAAACATTCACCGTTTGGGTATATGCCATCGATGCAAAATGAGTAATCAGCACATCAAAGTGTAGTAGGTATATAGCGTGCCGGCTTTTTTCAACTTTGACCAATTTAATATTGCCTCACTTACAATAGGTGTGACCACACCCATGGGGCATGTCTGATAGTTTGGAGCCTTTATATGGCAGCCTGATGCGGTGCTCAGCTGCAAGCTCGCCTTACCATGGCTGTTTGCTGTGTCCTGCATCTAACAAGGCTTAATCTGATGGTCAGGGGATCATGTCTTTTCACAGTGGCACACTTAATCGAAGATATGTTTGGAGGCAAAATGTCATCTTTCTTCCCCCAACCAAGCAAAGAGGAGCTGGGGCACTACCCCAGACCTGTGCATGCGTGGTATTCAGAAATGGCAAGAGGGGAGAAAGCTCAGAGGCTGGCTGGTTGATGACGAGCTTTGCCAGGTTCACAAGAGCTTTAAGCAGATGGTTGTGAGGCAGGGACGACGATGGAGGAAGACTATAAGAATGCCAAGATGTAGGTGACTTCGGAGATGGTTCATACTTCATTTCCAATGTCATGCGGTAGAACGCGAACATGTGTTACTGTTTGCAATGCTCAAAGAGATGTAATCAATTTGGTCTCCGTATGCGAAGTGACCGGCATGTTCAGCGGACTCTTCTATTACTAGAGCGCTTACATCATGGGCAAAACATTTGGAGGCACCACAGGCAGTTTCAACCTAATCAGTGCACATGTGGAAATAGTACAGTGCCTCTATGTTGAGGATGCAAAACAGTCAGTAAAAAGTCTCTGTACAAAAACAAAAACAGCTGACAGAGCAGATAAAGGCAGCTAAGTTATGCACTGTAGAGATCAGACACCAGAAGTCAATAAAGTGGAATATGTAGGGCAATGACTGCTAAGGCCAGACTTGAGGTTCTAAAGCAGATGGCTTTATGAAGCTCCCCCAGCTCAGGGGTGACTCCATCAATTCAAGTCAATGCAGCAAGGAAACTACATTAAAAAAGGATGAGATCAATCCGATCCACAGTGGTATGGTTTGGGTTAACAGAAGGAGCATGTATGCATTCCTTGGTCGTGCAACACAAAACTTTGGCACAGTTCTGGTACAAGTCATACAAACTTTGTTCAGACTCACAGCAAACGGATGAAATTAAATGCAAGGCTGATTAGTAATTTTGCTCTTGGGAAGAAATTAAGATAAATTTCGACCTTTCTGAGCAAAATGTAATTTAATAATGAAAAAGATTCTTACAAAATAATGTTATTCTTTACAAAAATGAATTTTTCCCCAAATGGAGACAGTTGTCATTTTAGTGAGGTTTTCTTTTTACACTCCTTGCAGCAGATAGCTGTAGGACACACGCCTCCAAAAGTAGCTTGAGATAAACTAATGTCAAATTAAGACATCAGGACTGAACTTCATATCCCAGAGGATCAAGGTCCTGATCCAAAAGCATCAACGAAGACTCCCTCAGCTTCTGCAGCAATTTCCTCAACTCGTCTTTTGAAAATTCCTGTTAAAGAGGAGACAGAAGAATGAGAAAATAAGCAGACTAACGTTAGTTTGTTTTATTTACTTAATTTATAGAGTGCTTCTATTGTAGAAGATGCAGCTAGACTCCAACTGTCTTTTGCAGATATTACTTTTGAGAATAGTAACCATTTTCTTTCCAGCACATAAAAATGGCATAAATGCCTTATAAAGTAATACATAACAAGTTACTTACCTTTGGTTACGCTCTTTCTGGTGGATGCTCTAACTAACCTTATATTCCTCGCCTTTAGAATAGCCACGGGCAGCAGATTGGATCTGGAGTTCTTTAAAACAATTCCTCTCACACACAGCAACATGGCACTCTTGAACTCCGCAATTACCTTGTCACCACTACAGAAGTGATGGAGCAGAGCTGCATATTGACGCCATCCTTGCATGCTGACGTTCGTTTCTTTGATTTCTTCTGTGCCATCAGACGCGGAGCAACTGTGACAAATTAGGTTGTTTGAAAACACTGACTTGGGACCTTTTTAAAAGGACCAAGAGTCCACTTCACAGAACAGGGAGGCAGGAGGGAAGTGAAGAATGTGCAGTTGGAGAGAACACACCAGAAAGAGTGTTAAAAAAGTTAAGTTGTTCTACTGATAGCTACTTCTAATCACAGATTTCTTAACAGTCAATGGTTGTGGAAGAAACACTGAAATGGTAATGAATTAACCCATGTGGAAAGGCAAAACCTCCTCAGGCAGGAAGACAGCCTCAGTCCTCAGAACCAATATGGTTGGAAAGAAAGTGCTGTATGGGGACTGTACTGACAAATCCTGCAGTTCACTCACATGGTGTGCAGAAGTGATTGCGATTAGGAACACCATCTTAAAGGTAAGGAGCCGTAAGGAACAACTGTGAATGGGCCCGAACGGTGTACCCATAAGAAACATGAGGACCAATTTAAAATCTCATTGAGGCATGTTGAAAGGCTTCAAAGGAAACATGCGTCAAACCCTTCAGAAATCGCGTCACAGCATGTGGTTTGGAAAAGAGAACGTTGATCGGGCAAATATAAAAAGGCCGAAAGTGCTGAAATATAACTTATCTGCTCCCACCATAAGAACTTGCTGGGCTAAAAACAAGACAAACAATAGAACATCTGACAACTTGGCTTGCAAGGGATCAAGCTGACGAACCCTACTCTTTATGATCCAAGTCCGGGATCTTGGAGACAGATAGGTGTAGAAGCAACGACTACGTATGGCAAAATTACCTCAGAATACTCCAAGTCTATAGTCCACTCTATAGTTCATTTTAATACATCACATCCCTCACAAATCTCCCTTCACTTTTGTTTTCAATGTTCCTTTATCTCCAACAAAATAGGAGGCCACCAATTTCTATACGTTTAATCACTATATTTGAATAAAATACTAAGTTCATCCTCAAGTATCTTTTTGCACCAGAAGGGTACAGAAAGAACTTTATGTACGATAGGATTAACAATGTGTCTTGTTTTACTTTTGTGCTGAATTTTCCTTAGATGACCAAGTATGTCATCAAATATTTCTGGGAACTATTTGCAAACACCTTTACCTAAAATTCTTTTAACTATTAAAACGGGATTAATAACAATGGGATTAGTTTAATGCCCAATTCTCTTTGGTGTCTCCATATTAATAGCCTTCTCTGTTATTTACACCTTGCATATCGTAAACCTTCACCTGAAATATATACACATTTTGCTCATCTCTACCAGGGGTTTGGGATCTTTGTCATATCCCGAGGATTTATATATGGCTCCCCAAGGGAATAATCTTCTCTATTCTGGAACTTCTTGAATATGCTCTTGTTGAGGAGTATGAAATGATTAGGAAACTGCTAGAAATCAGACATATAATCATCTAAACAGATTGCAATTGGTCTTCCTTATCAATAATTTGCACTAACTGGACCTCTTCAGGTTCTAGAACCATTATTGGCTGTAAACAGTTAAAAGCACATTAGTACCTACATTACATAGTTCAAGATAAGTTACCTCTTCCTATATTATTTGTACTTTGCCCAAGTTCATAGGTATATGGGGCAGACTCTACTCACTATAGTACAGGTTTGCTGCAGTTAGGTCAGCAGAGGCTTTCAGTACTACCATACACACAGGTCCCTTTCTTGTGTACCTACTTTTTTTTGCCATCCACCTTACTACTGAAATATGTCTAATAGAGACATTATCCAGTGAGAAAAATATATTCAAAAACACATAATTGAGTCTAAGCTTTCGACACCCACAAGTACCATTAATGAACAAGTTACTACCTTCTAGTTGTAGATTCCTTATCTCTGGAATTCCCCCCAGGCGTCAGTCTGGATCCAGAGATTTTTCATCAGCAATACCCCTGCGTGTTGGTAGGTGGCCTCGGTCAGCTCCGTGTCTGTCGTCTGCATCGTGCGCGCTGGAATAGCGTCGCAGGACCTACATAGACGCCACCCAGGCGGGCTGACTTAAGTCGTGTTAAGAACTGTCTGTGCCAGAAGCGCAGAGCCATGAAAGACACTGAACAATGGTGCGTCAAAACTAGGGCATGATAAGGGGTGTACTCACCCCAAGGAAGGGACCTATTGGTCCCGACCTGCACACCCCTGTAAACCCTGAACCTTGACTCCTCAGATTCGAGGAAGAAAGAAGGACCGAAGAGCCGTGCTGACCCAGGAAGAAGAGGATACCAACCGCTTTGGCCCCAGCCCTACTGGCCTGTCCTGACTTCGACCTGCCTACAGCAAAACACCGGCTTGTCCAGCAGTCCCTTAGAACCCAGAGGACCTGCCCTGCACTCATCTCAAAGACTCTGTCTCCTGTGTGCACCGAATTTGCTCAACCAAACACTTCAACACAGAACCCAGATCCAGGCAGATCCAGGCAGCTCCGCACCACTCTGCACCCGACACTGACAGCCTGAGTTTGAGTGGCCCAACACCACGAGGAGGTCTCCCCAGGGATCTGGTGATCTCCGACCTACCTCGAGCTTCAAGCAGACACCTGCATCCTCAACCGAAGGGTCCCCCCAACCGTGACCATAGCTGGTAAGAAGATCCGACGCCTAAAGACACCCCCTGCACCAGACGCCTCACAGCCTTAGGTGGCCCAACCAATGGTGTCCAGGCGTCTCCCAAGAACCCAACTTACCTCTCCTGCCTTTGGTTGCCTTCAGGAAATCCCCGAGCCTGCAGCATTTTCTTCAAACCGGGGATCTCCATTAAAAACCACAGGGTTAAAGACATCTTCTAGGAAGTCTGCATCCGCCCGCCTCCATGCCGATGGTGTTGCAGCTCCTGTGCTGACTGTTGGCCCCTGCAGTGCTGATCCTAACCCCAGGAGCTTTACTCCCACAACCAAGTGGTCTGCTTGTAAGCAGCCCCTGACTGAAGGCCCCATAGCCCCACTGGCTAACATTGGGCCCCTGCACTCTGCACCCAGCCGCCCTAGCGCCGCTGCTGGTGCTATTTGAGGACCTAACTGAGCCTTGATTTTAATCCCCAAAACCTACTCTTGCAGGTAGTTTACTTACCTGCAAACCGATAACCTTCTTTTCTCCCATAGAGACCAATGTTATGATTTTTGTTCCAAAAATCTTCTACGTGTTGAACTGACTTTTTTAATGAAATCAAAAGTAACTTTCTTTGAATCAAAAATTGTTGCACTGACCTGTTAATTGTAAGCCCCCTTCTGTGATATCTCGGCATATCACCCCAAGTAGTCAAAGTAACTGAAAAGTAACCAAAAAGCAGTCAAAAGTAATTTCTATGTATTTTAAACTGTTTTAAAAGCAAATACAAACCTGTAACGATTCCAATTCCATCCACAATTGCATTTCCTTGTAAAGTTTTGCATTTGAAAGTATATTTCACTTACCTGTGCCAGGTCCTGCTTGGTTCTAGAAATACAACATAAGTATACCTTTTTCTACTTACCTAATTGGTCTGGATTCTGTCTCTGAGTGTGCTCCATCAGCCTTGATTGAGTGAATACAATAAAATCTTAACACAGTCTCCTGATAAGTCTAACGGCTCGACCACACTACCACAAAGAGAGCTGTTAGTGATGATCTAATTTAGCCTCTGCCTACCTTTGGGGATCTCCTGAACTCTGTGCCCACTATACCTTACTTTGGTATAGTATATACAGAGCCAGCTTACTACAGTATTCACCGAACGCAATGCCAAGCTGGAGGAAGTAATCATCCTCTTCTCACGATGATGCAGCTTCTTGGATTCCCTATCGGTGGAGGGGGCAGGGGTGCTGACGGGAATGCGCCCTTGGAAGATGAGGCTTGGACAACCAAGCTCTGAGGGGGAAGGATGTTGTGCAAGGAACACTGGGTCGCCAGGAGAGGGGCGGTGGCGGGGGGCGATTGTCCTGTCCACAGGAGCCCCAGTGCTTGGCTTGGACCAAGTGCCCAGAAGGACATCAGTGAGCAAGAGAGGTTCAGCGGTAGAAGCCGCAGGCTGAAGCACCTCTGTCAGGAGGGTAGTTCTGACTGCCACTGAAGGGAGCTCGAGGCCAAAGACCTCAGCCGACCTTACCACCACAGCGTAGGTTGCCCCCTCCTCCGTTGCCATGGTAGGGGGAGAAAGCAAGCCAGTGTCAGGGAAGGTGTCCAAACCACTGGCCTCACCCAGGTCCATCTGCCAGTCCATGGGGTTTCCAAGCTGGTCAGGTAAAGGGTACAGGTGCCCCTCCTATTCCTCTTCACCACCACCTGGCACAAAATCAATGCCAGGGATGAACACCGGAACAAAAGTTCCTTCCAGCGTCAGAACCGACGTCGATCAACGCCGGTCTGGCTCCGTGTTCACGTCAGAGACGAGGCATGACGTCGATGCCGACCGGGGACACGGTCAGCATCGTGAGAGTTACCGCTGGGGCCGAAGTCGGGGAAGGTAGAGGTGGATCGACCGATGTCAGTCCGGATCCGATAATGGATCCACGCGGGCCCACCGTAACCGCCGTCGAAGGCCTGGGTGCTCAACCGACTCCGCAGGGCACCAGCGGAGCCAGACTGGCCAAAGATGAGGTGCCACACCTCATAGAATTGTTTTAGTTGGGCAGGAGACACTCCGGCTCCCAGAAATGCGGGGAGGCACGGAGTTGTCTCAGCACCAGCTCCGGGGACGGAGGCCTAAAGCAGCGACGTCCCATGTTGCGCATCGCGTTGGACAACGGACAGGGCAAAGTCGAAGAACGCCTGTGCTTCTTCGATGACTTCTTGTGCTTACCCGATCGACCTGAAGATCTCGAATGGGACAATGAGTGCGGGCTCTGCAACGGTTCAAGACCATCCTTTTGACCGAGAAAGGGAGTGACGCGGAGCAGAGCGCCGGGCCTCTAGTAGCTTTCGGGACTGCTCCCGCAAGTACTTTGGATTCATGGCCCGGCACTTGGAGCATGACTCTGCAAGTTGTTTTTCTTCGAAGAAGTCTTTCCAGTCACAAGGTATGGTGACTCCTCCTTTCGGTGATAGTGCGCATGGGCATCGACTCCATTGTTAGATTGTTTTCCCGTAAGAGGGTGAGAATGGGGTGAGTGTAGTATAGAGATGTCCATGCGTATGTAATGTAGATAATGAGAACTGCAACAACTACAGGTGCACGGGGAGGTGGAAGGGCGCATGTGAATCTACAGCTCTACATGCCAAGAACAGATGCTTACTGGGTAAGTAACATAATCCGTTCGAGGCATGTGTGCTGTAGATACACATGTTTGCATAGACTATATAGCAGTTATCTCCCAAAGCGGTGGCTAACCAGTAGATGTTGCAGTTGTCTGGAAAAGTTTCTTTAGCACTGCTTGGCCTACATTAGCTTGTTGACGTGCTAACACTTCCACACAATAGTGTTTGGTATATGTGTGTGGTGTGGACCATGTTGCTGCCTTACAGATGTAAGCTATGGGAATGTTACCTAAAAAGGCCATAGATGCTCCTATTTTGTGAGTGGAATGCGCTCTAGGAGGTATAAAGTTCTTTTAGCTTTAGCATAGCAAGTCTGAATGCATTTAACAATTCATCTTGAAATGCCAGATTTAGAGATAGGATTGCCTTTGTGAGGTGGAGCAAATGCATGGTTTGTCCTTTCAATATAGTACAATAGCGCTCTTTTGACATCAAGTGCGTGAAGAGCTCTTTCGGCTACTGATTCAGGTTGAGGGAAGAACACAGGTAACTCAACCGATTGGTTAATATGAAAAGCAGAAACTACTTTAGGGAGGAACTTTGGGTTGGTGGGAAGAACTACCCTATCTTTATGAAGCTGAAAGAAGGGTTCTTCTAAGGTTAATACCTGCAGCTCACCAACTCTCCTTAATGAAGTAATTGCAATGAGAAAGGGAACCTTCCATAAAAGGAACTGTAAAGGACAATTATGTAACGGTTCAAAGGGTGGACCCATAAGTCTTGTTAGTACAATGTTAAGATTTCACACCGGTGCCGGAAGTATTCTGGGTGGTATTACTCTCTTAAAGCCCTCCATAAAGGCTTTAATGACAGGAACTTTGAACAAGGATAAATGCTGTTTGTTTTGCAAATACGCCGCTATTGCTGCAAGATGCAACCGAATAGAAGTGTAAGCTAGATTAGATTGCTGTAGGTGCAAAAGGTAACAAATAATGCTTTGAACAGAAGCATCTAGAGGATCAATTTTGTTGTTGTTACAATAGACTGCAAATTGTTTCCACTTTGCTGAATAACAAGTTCTAGTGGTAGGCTTTCTTGCTTCTTTCAGAATATTCATACAGTCTGGTGGTAAGTTTAGATATCCAAACTCTATGATTTCAGGAGCCAAATCCCAGTTGAGCTCCTTGGGATTTGGATGCCTGATTTCTCCATAGTTCTGAGTGAGAATACTGAAGGTGAGATGCAGCTTTTGATGTGGAACCACTGACAGGTCCAATAGGGTGGTGTACCACGGTTGGCGGGCCCATGCGGGAGCTACTAAAATCAGTGTGAGTGATGTTTGCCTGAGTTTCCGAACCAAAAAGGGAAGGAGTGGGAGAGGTGGAAAAGCATAGGCAAATATCTTTGACCAATTCATCCACAGGGCATTGACTTTGGAGAAGGTGTGGGAACCTGGAGGCGAAGTTTGGGCATTTTGGGTTGCCGACTGTGGTGAATAGATCTATTTTTGGAAATCCCCATTGCTGGAAGAATGGAAGGAGAAGTTGGGGATCAAGTTCCCACTTGTGTATTTGCTGCCTCCTTCTGCTGAGGTCAGCAATCTGATTGTTTACTCCTGGAAGGCGTTCTGCCAGAATATTAATCTTGTGATGGATTGCCCAGCTCCAGATGCTCTGAGAGAGGCGTGACAGCTGGAGAGGGTGTATCCCCCTGCCGTTTTTGTACATAGTACATAGCTGTCATGTTGTCCGTGCGGACTAGGACCACGTTGCCTATGAGATGAGACTGAAAAGCTTTCAGCGCTAGAAATACTGCTAGAAGCTCTAGATAGTTGATGTTTGTGCTTGTTGTCCCAGAGACTCTGGATTGTGTAATTGAGATGGGCACCCCAACCTGTGAGAGATGCGTATGTTAGCACGATCTGTGGAAGAGGGTCGATGAAGGGCCGCCCTTTTGATAAATTTTGTAGGTTCCACCACTGCAGAGAGCGATGGGTGCGGCCATCTACCAACACTAGATCGGTTAAGTGACCCTGCGACTGATTCCACTGACGTGCTAAGCAGTCTTGTAGAGGGCACATGTGTGGTCTTGCATGGGGCACTATTGCAATGCATGACACCATCATTCCTAGCAGTTGCATTAAAGTTCTGGCTGGCAAGGTTTGGTTGGCCTGAAAATGTAGCAACAGAGTTTCGATGCTGTGAATTCTGGCTGCACTAGGAGAGGCTAGAGCTGTGTGAGTGTTTAGAGTAGCTCCCACATAAAACTTATCTGTGAAGGCTGCAAATGAGACTTCTGCACATTGACCGTGAAACCTAATTGGTGGAGTAGAGCCAGCGTGATTTGAATGCGTTGCAGACATTTGTGATACGTGCTAGCTTTGATGAGCCAGTCGTCTAGGTACGGGAAGACATGAATGTGTTGTCTTCTGAGATGAGCTGCAACTACTGCGAGGCATTTGGTAAAGACTCTGGGAGCATTAGTTACTCTGAATGGGAGTACTTTGAACTGGTAGTTTTTGCCTGCTATTACAAATGTGAGGTATTTGCGATGAGCTGGGTGAATTGGAATGTGAATGTATGCGTGTTTTAAGTCTAGTGTGGACATACAATCGCCTTGCTGTAAAAGTGGAAGCACTTGTTGAAGCGTTACCATATGGAAGTGCTCCGACAGTATGTATTGGTTTACTATTCTGAGATCCAGAATTGGTTTTAAGGAGCCATCCTTTTTGGGGATTAGAAAATAGAGAGAGTAAACCCCTGAACCTTGGTACTGTAATGGAACTGGTTCTATGGCACCTTTTAGTAAGAGTGATTGCACTACTTGTTTGAGTAACTGTAAGTGGTTTGTCGACCGTTTGTGAGAGCGAGGTGGAATGTTTGGAGGATTGGTGGAAAGCTCCAGGCAATAACCATGTTGGATAAGGCTGATTACCCATTTGTCGGTTGTTATGAGTTGCCAAATGGGGAGAAACTGTTGAAGTCTTCCCCTGACAGGTGTTAAGTAATCGGGCGGAGGGGGCGTGGGCAAGTCAGTGCTTATTGGGGGAAGGGGTGTTACGGGGTGTGGCGCCCTTACCCATACCCTTGGAGTTGTTTCCTCTATATCCTCCTCTATAGAAACCTCTAAAGGAAGAGAATTGGTTGTTGCCTTTGTAAGAGGAAGCATTCGGGTATAAGGATATGGTTTTAGACCCTGCCCGATAGAAGGAGCGGTGAAAGGAGCCTTATTTGAAGGAGACTGGCGTGCTCCCATGGACTTTGCCACTTCAGTGTCTTTTTTCATCTTTTCAAGAGCCTGATCGACCTGAGCACCAAAAAGATGTTCCTTGTCAAAGGGGGTGTTTAGGGTTAATTGTTGAACTTCAGGTTTAAACCCAGAAATTCTAAGCCATGCATGCCTTCTAAGGAGAATGCTGGTATTGACCTCTCTAGCTGCGGTGTCAGCAGCGTCTAAAGCACACCTAATTGAAGAGTTGGAAATTAGCTTGCCCTCCTGAACCAATTCTTGAGCTTTAGCCTTGTGTTCTTCCAGGAGATATTGGAGCAGTTGCTCAATTTCATCCTAGTGTGCCCTGTCGTACCTAGCTAGTAGGCCCTGTGTATTTGTGATTCGCCAGTGATTGGCGGCTTGAGCGGCAACACGCTTTCCGGAAGCATCTATGAGCTTGGATTCTTTGTCTGGGGGTGGTGCATGACCAGAAGTTTGAGAATTAGCTCTTTTTCAAAGCATTGGACACTACGAGGGAGTCAAGAGGCAGTTGACCTTCGATAAAGACAGGGTCAGACGGTGAAGGTTTATATTTTTTATTGACTCTACGAGTCAGTATGTGTGCCCGCACAGGGTCTTTGAAGATGTCATTTGCATGCCTCATCATGCCTTTCAGAATAGGGAGTGTCAGGCTTGACCTGTGTGTGGACCCAAGTGTTTTGAATAAAAAGTCCTCTTCTAATGACTTTTTATGTAACGCTACCCCATGGTACTCAGCTGCTCTAGCAATGACTTCTTGATAAGCCATTTTATCATCAGGTGGGGATGGCTTTGCAGGGTAAAGGTCTAGATCAGTGTCTAATGGAGGGCCAATGGTGTAATCGTTCCATGGGTCTACAGGTAATTGAACATCTTCCTCATCAATATCATCCCCTTCAGGCTGTGAAAGTGGGGATCCCTGAGGTGTGATGTGTAGAGGATCTAAATGTGGAGAAGAGGGTAGAGGCGGAGGGGATGGCGGGGCAGGATGAGCAGGGCTGGTAGCTTTGTCTTTCTTCTTCTTCATAGGAATCTTGTAGTGAGAGCCTTTCGAAGAAAGCTAGTGTTTAGATGGAGAGTTAGCATGAATATGTCCTGTATCAGGGTTGATATAAATGTTCTTCTGTTTGGAGTCCAATTTGGGATGAACAATGTCTAATTTTGGGTCAGAAGGCTCGGCGAGGCTCTTTTGATTTCGGCATCGAAAGTTTGGATGCAGAGATGGGTTTGCCTTTGTGAGTGGAAGATTTCGGCTTCGAAGCATGCTTTTGTTTCAGCATGGACGGTTTCGGCTCCAAGCTGGTTTTGGTCTTCGAACCAGAAGGTTTCGGATCCGAAGAGGATTTCGGCCGACTCGGTCCCGAGCCGGAAGGCTTGACTATCTGTTTCGGTGCCGAGCAGGAAGCCGGGGCGTCGGAAACATCGTTTCGGTGCTGACCTTGGCCAGAAGGCACAGGTGGTGCCGGAGCCTTATGTTTTTTAGGCGCGAGTATAGGGGGCAAGGGATCTTCACAGCACCTTGTCCCAGAGGCACGTCTTCGGCTCCAGATCTATCTCAAGCTCCGAATCAGAGTCTGGAACGGAGAAGGCTTCTTCTTGTGCCGCCTCGATCTCTTCATGATCTGACTCTCCACCGAAGATATCCGGAGTGTGTTCTATACTTTGGTGTTGCATTTCAAGATGTCGAGCCTGACGTTCGCGAAGAGTCTTTTTGGACTGAAACGATTTACAAGCATCGCAGTCTTCTTCTTTGTGCTCTGGAGACAAGCAGAAGTTACATACTTGATGTGAGTCGGTGCGAGGGTACTTAGTGTGGCACCGAGGACAGCATTTAAACTGAGTCCATTCCATCGACAGAAGGCTGAACCGACACGGTAAGACACGAAGGCCGCCCACAAAGTTTTCAATCGAAAGTGAAGGATTCATTGACCGAAACGATACGCGAAGTGGAAACGCGCATGAAACAATACCGTCGAGGGTAGGGTGGATTGCGCACCGAGTGTAACCCAAAGAATGGTTTCGAACCGGAGCGCAGCAATGCGCGTCCGAACCCGATGGCGGAAAAACACAATCTAACAATGGAGTCAATGCTCATGCGCACTATCACCGAAAGGAGGAGTCACCTTACCTCGTGACCGGAAAGACTTCTTCGAAGAAAAACAATTTGCAAACATACGGACCCAACACTAGATGGCAGGAGTATACAAAGCATGTGAATCTACAGCACACATGCCTTGAACATAATGTTCCTACAGGAGATAGGAACATTAAACATACAGGAACGTGGAGGGCTAAACACTTACATCCTTAGTTATACCATATATAGGGGAAAGAGAACCACGCAGTGTCAGAGGAAAAGAGATACACGCCAATCGGAGAAATGCCCTTATACAGAAAGAAATCCTAATAGAAGCGGCATAACTAACCCCCAAAGGGCTAAAAATATAATTACTTCCAGTAGAAGAGTGAGAGAAACAACCAGGGAGATTACATCCGAAGAGAGCAAACAACCCCCCTTGGAACTATTCCCAAGAAAGAAGGAACCAATGGCCAAGGAGCATGCATTAGAAGAAGGTATCTATGCAAGATGAAATGTGGACACCAACACAGGAAAAAGGGGTATATGGCGACGTGTATAGAAGAAGTACGTAGGAATCGATATACTCTGGGTGGTGTGAAACCCTTGTAAAGCCGTGCCTGTGGCAACAAAAGGAAGCAGACATTCCCTCGAATCGATAAATTTCACACATCGCCCCCAGAGAAGTATCGATGTAAAGTCAACCAGACCGGCGGAACAAAAGAACAATCTCTTGAGCATGACCCATAGACGCTAGGAATGTAGACAAGATGCCACAACAAGGAAGACTAGCTGGATAAAAGGAGGAAGGATAAAATCGCCTGCAATAGTGGACAGAAGGTAAAAATATATGAATATATATATATATTTTTTTTACTGTGCACCACAGATGCCTAAGAGCAACAGCAGGAACCCATCATGCTGAGGTATAGCGAAAGAAGCTCGCTAAAGAAGTGCAAGGAATCACTGAAGAGGAACTTCCTATGTGGGAACATGGGCTAGGCCAGGAACGGACAAAATATTGCAGGTATGGACTGACCCACTGATTCTCCTGCTATACTAGGAATAAGAGTGATTAGGATAACACCGAAACAGACCATAAGTAATGCTACCTGGACTGAAGCAAGGAGTAACGAGCGAAACACCATAAAGAGACGCTAGTGCAACATGTAAAGTCACCGGAACGATATCTCCAGTGGATTATAATTGTAAGTTTCATATAAGGGATACGAAAGACCCATAATTATACCTAGTAATGCCTATAAGGAATACAGAAGATAGTCTATATAGAACAGGGAACATAGGTAAGAGTGCATCTGCACTATGTGAGCAAAAATACCATACATGTAATCATGTAGGCATGAAGTCCCTTTGTAGAGAAAATACCTTGTTTTATCAGGTGTTAAAACCAATGAGGGCCACCAAGAAAATACCTCTCAAATAACGGGGCCAAGAAAACATTATTGACAGACCTAAAGAAATAATAATACCTGCAGAAGACAGGAACACCTCACTGGGTGGCACCAGAAGGTGGAGTGGCTGTTTAAAGCGGAAAGCAATAGGACTCCACTCCGATATACTAAACTGTAAAAGAAATCCAAGCTGAGCACCTCCCGTACTACCAGAGTAAGCAGGGGAGCTAGGGAGGCAGCCTGGACAGAAATAGATAAATATAAGAGTCTGTTCCACCCCTGCTGTCCCTAAAGCGCTGCAATGCATGCCCAAAACCAGAGGGGCATGGACAGCCTCCAAAAATCCAGAGTTGCACAGGCAGGATGGCGAAGTGTCACAGAAAGAGCCATGGCTCGACCGACAGGGTCCGTGGTGTCCATACCACACCTGATAAGCAACTTAGCTGCCTGACGCCCATCCTGAAGTATCTGGGTGAGTTCGTTCTGGGTCTCCTCCGGAAGCGGAGGATAGCAGACGTGCCACCGAATGCCACAAAGCATGGGAAAATCAGCCCAGGAGGCAAGCGGTATTTACTGAGTGCAATGCTGAAAAAATTGGAAGAAAAGCATTGCCTCCCGTAAGTGTCCAGTCATCTGGACTCCCTGTAGGGAGGACATTAGGAAGGGCGCTCAGGTCAGGGGAAGTCGTAGGGGCCTGCACCACAAAACTCCATGAGTTGGATGTAGGATGGGCCAGGTTGGGTGACTATGATCGGTCAACAGGAGCCCCCATAGTGAGCTTACCCCAGGCCTCTAACAAAATATCATACAAGGAGTCACTGTAGGTAAGAACAGGTTCTACCCTGTTGGGCCCTGATGAAGCAAGTCAATTAATGGGTCAGTGGTCACCTCCACAGAGAAGAGCAGCAAATCCAGGACCACAGCTGCCCTTTTCAGAACCTTCGCAAAGAAGGAGCTCGTCTCTGTAGTGAGGCTGGGAGGGGAAAAAAAGACTGAGCTGGTGAGGTCTCAAGGCCACTAGCCTCACCCAACTCAGTCAGCCAAGTACCCTCTAGAGGAGGCTGGATCGTAAAATCCATGGGGTTCACAGAAGCTCCTCTCCTTCACTCTCAAAAACCTGTTCCCCCATAGGAAAAACAGTAAGGGGCTCTCCAGAAGGAGGAGGGAAGATGTTTGAGCCAAACGGCACCACCGGCACCACCTATTGTGGTGATGTCTTGACGTCAAATAGGGCGATTGGCATAGCGTCGATTGGAGCCCGCGACATTGCTGTAGGCGTCGGCTGAATCTCAAAGGGCTGTGCACTTGAGCTGATACGGATCTGAGGACAGATCCAGAGGGCCTAACTGGTGCAGTGGGTAAACCCGCCAGCATAGATTCAGTCAAGGCTCCTCATACCTCCTTGGGGCTTGGAAGCACGCCAGAGGGAGATGGGGGCGCAAAGATGGCATGCAGGGAGGCATAGCACTCTTGCACCTGGGCTAGAGACGCCCTGGCACCAGGGAAATCGGGGAGGCGCGGAGTAGACTCTTGTGCCCGCTTCAGCCGGAGGCTGGGAGAGGGCGTAGAAAATGCAGGGCCTACACAGTGAAGTAGGACGACGCCACGACTTCAACAGTCTGTATTTTGACTCACCTTTCGACATCGAGGGCGAAGGACTGGCTCCTTGGACCGAGAGCAAGACCGAGGATGACACAGGACCTTTTGAGCTTCATGCAGCGTTTCCGCTAAGCCTTCGGGCGAAGACAACGACAGGAGTCGCACTCCTCGGAGACGTGGTGCTCCCCAAGACACCACATCTAAACAATATGAGGGTCTGTGACCGACATCTGCCTATCATAGGACACACAAGGTTTGAACCCCGAGGATATGAGAGAAAATGGCACACTGTCCCAAAGACAAAAATATGTTGACAGGCCAAAAACCGGCCTGAGGAACCGATGTTACGGATCCACGTTGTTTATTTATTTTACTTATTTGATGAGTTTTATAAAGTGCAAATGTAGGTAGATAGGATCCTTCTAGCATGGTTACCTCCACTTTTTGCCTGGTGTCAGTGTGTTTTTGACTAGTCTGAAAGGGATCCTACTAATCAGGACCCAAGTCACTGTGCTTTCTCCCTAAATTTGACTATGGAAAGTATTTCTGTACATCCTCAATTGGCTACTGGTGTACTCTTGTAAGTCCCTAGTATATGGTACTAAGGTACACAGGGCATAGGTACACCAGGACTGCAGCATGTATTGTGCCACCCCATGAGAGGCCACTCAAACTGTGACTACAGGCCTACCATTGCAGCTTGTGTGAGTTGGTGCTTGCACCACTCACGACAGATATAAGTTTCCTTATATCTGAGGTCGCTACACTTAAAACCTATAAGTCACCCTTTTCAGTCCTGAAGGCAGGTTGCTTGGCTAGAAGTGAGTGCACCCTTGCATGAGCAGGACACCCCTACATACCCCAGAGTCGATTCTGCAGGCTTTTTAAGTGTGGTCAACCATTTTGATACATATAGTGGATATCCGTCAATACAAGATGTCGAACTATATAGTGGCTGCACGAAACCCGGTCATGTTTGGTATCAAACATGTTGGAATCATACCCCAACACCGATTCCAGTGTTGGAAGGATGATCCCATGTACTGGGGGGTTCTCTTGAGGTACCCTCCTGTACTCCCTGTTACAGCCTTTCAGGGTCTGACAGCAAGCTAGTGCTGCTGCCGACCACAGACACGATTCTGCCCTCCTGCTGCTGAGCCAAGCTCGAGCAGGGGAAAGTAGAACAATAGGTTTCCTGTCGCAGGGAGGGGTGACCACCTCCCAGACAGGACGTAGTGTATTGTGCTGGGGGCGCTTACCAGCGCCTCCAGACTGCTTGAAGGTCACATTTGGTGCTCTCCTTGCATACTCCAGTTTGAGCCAGTTCAGGGAGCCCATGGCTCCCGCTCTTGGCGCAAAACTGGACAAAGGACTTCGCCTGGAACAGACTGCATCAAGGAAGACTCCTGCTGCTCCTGGTCTCGCTGTTCTGCAAGTCTTCTTCGACGACGGTGTCTGTGCTTCTTCCAGGATCTTCAATAGACCTGTGGGCAGCAAGAACACCCGAAGCAATCTCTCTTGGAGTGAAATAGTCACTCCCATGCATCTGTAGGCACCGCAACGAAGCTGACCGGTCTGCTGCTCCTGACGTCCCACGGACACTGAAAGGCTCAGCAACACAGGTGGTGGTTCTGCAACTCCCTCGAGGCCTGGCCTGTCCTCTCTGCAATTTTGAGGCCAGTGTCCTTTGTCGGAACCGCTAGGACCGAACCCTTTGCACCGTGTCAACTTGCCGTTGCCAAGGCTTGTTGGCTCTGCACTTCAGAGATCTTCGGGCTACAAGAAGCTCCAGCATCTCTTCCTGCAAAGTACAGCGTCCTCACCACATCCTCTGCATCGTGGGCCTTCCTTCTTGGTGAACTGCTCGAGGTCCTCTTGTGACTCCTGTGCCTTCGGCCTGTGGGTCCTCTTGAGGGTCTTCTTCTCCTCCAGTGAGTTCCTCTGCTTGCTCTGGCTCTCCTGCTTGTGGTGAGTCCCTTGCTGGTCCCAACGTTGCTCCTTCGTTCCCCACACCAGTTGCAGCTTCCAAGGCTGTTTGGTGCTCCTGTCGGACGACGACCCCCCGGTTCTCGACTTCCGACAGCTCATGCACGACTCCTGGTCTTCATCAACGTCGCCTGGTCCTCCCAGCTGCAGTGACAAGGTCAGCGTCCTCACTTCTGAACCGTTCGACATCCGTGGGCATTGCTCTTCCGTGGCTCCTGGTCACCTCCATGTGGCATAGACTCTGTCCCCTCTGCTTACAGGTTCTTCACTTCAAGAATCCATCCTTGGGTTCCACCGGACTCCTGCACAGTCTTCTCCAGCGGCATCTTTCCTGAAGTCCTCCATTGTGGTCCACGGCGGTTTCCGTTATCACTTTGCACCTATGCACCCAGCTTCCCTGGTGTAGGTATCCTGGTTCCTTGGGTATCCACAGGTGGGGTGACTCTCCAACCTTCGGTCTTCCACTGTTTCTCGTCAGGGTCCACTGAGAGGGGTCCTTCTTAAATGATGCAACCGTGACTTCCCCGCTGACTTCTATTGGACACGTGGCTGTGTTTCCACTCTGTACACAGCCTCCGTGGGGTTCCTGGGTACTTGCCTCAGGTAGTTCCAGGTGCCCCCAGTTCCTCGGAGTCTCCTGGTCCAAGTCCCGACTTTGATTGCAGTTCGCATTCCACTTTCTTAATATATGGTTTGGTCTCTCCCTGGGGAACAATGTATTTTGTGCTACTTACCTTATTGAAATTGAAGTATTATTGTGTATTTGTGTTTATATCTCCGGGTAGTAGATATACCAATGTGTTAGTGAGTGTTGTGTAATAAATAGACATTTTTATATATACACTGTGTGGCTTCTTTTAACCTACACTACATGATTAACCTGGTAAAACAAGCTGCTTAACACTCCTTCAAGATAAGCCTGAAGTCTGCTCTACACAGCTACGACTTTGAGAGCTTTCAGAAGGTTATCAAAAACCACTAAAACCACCATAAGGGTTGCCTGGATTAGTGCAAGGTGTCTCACTTAAATAAGTGTGCACCATATACTGAGCCAGCCTCCTCCAGCAAACATGACCCATCAGAATATTACCTGAGTGCTGTACAAATAGCAGACAAGTCATACATATAAAATAAGAAAGCAATTATTTATAAGTAAGCAACAAAACAATTGCAAAGTAACCATCGATAAGGTAGATTCATGATCCGGAGTTGTCTACGTGAGAATGATCCAGCTGAGATCATAAGGGTTATTATTGGAGTAATGAACAAGTTACTTACCTTCGGTAACGATATATCTGTAAGAAACATTAGTTAGTTATAGATTCCTTACCTTAGAATTACCCCCAGGCGTCAGACTAGATCCGGAAAGTTTTTTCGCCAGCAGTACCCCTGCGCGTTGGTAGGCGTCGTCGGTCGACTCCGCGTCAGTTATTGGCGTCGTGATGACGTTGCGGAAGATACCTAGACACCACCCTCGCGCCCGACGTCTGTTCTGTACACGACTTTCCGCGCCAGGAACGCAGAGCCATGCAAGACACTGACCACTGGTGCACAAAACTAGGGCCCTGAAAGGATAACCTTAACCCTAGAAATCAGTTCGCAGAACGGGGAGGATGCGTGGGGTGGTAAGGAATCTACAACTAACTAATGTTTCTTACAGATATATCGTTACCGAAGGGAAGTAACTTGTTAATCTGAAAGAAACACGTTAGTTAT
Source organism: Calotriton arnoldi (assembly GCA_963921515.1). Taxonomy (NCBI): domain Eukaryota; kingdom Metazoa; phylum Chordata; class Amphibia; order Caudata; family Salamandridae; genus Calotriton; species Calotriton arnoldi. Next base: position 2,759,742 of record CAWUFW010000136.1, read on the forward strand.
AGATTCCTTACCTTAGAATAGATACCCCAGCAATACCAACCCCGGAGGAGGGTCTGCGAACTAAGTTCACACCAGAAAGTCCTGGAGAACAGAACGGCCAAAGAAGCCGTCTCTCCGGACTTCATTGTCCAAGCAGTAGTGTCTCGTAAAGGTGTGCAACGAGGCCCACGTAGCTGCCTGACAGATGTCATTGAGGGGGGACTCCCCGTCCCAAAGCAGTAGTAGCTGCCGTCGCCCTGGTGGAATGGGCGTATAGCTCCACTGGAGGCTCTTTTTTAGCCAGAGAATAGCAGGCCTTGATACACAAAAGGACCCATCTAGAAATGGTCCGTTTGTGTACGGCCCCACCTTTCTTGACGCCCACGTAGCCAACAAAGAGCTGGTCGTCCACCCGGAATGGTTTGGTGCGATCCAAGTAGAAGGAAAGCGCACGTTTTGGGTCCAGACGGTGGAGCCTCTCTTCCTCTTTTGAAGGATGCGGAGGCGGAAAGAAGGTGGGCAAAGTGATGGTTTGGCCAATATGAAAGGAAGTGACCACTTTGGGAAGGAAGGATGGACGAGTCCCAAGGACAAACTTGTCCGGATGTACAGCCAGAAAAGGATGTTTGGAAGAAAGAGCCTGGAGCTCACTCACTCGTCTGGCAGATGTGATGGCCACCAGGAATGCAGTTTTAAGAGATAAAAGCCTTAAAGGACAGTTGTGAAGCGGCTCAAAGGGAGCGCACATTAAATAGGTCAAGACCAGATTAAAGTCCCACTGAGGCATAACGAATGGAACAGGAGGAAAGAGATGAGTTATGCCCTTTAAGAAACGATTAACAACCGGGGACTTGGAGAGAAGGCTGATCAGGCAGCCGAAGAAAAGCAGAAATGGCTGAAAGGTAGCCCTTGATAGTGCCCAGAGCAGAGCCCTGCCGGCCAAAGAAAGGAGGAACAAGAGGACCTCAGAAAGAGGAGCAGAAAGGGGATCCACAGCCTTTGCTGTGCACCATGCCACAAATTTGTTCCATCGGCAGGTGTATACCGTCTTAGTGGAGGGATGCCTGGCTGCCAAGATTACATCACAAACTTCGGGAGGCAAGTCAAAAGACGTCAACTGCCACAGCTCAATCTCCACGCAAGGAGGTGGAGACTGGACAGGTTCGGGTGGAGGACCGTCCCCTGCTGCTGCGACAGAAGATCCTCCCGAAGAGGCAGTCTGGTCGGAGGATCGATGGCCATGTGGAGCAGCTCGGGATACCAGACTCTTCGTGCTCAATCCGGAGCCACAAGAATGACTTGGGCCCGGTCGCGCCTGATCTTCTTCAGCACTCTGGGCAGAAGTGGTATAGGCGGAAAGGCGCATAGAAGACCGCAACTCCACTCGCGACGAAAAGCGTCGCCTAGCGAGTGCCGCCTTGGAAATTCCAACGCGCAGAACTGCTGACATTGCGCGTTCTCTTCGGTGGCGAATAGATCTAACCAAGGCTCTCCCCACTGCTGAGAGAGACCTTGCACCACCTCAGAGTGAAGACGCCATTCGTGATCCATCATGCACCCGCGGCTGAGTTCGACCGCCCTGGCGTTCAAGGAACCTGCTAGGTGTTGAACCACCAGAGAAATGCCCTGGTGTTCCAGCCATGTCCAGAGACGGAGGGCCTCCTGACATAGGGTCCACGACCCCACCCCGCCTTGTTTGTTGCAGTACCACATGGCGGTGGTGTTGTCCGTGAACACCTGCACTACTCTTCCCCGGACAGAGGGAAGGAATGCCTCGAGTGCAAGACGAATCGCCCGAAGCTCCAGAAGGTTGATGTGGAGCCTCTGATCTCTGCCTCTCCCATGTGGCCGCCCCATTCCAGAAGGGATGCATCCGTCACCACTGTATGATCTGGTTGGGGAAGGGAGAGGGATCTGCTGTTGACCCAATCCTGGTTCGTGAGCCACCACTGCAATTGTCGTGCAGTGCCCTCTGAGATCTGGACGTAATCGGACAGATTCCCCTGATGCTGCGCCCACTGGAACTTTAGGTCCCACTGCAGAGCCCGCATATGCCACCTGGCATGATCGACCAGCAGGATGCAGGAGGCCATGAGGCCCAGCAGCCTCGGGGTCATTTTGACCGAAACCCGGGATAGAGGCTGAAAGATAGGAACCATAGCCCAAATATCCCGGACTCGCTGTTCAGGAGGATAGACCCGAAACTGCGTCGTGTCCAGAACCGCTCCGATGAAAAGGAGCTTCTGAGAGGGAATCAGGTGTGACTTCGGCACGTTGATGGAGAACCCCAGCGAATGCAGGAGGTCGGCCGTAGTTTGGAGGTGGGAGACGACTGCCTGGTATGAGCCCGCCTTCAACAACCAGTCGTCGAGATAGGGGAAGACTGGAACCCCTGATCTGCACAGTTGAGCTGCGACCACCGTCATCACCTTCGTGAACACCCGAGGGTCGCTGGTAAGGCCAAAGGGGAGCACGGTAAACTGAAAATGCTTGTGGCCTACCGTGAACCGCAGGTAACACCGGTGGGCCGGCAGGACAGGGATGTGGAAATACACGTCCTGCAAGTCCAACGCTACCATCCAGTCTCCAGGGTCGAGGGCAGACAAGACCTGAGCCAGGGTCAACATTTTGAACTTCTCCTTCCGGAGGAAGCGGTTGACGTCCCTGAGATCCAAGATAGGATGCAGGCCCTTGTCCTTCTTGCGCACCAGAAAGTAGTGGGATTAGCAACTACGACCTACTTCTGGGACAGGAACGCGCTCGATGGCTCCCTTAGCCAAGAGAGCCGTAACTTCCTGTTGGAGAAGGGTCAAATGAACCTCCGACATGCGATGGTACTTGGGTGGTATGGGTGGAGGGGTAGTCTCGAAGGGGAGGGAGTAGCCCCTTCGGACTATTTGCAAAACCCACCTGTCCGATGTGATGGTGCGCCAGTGGGGGAGGTGATGGCGAATCCTGCCGCCCACTGGCGTTTGATGGGCCTGAAAGGTCGGACTATGAGGGTTTGGAGGCTGCGGCGGAGGGGGCGGAGGTGGATTGGCCTGCCCGCTGGCCCCCAGAACCACGTCGCTGGTTTCCACGTCTCTGGCCGCGCTGAGGAACAGCTTGCGCTGGCCTGTGGCCCTGAAATGGACGTGTTGGGGCACCCCTTCCGTGACCACGAAAGGGGCAAAAAGCAGACCGTGCAGGGCGCATGGTGGAGAGGCCCAAGGACTTGGCCGTAGCCCAAGAGTCCTTGAAGCGCTATAGCGCACTGTCTGCTTTGTCGCCGAACAGGCGACGGCCATCGAAGGGCATGTCTATCAAGATGTTCTGGACATCCCCTGAAAAGCCAGTTGTCCTCAACCAGGCGTGGCGGCGAAGCGCCACCGACGTTGAAATAGTCCTACCCAGTGAGTCGGCAGTATCCAATCCGTATGGTGAACTTGGCTGCGTCTCTCCCTTCGGCAACAGCATGGGAGAGCACGGCCCGGGCGTCCTCTGGGCACTGAGTCAGCACCTGCGCAACCGTATCCCACACAGAGTGGGAATAACGGCCCAAGAGGCATGCGGTGTTCATCGACCGCAGCCCTAAGTTGGAGGAAGAAAACAACTTCTTTCCAAACTGATCCAGCTTCTTGGATTCCCTGTCCGGTGGTGCGGTAGGGAATGCGCTCTGGGATGTGGAGGCTAGGACGACCAAGCTCTCGGGGTGGGGGTGGGGGTGGGAGAGGAAAGTGGGGTCGCCCGGAGCCGGGCGGTGGCAACCATCCTATCCACAGGAGCCCCTGTGGAGGGCCTGGACCAGGTGCCTAAAAGGATGTATGTGAGGGCCTCATTAAACGGCAGCAGGGGCTCCGAAGAGTCGCTGCCGGCTGAAGCACCTCTGTCAGGAGGTTAGTCCTGACTGCCACCGTAGGAAGCTCGAGGTTGAGAGCCTCGGCCGCCCTACGCAACACCACTGCGTATGACGCTGCCTACTCCATAGCCACGGTAGGAGGAGATAACATGCCAAGGTCTGGTGAGGTGTCCAAACCACTGGCATCCCCCAGGTCCTCTCTCCAGTCCTAGTCGTATTCCATCTGAGCTGTGAGAGGGTCCTCAGACCCCTCCCAGTCTTCCTCACACTCCTCTGGCTGCCAAACTAGCTGAAAATGGTCACAGTGGAAAGTAGGCACAAAAGTACCCATTGAAGTCGGGTCCGGCGTCGGCCGACGCCGGGCCGACTCCGTTTCCACATGGAGGGGGAAGCCGGGGTCGACGTCGGCTGGGGGTCCAGCCGACGCCGCCTGCGGACGTGGTGCCGATGGAGTCGGCGGCGGTGGAGGTGTCACGAGGTCGACCGGCGCCGATCCGGATCCAGGCCTGGATCCAAGGGGGCCCTGTGGTGCCGAGGCCGAAGCCGCCGGCGTCGAAGGCCTAGGGCCCCCAGCCGAGTCTGCGGGGCCCGAAGGCGCACCGGCAGAGTCGGGCTGGCCAAATATAGCGTGCATGGCTTCGTAAAACTGACGAAGCTGGGCAGGAGTCGCTGCCGGTCCCGGAAAGGGTGGGAAGGCCGGAGTCGACTCTAAAGGCTCTGCACGCGGAGCCGCGGGAGTGGCACCACCCGCACCCTGCGTCGCGTCAGCCGACGGACGAGAGGAAGTCGAAGAGCGACTACGTTTCTTCGACTTCTTCTTATGCTTCGACTTACCCGACCACGAGTGCGAAGACTTCGTCGAAGAGCAGTGATGATGGCTCCGCGATCGGTCCCTCGACCTCCCACGCGACCGGGACCTTGCGCGACGTGGAGCCGGCTGCCGGGCCTCGAGGAGCTTTCGGGACTGTTCCTGCAAAGACTTCGGGGCCATGGTTCGGCAGTCGGAGCATGACTTGGGGTTGTGGTCGCGCTCCAAGCAGAAGAGACACACGCGGTGCGGATCATTCACCGACATCATGCGGGAACAGGAACCGCAGGACTTAAAACCGGGCATCCCTCGTGCTACCAGGAGTCGAACGACTCAAAAAGATGTCGACAAAAGTTGCAAAAAAACTCAGTCAAAAAATGACTGGGGGTACCGCTCTTCCTGGATCTGCGCTTGCTGGCGCGGAAAGAGAAAGAACTGACGTCAGGCGCGAGGGCGGCGTCTAGGTATCTGCCGCGACGTCATCACGGCGACCACGACGCCAACGATGGACGCGGAGTCGACCGACGACGCCTACCGACGCGCAGGGGTACTGCTGACGAAAACCTTTCCGGATCCAGTCTGACGCCTGGGAGTAATTCTAAGGTAAGGAATCTATAACTAACGTGTTTCTTTCAGATTTGTTCATCAAAAGCCTTTTCACTTTATTTTTGAAGGAGGTCGTCGAGGGGTTAGACTGGATTATGGGTGGCAGTAAGCGCGGAAAAGAAGAAGCTGGCATCAGCATGTGGAAGGGGGATTATATGGACTCTGTTGATGTCACATCCGGTGGACGACATCACTACGGAGTCGCACAATGCCCTCTACAGTTGCGCAGGGGTACTGCTGAAAACGTTTTCTGGATCCAGTCTGGCGCCTGGGGGAAATTCAAAGGTAAGTAATCTGCGGCAAGATGTCTCAGTCTATCAGATACACAAACTTATGTGAGGGACAGTACTGATTTTATTAATACCTCCGAGGACACTCCACTGTTTACAAACAACTATTATTTGCCCTAGACATACAAGGCAGAGTACAGCAAGAGTGACAGCTGTCAATCGAAACACCCTCAACAATAGTCCCAAATGGATGTCCCACAAAACATCAGACAGGCCACATGGGGTGTAACTGCTCGGAGGTGAAGTGAGAGGAAAAAAGTAGTTTCAAAAAGCTATTTAGGCAGCAGTGACACAGACACACATTGGAGAGAGGCATCAGCATGTCCACTCTGATAACTTGTGCATCACAGCACACCTAGAAACAAAGGTTAATATTGCAGTCCAGAGGAATACGCTGAGCTGAAGACCGCAAATACCGAATATAAAGACAATGCAGCCCACCTAGTCAAATGAGCACTTCCTCAAGTATTTAAAAGTAAACACACATGCGATAATAAAGAAAAAGGAGGCTCTGTGAATAAGATATTTGCATAGGATTACCCAATTTGGACAAGCACAGAAGCAGGTACCGATTCCAAGTTATTTGGTTTCTCATTTTGAAATTCAGCCAACAAATGAATATCTCTGTGTGTCCCTCTCTCTTCCGCTACCGTTTACATCAAAGGTCTTTGTTTTGTCTTTCATTGTTGCCTCAGGACAAAAAGCCAACACAAATAGCTGACCAGATTCAGTGTCCCCAGACCCAATTACAAAGCCAAGAATGCATTTATTTGGGAGGTGTCATACCCTAAACACGCCCCTAAAGCTACGCCCCTGAGTAGAGTTTACGTATTTTAGTCGGAACCAATAATTGTCGATTAACAGCCACTGGAGGAACCACCAGCTCTTTTGTTTGAAAACTGGAAACACTGAAATTCCCCGAACTTATACTCCTTTTGCGCCATCTAAATGAAAAGTACTATAAATATGGCGCCGGAATGAAGAGTTTGGTAAAACGATATTATGCACTTGTATTCTGTAATTAGTTGCTCCTGAGATTATGAGTCCCAAATGCAGTTACTGGTACTAGCCTCGACTACCTATTTTGGGGCGCTGCAGATGGAGGTGGTGCAGTGCTCAGCAATGAAGGTCTGGTACACCTCAAACAAATAACACTAAAGGGCAGCACAGCCAGATTTCTAGCTAAGCTCCCTTTACATCCAAGCAGTAGATAAAAAAATGTAAAAGCATGAGCGTTTTGACTTTAATCAGGATCAAATATCGCTCATCGCAATACGATTTGCAGGATGGGGTGGAGCAGTTCTAAGATATGCCATGCGACATGTTTGAATTTTTGTTAGCCTAGCATCAACAGTGGGAAATCCTCTCTGGAAGACATTCTGAGACACAAGTGTACTCCTATGTGGGTGTGTGCTTCTCACAAAAACAAACAGAACCTCAGTGGCAGCTGGTGGGACGTAATACCGGCCAGGAGTTCACCCCATTGTTTTCAAAATTTGCTTCACTGCCTCTCAAATTTACTCTCTTCCCCCTTAATCACTCTGACTCACATTCTCTCACTTGCTCATTCTCACTCCCACTCACTGTTACTCACACACAAACATAGTCACACTCACTGATTCCGATTCTCACTTACTAACACACACACACTCACTGGGCCATTGATAGCTACACCGACTCAAATACGCTCCCTCTCAACTTCCAATCAATCACTTGTTTCAACACACTCACACTCCTTCACTCACTCCCTCTTACTCACTTTCACTTATACATACACACTCAAACTCAAATACATAAATGCATAAGCATTTTCCCCGACATATCATTTTCCTGTAGAGTTTTAAAAACATCTGCTTAGAAACCAGACAAAAGCAAATTCAAACATGCCTGAAAAAATGCTTAGCTAACCTCAGTCCCTGCTACAGATGGTTACATTTCCATTCAGAGGAGCAGGCTCAACCAATGGTATCAGAAAATGTATAAGAGTGGTTGTGTCCAGAGGAGGGATCCAACCTGCAGTTTAACCAGCTTAGTTTGAGATCTAGTCTAAAAATGAAAAAAGGGGAAAGGGTGAAAATCTAAAAAGACAGATGTGCAGCACGAGGCCTTCACCTTAAGTGCAAAACTGAAAATAAAATGTCATGCTAGCGTGGATATGCCCTTAAATAGAAGACACAAATCAGGAGTAAAATACTTGTGTTTGTGACTATTTCAAATGAGAATTCAAGAGAGAATATGCTCTACTCAGAAAGGGCAGACACCTATATCAAAAATGAATGTTTCCCAGCACAAAGCATTATGTGCTTGACTTGCAGAGGAGGCTTAGTGTGCAGATGTTTGCTGTAAAAGAATTACATTTTCTCCTCTTATTGACCAAGTTGGACGAAGGGAAGTCTGGGCCCTAAGTAAAGACAAGTGTAAGAGTTGGAATGTTTTTCACTCCTTTCCTCACCATGTAGAGTTTCTGATGTTCTGAAGAAACCACTTCAGCGAGCCGGAGACACTCCTGGTACTGTTTGGTGTTATGCAAGACTGTATGCAAAAGGAAGCACATCATTGGAAGGCACAGCCTCCGTAATAAGGACATCTGGTGGGTGCGTTCAGGGTCATCTTCTACATCCTGTGCACAGAAAAAATGAATATGAATTATGCACAAATGTAGCCCAATTACAGGTCCCAAAATGTTGAGTCAATACCGTATAGAACACAGAAATGCCAATTCTTTATACAGCATAAGAAAGTCTGATTCTGAAAATCTGATGATCTGCTGTTTTTCTTTTCTGACCCAATACATCTTCCCTCTTCTATGATGCATAATGTAACATTAGAGAGGGAGGAGACCCACCGCTAAACACAAAAAGTTCTCCACATCCTACTCTTTTCAAATTTGAAATTCTTCCCTCCAAAAATCCCCATCCCAGATGCTTATGGCTGGGAAAGTCAAATAGTTTGTCTAGTCAAAAAATATGTATTATTTGTTAACTATGAATGAAGAAGAGCACCTTACAACATTCGCATGAATGAGTCAGTGTGAGGGAAAGCCAGCAGGAATTTAGTTTTTAGACCAGACATTCTGTCTTCATCTCCAAATTATCTATGATTTTTTCCTTTTGCAGAATTCAGACACACATACATGTGGAGAAAATATTAGATTTTGCCAACAGATGAGGAAGCAACATTGAATTACCTCTCTAACATCAACCATCCATCCACCGTTGACAAAGAGTAAAACATTGTACATTTTCTCTTTAACATCAAGTGTTAAACCATCCAGAATGCCTTTCCAGATACTGAAGTCCAGCTGCAAAATAAATTAATGTGTCAACATACACACGAAAAGCACAAAGCAAGACAAAATGTGCAACTTTACAAGAACAATGGGTCAATATATTTCTACTTGAAGCTATTTCTTCAGCATTCAACATTTGATCAGGTCTTGCAGTAGGCATGATACCTTCTTTCAGGCCAATTTAAAACTTAAGTAGATCATCTGTCAAAACCCCAGTAAAAAAGGAACTAAAACCGTGCTCAAAACATATGCACAATAACGTAAAATGGTTTTCGATGAAACTTTGCATGGTCAGTCACCAAAGCAATGTTGAGTCTAAACTCTTTCAAATGCACTGTAACACTACAGAACTCCTAAGAATGCTGATGGTAGGTCTGACCAGCATTTATTCAGCTGTCCATGCTAACATGAACTTCAGAGGGCTACGAGGAATGCAGGGGTTACTGGGTGCAACTGTGGTGGTTGAGGCCTTTTACTCCTGATGTCCCGAGGCCTGACCTACTATGGATCCTGCTAACTACCCCTTCTGCACTTGACTTAGTAGTAGCTGGGGTCAAGCAGTCATGGCTCCCTCGACGGAAGGGAGGTGTTAGGGGTGCAGGGGGAAGAATGTAGATACAGGTCAGTGAACATGATTCATACCTCAAAGTACAAACAGTATCAGCAATAAATCAGTGCCCAGTCAAATACTTGCTTTTATAAGAATAAGTAGTATTTTATTTCTAACCCTAACAGGCAAAGTAATACAACATTCACAAACAATAACACAATCCCCGTGAGGTCAGGGCTCTAGTAGTTGTCAGGCAAATGCCAGTACCACTCTCTTTCGTGTAATGTGTGCCGGGTTATTCCCCATTCAACAGTGGCTGAATCCAGGAAATGCTCACTATTAGGCCGTACTCAAGAGTTTCCTTTGACTCTTCAGGAGATTAGTCGAAAGTGTCTATGGTGCTGCAACACCGTTCTGGTGCTGCAACACAGTTAGCAGCAAGTCCCACACTGACGTCTTAATTCAAGTCTTACCGACTCTTGAAGCACAGAAGAGTTCAGCGGTGCAGCTTGCCTTCAACACGTACCTGCGAGTCCTGCTTAGTTCAGAGTGGTTGGGCTGTTCAAGGCCCAAATGGAGCAGCCGGAGGCTTCTCAGTTGTCAGCGCAGCTCCTAAGCTCGCAAAGACGCGATAAGCTAGCTTTATCCCTACCATGTTGGGGAGAATCCATTCTTTAGCTCCCTACTGGAGCCAGCGAGTGTGACACATCATCCACAGTGTCTCCCGCAGTCCTCAGTGGTGAGTCAGTTCCCTCGCAGTGTGGGTCCAACCGACCGATGGTGACCTCAGTCTATCTTTCAGGCAGTGACCTGAATCCCGTGGCAACATTGGTACCAGCAGCCGCTCCTGCTATACTGGGTTGCCTTGGTAATACGGGTGCAGGCTCTTCCAGCACAAGCGCCCTGGCCCAGGCAGTCACAAGTCTTGGCACTCCTCGAAGTAGTAACTTTACCGGTGGCCCCCTCTAAATACAAGGGGTCACAGTACCGCGGCGGCACGGACTTAGAGAGACGCGCATGGCACTCAAAGCTCGGCTCAGTCTACGGCGGTCCTCTCCGGGCATACGGGGGTCGCCGAAAACAATCCTGCACATAGGCTACGGCCCAATTGGTGCTCTGCCAAGTCCTCACACCTCGCACAGGGGGTCTTCACGGTACTGCTCCCCACTGGACCTTTCTCCCTACAATGCTCTCCTCTTCCTCACTTGGCACATTGGTCTCGGTAAGCAGGCAGATGCTGGTGCTCTAGGGCAGATGATCTTGGTTTCCTGAGTGATGTCCCCCTCACCCAGCAGGAAGACTAGCAGGCCTTTGTACCAGTCCTGGTCACAGGCAGAAGTCTTGCAGAGCTTCCCCTTCTCACACAGCCTGTATGGCTGCTCGGCAGATGACAAATTGTTGGAGACTCATCCTCCCCTTTTTATAGTCTTTTTCCAGACACCAAATGTGATTTAGGGTCCGAGTCTTAAGTTTTATACCCAGGAGCTGCTTCTTATGAAGCGGGCAATTCTCCTTTTATTCTTTCCTCATGGAAGATGTCTATCATAGCAGACAAGACCTAGAAGCAGATTTTCCCTGTATGCAACTCATGGGAGTGACGAGAGTTCACACCTGGATGTCAGCCACAATGATATGTACATCAAAAGGTTCATCTCAGACCACCAGCCCTACTCTTTATGATTGCCTTATCAGCTCAATCTCCCTTCTTGAGATTTGTCCAGGTCCCTTCCTTGAGATTTTTCACACTGAATCAAAGAGTAGCCTCTTGAAGTGTAAAGGGAATCTCTTTCCTTTTTCCCCTCAGTGTGTCTCCCACCCAGCCCACAGTAATGCAGCAATACACAAATCTGTCTGGGGGGATTCCTCTCTTCCTCATGTCTTCATCAGGCAGGCCTGGCTTCCCAAAATGGAACCAGGATCCTCCATGTAATGTACCACTGCAGGCACACTTTCGGTTCAGCAGTGTTATCTCTATGCATTGTACCCCAACATGTACATATGCATTCAATACACACACTCAGTCTGCGAGCACTGAAGCTTTTCTATCTTTAAGCAGGGTGTGTTATTTACAAACGCACCGTCAGCAAACTTACCATGTGTGCGCTGCACAATACTTCACCCTTCATGTATTGCACTTCACGCAAGTACACATACACCCAAGCACATGCTCTCATTTCACATGCGCTTAACAGCACTACATCTTTCATGCCATGTATTCCTCACAGGCATACGTACACCCAATACATGCACCAACCACACAGTAACTGTACAGTACTGCTCTATCCCTGTGCTGTACCCTTCCTAGGCACACATACAACCAGTGCAGAGTCAATAGTCCCAGCGCTGTGCAGCACTCCACATCTACCTGACGTAGGCCAAAGATGAGATAAGCACACAGCAGTGGAACTTTGAAAAGTTCAGTGAGCCTGTAGGCCTCCAGCAACAAAGGATAACAAGCATTGGCATAGCCAATAGGTCTCGCCTTTGGGGCCTTATAAGTGTGTAGCCAGAGCTATTGACTTTGCCAATGTCTTCAAGCTGTGCTGTAGAGAAGTGTGGCTGCTGTGCGGCATGCTGAAAAGTTATAATAAAAAAGTGTCAGAAGCATTTTTGTTACTTTATATATGACCAAGAAGGCATTATGTAAAACTGAACGACCATATTAAAAAAGTATTTACAATAAAAAATTCTCAGTTTTCTTTTGTTCTTGCAATGCTGGCAACTTGTTTCTGCCTATTGCAATGGTTGTTTGTTAAAGCTTTTTTTTGAGGGGGCATAAACAATCGGAGGGTGAAGGTTGGGAACTAGTACCTGTATTATAACACTACACTAGCAGCGGCCAGACGCTAGGGGAGAATCAACAGATGCCAGATTCCGAGAGCAGGCTGAGGTGATGCTGAGGTGGTAGTGGTGGTGGTGGTGGTGACTGTTGCGGAGACGATGCTGAGGTGATGCTGAATGATACTCAGGTGTTGCTGAGTGATGCTGCGGTGGTGCTGAGTGATGCTGCGGTGGTGCTGAGTGATGCTGCGGTGGTGCCGAGTGATGCTGCGGTGGTGCCGAGTGATATTGTCTTGGCGCTGAGTGATGCTGTGGCGGCCCTGAGTGATGCTGTGGCGGCCCTGAGTGATGCTGTTGCGGCCCTGAGTGATGCTGTGGCGGCCCTGAGTGATGCTGTGGCGGCCCTGAGTGATGCTGTGGCGGCCCTGAGTGATGCTGTTGTGGCGCTAAGTGATGCTGTTGTGGCGCTGAGTGATGCTGTGGTTGCGCTGAGTGATGCTGTGATGGCGTTGAGAGATGTTGTGTTGGTGCTGAGTGATGCTATGCTGGCTCTGATTGATGCTGTGCTGGCTCTGATTGATGCTGTGGTTGCGCTGAGTGATGCTGTGGTGTTGCCGAGTGAGAGATAGAGTGAAGATATAATGCCCAATTAGAGAGGGTGGTGAGAGAGAAAGAGAGAGAGAGAGAAAGGGTGTACATAGAATAAAGAGTGGAGCGGGATAGAGAGAGAGAGAAAGAAGGGGAGAGAGAGTGAATGAAGGAGTTTGAAAGAGAAACAGATAAAGGGGTGAGAGAGAATGAAAGGCTAAAAAAGATAGAGAGGGGAGAGTTAATTAAGTAGAGAGAGAATTAGAGAGGGGAGAGAGAGAGAAGGAGAGAGACAATAAGAGTGGGGGTGTGGAGTTTAAATAGAGTGAAGAAGTGACGCGGAAAAAGTAACCTTAAATATAGCTTTGTGCTTTACGCGAATAAATATTTAAAAAAAAAACAGTGAGAGAAAAATACTGGTAATTAGGCTGTGACTCCCAATATAAAACAAATAGCGATATAAGGTGAAATCAACCCACCGAAGCAATATTTCTAACTAGACAAAAAAAAGCTTGCATTTCAATGCTAATCGCTGTTGTTTTTCATGTGACTGTAGTCCAGGGCCCTCAGTTGGTAATGTGAGCTGCTGCTGCGATTGAAACATCAGAGTCCAGAGAGTTAATGAGCCATGACGAGGAAATGAGAAAGAGATAGGAAACCCAGATGCCAGCTGCGCGTGCACGCCATCGTGAACTCAAGCTGGTCGCCAGCCGAAAGCCAGTGTTTGCACTTCCAAAACCTGCTTACTAAAACTCTCGGCCAGACCAGCGCAAGCGCTGGTGCAGGCCGAGACCTAAAAACGAAAACCGAGTGAAAGGAAAAGAGGGTGAAAGGAAAGAATTAAATGAAAGAAAAAAAAGAGTGAAATATGGAGGGAATCATGGAAGGAAATGTAAAAGTAAATAATGGAGGGTGAATGAATGGATAGGTGAAGGCTAGATAGCTCCAAGAGTCTGAGTGAATAGATGATGCAAGGGTGAAAGAAAATCTTCTAGGAAGGTCGAGGTTTTATTGCACCTCGCCGCTGTTAGAGAAGGGGTTTCAAGTAAAGGGGTGTCTTAATTTTCTGGCTACTCACTTCCATCAAATTCAAATTATTATTATTATGAATTGGGTGTGGCCATCTGAAAAGATCTGATGGTTTTAAATTTGAATATTAAAAAGCACTGACAAGAGATTATATAGCACACTTTAAGGCAATAAATAACTCGTCCGTCAAGCTGCAACCACCAACTACAAGAAACGGAAATAAACGTACTTCTGTTGCAGACAACAAAAACGCTATTCCCATGTTCTGCAAACCGCCCTCGTCAATGAGCATAAAAACATGGCAAGAAAAAAGCAAGCAACTTCCCTTTTAGCACTGGAGAAACGACTTCACTGTTTACACCTACATTTGGGCCAGGGATCCCCCAGCCCAGCAATTGCCATTTCATTCAGGGCTGGCCAGGCATTGCTGCTGCTGCCTCCTCCGGTACCTAAAGCAGCAGCCAACCCAGTAAACAATCCACGCCGGAGTGGTCAAGCAGAACTGCCTCCTTCAGCCCGGGCCCCGTAGCTGTCTGTGGCTGCTTTGAATACTGAATATGGCCGCGGCGCTGCTACCTGTGGAGCATGGAAAGGGAGCAGCGCCAGGCGTTAGCCTCGAAATGGGAGGAGAAAAAAATACACAGACAAAAGCGGGCACCGTGCTAAAGCATACAGCGCGGCGCATGAGTGCATTAAAGTTATGCTCATGGCGGTCCGTGAAGGGCGCTATGCTAATAGAAAAAAAAGACATTAACGGACCTATTAAAGTTATGAGCATAGCGGCATGTGAAGGGTGCCATGCTGATAAAAAGACAAAAGTGGGCGCCGTGCTAAAACACATAGTGCGGCGCCCGTGCTTATTAAACTTATGCGCATGGCAGCCAGTGAAGAGCGCCATGGTCGTGGCACACCAGAAACGACCCAAAAAAAAGAAAAAATGGCCGCGCGGCCGTGAAACTGACACGGCCGCGCGGCCGTGAAAGTAATCGCGGGTTTTGGAAGTGCAAACAGTGGCTTTTGCTGGCGACCAGCTTGCGTTCACGCGAGCGTCCAGATGGCGAGGGAAGCCATATGGCGCCTGATCGCGCGTGCACGTTCGCGTGAACGCAGGCTAGTCCGCAGCAAAAGCCACTGTTTGCACTTCCAAAACCCGCTTACTAAAGTCTCGCCAGAGCAGCGCATGCGCGCTGGCTCAGGCGAGACCTAAAAACATCCTGTTCACTATTACTGATCACTACATGGTATGCTGCCACCACCACACTTGTGCGGCTTAACTCCTGGTGAAGATGGAAGCCTTCCACCACTATGAGGGTATCTCTTTGGCCGCCCCTCTCGGTCAAACAAGACCGCAATCCGTGAGACAGGCCTATGTTATGGCGCACACACATGATCATGTTTGCCTATGACAAAAAAATAAAATTAAAATAAAAACTAAATCAGCATTAGGGAACTAGACAACAGTTGGGCACTCATGCGGGGGCACACGTTTTTATCAGGACTTTTCCGTCCCAAAAATGACCAACTTGGGACGCCAGGTCATTAAGAAGATTGCGGATATCTATTGAAAGTGATGTACCTTTTAGAGAAAAAGATTGTTAACGTACAAACAAAAAGGAAATGCCTGGGTGGTTTTCTGGCCCAATGTACATGGAATAGTCTATTTGACTTACAAATCACCTCGAACCACCTGACTTTTAGGTAACTATTAATGACTTGGCTTTTACTCATTTCCCCCACTAACAGGCACCAAGAAACTAGTTGGGGTGTGTTTGTATTCTACAAAATGGCTGATTTCTATTATGTGGGAACAATTGGCAAGCTATTGGAACCTGCCCTGTGACCATTATAAAAAGGCTAGTGATAACCATATATACTGGAAACACTTCTGAGGTCTCAAGAAGTGAGTGGATCCACATTTAAGTAAGCAGTAGACAGTGAATTCCATCATTCTGTAGTCATTTTCACCTTCAAACTGCAAGCTGACCTCCATCTGCTGTTCTATAGTAAAGGGGGCTCTAACTCCTCCATTTCTAGCCATAGCTGATGCTACTCTAAAGGGGGGCTTCTCGTTTCTGAAGCTTTGGGTGTGGTGCATGAATGCTGCCATTCTGCTTAATTACACTCCAATGCTAACCATGAGGTTGTTGGTGCAACCTGTCAGTTGGACGAAAAGTACCGATACTGCCATTTTGGTGACAAGCAGACAGACTCAAAAGGAAAGGTTTGGAGTTTTGATGGGCAGCTGGCGGCATTTCGACCACTTCTACTTACTCTTGCCTTGTCCTCATCATATACTCCTTTACACTGCAGAATATGTCATTTTTTAAAGTGGAGTAGGTGTAATAAACAACTATAAACATTTCTAAAAGTAATGATACTCAGTTAATCAAACCCAAGAAGATAAAATCCTAAGCTAGCTTCAAGCGAATCAGTAGAAAGCATTTAACTCAATAAGCTATCATCAATTGCTCTGCTAAGCACATCATGTTGAGGTAGGAACGCAGGGCAATATTTAGTGTCTACATGCTCTGTCGTGTATGGCACCGCTTTTCCATATCATACAAACATGCTACATACACGCCAAACATGGAAGCACCAACTCTTATAAAATGTGTGTGTGAGTGCGAGAGAGAGAGAGTGCGAGAGAGAGAGAGAGTGCGAGAGAGAGAGAGAGAGAGAGAGAGAGAGAGAGAGAGAGAGAGAGAGAGAGAGAGAGAGAGAGAGACACACACACAGGCTTACGACCTAGAAAACGAATGTTATGAATAAAATTCTAATATTTGTTTGAGATTGCAATATTAATATAAACCTTATTTCAGAGCTATTCGTGCTAACACAACAGACAAGTTTGCCTTCTCTAATGTGCACATGAGAGCGTTGTAATTCAGAACTAATTAATTTCTGAAAGGTGCATGGTCATCTTGCTTTTAGGAAGGAATTAAGAAAAGCATAATTTGCCTCAGCAACATTTGCCTGCTGTCCACAGATTAAGCACCAGAGTACTTGTCTACTGTTACAGAATGACGATGAGCAGCGAGCCGGCAAACCTCCTTTCTCCATATAGAATCATTGGAAGAAAGATTATAAAGAGAGTGGAAGATCTGAGAGGGTCGACATGCACAGACTGCAACTGCTGAGAGGGGAATTGTCGGAGAGCCAACAGGTCTCTAAGTTATGCAGTGATAGATACAAGACTTGGCATATTTATACAAGTGAGATTACCCACTTCTCCAATAAAAACAGTTAGGGAGCGAAGATCATATACAATTATATTCATAGGGGCAGGAACTAGACTAATCTATAACCGGAAGTAGGAATGTGTAATGTAAAATGCTTTCGATATTTTTAAAGTTCATTTTTTCATTATGACTGCTGAGATTATTATAATTATCATCATTGCAATACACAAGATTGACTTTTTCTTCTCTATATTCTCATCTCTTGTCGCCCCACCAGGTCCCAGTCTTTGTCTTTGATGACTCTGGTTCCCTCGTTCTTCTGCTGGATGCCCTAGAAAATGCTATGACATTGGTGAATGCTGCTGATCTTGAATCCTGCAGTAGTTGGGCCCATAGTGCTCAGGTTTTTCTTGGTGACGCTTACTCAACCATTTCATTGCGGGCATAGAACCATCCTGTTGCGTGTGCACTTGAAAATTGCAGAACTCTCCTCGTAACGGTTTGCCAACAGAACAAATCGTTTTCTCTTTCTCGACATGTTTAATAAGTCCCTTTCCAAATAAGTCTGCATTTTTACAGAGAATGCTCATATGAGTATAAAACCCATTTTATGTGAACCTACCCTTTTTGTCCTGGCTAGCAATCAATGGGGGGTGCTTTTCTGGCTTCAGGGAAGGTCAGTTCCTCCGTCGTTTGTTCTGTGGGGACTTCTATTTTGACTCAAAGTCTACTGTCCTATCTGCATAGACATAGTGCAAGTGCCACCACCCGAATTTTAAAGCCTCATCTGCTCCCTCCTACCACTACGGTAAGTCTTCCAGCTTCTTCTCCGAGGTTAAGTCTTCCGATTTTCCTCTCTGTTCCAGCTACCCCAAGAGCAAGAAGATGCAATGTTGTTGTTTCCTAAGGGGTATATTTTGAACTCGAAATCCTATCAACTAGGTTCTGACAAATGCTGGCTATCACAGAGTTCTGCCCCTACCTTTTAATCCTAAAACCCTTCACTCATTGTTTTCTTCCTAAAAGAGAGCTCCTTTGCGGACCAGGTCCTAGGATTGTTCAGGAATGGCACTATTTTTCAATACTCTAGTGCAGGAAGGCTTTGAATGTCTACTCTTTCTAGTAAGAAAGAACTATTCCTCGGGACAGTCAATCTTTAGTCCCTCAACAACTGTGTTGTTTTTCCAACAATTTAAGATGGGTGATATCCATCTTTTGCAGGATTCATTCCTCCCGGGTAACTAGATGATCCTGCAACTCCTAAAAGCCTCCTACTTCTCCAATGCCATCTTCGAAAGGCACCACCCCCTTCCTGAAGTTTCAGTGACAAGACCAGATATTGTAGTTTATTCGCTGTAGGTATTCGCTGTATATATTGTGGCCTATACTCCAATCTGTGGTGTTTCACCTTGGTTCTGTGAATGGGGGTAGCCCACCTTTGTTACAGAAACATTTACTTCATCTACTTGGATGACCTTCTTCTGATGAATCACTTACCATGTACCTTGGCTCATCACCCATCTTACACTATCTCTCTTCGCCACAATTTGGGCTTCAGTCAATTTTGAGAAGTCCTCTCGACTGACTTTCTGGGGTTCACTGTGGACAACATCTCTTGCATTTTTAGGACTTAAGTGAGTGGAGAATGGAACCTCATGTCTTTCTGGAGCGCTTGAACCTATGAGGTCCACTGGACATTGGTCTTTTTCATGATGGCTAAAAAGCAGCGTTTGTGAGCTAGTACTCGGACCCAGAAACCTAGGCTGCACAAAGGTTTCTTCAGGTCTGGGCAGGGTTTCGGCCTTACCCCTTTCTCCCCTTCTTGCAAGGGAGCTCCTATTCACAAAATGCTTTGAAGGGAGCAGAGAAAATATTCAATAAAGTCATGCAAGGGCTTCAAACTTGCATCTTGTACTGCCTCGTTCACTTGCCTTAAAATTGATTCTCCTAGAAAAGGATACCTAAATCTAAACTCTTGAGCAAGACACCACTGCTAGCCTTCCCCAGCCAATGTTCTGAATATTTTCTGAGCCATGTAGGTAGGCCACCATCAGGGATATTGGGACTTATCATTCATGGTCACAACCAGACTGCTGCTTCCAAGCCCAAAGGAGACCCCACCCCTTCTTGATTTAATGCATGAATATGGTGATGGTGGTGAGGAACAACACCACAATCCAAAATTTGAGGTAATTTACCAAAAATGAGTGGTAGTTAATAAGGGACTACAACTCCCCTCCACAAGCTACTGATCAGAAAATCCACTAAGTGGCCACCCCAGCTAAAAGCAGTTTGTGAAACTATTGTAACCTAGGATCAAGTCAAGTGAACAGACACCTTCATGAAACAATTGCCTTGCAGCTACCACCGCTACAAGCCAGAATTCAGTTTCAGAGACAGTGGGACCCATCTTGCAAATATCTCCATGCTTGGTACCGGCAACACATCAGGCAGCACGGCAAGTATCTCATACTCAAGTGCACCTCATTGAGAATTAATATACACAAAGTCTTAGGAATCAATGGACATATGAAGTACAGAACTTTCAAAACCAACTGCAGAATGGAAATAAGGTACAGAATACTCAATGGTAGACACCTTTGCTAGTGGTGGACATGCTTTCCCCAGGATTACTTAGATAAAATGGCATTAAGGAAGCTATAAGCAAGGCACCAAGACAAATGTTGGCATATTCAATGAGAATCCCCGCTCTTGTTGGAGGATGAAAAGTAAGGGAGGCCAATGGGGAAAGAAAAGAGTATCTTTTCAACAGCATGACGTTATGTTTACAGGACCAACAGTCCTTGTTCAAATCACCTGTTGTGATAGGATTTCTAAAAGGTTTGACTCATGAAGCCATGATCACGGCCATACACGACTGGTATTACACGACCGACCGAGTCCAAACTTGGTACCCGACCAAGTCCCCAGAGTGCTGGAGATGTCGCACACCTGGAACCCTTACACACCTCTTATGGAACTGCCCAATGTTTTAGTCCTATAGGTCTGCAGTACTCCGCAACATCCTCACAATATTTCACACAGATATCTCCCCATACCCAGCCTACATTTTATTGGGACTACCCAATGCACTTACCCTTCTGCTGCGCACCAAGGGAGAGTGATGGCACTGGCCGGGACTAGACATGCTAATTTAGCGCTGTGGGGCAGAGACACAGTTACGCATTCTGGGGCATGGCTACACCATCTTGGGAACCTAATGGGGATGGAAAAAATCTCAGTAACATTTGAGGCAAAAGAAGCTTCCTTTGAGAAAGCAAGGGGTGGAGGGGGGGGCATGCATCAATTTTCTCCAACAAGAATACAGAGAACTCACGTGCTCCAGATACTTAAGGGTGCTTCGCCTCACCGCCAGGGACACCACTACATAGTCCAGCCCATATTCCCTAAGAGTGGTAGTTCGTGCATGGGGTGTTTATGATGTTCTTTGCAAGGCCACCTTGAACTGGGACATGAAACCACTGGACACTGAACGATGGACAGTAGTGTGGGAGGGACTGTTTAGAGGGTGGGGGGGTGGATTAAGACCCCAGTTTGGGAGAGGGCCTTTGTTTTTTGTGTTTGTTTTTTTCCTTCCTATTGGATACATGCATCCGTGTATTTTATGCCCACCAGCCTTTTGATGCAGGTGGTACTCCAATATATACCAATAAACAGATTTAAACCTAAAAGGTTTAACTCAATTATGTCCTCCAGGACGCTTTGTGATGCCACAGTGGAATCTTAATGTAGTCCTCACGAGCAAGCCATTTGAACCATTGCACAGCTGACCATTATGTCTCCTGACTCTGAAGACTGTTTCTAGTCGTGGTTACATCCACCCGTCATGCAAGTTAACTCCAAGCTCTCTCGATGCAGCCACCTTACACCACGTTTTTCCCCCAGATAAAGTGTTTTTGAAGACCAGGATGGGCTATTACCAGAAGTCGTGACTACTTTTAATGTTGGGCAATTTATCACTCTCACCACTTGAAAGGGGAGAAGAGACTACATTGACTGCACCCCAAAAGGGCTTTAAGCTTTCATATCAATCGCACCAAAGACCATCGGGTGGACAATCAGCTCTTTGTGGGGTTCAATGGAGCAGAAAGGGCAAGGTAGTGGAAAAAAGGAGTCTTTTGAGGTGGATAGCCTTCTGCATTATGATCCACTATGAACTGTCCATAGAGCAGCCCCAAGTGGGACTGAAGGCCCATTCCACCAGGGCCAAGACAGCTACAACTGCAGTGGCAGATGGAGTGCCTGTCCTTGACATCGGTCGGGCTGCGAAATGGGCGTCAGTACACAGATTCACAAAGCACTACTCCTTGAGAGCCAGGTCTGACAGGAAGGGCATTTTGCCTGTTCAGTCTTGCAGGACTTTTTGGCGCGAGACATTCCACAGATCCACCACCTTTTGAGACACTGCTTTGTAGCCTGTTCTAAAAACGAGGTATCTGCAGTTAGAAGTATCCATGAAAAGAACAAGTTACTTACCTTCGGTAATCCTCTTTCTCGTGGATACTCTAACTGCAGACTGCTCACTGCCCTCCTGCCTCCCATTCTGTTGAATAGTGCTTTGTTGCATATAAAAGGTCCCAAATTAGAGATCTGCACACAGGTACACCTGATTGTAATTTGCAACGTGACGAAACACTGACTTTTTTTTCGGCTTCTTAGCGTCTACAAATAATGATAAATTAAAAGGAAAATCATCCTGCTATAGTACTGACAGAGCACTGTGTATCCCTATGATGTACCAAAAAGGGGAGTGCATGTCGTATTGGAAGTATTAACAAATGATAAAATTATGGATGCGTGGGGTCACTATGGACGGTCACATTCGGAGAAGTAAAATAGGGAATTTTGAAATTATTTTACATTTTGCTTTTGTATTGCATGATGTTGTTACGAAATGTAAGGATCGATGACAAATGCCACAAATGCATTCTTTTTCTTTGTCTCCATTTTATTTCATTATGTCTGTTTGCTTATAAAGTATTTATAAAATAAATAGTAATTTATCTGGAGGAAAAGGAAAACTAAGTTTGAAATACGGTGCAATAACATGGGCAAAAAAAAAACGTAGAGAACTTAAACATCAGAGAACAGCCAGCATGCAGGGTTTTAGGCTGAATTTAAACTAAGTATCTTATATAATTTTTCAACACTACAGCCACCAGGAGAGGCTGCAACTTCATACATACAAACCTCTTCTAATGCTATTTTGCATTTGTATTGATAAGAATATCCTCAAAAGTCACAGAGTTCTGAAGATGAAAGCGCTCTACGACAAATCAAACACCCTCTGACTGATAAATGAAGAGTGAAAGAGGACGGGAATGTTCAACGGATGTGTGTGTTGATGCACCTCAGAGAATGTTTGTGAAGTGTAAGCTTGACTTTTTCTGCACATTGTTTTTGTTGTTTTTGTATAAATGATCAAACAGATTCAGAATACACAGTGACAAAATTAAATACCAGGATATGAGGCTGCCAGAATTTAACTCAGACAGCCTGAAATGCATCATGGAGAAGCCACTTCTAAGGAAAAACAAAATGGCCAGCCGTGCCAAATCCAATCCTAAAACACGAGCAGAGGCAAAAGAAAACCAGATAAGTGCATTTTAGTCAGAAAGGCAAAACACGAGCAGAGGCAAACGAACATCAGATAAGCATGTTTTAGTGGGAAAGGCAATAAAACACGTTCAGAGACAAAACAAACAACCCCCCCCCCGAACCCACCAAAAAAACAGATAAGCACATTTTAGTCGGAAAGGCAAAAATAACTACAATCCTCACAGAAGAACCGAGGCAAACAAAAAATAAAATAAGTGCGCACATAATAACTCAAATAACCAAAAGAGTAAGACCACATGTAACAGGGGCAGGCTCTATGGGAGGGGCCCAAACACCATAAGGAGCGACTAATAAAACAGATTTACCAAAGAAAAGCATGCATTTATGAACGGCACTAACAGGAACGAATAAAAAGCAATGGGCGTGCTCAAAGCCCACAGAGTAGGTACAGCATGTCTCGAAGAGACAGCACATGCATCGCCTAGGATAGCATTGTTCGGACCTAGAGCTATCTTATAATAGTACAGTTTGGATCTGGAAAGAGCTGTCTATAGCATTGTTTGAACTTGCAAGTACCTTATAATAGCGCAGCTCGGATAGTTCAGATCTGCAGATATGGTATAATAGTACAGTTTGGATCTGGAAAGAGCTGTCTATAGCATTGTTTGAACTTCCAATTACCTTATAATAGCGCAGCTCGGATTGTTCGGATCTGCAGATATCGTATAATAGTACAGTTTGGAACTGGAGAAAGCTGCCTAGCACATTTTTATTTGCAGACAGCACATGTTCTATTGAAATGGTCACTAAATTTGCACAGACATACAGTTTTATACATAAAACTATATTGCACACAATTGATAATGGGCGGAAATCGGATTTCAGTGAATATTTACCATGTGCGCATCACCAAGTAAAGTGTCTTGATTTGTTCTGATCATACTCCAATCATTTTTTCCATCAAACTTCAGAAGTACTATAAAAATGCCCTTCATTTTGCTTTCCTAACTGCTGAATGTGTACAGTTCATTTACAAGTATTTACATTTTGTTGTGTGTTACAGACACAAAATACACTTTATTTGTCTTTCTCTATTGGCAAAGTGAGAGAAGTTCATAAACACCAGTCTCCGTGATAAAAATAAGCAGCAGATAATATAGCCTGACATTTGTCCTCTGTCGTTGAAGTGCAGAAAATGTGACACGATATATGCAGAATTTATAGTCATCTTTATTTTTTATTGCCTGGATTTCGGCGACTCACCAAAAATCAGCTCGCAACCCACAGTTTGGGAAACACTGTACTAGAGAACAGTATATTGTTTGGATCTGCGGATATCTTACTAGAGAACAGTCTACTGTCCGGATCTGCGGATATCTTACTAGAGAAAGGTCTAATGTTTGGATCTGCGGATATCTTACTAGAGAACAGTCTATTGACCGGATCTGCAGATATCGTACTAGAGAACAGTCAATTGACCGGATCTGCGGATATCTTACTAGAGAACAGTTCATTGTTCAGATCTGCAGATATCTTACTAGAGAACAGTCTATTGACCGGATCTGCGGATATCTTACTAGAGACCAGTTCATTGTTCAGATCTGCAGATATCTTACTAGAGAACAGTCTATTGTTTGGATCTGCGTATATCTTACTAGAGAATAATCTATTGACCGGATCTGCGGATATCTTACTAGAGAACAGTCTATTGTCCGGATCTGCGGCTATCTTACTAGAGAACAGTCTATTGTTTGGATCTGCAGATATCTTACTAGAGAACAGTCTATTGACCGGAGCTGCAGATATCTTACTAGAGAACAGTCTATTGCCCGGATCTGCAGATATTTCACTAGAGAACAGTCTATTGTCCGGATCTGCGGATATCTTACTAGAGAACAGTCTATTGTCCGGATCTGCGGATTTCTTACTAGAGAACAGTCTATTGTCCAGATCTGCAGATATCTTACTAGAGAACAGTCTATTGTCCGGATCTGGGGATTTCTTACTAGAGAACAGTTCATTGTTTGGATCTGAGCTATCTTACTAGAAAACAGTTTGGATATGGAGAAATCTGTCCATAGCATTGTGCAGACCTGCAGATTATCTTACTAGAGAAGCATTCATTGTTCAAGTCTGCGGATATCCTACTGCAGATCAGTTCATTGTTTAGATCTGCAGATATCTTAGTAGAGAACAGTTCATTGTTCGGATTTGTCGATATCCTACTAGAAAAAGTTAATTGCTCTGATCCGCAGATATCTTACTAGAGAAGAGTTAATTGTTCAGATCGGCAGATATCTTACTAGAGAACAGTTCATTGTTCGGATCTGCGGATTGCTTACTAGAGAACAGTTCATTGTTCGGCTCTGCGGATATCTTACTAGAGAAGAGTTGATTGTTCAGATCTGCGGATATCTTACTAGAGAAGAGTTCATTGTTCGGATCTGCAGATATCTTACTAGAAAAGAGTTCATTGTTTGGCTCTGCGGATATCTTACTAGAGAATAGTTGATTGTTCGGATCTGCGGATATCTTACTAGAAAAGAGTTCATTGTTCGGCTCTGCGGATATCTTACTAGAGAAGAGTTGATTGTTCGGCTCTGCGGATATCTTACTAGAGAACACTTCATTGTTCGGATCTGCGGATATCTTACTAGAGAAGAGTTGATTGTTCGGCTCTGCGGATATCTTACTAGAGAAGAGTTGATTGTTCGGCTCTGCGGATATCTTACTAGAGAAGAGTTGATTGTTCGGCTCTGCGGATATCTTACTAGAGAACACTTCATTGTTCGGATCTGCGGATATCTTACTAGAGAAGAGTTGATTGTTCGGCTCTGCGGATATCTTACTAGAGAACAGTTCATTGTTCGGCTCTGCGGATATCTTACTAGAGAACAGTTTGGAACTGGAGAAAGCTTTTTCATTGTATTGTTCGGTCTGAAGAAAGATGATTCTAATCATTGTTCAGAACCAGCTTGAATGAAAGATGCTTTTCCTAACCAGCAGTATACAGGCACACAGGGCAACGTGAGAAAGGTAAGAACGTTGAGGCCTGTGTCTTATTTTTTCCCCAAAAAATATTGGTGCAGGGACCTAAAATATTCTTACAAGCTGTTGCCTGCGCTAGTGAATACAGAGGTTGCAGTATCCCAAGGCGGCCTAGCACGGATTCCTTTCTTCCACCGTCTTACTATGTGTACCTCTAGGCACTAGGAAAGGCAGAGCTTTTCATCTACACCCTAGGTGAGACCTAAAAAAAAAAAAAAACTACAGTCATTCAGCGAACCAATTTATTTTAAGTTACATTTCACTTTACACTGTTTGCTGTCCAGACGAGTCCTATTTGAGCATATCCGCTCTTGTCGTTTCTCACAATAGCTCAGCAGATAGGCTCAGGATAAAGTCTTTTGCAACCTCAGGATTCCTTCCAGCGTCTTTAACAAGTGCTGATTTCCGCTCAACATACAACTGGGAAGGGGAAGTCCGAGGGAGAACAGGGGGGTGGGGGGGGTGGAGTGATCAGTGGCCGCTGTCGGGCCAGAAGGTCTGTGGTGGGTCTCATTTTGCATTCTGTGGCGGTTACGTCTGGTATCACTACTATTCACCTAAGGCCTGGGCCTGGGTAGTGGCCTCATCTGGTGCATGTGCACTGATGTATAGTTGTAAGGGGCCTCAGACATCTTTAGGTCGAGACTGGGTAGGCATTAGATCCCAGTAAGCAGCCAGCTGCTCCTGGCAGAACGCTGCGTCTTTAAACCACGCAGCATTTTGGGGGGCGCGTGTCCTGCCCCATGTTATTGCGATGTGCCTTTTTGCGAGTAGCAGCAGTAGTGCACTAAGCCTCCTCCCCTCCGATGGGATGTCCTTCACATAACCCAGCAGCGCCGTCAGCAGGGATCTAGGTATGGGTGTACCCGTCATTTCGTCTGTAGCGTCAAATACAGTCACCCAGTATTTATGGACCTCGGGGCATTCCTAAGTGTAGAAAAGTTGCGTCAGGTGGCCTGCATCGCTGGCAGCGCGCCTCCGAGGCCAGACCTAGTCTCATCAGCCAGGCAGGTGTCCTGTATGTGCGGTGCAAGAAGTTAAAGTGTATAAGGGGCAGCCTGAGGTTCGGGGAGAGGGCACGCGCCTGTGTGCAGCAAAATATCCACTGCTCCTGCGTGATAGGTATGCCTAGTACTGTCTCCCACTCCTGCCGGGCCCGTGGTGTGCAAGTCGGTGCCGTGTTTTGCATGTCTGTGTAGAGGCGCGTTATTAACTTGCATGGGGATGGGTTTTTTAGGAATCTCTCCAGGGTTTGGAATGTGGCTGGCGCCTCCGGGAAGGAGGGGTGATAGGCACGCGGCTTGCAGCTGGAAGTATGTCATCTGTTCTATCGCGGTGAGCTCCTGTCCCTCCCTGATCTGGTGCATGGCTATGAAGGTGCCGTCCGGGTACACATCTCCCATTTTTGTAAGCTTCATTGCTCTCAGTCTGGCGCAAGGGCCGGACTCCGCCAGGAAAGACAGGCTCGGATGCTTCGTCAAGGGGACCAGAGGAGCGTGAATAATATCAAGTCGTGCCCTTTTTCGCATGTCGTGCCAGGCTCTCACCGTGCACCCCACCGTGTCTATCTCATTCCTAGGTCTAGGCCTTGTCTGGTATAGGGTTGCAGGGAGGGGGACTGGAGACACCAGGTCGTGTTCCGGCGCAGTGTGGGCCATGAACTGAGTTGGGTATATCCAGTGTATGCGAATTGCGCCTGGGCGCACCAGTAGTACAGGTCGAAGGTCTGGTGCCCCGAGCCCTCCCTGTTCAAATGGGAGTGTGAGCATCTCCCACGCTACTCTGGGCTGTTTGCCAGCCCATGCCAGCGTGATCATGTTTGAGCGCAGCCGCTTCTTGAAGCAATATGTGAGGGGGAGTGGAATGTTTGTGAATAGGTAAAGGAGCTTGGGCAGCACAACCATCTTGGCAATGGCCACCCACCCAGCCAAAGAGAGGGGCAGCGTGATCCATCTTTTTATAAGCTGTTCCAGCCAGTCAATAAACCTGCTGTAGTTGGAGCGCCACAGCTCCTCAGGGTCAAAGCTAATCCATATGCCCAGGTATTTCACCGGGTCTCGCGTCCACTGTAAAGGGAACTCCGTCTGTGCCTGCGTCGTGACCTCCGTGAGAGGGAATATCACTGATTTGGACCAGTTTATGACTATCCCTGAAAGACCTCCAAAACAGACAAATTCTCTGATCAATGGATCCAAATTGTCGCTGGGATTCTTAACATATAGTATGACGTCATCCGTGTACGGCGAGACCAGCACCACCCGTGGGGGGGATGCTAGGCCTCTGCGGGCGTGGTGCTGCCGCAGCCTGGCTGCCAATGGCTCCATGACTATGGCAAACAGCAGGGGCGACAAGGGGCACCCCTGCCGCGTGAGACCGGAATCGGGGCCGTTATTACACCGTTGATCCTAATACGGGCCGTGGGGAGCGAATAGAGCAACGTTATTAGACGAATACATTTGGGGCTGAGGCCTATGCGTCTGAGCAGGGCAAATAAATAAGGCCATTCGAGCGAGTCAAACGCCTTAGTGGCGTCTAAGAGGATAGCAGCTGCCTGCAGCTGCGGATCCACCTCCTGCATCGTAGCGAATAGGGTGTGGAGGTTATGAGCAGTGGATCTGCCTGGGACAAACCTGCACTGATCCGGCCGAAGCACCATAGGGAGCAGTGGGAGGAGACGAGTCGCGACCAATTTCGCCAAAATTGTGTTGTCCACGTTTATCATGGAGTGGACGGTACGAGTCGCACCTTAGCGGGTCCTTATTTGGTGTTTAGAATTGTAATGATGAGGGCCTCCCGGAGTGACGGCGTTAGTATTCTGCGCTCCACGGAGTCTTGATACATATCGATCAGGCGCGGGGCAAGCAGACTGGCATACTCTTTGTAAAAAGCAGTGGGGAGGCCGTCTAGGCCTGGTGTTTTCCCGGCTGGGAGGGTCCGAATAGCACCAATGACCTCCTCTTCTGTAAAAGGTTCGTCTAGGTGGGCTCTGTGGCCTGCATCTAGCTGTAGGGTGTCAAGAAATTCCTCCACCGCAGGTGCGTCGGAGTTCAACTGAGCGGGGTAGAGAGACGTATAAAAAGAGGCCATTTCCTACTGGACGGCTTTTGGCCTATCACTATCTCGTCATCCGCAGATCGCAGCTCGGGGATGTACTCGCTAGCCCAGGGTTTCCTAAGTAGCCCCACCAGAGTTTTTCCAGCGCGGTCTCCCTCGCCGTGGTCTCCTTACTGAGGAAGAGTGTTTCTCTATGGGCAGCCTTTTGAAACTCGTCCATCTTAGCATGCATTTTGTTAAGCGGGTTGATTTTTTTGTTGGAAAAGAATTCCTGCTCAAAGGACCTTATGTCTTTTTCTAATATCTGAAGGTCTCCCCTTAGGGACCTGAGCACTCCTGCCTGCTTCGCGATACACTCCCCCCGAATGACTGTTTTGAAAGCGTCCCACAGGGTCGAAGGGGAATCTACTGAGTCCTCATTGTTACAGAAGTATTCAGTTATCGCCTGCCGTATAGATTTGCGCAATACCTGGTCTCTCAGCGCGCGCGCCGGGAGCTTCCAGGCGAAGGCCCTGGTGGGGTAATCCAAAACATCCAGCACCAGCATTATCGGGGTGTGGTCAGAGAGGGTACGGGGTAGGTGCTGAACCTCCACTGCCCAGGCCACTGTGCCGCGGTAGATTAACCAGTAATCTATGCGCGACCACGAGGGCCCCACCGTCGTCGTGCACGTGCCTCTCATCTAGTCAGGGTGGCTGTGGCGCCAGATGTCGGTCAGTTCTCCATCCCTAATTATGGCCTGTAGCTGCGCTGCCGCGCGGGGGTGCCAGAATTTGCCAGACCTGTCTTTAGAATCATTAAGTATTACGTTAAAGTCACCACCCCATATTATAGCCCCGCGGCCGAGGGAATCCGCCACCCTCCAAACTTCTGCAAAGAAACTGGGGTCGTCCAGATTTGGCCCGTATATGGAGATGAGTCTGATTGGGTGACCCCCTAACATACCCGCAAGCATGACGTATCTGCCCAGCTTATCGGAGATCTAAGCGCGTGTGCCAGTGCAGCCCCTTCCTGATAATGATGGCTACCCCGCGTGCATAGTTGGAGTAGCATGCTGTGTGCTTTTCGCCAAACCACCCTGCCCACAGACGCCCCTGTGTGTGCTGGGTTAGATGTAGTTCTTGCAGGAAACCAATGTCAGCTTTGTGTCTGTCTAGCTGCGCAGCCACTATTCTGGTCTTGCGTGCATCGTTGAGACCGCGCACATTCCAGGAGATGCATTTAATCCTGGTCAAGGCACTTTGTGCAGCTGATCGCCCGTATGTGCACAGTGCCGTGCATCGTGTGATAGGGAACGGTCAGAGAGAAGCCAGGAAAGAGGGGGAGGGAAACAAATACAATCAAGTAGAGATATGAAAATCACAGAACACCCCCACCCACTCCAGCCCCCCAAACAAGCTGAGCAAATTCCCCAGTTAACCACCTTCCCCAACTTCTGAAAAACATTTTACAGTGCCAGGGAATCATCCCCAGGGGACGAGATCAAGAGCCCGACCACCCGCAGGGGCCGAACGGCGGGGTGCATTAGTGTATCAGACCAGTCATGTTCAAATTGCAGCTAAAGCCCCTGCAATGCTTTGTTATTGTAAAGGATACGTATCAAGAGCACAGTCTCTTTATTTCGAGACGTCCGGGCCAAACCATAAGTCCGCCAGAGAAGGCCACGTCCAGTGTGCCCATCGCATCTGCATGTTAATCGTTGTCACTGGCACGGTCCCCCTCCTCCGTATCTGTCCTAGGGCGTTCAGTTCTTTGGGAGAGGCGCAGGTCCTTTACGTAGCGAGCGGCCTTCTTGGGGTCCGTGAAGAAGATTGTCTTCCCCGCGTGGAATACTCTAAGCTTGGCACGGTAAAGGAGCGAGTATTTTATTTTGAGTTGCTGGAGGTTGCGCTTGATAGGGAGCAAGTCTTTGCGGGCCGTCTGGACCGCCAGGGTGAAGTCCGGGTAAAAGGATATCACATTCCCATAGTACGTCACATTTAGCATTTCTCTGGCTCGGCGGAGTACCGTGTCCGTCGCGATACTTGAGCAGGCGCGCAATTATGTGTCTGGCCGGCGCCCCCAGGGGGGGGGAGGAGGGCAGAGGGTGCGATGGGCGCGCTCCACGATGCACATGGGGGACGCAGCAGCTCCTCCACATAGTCCTCTACTCGCGCCATGGCTGTAGACTCGAGCACTCCTGTGATGCGCAAGTTGTTTCGGCCGACCTGGCTTCCAAGTCCTCGTTTTTCTGTCGAATTAGCTCCAGTACTTTCTCCATTTTGAGGAGCTTTTCGCGAGTTCCCGCTCCTTCGTCCTCGAGCGTGGAGATGCGTTGCTCCACTTGTTCAAGGCGCTCCCCCATGTTTCGTTACCTTCTCCTTCAGTCGGTCGAATCGATCTGACAGAGTGTCAATTCTGCAGTCTATTGCGGTGATTGTTTCAGATCACGAAACATTTCTCTTATGTCAGCTTCAGGTGGGGGCACATCTGTTGTTGCTGCATCCCGCAGGAGGTCCCCGGCGACTGGGGGGGGGAGGCCCGGGGGGGTTCTACGCTGCTCGAATACCAGCTTTTGCTGCTTTGTGTCCGTTTTACCCATGCTCTCAAGTGCACCTCCACGGGATCTCAGGCCTGCTGTGGCACACTTAATGCCTGACTTCCCACCTCAGCCGTGTGCCTGTCTGATTGCTGGGAAATGCCTGTCCGCGCAGCCCTCGGGGTGTCTGCCCTTCTCCGAGTTGCGTCGTGTGTGTGGTGGCCTCCTCTCCGATCTTCACTTTCGTAAGGGCCCAAGCGTTTGCCCCGCCGAGGCTTCCAGTCGGCACGGGGCCTCTACTGTGCTCTCATGTCAGATTGCCTAGCGCGGGGCTCTTTTCGCACCCTGCTGCACCGGGGGGAGGGGAGGACTGGACGCAGCAGTTCCCCACCTCCCAGGTATCTCCTACCGGCCTGCCTCTGCGCTGCTCCGGGGTCCGTCTTGGGTCCAACGCCTCCGGCTCTGCCTCTGGCTGTCCATGGTTCTCGGGTCGACCCCCACGCCCCCCTCTAGTGCCTGCACGAGCCCGGGGCTTCTTCACTCGTTGGTGTCGTGTGGGGTCTCCGTCTCCGGTCCGCGCGGCAGGCTCTCCCAGGTGCGTCGTTTCGCTCCGCCTCCAATTCCACTCGGGGCTCCGCAGCTGCTCGGATCCCTGTAGGTCGCTAGTCTAGCGGCGGCCGCCTTTGATTTTTGTGAAGCGTGTGCCTGCAAGCTTCCTGGACACAGTGGCACCGTTTCTGTGTTCCAAAAGCGAATGGTTCAGCAGATTAATAACAGATTATTCGTCCTGCCGTCAGAGCCTCGGTACAGAGCAGCCATCTTGCAATCGGGCTCTCTAGCGCCCCCCCAACCGGAGATCCTTTCACACTAACTTGCACAAACCACTTCAAAATTAAACACCAACAGCTCTCTGACTATATAATGCCAAAAAGCATTCAAAATCGAATGTCTGAATTCCTAGAACCTTGAGAAAGGAAGGCAAGATTAAGAAAGTGATGCACTGCCATACTAATGAGAAAAAGCACAATACAAATGCGGATACCATACGTTTGATACGTTTACTTGGTTACCAACTACCTTATTGGAAAACTTCAATCTCAACTACCTGGGTCAATCATTTTATTGTCCATTCAATCTCGGATGACCCTGAATCTTCTCTGAAGTTTAATAACTATTTTAGCCCTATCAAGGGCAAATTGTCACTAATTATATTTTGGGTGCTGACACAGGTGCTCTGCCTCTGGGTATCTTGGCATTAGGAGACTCCTTCGATCTCATTAGAGTTAAATGTACACCATCTGAGCACCACAGCGAGCAAAAGAATTGCTTACATCATTGATCAGCTCAACTGTCCATCACGTTTGAACATGCAACACAACCTCATAATGCACTCTGCAGGTACATTCCTTAGATCCATAAATGAGTAGATTGTGGCCCTAGCCCAGCTCGCTGCTCTGTCCCCGGGTGCTCCTGCACTGCTGGACAAAATATCATATATTGACAGAATTCTGCAGGCGTGTGTTGTCTTAAGAAAAAAAATATACATACAATAATAGGCAAAGATGAGTTCCTCTGCACTTTGGCAATATGCTCTATTTTGGACACATGGCATCGTTCCTCATGCAGCAGATGGACTACAGTGACCCTTGTGGTGGTAAAGGGGACTGCAGTAATGACTGGCAAATTACAACCCCCATACTCAAACTGGCATTAATTTGTGCCCGCTACAATTTCTTTAGGTTTGCTCTAATGTATCCAAGATGTATTTGACTTTAGCTTTGATTGCCTGAAACGCAGCAAGGACGTCTGAGAAAGAAAGTAGGACTCTTGAAAGCAATGAATTTGTACTATTTTTTAGAAAAACTGTATACTTGTACATCTGAACTTATGTTTATTACCACTGATGTTCTATAAAGGAACATACAAGTGATACAGTATCAAAGACTAGGCATAAAATAGTTACATTTCACAATCAGCTATTTTCCGTACCTCGTATTTACTTTCTCTGTGCTCATGGGCCACTTTTTCTGTGAAGGATGCTTGTCCAACCAATGTCGGTTTCTGAGGAGCTGAATTCATATGTTTAAACCACTCGTTGAACGTTTCATGGGCTTCCTGAAAAGAAATAAAAGCACTTTCAGTGGGAAAATATTGGAAATATAACCCTCCAAGCATTACTTTGCCCCTTCTAAGGAAAATAGCAGTGATACAATTGGAGCATTTAACTGATGTGGAAAGGACAGGAGGCGGCACTGGAAATACATGGGTGTTCCATCCTCAAAATCCGTTGCAGTTTGCTGCGAGGCCGCTCTTTTCTCTTTCATGCACTTTTGTGCACTTTTTAAAGCTTTAATTTACTGCTTCCGCAATCTTGGACAGTAAATTTAAAGTAAAAAAAAATAGGGCTACCACACATCATCATGCTGGCATTACTATAAGCCATCACTTCAGGGCAGAGTTCTCCAAAGTCGGTCCTGGAGGGCCAGATCCAAGCCAGATTTTTAGCATATCCCCATTTAGATAAATGCAGTTATCTTAAAAATCGGGCATGGATCCGACCCTCCAAAACTAACTTTGGAAAACCCTGTTCTAGGGCCAGCAATTTTGGAATATTTTTGCCAAAATTGTTTAACATCGGTAACAACCATTTATTTTTTGGGGTAATGCTTTCCAGCACGTTCAGAAGGTTGGCTAACACCTTTCAATGATGAGACCTTTTAATTTTTATAACCGGTTTGTTGAAAAGTCTACATAATTAAATGCAGTGTTTGCCCAGAAGCAAGCAAAAAAGAATGGACAAACCCACATGGAAAAAAATCACTTCAAACACCTGAGGGTGACTGATGGGGGACCCACATCCATAGTAAAGTACTTTGGGCTGCTCTGCAATCAAAGAGTCTAAATTGTCCGTTTGGTGCAATATTTACAAAGTATTTCAGAGTTCTTAACACTAAGTCCTAATGTCAAAAGCAGTTTACTGAGTCAATATTGAAAGGAAGAAAAAAAGAAAAACAAGCCATACAATAACAAATTCAGCGGTGAAGTAATGTGGAAAAGATCAAATGTACAAATTTCTGAAGTGAACCTTTGGAGGGGGTTAGCAGTTTGGCTGTGGGTAAGTCTAATACATAGGTCAATGAAAACCTTTAGCCCCAAGAAAATAAAATTTGGTTCTCCAATATTTCTTACGAATGGTTGAAGTGGAGATTTTGTCAGATGAGCATTGGATAAGGATTAGGTGACTCTAACCTTCGTGCAAAGGCAAATATATGTAAATGAGGGATGCATTTCATAGAAAAAATTACTGTAGCTACTGCACTCATCTTGTCTCACCAAGTAGGCCCTAATGCATAAGTGCTCCTTTATAGCATTATCGTCTTCTGCAGGAAGTTCACTCTCCATCCCCTGCTCTTCCCACTGATTATAAATTTCAGCAATCGAATCCTGGGGAATTTTTGCAAACACCTCCTTTGCTGCTTCATGTTTCTTGGTTGCTGCATCAGAAAAGTATATAAAACAAACGTTACTTTTTGTTCCTGCTGGACTCAATTCTAAGTCCATTCTGCAGACCGGTAATAAAGGGGTCAGGTGGCACATTTTGCAGGAGGATGAAAAGCAGTTAACAACATTACACTGAACCTCAATGCAGTCATACTGGATGTTTGACAAGTATTTAATGTTTAGCAGCGTACATAGCCTCAACAAAATAGAAGGCCATTCAGAACACAACCTAAAGTTTTAGGGATATTCTCATGGAATGCTCAGCTACAACCATTTTTTCCAGAGAATTAACATCAAAACAAAAACTGCATTTGGAGATTAGATAGAAAAAACAGGACTAGATCCCATCAATTAATAAGAAAACCCAACTCGGACTTAAAAAAAAAATCTCACAATAAAAACAGTTGGTAAAACAAATGCAATAAAAAAATAATACATGCCAAATGAAGCTAACATTTCACCCAAAGTTAATTTTTAGAAAAGTGTGTTGAGATGTGAATGAGATCAAGAATGAATCAATTGAAATCATTTACAAAGTACCAAAGACCCCCAGGGGTGACTAAGCGTTGGACATTAGTAAGGGAGGCTAGAAGTTCTTAAGGGCATTCCCAAAGAGGAAGATCTGTTGCAGGAATCTCAGGTGTTAGAGCAACAAATTCCATACTGTGCTTGTGATTTACCCTTTAACCTTTTATCTGCCACTTCTGGGAGGCACCAATAAATATTTTCCTCCAATATTATAGCGAACATTGGGAATAATTTGTTTCAAATCAGGCATTGTTCGTGAAGTCCATTATGAGTCAGAGTAAGCATTCCTGAAGGCAATTCGGGAGGCTACAGGCAACCATTTCAATTCTTGCGGATGATCAGAACAATGAGCTGGTTTAGGGAGATCACGAATTGCCATTAGTGCAGAGTTCTGTAGGGTTTGCAACTTATTAACAAAGGGTTAGTCATCACTGCCAATAGGCCATTCCTATATTCAATGTTCGAACTAATGATAACTTTATCAATGTTTGACTTATTCTCTATACAGAGAAGGTAACAGGTCTTATCGAGCAAGATAAGATGTTAACTAAATTCTAAATAACACAGTTCACATGACTCAAATGATATGTGCTCATCAAAAATACACCCAAAGTTTTCATCTTTTCCTTTACATAGATATTGGCACTACCCCTTTGAACAAAAAAGTGCTGTTTAGAGCAGGTTTTTTGGCCAGTGGTCGGAGGAAACTAGCAAAAACACATTTTTTGAGGCACTCTGGCTCAAACGGTTCTTATTATTCCATTTATGGAAACAAACCCCCACCACCCTCCTTCAGTCCACTGTAGCATCTGTGGGTAGCTGGAACTCTAACACCCAAAGTCTCTAGCAGTTGAGGTGATGGCTGAATGTGGATATTAAATAGAAACAGGGATACACAAGAATCCTGCAGTGCCCGTCAAATCATCTTTACAAAATACTGCAACTGTGAGCACTTTCTGCAGAAAAGAACACATCATAAGGCAGCAATTTGCACTTGCACGGAGTGAATGTCACACAAAATGCAGAAAACAGGGCAATCGCATTATGCACCAAATAGAAGATATTATAGGACCTGCATGCGAGTCAAGAAGTTTTAAAATTCTTACATCAAATTGCTGAGCTAAAGTGGGACTAGGATAAGTGGGTTGGCCTAGAATGGGCACTAGGCTACAATGGTCCAATTATTCACCATAATCTCTATTACACTGAGCAGCCCATTTTTGTGTCAGTCCTTCTGAGGGTGTGAGTCATGTCAGGAAATCAGACAAGTACATTAAAACTTAAACCTGAAAAGAAAAGCTTTGCCCTCGTGGTCTTTGTCACGAGAAAAAAAAGGTGACCATTCACCTAGGAGTCCTCTTTGTAATGCTCAAGGAGTACCAAAGTGTCCACAAAAACAGCACACTGACAAGTAGGCCAGTCAAGAACTTTAGTGGGACCAGGGTCACTAACTTCATGCAGAGCCCACTATGACTTACCTGCAGCAGCACCTCATTCACAAAGAAACCCTGTCCTGGAAAAATGTACAAGCAGTTTCAATATTAGGCCTGGGCAAAATTTAAATGACACTGGCGTAATTTACGTAATTTCAGGATTTTCACATATGCTTATGTGAATTTTTCAAAATTATGCCATTATACCGCTTAATGTAAGTACGCAGCATTCACACTACAAACTTACCACAAATGGCACCATTCATTGTAAAAATTTACCGCAAATGCACAGGAACAGAACGCAAGCAGTTGTTTGTGGTGTGTTTTTAAATTCGTCCTCACAACGCACTGCACACTAAAATATAGCGCACAATAACTGATTTGCATTTCGTGCAATTTCGGGGAAATATCGCATAACTACATGAAAGCAAATTACAGAAATGTCTCAAACTCCTATTCAGCAGATGGCTCTATCAAGTGGAGCTTCCGTTATTTGTCTCATCTTCAGCATTTACACAAAATCACACAAGGCCTGCTTCTGTGAAATATGAAAACATTTTGCTGAGGCAGCGCGGGATCCTAAAGAAATGCAGTGGCTAGATAAACTGTGTTTTTTCCCCACAGACAAACGTGCACCTGTTTATCTTTTTTTTGTCTTTTGTTATTTTAGTTGGTTTTGTGTTTAGTTCTTTGTTTCCGACACCCTTCCCCTGGAGTCACAGGGTGGCCATTATTAAGTCAACCTCACTGGTGGTCAGGTGTCTTTGGGAGACTGAAGGCTCTATGCTACCTCTGCGATCAAGTACAGAAAACGCAAAGTTCATGCTTATAGATGGTCCAGGTAGCACGGCTAAGGGAATATTCGAGACATCAGTCTTCAATAAAACAAAGGGATGTGCAGCTGCAGGCTGAGTTGTCACATGCGGAGAACCAAAAGCTGAGGGCCCACACAGGAGGAATGTTGCAGCAATTATAACGGTTACAAGCAAGGGAATGCTAGCACTCCTGAGACTACTGTCACTAATTATCCTTTAGCTCAGACTTTTTCACCCTTAATAACTAGTCATCTAGCAACTCCTTTACAGCGATTTAATGGAGATCTACAAAAACTAAACATATTTCTGACCCAATTCAGACTTCAGTTTTTTATGTTAGCCATTGGCCTTCCCAGCTCCAGAACCACAAATTACCTTCGTGCTGTCTTAGCACTTGGGAGATGCAACAGCATGTTCCACTCTGTTGGTGGGCGTTGAAAATCCAGTCTTGTATTGTTTTGAGCTGTCGTAATTGAGTTACTCCATATTTTTGATGGTGATACTGTGACTCAAACATGGATGACAAATTATTGGGATTGCAGCTGGGCAACTTGCTCAGTTATTGGTTCTACTTCAATCACCTGGTGGTGGAGGATGAATGGCTAGAGGCCCAACGAGCCTCGTTATTCTACAGTGAGCTCAGGATAAGCTCAAGGACAGGTTGGCTCAAGTCGCGGATCGAACAATGGATTGTGATGCTGTGATCAATTCAGTACTACAGCAGGCTCAATGTCATACTGAGCAATGTTGAGAAATGTTTTGAAAGTCGTGCACCACCACCCATTCATACCAATACACATGTTACTATCAACTCTACAGACCTTGTGGAACCAATGAAGATAAGTATGATTTGCTCCCCTCCCCCACAAAATCAACGAAGGCAACATAATTTGTTTCTTAATTTTAGCCAGGACAGCAATTTTCTGAAGAAGATCAAAAAACTTGAAGGCTCCTGAAACCCAAATAAGGTGACTTTTTTCTTGTCAGGTGCTGCGCAAAATTCTGAGTAAGTATCGTGTTCTTCCCAGAAATTCCAGCTCTACGAGTGTGGCCACAAGGTTGCCTGGCGTATAAGTGACTGCAACAAAGTATATGTGACTGCAATAACCATCGAATTCCCCACCTTCCACTAAGATTTTGAAGACTTATTTAGTGAAGAAAGTGGTGAAACCTAACTTTTCATTGGGAATGACAGTCAGATCTGGAACCAGGGGCACAGATTTCTTGTACTTGCAAATACGCTCTCAAGGAAAGAGAGAATTAACATTTAAAGTCCTATCTGTAGAAACAGCTAGAGATGGATTTAGGAGGGATTCAAGATCCCCATAAACTCTATTGTTCTTCATAACTTAAAAGGGTAGGGAACTACAAACATGCATGGACTACAAAGCGTTAAACGAGGGGTATATT
This sequence comes from Calotriton arnoldi, assembly GCA_963921515.1. Classification (NCBI taxonomy): domain Eukaryota; kingdom Metazoa; phylum Chordata; class Amphibia; order Caudata; family Salamandridae; genus Calotriton; species Calotriton arnoldi. The sequence goes on from CAWUFW010000136.1 coordinate 2,798,566, forward strand.
AAAAAACATCTAAACAAAGTTAGATCAGATCCGTCCTGCGTCCATCTTTACTAAGTCAGACATTAGGAGGACATATCAGCTCATAGCTGTTTCCAAAGGTGAGGAATGGAAGACAGCCTTTCAGACAAAATTAGAGTTGTATGAATACCAAGTAATACCGCAGCTGCCTACTAGCATCTTCTAATCAGTGTTCTACAAGAATTCATTGACATATTTGTAGTTGTCTACGTTGACGATATTTTCGTCACCCCCCTCTGAACATATAGCGTATGTTCAGGCGAGGAACTCAAGACCAATTATTTGTGCCAATGTGCAGATCTCTAGCGTAGGAACGTTTTAGATGGAGAAAGAGTCCATTCCACAGAACGGGGAAGTGGGAGGGTGGTGAGGAATAAGATGTTATATAGAGTATCCACCAGAAAGGGTGTTACCAAAAGTAACTTGTTCTTCTAATGGATACTTATAACTGAAGATTCCTCACCTTTACAATAGATACCAAAGCAGTACCTCCCCTAGTCGTTGGTCTGTGGAATTACTCAGACCAAAAAGCCCTGCATGACTGAAAGACCAATATGCCCTTTTCCGTCAGAACTGGCTGTCATTTAAATAATGCTTCAATAATGTTTGCATTGATGCCCACGTTGCAACCTGATAAATATCTAAAACAGGCACTCTGTGTGCCAGTGCAACTGTAGCAACCTTGGCACTGGTGGAATGGGCCCTCAATCCTTCTGGAGGCCGCCTCTTGGACAATATGTAAACCAGATCTTAATGCAGAGGACTATCTATCTAGATAAAATCCTCTTCTGCAATGCCTTGCCTTTCTTTGCCCCAGAGAACCCTAAAAAGAACTCCTCTTCCACCCAATGGTCTTTTGTACGAACAATGTAAAAGCTTAGCCCTCTTCTGGGATCTAAAAGATGCAGTCTCTCCTCCTCTTTGAAGGGATGAGGTAGAGCAAAGAACGTCAGAAGAGGGGTGGGTTGTCCGACATGAAAGGAATTAATAATCTTTGGCAGTCCTCAACACCTACCAGTTTGCCCGGAAAGAGGGTGGTGTAGGGAGGCTTGACTGATAGAGCTTTAAGTTCACTTACGTGACAAGCTGAAGTTATTGTGATGAGAAAAGTCTTCATGGTCAGGAGATGTCTCGGACAACTGTGAAGCAGCTCAAAAGGGGTGCACAAAAGAAAAGTAAGAACTAAATTAAGGCCCCATCGAGCCATTACAAAGAGTTTAGGAGGAAACATGTGGAGTATACCTTTGAGAAAAAGCATCACAACAGGTGATTTGAATAAGAACGGTTGGTCCGGTAAATGCAAACAGGCCAAAATGGGTAACAGATAACTTTGAGCTTTGTGCACAGCAAGCTTTGCTTGGCCGAAGATACAACAAAAAATAAAGTATATGACAGATAGCCTGCAACGGGTCCGTACTATAGATGTTTCACCAAGTCACAAACTTGTCTCTGCGTTCAGCATAAACAGATTTTGTAGAACAAAGCCTGGCTGCAAGGATGACCTCTACTACTTCAGGAAGTAAATACAAAGCAGTCAACTGCTGCTGCTCAATCTCCACACATGGAGGCATAGATCGTGCAGGTCCAGTTGCAAGATTCCCACCCTATTGCTGCAACAGAAGTTCCTACCGAAGCAGCAGCCTGATCAGAGGACAGTCTGGAGCCACTAGAATGACTTGGGCCCCAGTCCTTCTAAACTCTGCACAGGGGAAAGGCAATCATGAGTCCCATGCTTTACTACAGACGGAAAGAGTCTCAGACAGCCGCTTGGAAACTCCAGCATGCAAAAGTGTAGACACAGAGTTCACTGCAGTCGCGAAAAGATCGAACCAGGATTCTTACCTTTGCTGGAAGGCACTCTATGCTGCCTCTGGATGTAACTACTATTCATAGTTTGGAAAGGGTGGGAGCACACTGCTTCACCTCCCAGCACAGTTCGCCCCTTAGCATTATGGTAAATGCAGTTCGTAATACATGCTTACTTGAGATTTTACTGGAGTGTTCCATCAAAGTTGGTGCAGGTTAGTGCTGTACATCTTTAGACACGTGTTTCTGGATTTCATCCGTCATCAGTAGAGATAAAAACGAATTTTATATGGGGTTGCTGAGCAGGCTGCCACAATCCTTACAGGTCTCAGTACCTCTCACAGGCGCACAGGTGCATCTCCACAAGCTCGTCAGCTCAATGGCTCAAGGGAGCCTTTTCAAAACAGGAAAGTAGTTTGCTGGACATCGCCAGCTGAGTTTACCTGCCCAACGTTTAAATGTCCTACCAGGTGGTGTACAATCAGGGAAATGCCCTGATGATTCAGCCAGTTCCAGAGGTCTTCAGTCACAGGGCCCAGGAACCAGGATCACACCCCGCCCTTCATGAAGCAATATCAGATGGTGGTGGTATCGGTGAGGACCTGACCCTGCTTCCCACTGATGGGCAGGTGGAAGGCTTTCAACGCCAAAATAAATGGCCCGTAACTCAAACAAGTTGATGTGGAGACAGGGGTCTTCTGGAGACCAGAGTCCTCTGATCTCCACCTCTCCCAGATGACCACCCCAACACAGCAGAGGGAACGGGGTCAACCAGGGTTCCAACAGCAGTCAAATAGCCACCACTGAAGATCTTTTGCAGTCTCCTCCTACACCTGGATGGAATCGGACAGGCTCCCTTGGTAATGAAACAGAGATCATAGCCTGAATGTCCTAGACTCTCATTCGAAGGAAAGGACCGGTTATGCTCTGTATCCAGGATAAAAGGGAGTCTCTGAAGGAGTCAGGCATGTTGATAGTGAATCTCAACAATGTCAGGATGTTCCCCGTTGCTTGGAGGTGGTCCACAACTGGCTGTGGCAAGCAAGTTGTCGAGGAAGGGGAAGCCTGGTACACCTGACCTCCGAAGGTATGCTGCGACAACCGCCATCACCTTCTTGAACACCTGATCGGAACTGGTGAGAACGAAGGGGAGCATGCAAAAGGGAAAATGCTTGTGGCACACTTTAAACCGCAAGTGGCGTCTGTGAGCCTACAAGACTGGAGCATGGAAGTAGGTGCCCTGCAGGTCTAACACTACCATCCAGGCTACTGTATGCAGGGCAGATAGAACCTGGCCCATTTTGAGAACTTTGAAATCGCCCTTCCACAGAAAGAAATGGAGAGGTCAAAGATCTAAAACACGATGAAGGGCTCCACCCATTTGCAGTACAGTAGAATAACTGAAATAACATCCAGTTCCAAGTTCTGAGGCAGGGCATTCTCTGTGGCTCCTTTTGCAAAAAGAGCCTGAGCTTCCTGCAGCAAAATGGACAAATTGTCCTCCAAAAGCTACTCTGGTGTAGGTGGAGAAGGCAGCATATTGGAAAGGAATGGCTAGGCGTAGCCCCGTTCCAATATCTGCATGACCCATGTGCCAAATGTTGTGGCCTTCCACACAGAGAAAAGGACTGATCCTGCCTCCCACCGAGTGGCTGTGTGCCGCTAAGTCAAACTAAACAGCTTGGAGGCTGCTGTCGCAGGGGCCGGGGACTGGGAGGTTTGCTGGTCCTGCGGGATGCATTGTCTGCTGGATCCCTGAACCCCAAAGTATAGAGGTGCCCGTTGTTGAGGTGGCGAGCCTTGGCATTGCCTACAAGCAAAACTCCTAGTGAAGCCTTGAAAGGCGCGATACGGTTGGTAGTACTGCAATGTGGGTGTGGAAGGACAAACGTAGCGCGCTGTAGCTCTACTACTTTTTAAAAGCACTATAGGGTGGGGTTGCCCTTCTTGCCAAACAGAGGAGACCTGTAAAAAGGCATACCCATGATGCCTGAACATCACCCAAGAAGCCAGTGACAGAGGATCTCATCTACACGCTGAGCCTGAGCACCACACTAGTCCTGACTGCTCTACCTAATAAGTCTGTCATGTCCAGCCCTGACCACATCACATATCTGGCAATGTCCTGGCCATCCTAAATGGTTTGAGTCAGGTTGCTGCCAAATTCCTCTGGGACTGCTGGCAAGATCTTAGTTACCATGTCCCATAATGTATTGGACTACCTATCCAGCAAACAGCTAGTGATGGCTTAACGAAGGGCGAGAAGCTACTGAGAACATTCTCTTTCCCCAGGTCTCAATTCTTTTTCATTCTATCTGGTGGGAGGTGGGTAGGGAAATAATTGGGATTAACCCCACTAGTAGATGCCTGAACTACCAGGCACTTAGGAGTAGGATGCTGCTTCAGGAAGGAATGAGCACCTGGAGAAGGTCTGAAGCGTTGTGGTACCTATCTGTTTACAGGCAGGCAGGAATAGGCTTTAGCCAAGTACCCACAAGGGTGTCAGTCAGGACTCTGTTGCATTGCAGTGAGGGCTTGGACGAGGTCAGCCCAGGTTGCAAAACTTCAGTGAGGACATTCGTTTTCACGTCAACAGACAGTGTTTGTGTAGGACTTCAACCCCTCCCCTTATGACTACAACGAATGAGTCTGTCTCTTCCATTGAAGGACCAGGAGGAGAACCCAACCCTGTGTTAGATAAAGGGTCCAATCCACTGGCCTACTGTAGAGCCAAATAAAAATTGTCGTAATCATATTGGGGAGTAAATTCAGGCCCATCATCACCATTGTCACCAAAAGCTGGTTGACTCTGGTCAGAGTCCGATCTGAAAAGTTGGTGGAGCAAGGGCAGCTCCTAGGCAAAGGCATAGTTTTATCAGAGTCAGAATGGGCTGGGGGACGACTTCAGCCGAGGTCAAGACAGATTTTGTTCAGAGTAAGACAGGAAAATAGGATAGACGTCCACCTCTGGTGTCGTCAGGGCCAGCGCTGACGTGCCTGAAACCAGAATGGATAGTGATGCCAGCCAAGGAGTAGGCTCTGGTATCGAATCAGGTTAGGAGCAACAGACTAACGGAGAGCAAACCCCCCCCCCCCCGATGGTAAACCCGAAAGGAGGCCTCTGCGGATTTGTGGGGCCCAAAGGTGCGCCAGAGGGAGCGGACAGGGTGCTAAACATACATAGTATAGCCTACATAAAAGGCATCACTGACAGACCCAGAAAATTTGGTGTGCATCAGAATCAGTTCCTGGGTGGTGGACCAGGACAGAGAACGGAAGGTACATTGAAGCCCTTGTAACTTCTCAGAAGGCAAGTGGTGAGGCTGGGATGAGTTCTGTTTGGACTTCTTGTGTTTCTGTTTGGACTTTGATTTACCGGATGACTTGGATCATGACTATGACCTGATGTGGTAGCAGCCACAAGAGCATGGATGGGTCTGTACTCGCGACTTTGAGCACAGCTAGTTTTAAGTGACTTCATTTGGTGTTCTGCAACATGCAACTTGGCTATACGATCTCAATTCGCCTTCAGAAGCATCAGAGCACACTCCTGCTTGCGACAGTTCCTGAAAAGTCTAAACCCTGTAGTTTTAGGAGGGGGTATGTTCCCTTACACACCAGAGAAAAAACTTGTCTGTTGATGAGAAGAAGTTATGAGCTAGTTCTGGATCCTCTTGCGAAGGCACAGAAAAAAAGGAACTGACATCAGAGTACTTGGGTTGGCACTTATATGAGGCTCCAGCCTTCACCTACAGGTGGAGTAAGGTGGACGCAGAGCTGCACAACACACCTCCCAGCACGCACGGACTATGTTCTAAAGTTTATCGATTCCTATTTGGCGCCTGTCTGGGAATATTCTAAAGTAAGAAATCTGCTATTAGAAGTATCCACCAGAACATCTAGTTTCTAATATACTGATCATAGAAATTTAACTAATTTAAGTCCACAAAAGCTTTAACACCAAGGTAGTTGCGTTTGTCTTATTCTTTGCTGATTACTCTTTTGTTATCACTTTTAGGGAATGGGGAAAGAACGTGAAAGCTGATGCTCTATTTTGATCATCACAGGCAGAGTAGGAGGCTGAATCACCTTTACTTTAAGCACAGTCTAGTTTTGGCAACTGTATTTTTTTTTTCACTTCCACTGAGATATTGCAAAATGTAACAATAAAAAAAAAAGATTCTTTAATAGACAAATAGATACATAGAAATAAATAGTATCTATCATAGGGTATTCATAAATATATAATTAATAGAACAGAATAAAGGATATCAACTTCCATCTTAATCGACTTCTTAATACAGTTGTTTTAAAGTAAATTCTCCCACAACCTAAGAGGTTTGGGTAGCTCCTGTTTGAGCCGCATATAATTATTCTTGCTGTTTTATTCTATGTATTTTGAACAACCATTCCGAAAGGTAAGGGTTAATTTAGTCTTTCATTCTTGCAATATCAATGATCAAGCAATGAGCATGGACACATTCATTTATAAAAACATAGATGCTGATCCAAGTGAAGATGAATGAGAGTAAAAATGTAAGTTGGTCATGCAATAATTTAATATTCAATTTATTTTCACACTATTCTAAAACTGCAGCTAAAAAATAATCTAATCTACGATGCCAAAGAATATCATGGGACTAATTTCCCTTTTCCCCGAATCACATCTTAAACAATTCCCTGGGTATTAAGAGTTAACCTATTTTAGAAACACTGGCATTGATAAATTAACCATTTAGCAAATAACCGCATTCTGCTGTAGTTGGCCTATCTTATAGCAGTAATATTCATCTTACTGATTTTATTCCAAGTATCTGAAGATATAACAACATTTTCCTCCATTTTCCATTCACTAGAGATTTTGGGAAACATTTCTACTTCCTTTAAACTGACCAAATAGCTTTTCCAAGAGCCCATTGACCTCACCCTTGGGTTTTCTATTAAATCCATTATTAGAGCTTTATTCAAGCCCAAACTACCCATATGATAAAAGAAAATTATATATTGCATTGTATGGCCACATCACCCATCTTGAAAATAAGACTTGCCCAAGTTTGCCAGGTGCCACTGACTAACAAGTCTGACAATTTATCAAAACCATTTATTTGTCATGTAGAAATTGTCACATTTTGTCTAGGAAAGGTAAGTCTATCATACTTGAATCCTTAAAATGAGAAGAACAATTATTATTTGGAATGAAAAATTATTAAACTGCTCTTTTAATAAAAACCCCTATACTGAACTATATTAGGTAATTTTGTTAATCTTGTAATATTGTCTATTCTATGATTATTCAAAATTATCATCAACTCATTATCATAATTTATGTGCACAATGCATATTTTTATATCTTGAAGACACTTGTGTAAAGATCGCAAAATATAATGTTTTTACATTCGAAAGGGCTAAAGTGCGGGGTGACAATCTGGGTGTTTTATTACCCAAAACATGAGGAAAACATACTCTGTACGCCTTTAAAAAAATAAATCCTGGAGTTCAGAACACATACGGCAGCAGTACAAACTACATTAAACAATGGTAGGACCAATATTCTAATTAAAATCACCCTGTCAAAAATTGTCAAAGAAACAGAATTCCATCTTGATAGACGGGATTTAGCATTTTGGATTAATGGTCCGCAATTCAATAGCTCTTTGCTCTATTGTTAGGTGAGTCCTGAATCTCTCTAATGAACGAATCTGGAGCACAATTATGTTTTAAAACATCAGCTTTTGATTTAATTTTATATCTACTCAGTTCCTGAAACTGAGAAAAAATCTTTAAAATTCTCTCCTGTATTTTAATATCAGGCTTCAAGAAAATCATTAAGTAGTCCATATAAAGTTTGATGTTAGCCATGTACTGTAGATTAGGATTTAGAACATTATCATTCCTGATTGCAATAACAAATGGCCCTATGAAAAAAGCAAATAAAATCTGAGATAGACGGCAACAGTGTCTGGTTCCATGATTGACCTTATTTTATAATTCATATTAAGTAGGCTAATTAGATTCTTGCCTTTTTTATTTTTAAAACACTAACTACTATCCCAGTATCGAAAGAGGGATATCACCAACTGCTAGAAACATAATTCGTTAATTTCAGGGACTGAATATCTAAAACGTTTGCAAATGCCTTAAAAAGAAAATTGTACAGCAAACCCCATGTTCTCCACTAGTTTTCCATCTAATAGGGAGAGAATTATATAATCTAGTTTGTTAAATCTAATGAGATAGAGTACAATTTCCTGTGATAAGGAAGGGGACAGGTAATGATTGAAGAACATTTTCCAATATTATGGAACCAATTTCCTGGTGCTTCTTGTAAATATTTTTATAATGATCTAAACCAATCTCATTTATATCATATCTCTCTTTAATTCTTGTTTTTTAATGTCTTGATTGCGATGTGAGTGGATTTTTCCAGAGCCTGCCATACCAGAAACCCCCATGAATATTCACTAACTTCACTTCATAAGTTGCTTTGCTTAGATAAAACCCCTTATAATAATATTCACGGACGCCTTGTTTTGACTCTTATAAACAATTAAATCAGATTATTCAAGTATTTATAAAATGCATATTTAACCTCCTCTTTCATTTAATTTTTTTTTTTTTTCTTTTTTTAATAGATCTTAGTTTACACTGGTCAGCTAAATCTCGGAAAATATTTCTGCTCATAAAGATGCCTTTAAGGCATTCCAGACCATAACACTGGCTGTCTCTTCATTCTAGGGAAACAATTCCAACATCACAGATTTAAGTTCTGGCAACCATGTCTTATCTTCTAAAAAGGTTATATTAAAAAAAAAAAAAAAAATCTCTTAACCAAATCAGGGCTTTTAAAACCTGAGCGAGCCAATAATAGCACTGAATGGTCTGAAAACCATTTGGATACCCTGAAAGTCACACAGATCCACAACTACAGACAAACCAATTGGCAGGGTTGCGATAATAAAGATCCATGACATTATCTGTCTTGATATATAGATGTTTAGGTATTCAAACACCACATGCAGCACTTGCATGCAGCATTCAGCGTTGATAACATTTCCAGCAGCAGTTGAAGCTGGATTAGTTTGCATGGTAAAAAGATAAACTCAAAATGTCTACCGAAGAAGCATTTGAAAGTCCAAGATTGATACATCTTATGCATTTTGAGAAAAGGAACTAATTAAAAAACACAAGTGCCATGATACATAGTCTCTGCAAATGGAACAGTTCCCTTTGGCATCAGGGATACTACCAACTGCCTAGTTAAAAGTTTAGTGTAGTGTCACACTTTGGGACATTTCAAATGATGAATCAATTTGTAAGAAGAAATAGTTTCCAGCTTTGGTTTGAGAAACCAAGGATAGCAACAATCGGAAATACCTGTTCTGCAAGTCGGCTCAATGGAAAATAGTTACATTTGAAGTAAATTGCACATCATTCAGTTGAATAGCTCTAACAAAAAAAAGGACAACACACAACATTCTATTCATTTAGATTACTTCATCTTTTGAGTACAAACCCTTCAAAGAATAATCTTCTTGCATTAGTGATATTACTTATCATTTGTCTGCTATTGCCCAAACATTGTTCGCCCTCTGGCATTTATTTTAAAGGTGAAAAATGATATACCCCATGCTACTTATTAATACTGCGCAGTCCTAAAATTTACACTTCTAGACATCTAAAATTCATTAACAAATTCCAGTTAACATAAGTTAAATGTACTATTTATAACCCACCCAGTGAATGAGACGGAACCAAATGAATAATATTTGGCAGTAAAGCTGAGATGTATTAACCATATTGTGTGACTAGTGTTCACAAACTTTTTTGAGGAGACTAACCATAAATTTAGGATTATCAGTAGTGCATTTAAATTATGTTAATTTGAATAATTTAATGAACTTCAAATTTGAACTCAGTGGGTACTGCCACTGGAGAAACTGACTGAGCCATTTTCAAATATCTCAAGATAATACTGATCGTTCACTTTTACAAAAAAATCATGTTCCTCTCCCTGAAATAGTTATACTGCGGGCCCTTTACTTTACGCTCAAATACAGCAATGGCTCTAGGAGCATGCTTCTAGTCAAATGCGTGTAAATTACCACAAACACTTATAAACCATTATATATACTTTATAAATGAACTATAAATATTTAGTATTAATTCTTTTCAGTATAGAAGGATAAGGGATTCAATTTAATTGAAACAATCGGACTTCCAGTGCATTACATCAGAGAGGTACAATGAATACAGTTCTAAAAAAAATTTATACTGTACCCAAGAAATTCCTCATTATTGCATTGCTCTGTTTAAGTGCTTCTGCTCTCTGTGCAGGATCAAATACCAGCCAATCAATCACATTAATCTTCAAACGATCATCCTTAACAAACAATAAAAGTAGTATTAATTGATGGCCAGCTGTAAATATTATAATTAACCATTTAAATAACAAACATTTGCTGATTTCCCAGCATTAGAGTGGAAAACATGAACATTTATTTTTTACACATCTAATGTGAATCGGTGTAAAGCAGACTAAAAGTAACTAACTGGACAGTTAACTTTTTCCCACATAATTTTGTACTTTGTGAAAACTTAGTTATTTGTGAAAAGGTACAGAATTCAATATTATATTTATGTATTATAGAATACATGCATTAAAATGAATGGTATATTTCCTAATCCATCTAAAGAAAATGGAGATAAAATGCAGCCAGGATCCCAAATTACAGTTTAACCTCACCCCTAATGGTTGGCACACTCTGGAAATCGATCACAAACCAACATTTTAGAAGGCTGGAAACAGAAGCCCATAGCTACAGTAGGCAATTGCATCACGAAGAAGGAAAATTGCTGCATTTTCATCACCCCCAAGACTGTGCTCAATTCCAATTTTGGTAAAGGAACAAGCGAGACAATCCCTACCCCTAAAGAATTATTTTATAATCCTATTGGCTCCCAAACTTTTAAACAGATCTTTATTATCCAAGACAATTGGCTGAGATGTGACATGTACTAGAAATACTTTTAAAGTGCTTAGTTAACACTGTGCAAATCTAAAATTGTGTTCCTCTTAATATATTGTTCTTTCGCATTTCATATCAGCATTTTATAAACTAGTAAGTAAAATAGTGTCTACGTCCAACAAAACTAATGTATGCAACTCAGAGTTCACCAAAATCACAACATCCTTGATGATAATTGCTTTCTTTTAAATAGAACTTAACACCGCTTTAGAACTTAGAAAATACTGTAATAACAAGCGTTATTAGCATCCACTATATGGGTACTCAATGTATTAACCTCAGAGGAATTAAATATTCAAACTCTTAACTTACAGTGCACACATGGATGTCTACAGCAAAGAAAATTAACTCACTGATCCATCTTTGCTGTTAAGTGCAGACTGGCAGCTATAAGGGTGAACTATACATGTTCAACACACAAAAATTCATATTTAAAAAGTGTGAGATTCCATTTAAGTACCACATGACACCAGGGTATGAAAGTTATTATCGGCCCTCATCCAATTTTCTGTATTAAGAGGCTCTTGGCTCCATTCAGGTAGGTTGAGATCATAAGGTACAATACTTCCGCATATTTTTGAATGAGGGATTTAATCCCAGAGCAGGGATATTGAAAGGGTCATACTACTATGCGAACAGCTATGCTGGAGACTCACTGTTGCAAGTACATGTGTTTTTGCTCGAGCATGGCCTCATCTACAGTGTCATGGGCTGTGCCCCAATTACTAAAGGGTATTCAAGATTTGGAGGTGGAAAATACTGGCTCAAGTTTACATGAACTTTTTGAGTAAGATCACCCAAAGTGGCTGTGTGGTTTGAAGTTTCCTTTCAAACAAAACAATATAAATATATTATCTGCAGATAACAGAAAGGAGAACATTGTTCAAAGATGGTGCTTTTGCAGCCTTCTGTTCTTTCTAATGAGCCAGGGAAAACGTATGAGGGGATCATTCAAATTGGTTGCAACATTTGATGTAAGTGATCATAAACATCGGGACAAACGCAAAATGCATATTAAAAAAAGAATCCAGAAGGTTTTACTCTGTTTTCCCTCAGCTAGTTTGTCACCCCGCTATGTTAGTTTAAGGGTATATTCAGTATTCTATAGCTGGAATGGGACCTTTGTTAAGAGGCTGAATGTTAATTTTCTGAAGCTACATGCACAGAAAGTTTAGGCTCATCTGAAGAGTGCACAAGGGTCAATTAGCATCCAGCACACACTTTGCTCACCTGGAGCAAAATGGACAGAAGGCAGGGTGGGTATGATCTCATTAATATGGAATCTTTGGCAATAAGGTCTAGTAGGTCTTGTGAATAATTTTATCAGATCATATGGCAACAAGTTCACTCAAGTTCTACAAGAGGTAGATGAAGGTCCAGAAAGAAAAAGTGCCAGTGAGACTCAACAGATGACCCAGTGACATGGAGAGGTGTAAATCCATAGTTATTGAGCTTCATCTGAGCATAGGGAAGAGGTGTCAAGCCAAGGTTTGGAAGTGAATGCGGGTGTGGAGAAGCAATTGCAACAAAAGAGTCAGAGGTAAGTAAAGACCAAAGAGGGCTAGAAGGCTAAAATGAAGCAGATTGAGACTAACTAAGCTGAGGCAAGTGAGTGTAACCATAAAGTAAAATAAAATAGGTGCCAAAAGTGGAGTGCAGAAGGGCAGATATTGCCTAAAGTATAAAAAAAAATAAGGGACATAAAATATCTTTGTCACACGTTTGTGTTTCCACAATGTTTATTACCTCTGTCGTTCCAGAATCTAAAGCTGGTGCAAGGTCATGATGAGCGAATTCACCAGCATCTCTCTTACGAATGTTCTCAACCACAGTCTTAGTTATTGTTGCAACATCAAGACCTGAAAAGGCAACAAGCAGAATGTAAACTTTAAATTAGAGAGTCTAATAAGACAAGCAGAATGAGGGTCCACTGTCATTCTCAAAAGACTTGGTTTTGGAAGTGCAGCTAATTCTGCCTGTGCATTTTCAACTATTATATCAGTGGAATAGGAAAGCATGTTTTATCACAGAAAGAGTAACAATAAGGAAGAGCCATACTGTACATGAAGAAAAACATCTTAATCATACATATTTATTCCTACAATCTGGTCACCCCTGCAGTCATACTATGTAGTTGGGAAACAGTTAACTTGCATGATGACATGGTACCTTTTATCAGAGGGTTTCTATAAACATTTTCAAAGGACAATGAGGGACAACTTAGAATTGTGAAATGTGTGCGAATATGGTTTATACTAAAGCTAGGTTAATGAAACATGCATTGGTTTAGTAGGAGATACAGGGCAAAATGGGGGGGCGGGGGGGGAGAGAGAGGGAGAACCGATACAGCTGGATTCTGGAGTAGCCCCTTCACCATATCAACACTTGGAGAAACTACTGCAAGGAATTCACAGTTGCAGATAGAGAGAGTTAAAAAAATTGAGACCAGTCTGTGCTTCCACTTTTCAATTATTCATGCAAAACTAGATTGATCGCAGAACACTTATGACCAAAAACTAATTTATTTATTTATTTATTTAGAGTTTAGGAATTAGAATTCTACAAAGACGTGGACTGAAGGAACAACTCTGGAATTAGAGATCACAAAACCTTATCTCGGTTGAATTAGAATTGAAAGGAAAATGCTACTTACCAGTATGCATCTGTTCTTGGCATGTAGAGCTGTAGAATCATATACTTGTGCATAGATCGCCATCTGGTGTTGGGCTCGGATGTTTGCACTTTGTTTTTGTCTTGGAAGAAGTCTTTGTAGTCACGAGGTAGGTGACTCCTCCTTAGGGTGATAGTGCGCATGGGCATCGACTCCATCTCCAGATTGTTTTCCGCCATGAAGGGTTATGATGGAGTTAGTAAGAAATAGAAAGAGATGTCCATGTGTAATGTATCTAAGTAAGATAGTACTGGAACAGATAGAGGTATCCGGGGAGGCGGGTGGGCGCATATGAATCTACAGCTCTACATGCCAAGAACAGATGCATACTGGTAAGTAGCATTTTCCGTTCGAGGCATATGAGCTGTAGATCATATACTTGTGCATAGACTACACAGCAGTTATCTGAAAAATCCGGACAGTGGTATTCTGTTTGAGTAAAAAGGCGCCACTAAGAAGAACAGCACAGCTAAATAACAGGATGCGACTTAGTTCAATGACGGTGCTGCAAGGTGACGAGAACCACCAACCTCCCCAAAATGGGCCTGGGCCAACAGAAAACAATAACACTCCCCAGCACACGTTGAGTACAAGTAAAACTTCACAAATGACAGTGCACCATATCAGCACAATTCAAATAAAAACAATCTTTTTTTCTCCTCCTCTTCTCAATTCTTTAATTGCGTAAGTCTTCAAGCAGCCTCCAACAGCCAACACGTGTTTCGTCGCATACAGGGAGGTTATCCCGAGACTTTTTCAAGGCTGTATGAGTACAAACACATAAAACATACCATTGTACTTCCTCAGATTACGTAGTACATGGACCACATACATCAATATCCAAAAGTCAATGCAGGAGAATAAGTAAGCATGCACAAGGTGGAATTGCAACACAAAAACCACGCAAAACAGATGGATATCCCAAGGCCAAGCAAAAGAAAGTAAACTAAATTTATCTATAAACCAAGAGGGAAATGGAGAAAGGATAAACTAATAACACCGTGATATTCTAGTGCGCGTCATACATCACCAAATAGGTGATGATAAAAAATAATAAAAATAAAGTATCATGTGTGTCACCGGACGTGGTGAGAATAAATCAAAGCATAAGATCCGAATAAGTCTGACTAAGTGAAAGAATTATTAGGCCATCCTTATATACCCAGGGTAAGTGAAGGCGTCATAAATACCTATATCTTCTCTGTGGAAAACCTCTAAGTCAGGAGACAAACATTTTTAGCACATGAGCACTACATCCTTCAAACAATTGCATTTAATATCTATCTTAGTGTAAATCCAAGCGATACCTACTAAATTTGTGGTGATACTTCCGACCCACAAAGGGTTTCAGTATTGGCGGCGTTCCCAAACTCTTTTCCTTTATAGATATCCAAAGATCTTGAACTGTCCCGTTATCAAATGCTGTAAGAAATTATGACCAGAGATAACTATATCACCGTCTCCATGACAAAAACCACGATATGTTGCGACATACTCTCAGTCTCAAAATAACTTCCAAGTGGATTCTCAATCATTTCCAAGGTCTATGAATACCCGATCCGGCATCCTCTTCCCTGTTTTTCAGTCTCATCACAGTCCCTATGTGACAATATCTAACTCAACAGTAGATATATAAAATGTCTCACTGTGTCAATATCAGTGAGAGGTTCGCGCCACGCTCAACTCACATAAATACGAGCGTGGTGGTGGCTAAACACATTGCCCCCGATTAATCTACAGGAAGCAAGCCGTCTGACTCTACCAGACCGCACCAACTATTACCAATTCTCAATTCCAATCAATATACCAGGGCACATACCGCTTATCGGCTAAACACATTGTACCCGATTAATCTACAGGAAGCAAGCCGTCTGACTCTACCAGACCCCACCAACTATTACCAATTCTCAATTCCAATCAATATACCAGGGCATATACAGCTCATCACTAACAGAATCAACTCGCTCGCACCTTTTACCTCCAATCTCAAATTTCAAACGTGCAGGACGCCGCCACTCGTGTGATGCCGAGTACGGTAACACGAGTAACTCTATGAGCGAGCCACTTAAATACAGAAAGCTCATCCTCATCGAACGTCACTGATTCACCACACAGCCGGTAAACATAGTTGGGGGACTAAAATATGACCCTTAAACGCGGCGGCCATCTTTAAGTGTGAAAAGCTTCAGTGTATTTCATGCATTAGACAAAGGCTAGCAGATGCTAAGTATTGAAGTAGAAGCCTCACTAACAATATCGTGGGTTCGTGAGGATACTAAATTGGATCTGTGATTACACATTTACAATGGGCTAATACTTGCAGTCGGAATATGGTAAACGAATCTATATATGTGAGTGCACTATATTCGGGGGCGTGGTTGTTTATAAGAAATCTCTCTCCATCCCCTTGGGTCAATGGTAAAAATATGATTGCTGGACAACTTATCTAATATATAAACGTACACATATCATGTATTAACATGTCAAATCACATACCAGGAAGGATACCTAGCATCAGAGTTAAATACATATAGGAACTCTCTCATTATTGCCCCTATGTGAAACAACATAAGATGTTCAGTACATAATGTGACAAACAGCAGCCATGATCCCTAAGATATGTTTCGTAACTCGAATATATGACGGTAAGTTGATCACCATAGGTTTTAAAAAGGTGTCAACATATTCCGAAATCCTCTCGGTAGGCTCCTCATTCCCAGAAATGATGGGCCTACCAGGGGGAAATGGAAGCGCTTTATGTACCTTAGGTAGCGTGTATATACACGGGTACCTGGGTCTGTCAAAAGCCGCCCACATGGGGGGCGTGGCCAACTGCCGGGCATGGACGACGTGAGCTGAAAGAGCTCCGTCCCCTACCCTGATAATTAGCTAAATATCCTGCACATTACTGGACCCGCGGAGCTGGGTCGTCTATCCTTGCGCTGCGAAACCCCTCTGGACCCTGCGGCTGTGATTTGGGCACCCAATACAGGACGGAGGCTTCCGAGTTCGACGCAACTCCCCGATGGCCGGCGGCAGGAAGCAAAGAGGGGAGGAGTCGCGTATGCTGCATGGCTGACCCGATGACACTAGCAGCTGGTACGGTGTATCCGACGCTTCTGCGGGAAGGCGGCGTGTAGACAGTGGTCGCGACCCCCGATCGGAGCTGCTGTGAACATCGGAGGTGGAGAGAGCTGGCTATTCTACTTTGCTGCGCCACAACAACAATCGCCATAGGCAAGATGGCGGACGCGGCCGGCCTTGCCAGGAATCGGCGCGAGTGAGGGCAGGAATCGGAGGCGCGCTGGTGAGAGGACGAATACAGGTGGAATTTCTTGGCGCTGAGGTGTGTGGAGGCTGTGGGCGCTTCATCCCCCCCCCCCCCACCCACCCATTGGGACGTGGCTGAGACTGGGCTAAAACACGCGCTAAGTGTTGTGACATTGGGACTGGTGGGGGGGCGCCCCTGCGACTGTGCTGGACCTTGCCGTTCCAGGATACGTGTAGAAGGTGGCCCGCTGCAGGGCGGTGTATGGTGGCGGGATTCACGTACTGCCCCTGCCCTTGGGTTGTATGCTTCATCCTTGTGCTGGCTGAAATACTGATGGATGGTCGGCCTGTGGGCGCTTGCCCCCCTGTCCACCATGCTTAGCGATCACCCGAGCTGAACGCGGGATGCTCCCCACCTGCGGCCTGCCCTAGGAGAGGGGTGACGCCCACGATTGAGGTGTGGTTCATGCTGCTGGGGCTGCTCTGGTAGCTGTCAGTGATAAGGCGACTGGCATCCCGGACAGTGCCCAGATTGAATACTTGTGGCCTGCGGAAGTTCTGTCTTTTGGCGTACTCTGGGCGCACACCGGACCTGTGCTTATTTGGGTGTCTACGAGGCGCGGAACAGTGCCCTAGGGGGCCCCCCAGGAGCCCATACTGGAGCAGAGACGGACGGGTGGGCGCCGTGGCATGATGGGACGCACCAGAAACAAGCAAGCGGACGCTGTCGTGGAGGGCGACATGCAGCTCACATTCGGCAGTGACCCCTCTACTGCTTCGGACGGCGATGTGATACCACCTACTGGTGCAGACCCCATGATGCTAAACTGGATTTGATCTTGAAAGAAATACGAGACACACGAACGGCGCTGGAGACTCGCATGGGCGCGATGTCCTCTAATCTCAGCTTATTACAGGCGGACCAAAAAAGCTGGCTGACAAGGTCAAATCAAATAAACTGGCACTGGATGATCTCATACCCCAGCAGGCTATGCACTCCACACAACTCGAACAATTTCACCGACAATTGAAGGGCTTGCAGGACAGGGTGGATGACGCGGAAGGGAGGTCCCGCCGCAATAACGTTCGCATCCTTGGTATGCCGGAACGCAGTGAGGGATCCAACCCTACACAGTTTGTGGAGGACTGGCTGAGGGACCATGTGGCGACAGAGGGCCTCACACCCCTGTACAGTGTGGAGAGGGCGCATCGGGTGCCTTCCAGACCTCCCCGACCGGGTGCACCGCCACGCCCGCTGATAGCACGCATTCTGCATTACAAGGACCGCGACACTGTCCTACGGGCTGCCAGAGTGAACGCTCCCGTGCGCTTCGCGAACAAGACAATTTCTCTTTACCCGGATTTTACCCCGGCAGTCCAAAAGGCTAGAGCTACATTTATGGGGGTAAAGAGGAACCTGCGCGAGCGCAACTTAAAGTACGCGCTGCTTTTCCCGGCTAGACTGAAAGTTGTCCATGGGCAGAAGTCGTATTTTTGAAAACCCTGAGGAAGTAGCGGACTGGCTCGAAATAACATTTACATCGGAGACTTCACAGACTTCGCTGCCGTCGGGACAACCACGTCGTGCCTCCCCGATCCGAACGACTGGACTACCCCGATCGGGACATGGCACCACCAAGGTCACTATGGACTCTGGCCCAACACTGGAACAGATCACGACCAGCCAGAAAGATGCACTCCTTACAGCAGCAGCTTTGGCGGCTCACGATGCCCAGGCTGCGGCATCATTGGAACACTTCTCAGATGCCGACACGGTGCGCTCTGACTCTGCGACTAGTATAACGCTGTTCCCCTCGATCACGGCCCAGATTGCCAGGGACTTCTAATATCGTGATCCGGGAGGTCCGGGAGTGGTAATGTATATGAAGGCTACGCAATGAATGTATTACAGTTGATGACTGCTCTGTGGGTCCAGGGTACATATGCTTTAAAGGGAAGTGTGCTAATGTAACCAAGGCATACTCGACTGAGCACTACGATGTTCGTACGAACTGACGCAGTTCAGGCCTCCACCCCCCAGGCGACTGCGCTAAAGCATTTCCTGTTTGATATTTATGCTGGTTTTTTGTTCTATGTTTGGTCCTCCGATGTTTTCTGGGGGAACCTAGTATTGGGGTGTTTTCAGGTTGTAACATGCTCGGCTACTATGCAGTTTCTGTCTACGGGGTTTCGGTTTCCACAGGTCACACTGCAATTACGCTCTCTATACCGCGATGGCATTACATAACACATACACCTATTGCACATGGAATGTGAGGGGTTTAGGCTCAATTCATAAAAGACACCGGGTCCTGGCGCAACTTGCTAGAAGGAAGGTTACTATAGCCTATTTACAAGAAACACATCTTAATACTGATGAGGCAGCCAAACTGCAGAGGAAATGGAGAGGGCAACTATTCGCTACAACATACTCCGCTTTCTCCAGGGGGCAGCGGTGTGGATGCGGAATACCGTCCCATTTAAGCTCCTAGAACAGAAAATAGACGCCAACGGTAGATATGTACTGCTTCATGGCTTATTGGATGGGGCTCACGTGGTTATGGGTTGTATATATGCACCAAACATCGAGCAGGATAAATATTTGTCTACATTAGGAGCAGCCTTGACGGAATGGTCTGCATACCCCTGGGTGATAGGGGGCGACTTTAATGCGGTGTTAGATGTTGACTTGGACAGGTCTCACCCCCGTTACACGCTACTGAAAGCAAGAAACAAGCGGAGGCGCTGAGGGGGTGGACGGAGGGCTGGGAACTACATGATGCATGGCGGGTAAAACACCCCAGGCACAGGGAATACTCCTTTTATTCACCACCACACAGACTACACACTCGGATAGACAGATTCCTGTGCTCCGGCGCCCTGGTGGGGTCCATTACTTCGGCGCTCCATATGGGGAAAACCCTGTCCGACCATAACCCTGTGGAATTAACTATACAATGGGGCAAGGTTCCAACTCCGATACCGACTTGGAAGCTACAACCGGAGACGTTGGAGGACCAGGTCTTCCGCAATGCCCTCTCAGAGGCAATCGTCCATTATTTCTCGGAAAATACGGGGTCTGCTAGTTCCCGACAGATGGAATGGGATGCCTTTAAAACGGTCATCAGGGGAGTGGCAATTAGCACCAAGACAGGAGTGAGACTAGCCCTTATAGAGCGGATTACGGAGATGGAGGGTAGTTTAGCCGCACTGGAGGGGGAGGCTACAGGGACAAATGAACAATTGACACAATTACGAGAGGCTAACATTAAATACGCGGAGCTACTTGAGGAGCTACGTGTTGTTGATTACCGATTATACACGCAAAAGCAATACACACAAGCTGACAGGTCAGGGCCACTGCTGGCACGGTTGGTCCGGAACGCCCCCTCGCCCACACCCATATTAGAAATTCGGAACAGTGTGGATGTGGTAGAGAACACGCAATTAGACATTAATACAGCGTTTAGAGATTATTATGAACACCTTTATGATCCACCACCCGGGCTTCCTGCCACTGACTTTGAATCATTCTTTGACGGTTTATGCATCCCCCAACTCCCACAATGCCAACGCGATGACTTACTACGACCAATAACAGGGGCGGAAATACGACAGGCGATTAAGGCCTTACCATGCAATAAGACTCCAGGGAATGATGGCCTGCCGGTCGAATTTTACGCGAGGTATACGGACTTGTTAACCCCTCATTTGCAAGGTCTTTACCACGAATCATTAGAGGGTGGCGGGCTTCCCGCTACTACATTGCAAGCGTTAGTGATTTCACTATTAAAGCCCGGTAGGGATGCTTTGCTTATTTCGAGCTATAGACCCTTATCACTCCTCAACACGGATTATAAAATCCTGAGTAAGTTGCTGGCCACTCGCCTCGGTCAGTTTCTCCCCGTGCTCATACATTCCGATCAATGTGGGTTCGTGCCTGGCAGGAGCACGGCACTAAACATCAGACGACTGCATCAGGTTATGCTAGGTACACGCGTCACGGGAACGGGGGAAGGCTGCATATCACTTGATTTGAGGCAGGCGTTTGACTCCCTCCGCTGGGATTATATGTTCTATGCCCTCGCACGTTTTGGTATACCTGAGGAATACATAGCATGGGTGCGCTTGCTATACACAAACCCCACGGCGCGGGCACGCACGGGTCGGCACATATCTGGGCAATATACTGTGGCACGGGGGACAAGGCAGGGCTGCCCCTTGTCACCGCTGTTGTTCATCCTGGCGCTGGAACCGCTTCTACACAGACTCCGTACCTTTGCAGCCTATCAGGGGATAACACGTGGTCGTGCGTCCCACACTGTCTCAGCATATGCAGATGATCTCATTCTTTACATCAAGGACATGAACGCAGATCCTCATCCAATGCCCTACATTTTTGAGTCCTTTCAAGGTCTTTCTGGCCTGGCTATTAATGCTGCCAAGTCATACGCATATTTCTTTGATGGGGCAGGGGAGAGCGGACACTTTCAGTTTGGCCCCTGGACCTTCCACATAGCACCCGATACCTTTAAATATCTCGGAATACAAATCTACCGCAATAACTCGGACCTGCTGGATGGCAACCTGGGACGTGCGATTGCCGCCCTCAGACCTCAAATTCAGTTCTGGGTCTCACTGCCCCTGTCGGTGGCGGGCAGAATAGCCATCACGAAAATGGTGCTATTGCCGCGGCTCCTTTATTTTTTCACCAACCTACCGTTGCTTGTCCCCGCCCGGATCTTCAAAGTATTGAACTCTCTAGTGACAGACCTGATATGGGGCAAAGGGCGTAGACGTATTAGCTTGGCGAAATTGCAACTTACCACGAAACAAGGTGGGATGGGAGTGCCGGATTTGCGTGCGTATTGCTATGCCAGCCAACTGCAGTGGCTGGCGTACTGGCTTGCAGGACGCAATCTACACGAGTTGGATATGTCTCTACGAGATAGGGACAGAGGGGCCCTTCACAGGCTTTTACTACCACAGGCTCTCCTATCGACGTCTACACCCCACTTATTGAAACTAGCTATCACTTATTGGCGGAGTGCGGTGCGGTACACTGGACGGAAGACACCGTATGGCCCCACCATTCCGCTGCTGGGTGTCCCCACACGTTCAGGTCTAACCTCTAACCGTGCCCTACAGGCTTGGACCGAGGCGGGCGTCACCACAATAGGGGAGTTCTTTACAGAGGGTGTACTAATGTCGCATGAAGCCTTTGTCCATGCCCATAGTGCCCCCGATACGTTGTTCCTATTGCACGCACATATTTCCAGATACATACGTGTTACATGGTCGCCCGACAATAATGAACCACCCACGAATACACTGCTTACCATGCAATACCTAATTGACAAAATGGCTAACACATGGGATTAGAACTGAGAGGGCGATCTCATTGCAGCCACTACGTGATAGCTGGGAGAGGGATGTGGGCCGTGTATTTACAGTTAAGGAATGGGACATTATATTGGGGTTCCCCAAGAAGGTCTCTCGTTACCCTAAATTTAAATTTATTCAATTGATGTTACTACACAGGGCATACTTGACCCCACACAGGTTAAGCGTTATGTTTCAGGGGTAAGTGATGACTGCCCACGTTGCCATGCACCTAGTGCGGGGTTGGTACACATGCTATGGGCTTGCCCTAGATTGGGTCACTACTGGACGACAGTATGTAAAATATTGGCAGTGGTAGCCCCAGTGCGCCAGAATGACACCCTGGAATACTGTATACTGGGTCTAGGACCCCGTGAAAAGAAGGGTAACCCTAACTCACGATTTGCTAACCTTGCGTTCCTTCTGGCCAAGAGAGCCATAACTACACGATGGAAGGCCACAAGGGCCCCGTCCCTACAGGAATGGCACACAGAAATGTTGAGATGGAGTAAGGCAGAGGGGGCTGAACTGCAAAGAGAGGAATGTAGAGGCTTAAGAAAAATACCGATTTCATTGAGCTGGTATGCAATGCTAGAGGAATATGCTGCGATAGATATTTGGTCCTACTAGGGTGGACTGAGCCTATTGTATAGGGGCTCTATCCACGACTATGTGACGCCTGGGCTCCTCACATAATCTGTGTGCTATACCGGGTCAACTAGCAGGCCTGTGCAGCTCAACCACGACAGACGTTGGAACCAAGTTACACACACCTTAGGATATAGATGTTATACAACTACTGCTGATGGATATTGCTGGCCGAGCATGTGGGGAGGGTGGGGAGGGAGGGGAGGGCGGGGAATAATTTTTGTTAGGATGTTATAAATGTATTGAATAATAATAGCTTTGACAAATTATTATCTGCTTAGCTAAACTCCTGATGTAGGTGAGAACTCTGAGAATGTTCTGTAATGTCATACTGTCAGAGATTTACTTCAATGTTTCTGGATCACTGTGTTGCTGTGCGGGGACACACGTGGTTGTTTGTCGTTGTTGAGGTATACTATATTACACTGGTTGTACACGTTCGACACTATGCCATGTACTTATGTATCCTCCTATTACTCTACGCTGTCTGGCTCGCTGTTTTTTGTAAAATGAATAAAAACAACTTTAAAAAAAAAAAAAAAAGCCGCCCACATGTCATTATGTTCTGCCCAAACCATGAATAGACGCTTTGTGTTCTATGGGATTGAACATGTACCCCGACATCCTAGGGGTGGAAACAGAGAATTAACCCTACGCAGAAGAGAGGCTCTTTGGATCCTGATACTGCGAAGTACTGAGACCGGTTTAAATATTGACCAGGAACTTCATTACTTCCTGGGGAGATGAAATACTGCCGTTTGTCACATTATGTACTGAACATCTTATGTTGTTTCACATAGGGGCAATAATGAGAGTTCCTATATGTATTTAACTCTAATGCTAGGTATCCTTCCTGGTATGTGATTTGACATGTTAATACATGATATGTGTACGTTTATATATTAGATAAGTTGTCCAGCAATCATATTTTTACCATTGACCCAAGGGGATGGAGAGAGATTTCTTATAAACAACCACGCCCCCGAATATAGTGCACTCACATATAGATTCGTTTACCATATTCCGACTGCAAGTATTAGCCCATTGTAAATGTGTAATCACAGATCCAATTTAGTATCCTCACGAATTCACGAACCCACGATCTTGTTAGTGAGGCTTCTACTTCAATACTTAACATCTGCTAGCCTTTGTCTAATGCATGAAATACGCTGAAGCTTTTCACACTTAAAGATGGCCGCCGCGTTTAAGGGTCATATTTTAGTCCCCCAACTATGTTTACCCGCTGTGTGGTGAATCAGTGACGTTCGATGAGGAAGAACGTTCTGTATTTAAGTGGCTCGCTCAGAGTTACTCGTGTTACCGCACTCTGCATCACACGAGTGGCGGCGTCCTGCACGTTTGAAATTTGAGATTGGAGGTAAGAGGTGCGAGCGAGTTGATTCTGTTAGTGATAAGCGGTATATGCTCTGGTATATTGATTGGAATTGAGAATTGGTAATAGTTGGTGCGGTCTGGTAGAGTCAGACGGCTTGCTTCCTGTAGATTAATCGGGGGCAATGTGTTTAGCCGATAAGCGGTATGTGCCCTCGTATATTGATTGGAATTGAGAATTGGTAATAGTTGGTGCGGTCTGGTAGAGTCAGACGGCTTGCTTCCTGTAGATTAATCGGGGGCAATGTGTTTAGCCACCACCACGCTCGTATTTATGTGAGTTGAGAGCGTGGCGCGAACCTCTCTCACTGATATTGACACATTGAGACATTTTATATATCTACAGTTGAGTTAGATATTTTCACATAGGGGCTGTGATGAGACTGGAAAACAGGGAAGAGGATGCCGGATCGGGTATTCATAGACCTTGGAAATGATTGAGAATCCACTTGGAAGTTATTTTGAGACAGAGTATGTCGCAACATATCGTGGTTTTTGTCACGGAGACGGTGATATAGTTATCTCTGGTCATAATTTCTTACAGCATTTGATAACGGGACAGTTCAAGATCTTTGGATATCTATAAAGGAAAAGAGTTTGGGGCCGCCGCCAATACTGAAACCCTTTGTGGGTCGGAAGTATCACCACAAATTTAGTAGGTATCGCTTGGATTTACACTAAGATAGATATTAAGTGCAATTGTTTGAAGGATGTAGTGCTCATGTGCTAAAAATGTTTGTCTCCTGACTTACAGAGGTTTTCCACAGAGAAGATATAGGTATTTATGACGCCTTCACTTACCCTGGGTATATAAGGATGGCCTAATAATTCTTTCACTTAGTCAGACTTATTCGGATCTTATGCTTGGATTTATTCTCACCACGTCCGGTGACACACATGATACTTTATTTTTATTATTTTTTTATCATCACCTATTTGGTGATGTATGACGCGCACTAGAATATCACGGTGTTATTAGTTTATCCTTTCTCCATTTCCCTCTTGGTTTATAGATAAATTTAGTTTACTTTCTTTTGCTTGGCCTTGGGATATCCATCTGTTTTGCGTGGTTTTTGTGTTGCAATTCCACCTTGTGCATGCTTACTAATTCTCCTGCAATGACTTTTGGATATTGATGTATGTGGTCCATGTACTACGTAATCTGAGGAAGTACAATGGTATGTTTTATGTGTTTGTACTCATACAGCCTTGAAAAAGTCACGGGATAACCTCCCTGTATGCGACGCAACACGTGTTGGCTGTTGGAGGCTGCTTGAAGACTTACGCAATTAAAGAATTGAGAAGAGGAGGAGAAAAAAAGATTGTTTTTATTTGAATTGTGCTGATATGGTGCACTGTCATTTGTGAAGTTTTACTTGTACTCAACGTGTGCTGGGGAGTGTTATTGTTTACACAGCAGTTATCTCCTTAGCGGTGGCTACCTGTATCCGTTGCAGTGGTCTGAAAAAGTGTTCTTAATACAGCCTGGCCCACACTAGCTTGTTGTTTTGCTTGCACATCTACACAATAGTGTTTTGTGAAAGTGTGCGGTGTAGACCAAGTTGCTGCTTTGCAGATGTCATCTAGGAGAATGTTCCCTAAGAATGCCATAGAAGCCCCTAGTTTACGTGTGGAATGAGCTCTAGGGGGAATGGTTAATGTGCGTTTGACTTTAAGATAGCATATTTGGATGCATTTAACAATCCACCTTGCAATCCCCGCTTTTGAAATGGGATTGCCCTTATGAGGTGGGAAAAAAGCCACAGAGTTGTTTAGTCTTTCTAAAGGAATGTGTCCTTTCAATGTAGTAAAGTATTGCTCTTTTAACGTCTAGCGTGTGAAGAGACCGTTCTGCCACTGAGTCTGGTAGAGGGAAAAAAAACTGGGAGTTCAACAGACTGGTTAAGGTGGAAGGCAGAAACGACTTTAGGTAAAAATTTTGGGTTAGTTCCAAGAACCACTTTGTTATGATGGATTTGCAAAAATGGTTCTTGTATGGCTAATGCCTGGAGTTCACTAACTCTTCTAAGAGATGTGATGGCAAAAAGGAAGGCTACTTTCCAAGTGAGGAACTGTAGTTCGCATTTGTGTAGAGGTTCAAATGGGGGACCCATGAGTCTGGTAAGGACACTGGAGAGGGTGGAACTCTGGGAGGAATTATTCTTTTAAGTCCTTCCATAAATATTTTGATAGCAGGTACTCTAAACAAAGACAAGTGTTGTCTGTTTTGGAGATAAGCTGCTATTGCAGCGAGATGTAGTCTTATGGATGATATGCTAGGTTACATTGTTGTAGGTGCAAGAGAGAACAGATAATGTTTTGAATAGAAGCATCTAGTGGATTGATTTTGTTATTTGTACAGTAAATTACAAATCGTTTCCACTTTGCTGCGTAGCATGCTGTGGTGGTAGGACGTCTAGCCTCTTTAATGATGTTCATGCAGTCTGGCGGGAGATTGAGGTAGCCAAACTCGAAGACTTCAGGTGCCAGATCGCAAGGTTGAGTTGACTGGGATCTGGATGTCTTATCTCTCCATGGTTCTGAGTGAGAAGCTTGGGTGAGAGGCGTAGCTTTTGATGAGGAACTACTGATAGTTCCAAGAGGGTTGTGAACCATGGTTGTCGGGCCCATGTTGGAGCAACCAGGATCATTGTGAGGGAATGCTGTTTGAGCTTCCGAACCACTAACGGAATTAGCGGGAGAGGTGGGAAAGCGTAAGCAAATTTGCCTGACCAGTTCATCCATAGCGCATTGCCTTTGGACAATGGGTGTGGATACCTGGACGCGAAGGTTGGGCATTTTGCCTTCTGGTGTGTGGTGAACAGATCTATTTCTGGGTGGCCCCACAAGAGAAAGAATGGAAGAAGAACTTGAGGATGAAGTTCCCATTCATGGATCTGCTGTGTTTGACGACTGAGCAGATCTACAATCCGATTGTGTACCCCTGGGAGGTGTTCTGCCAGGAGATATATGTTTTGCGGTATGGCCCATCTCCATATGCTTTGAGCTAGGTGTGAAAGCTGTAGAGTGTGTCCCCCCTGTTTCTGTATGTAGTACATTGCTGTCATGTTGTCTGTACGGACCAGGACAGCTTTGCCTACCAGATGGAGTTGAAAGTATTTTAATGCCAGAAAAATTGCCAGTAATTCCAGGTAATTTATGTGGCCTTGTTTTTGCAGAGGCGTCCATATGCCCTGAATGGTATGGTTTTGAAGATGAGCTCCCCAGCCGGTGAGCGATGCGTCTACTGTTAGCACTATTTGTGGAACCGGGTCGAGGAACGGCCGCCCTTTGGAAAGGTTTTGTGTGTTCCACCACTGCAGAGAGCGATGTGTGCAGCTGTCCACCAACACCAGATCTGTTAACTGACCTTGAGCCTGGTTCCACTGATGTGCTAAACACTCCTGTAAGGGACGCATTAGGAGTCTTGCATAAGGGAAGGTGAGAATGCAAGAGGCCATCATCCCGATTAACTGCATGAACACTCGAGCTGGTAATGAGTGTTGAGGCTGAAATTGTGATATTAGAGCTTGAATGTTGCATATCCTGACTGGGTTGGGGTATGCTAAAGCTTTTGAAGTGTTTATTGTAGCTCCTAGATATTGTTGTGTGTTGGACGGTTGGAGGTGGGACTTGGTGAGGTTCACCGTGAATCCCAATTGGTGAAGCAACTGGATTGTTTTGTGTGTGTGTTGCACACAGATGTTGTGTGACTTGGCTTTTATGAGCCAGTCGTCCAGATAAGGGAACACGTGAATATGTTGTCTTCATAAGTGAGCTGCTACTACTGCGAGGCACTTTGTTAAGACTGGGTGCTGTCGTAACCCCGAACGGGAGGACTTTGAACTGATAGTGTTGACCGTCTACCAAGAACCTGAGATATTTCCTGTGAGCGGGGTGAATGGGAATATGAAAGTAGGCATCCTTTAAATCCAGAGTGGAGAGAAAGTCGCCTTGTTGAAGCAGTGGTAGCACCTGTTGGAGAGTGACCATGTGGAAGTGGTCTGACTGAATGTAAAGGTTTAACGGTCTGAGGTCCAATATTGGCCTGAGAGAGCCGCCCTTTTTTGGAATTAGAAAATATAGGGAGTAAACCCCTGTGTCTTGATGAGGCAAGGGGACTGGTCCTATTGCATGTTTTTTTAATAGAGAGAGAACCTCTTGTTTTAGAAGCGTTAGATGTTCCGAGGACATTGGCTGGGAGGAATGTCTGGGGCAGTGGAGGTGAGTTCAATCAATCAATCAATCAATCCTATCATATCATTTGTAAAGCGCACTACTCACCCGTGAGGGTCTCAAGGCGCTGGGGTGGGGAATGCTGCTACTGCTCGAAAAGCCAGGTCTTGAGGAGTTTTCCAGGCAATAACCATACTGGATAATTTGTCTTACCCACCTGTCTGCTGTGATGGAGTTCCAGACAGGTAGGAACTGTGAGAGACGTCCCCCGACACGAGTGGAATGATCGGGGGAAGTGGAGGGAAGTCACTGCTCGGTGGTAAGTGAGCTGCGGGTGTTGTTACTGCGGCCTCTTCCCTTATTGTTGATAACCCCTGTATCCTCCTTGAAAATATCCTGTGGAGGAGGTAGTTTGATTGGGACTTTTATATGATGAAGAGGGATGTTCTGAACCAGCCCTGTAAAAGGAGCGACGAAAAGAGCCTCTAGGGGAAGACAATTGCAAGGCCTCCATGGACTTGGCAGTCTCAGTATCTTTTTTCATCTTCTCTAAAGATGTGTCGACTGTGGGCCCAAAAAGATGCTCTTGGTCGAAAGGCTGATTAAGAATAGTGGATTGCACCTCTTGCTTGAATCCGGATATGCGGAGCCAAGCGTGCCTGCGTAGTAAAACGCTGGTATTAATAGCACGAGATGCTGTATCGGCCGCATCGAGGGCACATTTTATAGATGTGTAGGTTATTAGTTTACCCTCCTGTATAAGGTCATTAGCTTTGTTCTTATATTGGTCAGGCAGATGTTGCATAAGCTTTTCAAGCTCATCATAGTGAGCTCTGTCATATCTGGCTAACAAAGCTTGGGCGTTGGCAATCCGCCAGTGATTTGCAGCCTGTGACGCAATTCGTTTGCCAGATGCATCTATGAGTTGATTCCTTATCAGGAGGAGGGGTGTCGCCTGTGCTCTGTGAATTAGCCCTCTTGCGTGCATTAGACACCACAAGAGAATCTAAAGGGACCTGACCTCTGATGTACACTGGGTCATTGGGAGCTGCCTTATATTTTTTGTCCACCCTGGTGTTCAGGACCCTGGCTCTGACAGGGTCTGTAAACACTTCTGGTGCATGTTTTAGCATGCCTTTTAGCATTGGTAGGGTGTGTGTGGACTTTTGTGAGGGTGCAAATGTTTCTAATAAAAAGTCCTCCTCTAAGGGATCAGAGGGTAATTGTACCCCGTAGTATTGAGCAGCCCTATTAATTAGTTGCGCAAACCCAATATTATCAACTGGTGGTGATGGCCTAGAGGTATAGAGGTCCGGGTCATTGTGTGGATCGGGATCTGTATTGTAATCATTCCAAGGATCTAGATCGTGTGGGATGGTATGTGCGTCATCATCCCTATCTGGATCTCCGTTCCCATCCCCATCATTATAATCATCTTCATCATCCTGTGGTTGAGGTGAAAATGCATGTTGTGGGGAGTGTGCTGGAGAAATTAACAAATTAGGATCAGCTGGAGAGGGAGGTGGAGAAGTATTAGTGCCCATTTCTCTCTGTTTAATGGGTATTTCAGAGTCTGGTGAAGTGTCCAGTTTCCTCTTTTTAGGAGGCTTGGCGACAACATGACCGGTTTGTGGGTCAATGTGTAGTGTTTTTTGCTTTGGATCCGAAGAATCTGGCACAGACTGTTGTTTGGGTACAATGTCCTTTTTCGGTGCCGAAGGTTTAGGGTCAGAATGTTCTTCTGCCTTTGTTTCTGAAGCTTTCTGCGGGGTCTTGGACTTTGGTATAGAAGTTTGCGGCTCCGAGACCTTTTTCGGCTCCGAATGTTTTTTCTGGTCAGAAGGTTTTTTCAGCTCCAAATGTTTGTCCTTTGTTTGTTTCGACACCGAGGGCTTCGGCGTTGAGGCCGTTTTCGGTGCCGAGGAAGAAGGGTGTGGCACATCTTTGGTTTTGGGCTTCGGTGCCGAAGGTGACTTGCCGGCACCGGAACGGGGTTGGCTCGAGTCCGAGCCAGAAGGCTTTTTTTTTCGGTTTCATAGCCGGGCCCGAGGCGTCTGAAATGTGTTGCCAGTGTCGACCTGAGCCAGAGGGCGAAGGTGTTACCGGAGCCTTTTGTTTGGGGTTGGGCAGGAGAGGGGTCTCGGTACTCACGGACCGCTGAGCTGGTGTGACTGCCTCGTCTTCGATGTCGGAGTCGTCCGCTTCGGAGACGGAGATCTCTCCTTCATCAGCTTGTTGTTCTGGCTGGAGTTCGGAATCTGCTCCGAAGATATACGGAACCGAGCTGCTTTCGCGGGACATTTCGTGACGTCGAGCCCGGCGGTCACGGATGGTTTTCTTCGACCTGAAAGATGCACAGGCCTCGCAGTTTTTGTCCTCGTGCTCCGGGGAGAGGCAGAGATTACAAACCTGGTTTAAGTCCGTGTGTGGGAACTTAGCACCACACCGGGGCATTTTTTAAAAGGAGTTCTTTCCATTGACTGCTGGCGTGATTGGCACGGATAGGCCCAACGGCCCGCTTCGAAGATGTAGGTCGATGATTTTATATTTTTCGAAGATGCGCGTCGAAAGGAAACGCGATCGAGACAATACCGTTGAGTGGTGAAGGATTGCGCGTTGAAGGGGGTTCGGGAAACGACACCGACCCGGAGTGCTTCCGAACCCGAGGGCGGAAAAAAACAATCTGGAGATGGAGTCGATGCCCATGCGCACTATCACCCAAAGGAGGAGTCACCTACCTCCATTTAACAAAGACTTCTTCCAAGACAAAAACAAAGTGCAAACATCCGAGCCCAACACCAGATGGCGATCTATGCACAAGTATATGATCTACAGCTCATATGCCTCGAACATATTATTTATAAAAATAACAGTAGAAGAGGTTCTTCAAATTTGATAACATAACAGAGATGGAGTCAATTAGTCAGTGAAAATAGTAGATCGAAATTACCTATAAGGCCTGTGCAAACTTTGCTGAAACCCCAAATCTTGTTAATTTTCAGGCGATCCATCGGTACAAAAGTCTGTCTAACTTTGCATTATTTGAATATATCTTCTTTACATAGCCTGTGGAAGAGTGAAGGCATTGCAAGGCTGTGCAGTCACCCCTTTGCTGAAACATCCCCTACCCTACTCACTGCTTCCAAAGGCCTGGCTCAGCCACCACAGAGATCGGCTATAATTAACAGAAAGTCTACTTCTAGAACTGCAGAAGACAGGCTGACTAAATGTATTCATGGGATGTTATATAAAAGATTTGTTGGTAAAAATAGAGTCATTTGCACATGGAATGAAATTCTGCAGCAAGCCTGACATTCCAGGGGGCAGGAAACAGAATTAATGACTACCAGAAAGCACCAGCGTGAGATTTTACAACAAGCATTGGAAAAAAACAGTAGGTCTCGCCTTTGTGACCTACTTGCTTTGGTAATGGTTTTTAGCCACGCAGCAGAGCAGATGCGATGAGGTGCAGCACAGCGGAAGTTTAAAAAGAAATAAAAAAAGTCTTTGACTTTGTCGTCTGCTTCACCTTGTAAGTGTGCACACCACGCATGCATTCCCGTACAA
Source organism: Calotriton arnoldi (assembly GCA_963921515.1). Classification (NCBI taxonomy): domain Eukaryota; kingdom Metazoa; phylum Chordata; class Amphibia; order Caudata; family Salamandridae; genus Calotriton; species Calotriton arnoldi. Next base: position 2,830,522 of record CAWUFW010000136.1, read on the forward strand.
AATGACGTGTGCACTTTTTTTCTTTTTAGTTACCGATTCGAGGTAACCACAAAGTAAATAGAACATACAAAAGTGTTTTTCAGGTGAGCAGGGGTCTGGGGCTAAAGCAATGGAGAGACGGAAGCAACCCAGAGGACGACAGAGGAACACAGAATCAACACAAGAGGGAGACATAAGCAACATGGGGTAGGAAGAAAGCAACACAGAGGTTGCGGGGGAGAGACAACGGGGAAAGAAAGGGAAGGCACAGCAAGGGGAAGCAATATAGAGGGCACAGTGAGTTACTGGGGTCCAGAGTAACCAAGACAGAGCTTGGAGAAGTACTCGGGTGACAGGGAACACAAGTGCAGAGGAAGAAAAGTACATGAGAGTTTAAAAACACATGCACTCTCATGGAAAGCAGTGGAAGCAGTGATGCCAGCCTCAATGAGATGGTAGAGAGGCAAACAGAGACATACAGCGTGGGACATGAATAAGAAGCAGGCAACTGACAGTGACAGAAAAGCCAACAAATGGTAAGCAATAAGGGAGCTCCAAACCCTTTATGTTCTTGTTAAGCCACAATATGCCTCTATGGGACTAGAAATTGATCAGACACAGGAACATCTAACAGGGCTGCTGGATACTATCCTGTCATAGGTATTTCAAATTTCAAGAGGATAATCTAGTGGGCTGATTATGCTATTATCCTAGCAACTGCCATTTATTTCCCTAAGTTATCTGCAGTGTTTAGCAAAGTCACGGTGTCCTCGCTGATGAACTGAAATTGGGTTGAATTGCAGGGTAGTGGTTCTGAAGCAAGTCAAATGTTTACTTCACAAGTGATATAAGCTGGAAAACAACTACTGTCCTAAGCTCAGACACGGAGTTCAAGAGTGCAACAAGGGTCAAATGTCTATCACCCTCCAGAATGTAAGCAACAACATGCTGCCACTGACTGCGTCATCAGAATACAAAACATTTTTCCAGTTGTAGGCTAATGCACCAGTTACCGGCCTGCATGATATGCGACTGCCTAGCAGATACTACTGGGTGAATGTTAGCAAGCATGCTAGCATTATATCGATTCGAAAACAAAGCTTTGTAATCGGTTTCACCAAGCTCGAAACCCCTATCATTTCTTTGGCCTGCAGCTTGTGGGCAAAGTCTTAACACATTTCCAGAGGTCATAAACCTGCAGATGTGAATGATTCAGTCTCATTTACAATGCCAAGCAGTCATGTGTAGGTTTTAAATTCAGAGGCTAAGTTACACAACTTGGTTGCTGAGGCCTTGCATGCTAATCCAGCCCACTGAGCATTCAGGAAGTGATTACAGATGGAACTGCTCCTTAGAAAATTTGGGGTGACCTGGAGTGAGGCAGCACCCTCGCCATCACAACTGTTACATGTATGCAGCCTTTACCCCACAGGTCTTCACCACGCAGATTTTGCCACACAGTTAAGTACCATGCAGGCCCCTTTTTGGTACTTTGTCCCGCAGTAATTTACCACACAGGTAAGTTCTGTTTTTTATGTTGTAATTATAATGCAGTTAAAAAAGGATTTGAGGGTTAAATGATGGGTAAAGGTTCAGGGTGGTAAGGGAGGGTAAAGAGAAATAAAAGGTTTTAAGGCTTCAGGGCATGTTGTAGTAAAGGTCAGAGGCGTTTAGCGTTCAGAAGCAGGTAACGGGAGGAAAGGGGCTTTAGGGTTCAGGGGAGGGTAGACGTAGAGGGAGGTGAGGAGTTTTTAGGGATCAGGGGTGGGTAGGGGTAAAGGGAGTTAAGTGGTTTTTAGGGTTCAGGGGCGGACAGAAGCAAAGAGGCAAGGATTCTTAGTGTTCAGGAGAGGGTAATGGGAGGTAAAAGTGGTAATAAATATATATATATATATATATATATGTATATATATTTTCACTGAAAAAACCATAGGTTTTAGGGACAGTTATAGTTAGTTGGACATTGCACTCGTACAAAACCCGTGAAATTCCCCCGTTATAGTTAGTTCAGCTAACTATAACTCGCGCCCCCGCAATGCACTGCTGATGTTGTCACATATTACATCACTCATGACATGGTCAGTGACATCACTGATGACATCTCAAATGACATCACTGATGACATCATGCAGTGACTGTTTCTATAAAGTTTAAATATGTTTAATATATATGCCAAGGTGTATTGAATAATGAGTGGGTGTATAAGTGTCTGGATGGATGATTTAGTAGGTGCGTGACTGACTCTATAAGTGAGTGATTAAACATATCTTACTAAATGCATGGGTTAGTGACTAAACTGTGTGAATGTCTTTATCCGTCTGTCTGTTGGTGTGTAAGTGGCTGCATGGGTTTGTAAATAGCTACATGAGTGTCTAAGAGTTATTGATTGGTTGTCTGAGTATCTGTATGGGTGCCCGAGTGTGTGTGGATGGGGTGTGTGTGACTGCACATAGATGTATCAGTGGGTGATTCACTGGGTGCATGGTTTCAAGAGTGCATCTGTGATGGACTGTATGGGTGGGTGAGTGTGTGTGTATGGGTGTGTTAGTGAGTGAATGTATATCTCAGTGGTACATGTGTGAGTAACTACATATGTGAAAGGCAGTATATATGTGTGTTGGAGTATATAAATGGGTATAAGTGAGAGTGTGTGATTGTGAGAGTGGCTGTATGGATGAGTGTGTACTTGTATTAGTGATTGTATAAGAGCGTAAGAATGTGCTAGTATTTGTATGAGTAAGTGAGCTGGTGTGTGTATAACTGTATAGGTGAGTAAATGGCAGTGTGATTAATTATTTGCATGACTGACTAGGTGTGTGAGTACCTCTATGGATGAGTGGCGGTGTGTGAGTGTCTATGTAGGTGTATGAGTGCATATGATAGTCCTGTACTGAATGACCGTAAGTATGAGTGACTGTACAGGTGAGTGAGTGGATGTGTGTGTAGACCTAAGAATCAGTGAGTGGGTATGTAGTTATTGGTGTTGGAGTGTCTATGGTTTTGAGAATGGTAGTCTGTAATTTAGAGTGGGTGTATCAAAAGTTATATTAGGGTGTGAGAAGATGCATGAAATTATCACATGGATGATGTCATCAGTGATGTCATCAGTGATGTCACTGACCATGTCATGAGTGATGTAATATGTGACGTCATCAGCAGTGCATTGCGGGGCGCGAGTTATAGTTAGCTGAACTAACTATAACGGGGAATTTCACGGGTTTTGTACGAGTGCAATGTCCAACTAACTATAACTGTCCCTAAAACCTATGGTTTTTTCAGTGAATTTCAAAGGTTTTTTAAATGCAAATTTCTAACTATAACGTGTCTGAAACCTATGGTTTTTTCAGTGAATTTCAAAGGTTTTTTAAATGCTAATTTCTAACTATAACGTGCCTGAAACCTATGGTTTTTTCAGTGAATTTCAAAGGTTTTTAAATGCTAATTCCTAACTATAACATGTATGAAACCTATGGTTTTTTTCAGTGAATTGCAAAGGTTTTGTAAATGACAATTTTTAAATGTATTAATTGTTATCTTTATTTTTTTGATACTGATTTACTACATTTTTTTAAGCTATTTATTTTTAGATATTTTATTTTTTAAATTACATTGTAATTACATTATACATTACAAAATATACTTTCTCAGAATGAATTACTTTAGTTTAAATACTTTGCAAATAGGCAATAGACTTTTAAGTACAGTAGTTACAGTTGTTGCAATGGGCAACACAATTTCAAACACAATGCAACATTGAGCTCAATGTGAATTTCTAGTTAAATGCAATTAGTTACTTTATGGATTACTTTTTCTAACCACAGGACTGGATCCAGATTCAGTCCTGGGACATCTCCTGTAAACAGTTGAGTAAAAGCGTTTGTTACAGTAGTGATTTTTAAGGAATATTATTGTATTTTAAAAGTTGACACTTAGAAACTTTTTCACATAGAATCACCAATGTTATCCTATGGGAGGAAATTCACTTAGCAGGTAAGTAGTGTTATCGTTACTTTTTCTTACTCAGTGGTGGATCCTGGATCCAGCACTGGTGCATCTCCTGTAAACAGTTGAAAGAATGCGTTTAAGTCATACAGGCGATTTTTAAGGAATATTTGTAGTTTGTGAAAATCGACACTTTGAAACTTTTCTGCTGAAAACCAGACAATAGATTCCTATGGAAGGAAATACAAGTTACTGGTAAGTACGGTTAGAATTACTTTTCAGGGTGAGTGCTGGGCTAAAAGATGCAGCATTGGGTTCTCTCCTGATAACAGTTGAGTAAATCGGAATTCGTAGTTCGGCTGATTTTAGAGGAATATTATAAAGTTCCAAAACTTCACACTTAGAAGAATTTCCAAGTGAAACCAGTCAATGTTAGCCTATGGAAGGAAATTCAAGTTACTGGTAAGTACGGTTAGAATTACTTTTCAGGATCTGTACTGGGATCAAAGATGCAGCACTGAGGTCTCTCCTGATAACAGGTGAGTAAATCAGAATTCGTAGTTCTGATGATTTTAGAGGAATATTTGTATGTTTCAAAAATCGACACTTTGAAACTTTTTCAGGAAAAAGCAGGCAATGATATCCTATGGAAGGAAATACAAGTTACTGGTAAGCACGGTTAGAATTACTGTTCAGGATCTGTACTGGGCTCAAAGATGCAGCACTGAGGTCTCTCCTGATAACAGGTGAGTAAATCGGAATAGTAGTTCAGCTGATTTTAGAGGAATATTATAAAGTTCCAAAACTCCACACACAGAAGAATTTCCAAGTGAAACCAGTCAATGTTAGCCTATGGAAGGAAATTCAAGTTACTGGTAAGTACGGTTAGAATTACTTTTCAGGATCAGTACTGGGCTCAAAGATGCAGCACTGAGGTCTCTCCTGATAACAGGTGAGTAAATCGGAATTCGTAGTTCTGCTGATTTTAGAGGAATATTTGTAAGTTTCAAAAATCGACACTTAGAAACTTTTTCAGCAAAAAGCAGGCAATGATATCCTATGGAAGGAAATTCAAGTTACTGGTAAGTACGGTTAAAATTACTTTTCAGGATCAGTACTGGGCTCAAAGATGCAGCACTGAGGTCTCTCCTGATAACAGGTGAGTAAATCGGAATTCGTAGTTCGGCTGATTTTAGAGGAATATTTGCACAATGGTGAAGGGAGGGGCGGGGCCTGAGGTGACATCTGTGCAAACGCGCCCCGTGGCGCGTTTTAAGTTGGGGGATTAAGTCCCCTTGAATCATGAGGGTCCCTGAGGTCCAACTAGCCCACCCTGTACCTCCAGTATGCGCCAGGAGCTGCGTTGCAGAGAGGTGTTCAGAGGCCACGCCTCTTTTGCACCTCTCTGCAACGCAGCTCTGTGGCGCTTTCTGGACGTACCCGGTGGGCTATTTGGCCCCCAGGGACCCTCAGGATTGAAGGGGATTTAATTCCCCATCTTAAAACACGCCACGGGGCCTGTTTGCACACATGTACCCTGAAGCCCCGCCCCCTCCCTTCACCACTGTGCAAACGCGCCCCGTGGCGCGTTTTAAGTTGGGGGATTAAGTCCCCTTGAATCCTGAGGGTTCCTGGGGTCCAACTAGCCCACCAGGTACCTCCAAAAAGCGCCACAGAGCTGCGTTGCAGAGAGGTGTAAAAAGGGGCGTGGCCTCTGTACACCTCTGTGCAACGCAGACCCTGGCGCATACTGGAGGTTCCTGGTGGGCTAGTTGGCCCCAGGGACCCCCAGTATTCAAGGGGAATTCGTTCTCATCTGCAAACGCGGCAGGGGCGCGTTTGCAGAGTGCTCCAAGGAGGGCGTGGCCTCCGGCGCGATGCCGGTATTTAAAAAAAAAAAAAATTTAAGAAGGGGGGCTGTGTGGCCCCCCTTTTTTTAATTTTTGGGCCCTGGGGACCCCATCCCCCACGGCCTGACCCCTAATATTTTGTTTTAAAAAAAAAAAAAAAGAATTTGAAAGGGGGCCGCGTGGCACCCCTCCCCAGGCCTTTATTGGCCCCGGGGACCGCATCCCCCGGGGCATGGCCTTTTTAAAAAAAAAAATTTATGGAGGGGGGCTGTGTTGCCCCCCTCCTTAGGCCACTTATGGCCCCGGGGACCCCATCCCCCGAGGCCAGCCTTTGTTTTTTTTAATTCACATTTGGGGAGGGGGGCCGCGTGGCCCCCCTCCCGGGCCACTACTAGCCCCGAGGACCCCATCCCCCGGGCTGGCCCTCTCCGTTGGAGACCGTGGGGGGGTCCCCAATCCTCCCACGGTCCCGCCGGCTCCCCGCGTCCCTCGGGAGCCGGCATTGCTTTTCCACATGGGGAGCTGCTAAGATGCAGCTCCCCATGTGGAAAAGCAATTGTTTTTGAATTTTGGAAGAGAGAGCAGGTTTCCTGCTCTCTCTTCCAAAATCCAAAGCAGTTTGCCATGACAGGACGGGAGCCCCGAGGCTCCCGTCCTGTCATAGCAAACTACAGTGTCCCGGGGATAGGCACCCCGGGACACTGCAGGAGCCGGCCTTGGGCGGTGGCGGTCCCCAGAGCCATCAAGGGCTCCAGGAGGGGGCCGCGCGGCCCCCCTCCCCACATCTGCAAAGCCCCGGGAGGTGGTGGTCCCCGGGGTCCAAAACGGACCCCATTTTAAATTTGTTAGTGCCCTGGGGAGGTGGCAGTCTCGGGCGTGTGGGGGCTGAAGCTCCCCCACACAGGTGATTTAAATTTAAAAAGAAGCGGGAGACCGCGCTCGCTTTTTTTTCCGGCGCGATCCGCGCACCTAAGCGCATCCCGCCGATTTTTTTTTTTAAATGCTTTTTTTCTGCCCAGGGGTCCTTGTGGGACCCCTGAGCAGACCTAGGGGTCAGGGTGTTTCTACCCTGCCCCTTTTGCGCTTTGCGCACTTGTTTCTGTCCCTCGGTTCTACCGAGGGACAAAATGGCTGCCAACACTTCCTGATTTGGAGTGTTGACAGCCAATTAGCATGCAGCTCGTGATCGGGAGGGTACGCGGACCCTACTCGGCCATAGATATATATGTGACTTTACTTTTGATTTTCTCAGGAACTACTGAACGGATTTACACCATTTAAGCAAAATGCACGACACTGAACCAAGGGCTACCTCTTTGCCAAATTTGGTGTAATTCCGTTCAGCAGTTCGGGCTTTAGCTGCGACTAAAGGTTCCTATGGAAAAATGAATGGGGAAAACGCGTTTTGGGACTCCCTTTTTTCTCGGCCCCCTCTTGACGAATCACCCCGAGACTTTCAGGATAGGAGCGGACCGGAGCGCCCCAACAAGTTGGAAGCTTTGCGAAGATTCGTCAACCGGCGCCAACGTTATTGCAAATAGAATGTTGCGGATTTCCTATGGAAAATAGGTCCTAACTATAACTATCTACTGGCGACCGCCAGTAGATAATATATATATATATATATATATATATATATATATATATATGATACAATTTCTGCATATATACGGTAATGCTTGTTCTGTTTATTGTTATGTACAGACTTATTCTAAGCCTTTTCAGTGCTCTTTAACACTGTCTCACTTCTCTTTTGTCTCTCCAGGAGGAAAGGAAGGGACCCGTGGAACAAGGTGGCCTTCTTTTGGGATCCCTACCCTTTTCTTTATACTGGCTTGCTTATCATCTGGTCCACTGACCCCAGATATGAATGTTTTCTTTTTCTTATATTTTGCTTTTTCACTATCTATTCTGATCTACTAGGTACACAATATGTACTCTCCCACAGGGGGACTTATATATATTTCTGTGGTATTTTTTGCAACTATTTGCTCATTTATATGCGGACATTGGTCATCATATAATGTATCACGGCATTGGCTTGATAACCACAATATATAGTTGTTACAGGCCTCCATTACTGCAGCAAAAGTAACGACAGTTATGTTTGTTTTATATCCGACAACAAACTGTACTTATAGAGGGGTTTGATGGCTATAATATGTGTTCAACAAGTACTGTTTTCGTACTTCACAGTATATATCTTACAGAGTACTTTCTGTATGACACTTTGTCTGCAATAACCCAACTGGACACGTTACTATGTACATGTTAATCATTTTGTGATCACACTTTATATTGTACCATAACATCGGTTTGATGGCCATCACATCGTGACCACCCCGTAGCATTACCGTCCTTACGTTTTACACCTTATGTAATGCTTGTTGCATGACACTTTGTCTGTTTAAACGTAATTGGATATGTCAATATGCCAACGGTGATATAACTAATATCATTTCCTTGCCGGTATTTACATTGCAGTGATATTTGTATTTAAACATTTTATGTTAGAGTTTCACCACTCCAAAATGGCCGCTGTACTCAGATACTAGTTGGATCTACGGCTGTAGTTCTCCTTCTATTCTGATGTTATGTTTATATACCACTGTGTATTAGTTGGCATGATCAAGGCAGCGGGACTGCCGAAACGAGTCACGTATAGATTTATGATGCAATAAATCTATTTTGCATTGATATTGCCTGGCTGTTTTCTGAGTGCGCGCTTACGTGTGGTGATTTGGATTTGATGCCGGGTGCTCCGCAGCACGGCTCTGCGCGCCACCTCTCACTGGTCTGGGCTTCCCGGAAGGAGTGATTGCTGTTTTGGAGAATATATATATATATCTACCCAAAAACAATAAAAGAAAACTATTTGAAAATTTGATTTTCGTTACCTTCCCAAAAAAATAAATATATGTTTCAACAAAATGTGTGTGTATACATATATATCTACACACACACACACACTGAAAAAAACAAAGGTAACAGGGACGCTATAGTTAGAAAATGAAGAAAAACAAGCTTAAAAATTCACTGAAAAAAACAAAGGTTACAGAGACGTTATAGTTCGGCTCACTCTAACAAAATTAAAGAAATTCAGCAGTTATAGTTAGCTGAGCTAACTATAACTCACACCCCCGCAATGCACGGCTTAGAACCTCACATATTACATCACTCATGACATGGTCAGTGAAATCACATCTCAAATGACATCATCCAGTGACTGTGTTTTAAAAAAGTTTGAGTGTTAAATGTATATACCAAGGTGCATTGGTGAATCAGTGGGTGTATGAGTGCCTGTATGGATGATTCAGTGAGTGCGTGACTGACTGTATAAGTGAGTGATTAGGTGTCTCACTGAATGTATGGGTGAGTGACTAGTTTGTGTGAATGTCTTATCAGTCTGTCAATTGGTGACTAAGTGGCTGTATGGATTGGTGAGTAGGTACGTGAGTGACTGTATGGGTGACTGATTCATTGTCTGAGTATCCATATGGGTGTATGAGTGGGTGTATGAGTGTCTGTGTGGGTGGGTGAGAGGGTGTGACACTGCCTGCATGGATGAGTGAGTGGGTGGGTGTCAGTGGCTGTATGGATTAGTGAGTGCGTCTGTGAGGGGCTGTATGGGTGACTAGGTATGTGTATGGCTGTGTCGGTGAGTGAATGGATGTGTCAGTGGTATATGGGTGAGTAACTATGTGAAAGGCAGTATAGGTGAGTGTTGGAGTGTATGAGTGACTGTATGCGTGAGAAAGTGATTGTGAGAATTGCTGTATGGGTGAGTGTGTGCTTCTGTCAGTGAATGTATAGGTGAGTGAGTATGTGCTAGTATCTGTTTGAATAAGTGAGTGGGTGTGTGTGTATAACTGTATAGGTGAGTAAGTGGCTGTGTGATTGACTATGGGTGAGTGAGTAGGAGTGTGAGTCGCTCTATGGGTGACTGACAGTATGCGAGTAGCTGTGTGGTGTATAAGTGGATATATTAGTGGCTGAATTAGTGAGTTGGTGTATGAGTGGCTGTATGGGTGACTGAGTGGCTGTATGGGTGACTGAGTGGCTGTATGGGTGACTGAGTGGCTGTATGGGTGACTGAGTGGCTGTATGGGTGACTGAGTGGCTGTATGGGTGACTGAGTGGCTGTATGGGTGACTGAGTGGCTGTATGGGTGACTGAGTGGCTGTATGGGTGACTGAGTGGCTGTATGGGTGCTGTGAATCAGTGAGTGGGTGTGTAAGGACTGGTATGGGTGTGTCAATGGTTTTGAGAATGGTAGTGTGGAAGTTGGAGTGGGTGTATGAAAGGTTATATTGGGGTGTGAGTGGGTGCGTCAGAGATTCTGTGGATGATGTAATCAGTGATGTCATTTGAGATGTCATCAGTGATGTCACTGACCATGTCATGAGTGATGTAATACGTGAGGTCATAAGCAGTACATTGCGAGGGCACAAGTTATGGTTAGCTCAGCTAACTAGAACTGCTGAATTTGTCTGGTGTTGTACACGTGAAACCTGAGCCTAACTATAATGTCACTGTAACCTTTGGTTTTTCAGTGAATATCTAGGATTTTTTAACTAGTAGTCACGTTTGCAGAGTGGTGGAGAAAGGGGGCTGGGCCTCCGATCAGCTCTCACGAATCCCGCTGATTAGGACATACAAGTAGTACCAGGAGGGCTTCTTGGCCACCAAGGTCCCTCAGCATTAAAGTGGACTTCATCCCCCAACCAGTAGTGGACCACGAACCACGTTTGCAGAGTGGTGGAGAAAGGGGGCGTGGCCTATGAAGACATCTTGGCAATCCCACTGTGTGGGACTTATTGGAGATAACAGGAGGGGTAGTTGGCCCCCAAGGACGTCCTCGGGGGCCAGCTACTCCTCCTGTTGCCTCCAGTAAGACCCTGTAGGAAGCTGGCTCTGTATATACTATACCAAAGTGAGGTATAGTGTGCACAGAGTCTAGTGGAACCCCAAAGGTAGGCAGAGGTAAAAGTAGATAGCACCTTACTCTCTAATTGTGGTAGTGTGGGCAAGCAGTAAGGCTTTATCAGAGGGTAGTGTTAAGCATTTGTTGTACACACTCAATCAGCAAATGATTGTCACACACTCAAAGACTGAACTCAGACCAATTTTGTTTGTATAAAAATATTCTTTTAGTTATTTTATTTCCTCGAACCAAGCAAGCCTGGCACAGGTAAGTGACTTCTACTTTGCAGTAATAATACAGTTTGAATTGCAATTGTATATATACTTTAGTTTGATTACAGTAGAATCACTGGTAATGCAATGCTTGAAATATTGTACAAATAATTCGTATTGTCTTTTCAATAGAATGTCAAGTAGATTACTTTACATATTACTTTTCTTACACAGTGTAGTATACCTGGATACTGCACTGGGACATTTCCTGTAAACAGGTAAGGAAAAGCGTTATTGTTATTTGGTTACAGTTTTAAAGACTTTTATAGATTTTCCAACTCCACACTTAGAAATGTTTTCCATAGAAAAACAGTCCATGTTATCCTATGGGAGAAAATATGTTATCGGTTCAGAGGTAAGAACTTTTTTGTGGGAGTTGGGTTTCTGGGGTTAGACTGAGGGGTCCCCCCAGGGTCAAGGATGCACTCTTGTTACACCCTCAGCGGCACTAGGGCGGCCGGGTGCAGAGTGTTGAGGCCCAATGTTATCCAATGGGGGATAGGGGGTCTCCGGTTGGTGGCTGCTCACGAGCAGGCCATAAGGCTGTGGGAGCAAAGCTCCTGGACTTAAGCTCAGTGCAAATGGGGGTTCAAGATAGCACCAAAGGTACACCCTCAGCGGCACTAGGGCGGCCGGGTGCATGGTGCTGGTTTGTCGTCGGGTGCCCTAATACTTTCAATGGGGAGTCTCCGGTTTGCAAACACACTGCAGGCTCGGGGAGGTAGGTCTTCTGGGTGCGACCACCACTTGGAGAGGTAAGTTGGGATGCTGGGGGTTGGTTAGACACCGTCGGTTTGGCCACCCAAGGCCGTGGGGAGTCGGGTGCAGGGGTGTCTTTTAGGGTCGGATCTTCTTACCAGCTCCTGGTCGCGGTTGGGGGGACCTTCCGGATTGAGCTGCAGGCGTCAGCTGGAGGCAGGTCAGGGATCACTGGATCTCGGGGAGACCTCCTCGTGGTGTTGGGGAACTCGAACCGTGGGTGTCAGGTGCAGAGTGGTGCAGACTCGCGGATTTCGGCGGAGCTGGAGTCTGTGGGGGAACAAATCCAGTGTTCACGGGAGACAAAGTCTTTTCCTTGGAAGGCAGGACAGGTCCTCGGGGTTCTTGAGGTTGCTGGCTGCAGGACACACCGGAGTTTCGCTTCTGAAAGTTCGAGGTGGGGACAGGCTGGCAGGGCTGGGGCCAAGTCAGTGGGCGTCCTCCTCACCTTAGCTTCGGCACAGCTGTTTGGTCCTTCTTTTCTTCTTGAGGTTTCTTGTCTGAGGAGGCAAGGTTCAGGGGTGCCCCTAAATACTAGATTTAGGGGCGTTACAGGTAAGTAAAAGGTTGAGACCAATGGGTCCCTTCCTTGGGGTGGGTACACCCCCTATTATGCCACCCTCCAGAGTGAGGGGGCATATGCCTCACTCTGGTTGGCTGTGTCCCCCCCCATCTGCAAGATGGCGGGGACTGAGAGTTGTGCTTCACGTCGCCTCCCCCACCTGAGGGGTGGGGTTGGCAAAGGTGGGCACACCTCTCTGCCTGACTTGTTTTTCCCGCCAATTCTCCCGCCCAAAGTGTGGGTCAGAACCAGTGGGGGCCAGTTCCTGAAAGCAGCAACAGGCCTGGTGAAGCTCACAAAGGAGGCAAGCCTTTAAAGCGTCCCCTTCGTGGACCCTGCCCATCCTGGGGGAGGAGGCTGGACACCTTGTCCCAGGATGTGCATTGTTTCCAACACCCCAGGAGCAGCAGGCTCTCGACTCAGGGGTCCAGAAACCTGTGTGGTGGTGGCAACTAGCGAGCAGCCACTCAGCCTGGACACTAGTGGTAGGTCGTTTTTCAAGGGGCATCTCTAAAATGCCCTGTGTGTGCATTTTTCATTAAATCCCACACTGGCATCAGTGTGGGTTTAATGTGCTGAGAAACTTCTCAGTTTTCAGTAAAGCCATTATGGTACTGTGGAGTTCGTAATGACAAACTCCCAGCACCATATACTCTTAATGGCATTACTGCACTTACAATGTCTAATAATTGGTCTAGATACTGTAGGTGTACAGGGCTCATGCACCTGCACCCTCACCACTGGTATAGTGCACCCAGCTAGAGGGGTGACTGATCTATGCCAGGGCAGTGGGTTGTAGGCATGGCACACAGGGATGTGTGCCATGTCAACTCTTCACTTTGTTCTGCACCAAAACACGCAGGCTGCAAAGGCAGTGTGTGAGTGTAAAGGTACAGGGCCTCTAAGGGTGGCACAATAAGTGCTGCAGCCCTTAGAGGCCTTCCCTGGTCACAGTGCCCTGGGTACCTGTGGTATCATTTACCAGGGACTGACCTGTGGCCTGAGAGTGCCAATTGGGTTTAGTCTTCAATGCAGTTTTAGGGAAAGAACATAGGCCCTGGGTACCTGATTGGCAGGAGCCCAGGACACACTCAGTCAAAGTGCATCAGCAGTTCAGCAAAAAGTGGGGGCAACCATGCAGAAAGAGGTCACTTTCTCACAGACCCACACGGCTGGACTGCTGAGAGGTCGGCAGAGGCCATGCCCCCTTTCTCCACCACTCTGCAAATGTGCCTACTGGCACACTGCTGCTTGGGGGAAGAAGTCCAATTTAGTCCTGAGGCCCTCAGGAGGCAAGGGGACCTCATCTCCCCTCCAGCAGTGCTCGGCTCCCCCTCCCGGGTCATTTTTGGCCCCGGAGACCCCGTCCCCAGGGCCTGCCCCTTTTTAAAAAAAATTAAAAAATACAAGGGTAGGGGGGCATGCGGCTCCCCTTCCAGGCCCATTTTGGCCCCGGGGACACCATTCCCCGGCCTGTAATGTGGGTGCCCTGGTTCCACCCAGAGCACCCACATTTTCAATGTTGGGGACCGCGGGGGAGCCTGAAGGCCCCACGGTCCCTGCCAGCTCCCCGCCTCTTGGGGAGCCGGCATTGCTTTCAGAACCAGGGAGCTGATAAAAGGCGCCCCCCCCCTCCTTTCTTCTTTTAGGGCCTTCTCCAAGGAGGTGGCACTCCCCGGGCCGAGAATGGCCCGGGGGGAGTGCCCACACAGCCCCCCACCCATTTTAGAGTTTGGCCTAGGGAGGTGGTGGTTCCCAGGGCGCGGGAGGGGGTCCGTGAGGCCCCCCAAGCCAAATATAAAAAGCCCCGGGGAGGTGGAGATTTTGGGGTGGGGGGTCGCGAGGCCCCCCATATTATTCTAGTTAGCCCCGGGTAGGTGGCAGTCCCCGGGGCAGGGTCTGCAAGCCCCCCCATATTATTGTAATTAGCCCCGGGGAGGTGACGGTCCCCGGGGCTGCAGGAGGGCCCAGTGAGCCCGCCCACATACATAATAAAAAGCCCTGGGGGGGGGGGGCCCTATGAGACACTCTCCTATATTTATGATATGCCCTCAGGACTTGGCCCACACCGGGGTTATTTAAAAGCAAGCGTGGGAGTCTGCGCTTTTTTCTTCTTTTTTTGCCGCGAATATCGGGATTTCGCAGCAACATTTAAAAAAAAAAATGCTTTTATGCTGTGGCAGGGTCCCAGGCGGACACTAAGACCATGGCTTAGGGGTCAGGATATTCCTACCCTGCCCTCTTTTCTTTATTTTCAGTTTTTTTCTTTGGACTCAGTGAAGGACACAGTTTGAATCTCAATCCTATGACTAAGGCTTGACTGCCGAAACGCGTCAGGAAATGAAAGATTTTAAAACTGCAGCCACTCTTCACTTGGAGAATAAACATGTGGTTTTGCCGTGAATTGGTCTTAGCACTTTCTTTGTGTGTATTAAGTAACAGGATGCTTCGTCCCTGCCAGCTGAGATCGCCCTGCAGGGTTGGGGGCCCCAGTTTGTGATATATATATATATATATACATACATATATATACATACATATATATACATATACATACACACACATACATAAAAACATGTATATATGGAAATTGTTACTTACTCTATAAGCATCTGTTCGTGGCATGTAGTGCTGTAGATTCATATGCTGTGAATACTCCTCCCATCTAGTGTTGGGCTCTGAAGTGTGCAAGTTGTTTTTCTTCAAATTGATCAGGTGTCCACACCCCTTGTATGGTCAGTTCCTGCAAGTGTGCGCTGTGTCAAGTGAGGCGTCCATGGTGATGGTCGCTTGTGGAATCGGATCCAGGAAGGGCCATTCCTGCAACAGGTTGCTGGCATTCCACCATTGCAGAGAGAGTAGAGCGCGGCCCCAGATCAACACTAGATCCGCCCATTGACCCTCTGACTGTGACCATTGTGCTGCTAAGCACTCCTGCTACGGATGCATATATAACCGGACATGTGGGATTATGGCAACACAAGAGGCCATCATTCCAAAGAGGCATATGACCTTTCTAAACACTACCTGGCGATATGGCTGAAAAATAGGCAGCAGCGTTTAGAATGCTTATACTATTGCTGGGTTGGGGTATGCTTTCCCTATTCGTGAGTAGAGCACAGCCACGAGAAAGGAATGTACTTGTATGGGCTGGAGATGGGATTTCGTTGCATTGATGGTGTAGCCTAGGCTGTGTAAGAGCTGTATGGTGGGGCTTGGGTGTGCACTAGGCATTGCTGCATGGCGCTCTTGATCAGCCAATCGTCCAATTAAGGAAAGACGTGCACGTTGCTCCTGAGGTGTGTGGCTACCACTGCAAGACACTTTGTAAACTTCCTCGGAGCTGTGGTTACTTCAAAGGGAAGCACTTTGAACAGACAATGATAACCACTTACTACAAACCGGAGAAACCTTCGATATGCGGGGTGAATGGGTATGTGGAAGTAGGTGTCCTTCAGGTTGAGGGCAGTCAAAGTCACGTTGCTGTACTCAGGAATGACATCCTGGAGTATCACCATGTGGAAGTGCTCTGACAGAATGTAATTCTTGAGGGGCCTGAGGTCGAGGATGGGTCCCAGGGACCCATTCTTCTTGGGGATCAGGAAGTATAAGGAGTATACCCCTTTGCTGTGGTGTTTGGGCGGTGTGGGTTCTATAGCCCATTTGCTGAGTAGTTCGTGCATCTCCTCTTGGAGCAGACTCCGATGTTCCGGGAAGAGCGGGTGACTGTGAGGGGGGATATTTAGGGCTGTTTGTGTGAGCTCCAGGCAGTACCACTCGGCTATAATGTCTAGAACTCAATGGTCTGAGGTGATTTCTACCCAGTTGGGCAGAAAACCCTGCATCCTTCCTCGGACAGGTGTTAGATTGTCGGGGTGAGTCACTGCATGGCAGGTGCAGCCCCTTTAGGGCCTGAGCCTTTTCCTTTACCCTGGTTGTTGTTGCCTTTGTATCCTCTCTTGTAATAATCCAGAGAAGGTGTTTGTTGTTGCTGCTGTCTGAGGAAGGATGTGGATGTTTCGGGGAGGTGATCCCCCTGACCCCCACCCCCCCACGATATTGGGGGTGATGGAGTCTTGAGAGCACCAATGGCCTTGGCTGTCTGTGGCCTTATTAATTTTCTTCAACATCTCATCAACTTGCGTTCCAAAAAGGTGTTCACCATCGAAACGCCAAGTTGAGATGTTGTTGCACTTCTGGTTTGAAACCAGACACACGCAGACAGGCATACCTGTGAAGGACACTGGTGTTAAAGCTTCAAGCATCGGTGTCTGCTGCAACCAAAGTACATCCGATGTTGGAAATAATTTTCCTTCTGACACCAACTATTGTCCCCGCATCTTATATTGGTCTGGGAGGTGCTAGACGGGATATTCCATCTCATCCCAGTGGGCGTGGTCGTACCGAGAGAGCAGACCCACTGAAGTGGCACTCAGTCATTGAGCGGTGGACTGAGCAGCATCACGTTTCCCGCCGTATCAATCTTTTTGCTCTCTTGGTCAGAAGGGTGAGCATCTCCTGTGCCCTGTGAATTGGCACGCTTTTGCGCTGTATGTACTACCAGTGAGTGGGGTGGTAACAGGCCTCTGATGTAAGGTGGGTAAAAGGGTGATGCCTTACACTTCTTATCGACCCTTGGCATAACACGTTCCTTTATTGGTTCCTTGAATATATCATGCGCGGGCCTGACCATGCCCTAGAGCATAGGTAGATATTGCATCGACCTGTGCGTGGAGGAGAGGGTCTCCATAAAAAAGTCCTCTTCCCCAGGCTGCTTATGCATCTTCACCTTGTGGAAGGTGGCTGCACAGTGGAGAATTTCCTTCCTTTCCTGACTTATAAGTCCCTAGTATATGGTACCCAGGGCAACTAAGGCAGTGTCCTCACAGGGCTGCAGCACTGATTGTGCAACACTGTGTGTGACAAAGTAAAAAATGGCTCACAGCCTGCAACTGCAGACTGGAAGGGCAGTGGTGACACTGCTAGTTCGACTTTGACATTCAAACAAATGGCAAAGCCCCTACTTCCCTTAACAATATATGCAAGTCTCCCCTAAGGAAGGCTTATTGAGCCCTAAGGAAGGGAGCTGTATATTATTAAGTAGGACATGTACTTTTACATGCGTCTTAGCAGCACTACCTCCCAAATTGTTGTTTTGCTACGGGAGAGTTAGTAGCCCCACACAGGTTTACCGGCTGACCTCTTCAGCCCAGCTAACTCCTGAACGGGACTACTCAGATGGGTAAGGTATCAAATTAATCGTGGCATTAGAATCCGACTTGATGCTAAGGTCAAATTTAATATCAGTATTAAAGAAATGCAACTTTTAGAAAGTTGCCACTCTGTGAACCAGTTTGTCTAGTGGCATCACATGGTCTCTGGCCATCAGACAGCTTTCTGCCCTCCTGGGGAGTAGTGTGAACAACTTCCAGGCTTATAGCAGCCTGCTACAGTGCGAGGTGTTACCCCCATTTCGCAGGAAGCCCCACAGGGTGTTACCCCAAAAGGCAAGCTTCAAAGGCAAAGCCGCCTTTGCTGGGCAAATGGCGATCACACGTCTGAGGGGCTGCCCCTTTTTTTTTTTAGGTAGACAGGCTGGGGATGGGGACAGAGAGGGGAAACCAGTGCCCAAATCGGTTTTCCAGAGAGAGTGTCACCCACAGGTGGCCACACCTCTAGGGTGAGCTACCAAGCTCCTAACATCCAAGGAAGGGTCCCGACATCTTGAGAGTGGGAAGAATAGTGAACACTGGAATTGCCAGATCCCACACATAGCCGGAAAATCGTCACCAAGAGGGAGGGGACCTGGCGGTCCATTGGCTAGTTACTGCATCATCCACCCCAGGCACTTTCTGGGAATAAATATGGCATCCCCGACACCCTAAACCTCAGATCAAATCGGAACTGGAACGATTGCACCTCTGCACCTTGGGCGAACACAGAGAGGACTGTGGATGTGGCTTCTGGCTCAGGGGGAAAAGTCCCAGCTCCAGACCAAAGAAGTGACTCCAAGGGTCATCAAAGCTGAAGTAGCCCACTTCGGCCAACCAGTAGCCACTTTGGAAGAATCACCACTGACTGCTGCAGGCACCCTACGAGAACGATCCTTGATGGCCAAAAGTTGCCCCAGAGTCAGCTGGACCTGGGAGTGTCGTCTGAGTCCAGACTGGTCACCCAAGAGGGACATCACCCTCCATGAAAGGATAACACTGGGACTGCTGTACAGAGACAGGTAGTCCAGCCACAGATGGCCTTTCAGTGTCTTAAAGAGGACTTCGAGGGAGCCGACCTCTGTGCCCAAAACTGCCCGATCTGACACGTATACCGAGGAATAAGGGCACAGGCACCCCGTCAATTGGACAGCACCCAGAGCAGGAGTCTCAAACCTTTTCTGTAGTGAGAGCTACTTAATGGCTAAACAATTCGTGCACTGTTACCACACATGTCCAGCTTCATTGACTTTAAGCCTAATGTCCACAGAGCCAGATGCTATGGTTTGAACTAAACACTTTGACGAGGGGCACTATGACAGGGCTGCCATATATGTCAGTGAGAGCATGGTCTTCGGGGATTTATGAACATGTGTGCGTATGAATGGGATATATTTGTATGGGTGACTGAGAGCCTGTGTTGTATGTACTTGCAGCACAGGACATACCTTTCACTATATGTAAATTTAAAGTGCAGAAAAATGTTCTGCAAAAATGTTCATAATATGAAACATTTTTCTACACTTTAAATTTCTCTCATTTAAAAAATGGCTGTATTTTTCAGTTATACTTATGGCACAGTGTCTACTGGTCGTTCGGAGCAAGAGACCTGCTGTTTTGTAATGCGACACTTTGAAATGGGAGAAAATTAAAATGAACAGTTAATTTCATCATAGAGGTAACTTTTCTTTTTAATTTTCTCCCATTTAAAAGCATTCAGAAACATAATTTTGTTCAAAGCTCCAATATTGAGTTGACAAGGACTTTTATTTAAGAGTTAAATACCTCAGTGCTTTAGTTGTTCACCTCTGTGCCCCAGCCCCAATCATAAATCTGAGTGAGCACTGCTCATGATCAGGCCCTGCTATCTGCAGCCTGATGATAATGTAAAATAAACACAGACTTCCCTTAACTTTAATAGGACAATATGACCTTGTGCTTATTCAAAAATGAACTCAAAGCTGTGAGCTACTCTGAAGGTGTCTGGGAGCTGCTGGTAGCTCGCGATTGACTGGTTGGAGACACCCGACTCCGAGCATCCTTGAGCATCTTCCACCTTCTGCATCCGCAGCATCAGGACCACACCATTAAAGTCTATGGCAGTCATGTTGTAAAGATAGAAACTGGACTGGAAAAATGCTTTGGTGGCCACAACTGTCCAAAAACTCCTCATTGGCCCCCCCAGACCTTCTCCCTGTCGGATTTATACACCCAACCCGGGCTGAGTCATCAAACTCAACTCTTTCAAACTTTTCAAAAGTTTACAAACTTTACGGTTTCCAATGCTCGTTTGCGGTTGAATTAAAAGTTGTGATTTATTTTAAAATCTATATCTCCAGAACCAGAAGGTTGATTTTGCTCATCTTCTATTCTAAACAGTCATAAAGATATAATCTATGTTTATAAATTGGTGTCCGATTTCTTTTGTGTTGTGTGGCTTTCTTATTTCCTTGTTTGGTACTGTTAAATGCTTTACACTAGTTATTTTGTTTAAGCCTTGCTGCTTGAAGCCATAGCTACCCAAGGTTGAGCTTAAGGTTTTACAAACAAGCCTGACTGGACCCATAACAGTTTTTGGAAGTGTATTACATGTTAAGGCAGCACAGCCATACCATATAATACACCCAAATCCTAACAGTGTTGTTTGGGTGTGAAGGCTTAGCCAGATAGAGGTCCGGATCAGTGTCAGATGGGGGCTCTATGTCATAGTCAACCCAAGGGTCATCATGGGATACGAGTCCTATGGCGGGTCATAAGGGGACCTTGGGCTTTCACCCCGGTCCTAAGAAGGAAGAGAACCTTGAGGTAAATTTGGCATAGGGTCCACAGGCAGGAGAGGAGTGGCGGGCCTTGTAGGAAGTGGTAGAGAAGGCGGAAGAGGAGTAAATAGAAGAGGCAATGGAGGAGGTCGTGGGATGTCCTTATCATGGCCCCAATGCTTCTTGGGAGTCAGCTCCGAAGATGGGTTTAAGGCCACTTCAAAAGTGAATTTCCTCTTGTGAGGAATAGGATCCATAAGTTTATCTCGAGTCTTGATTAGGATCCGACCAGTGGCAGGCTGTATGTGGATACACCACTGCCGTGAGTCGAGCTCCTCTTGGAGGCGATGGAGGATTGGTTGGTCGAAATCCTTGAAAGCGGAGGAGGCAGGTGTGGACATTGATCTTTTCAGAGCTGAAGCTTTTCTATGCCCCTGCTGCACTGAGCTGGGTTTCAGATCCAAAGCCTGTCTCCAGGGTGTTTTCGAGGTCACAACCGATGCAGCAGTGGAGGTGGACGGGCGAGGCTTGAAGGAGGATTTCGGCGCCAAAGATTGGGTGGAGGACGGATCCGGACCCTCTGATCAGTGCCAACCTTGGGCTTGTGGCAGTGGCAGACCAGAGGCCTCATGAGCGGCCTGGGAGCTCTATGCTCTAACCTCTCCGGAGTGTGAGTGATAAGGAGTCTGTGGGAGCTGAAGCACAACTGTAATCTCTTCCGAAGAGGAACGGATCCGAGCTGACCTGCCAAGAACACTATGTGGCGTCGAAAAGGAGCTCGAAGGGACCCGTCTTAAGCCTAAGGCAGAGAAAAAACAATCTAACAGTGGAGCCGATGCCCATGCACATTACCAGCAGTAGGTGACTTAAAAAGACTTCTTCAAAGAAAACCAACTTGCACACGTGCGAGTCCAACACTAGAAGGCAGGAGTATGCACAGCAGGTGTATATATAGCTGTGTGTATATATGTGTGTATATATATATATATATATATATGTGTGTATATATATATATATAAATATATATATTAATTACAAAAAGGGGCAAATGTTCCTGGAAAGGATTGAGTGGCAGGCACAGTCTCTCAGAGGGTGGAGGGGTGTAGAGTGCCTGGGTCACAGTACTGAATAGGGACAGTCAGTGAGACTGTTTATGGCGCCCTCACACATCCCCTAGTGGATGTCATGCTTCATCATAGGGCGGTGCTCTTCGTCGGGCCGGCGCTGCAATGACCTACAGGTCCCCCGAAGGGTTACTTTGGCGGAGATCTTTTAAGAGGCTGCCGTATGATGAGTGCGGGTGAGGTGGTATGTAACGTGAAGTGGTGGGGTGTGAAACGAAGGAAATGAAGGATTAAAACTGGTAAGGGAGATCCTGCACTATACTTTAATGAGGGGATTGCCTTTCCAGGGATAAAGACCTATGGCAGGTGGGTGCTACCTTAGGGTTTGAAAGGAACCCTGGTAGTCAGGGTGCTGAGACTGGATAGGGGAAGTCTCCTACTGTCTCAGGGGAGGGACCTAACTATGGTCACTCCTTCAAAAAAAAAAAAAAAAAAAGAGTCGACATGTTTTGCTCCTAAACGGGTCATAGGGATCCTTCGCACTTCATCAGGACAAAAAACATATATAAGGTGGACAAACTACCCCACACTGTGTTAATCGAAACATTGTGTGTAATTCAAAACACTTCTCCAGCAAAGTAGGCACGGACTCCTTCAAAGTGCGATAGTGCTTTTATTCATTTACTCCATTAATACATACCAAATGCATTGTCCATGACGCGTTTCGAACGCAACCATGCGGTCTTCTTCACTAGCTAGGGGTCATTCTTGATATATATATATATATATATATATATATATATATACACACACACGTATATATATATATATATATATATATATATATATATATATATATATATATATATATACATATACATACATATATGGAAAATGCTACTTACCAGTATGCATCTTTTCTTGGCATGTAGAGCTGCAGATCCTCACACTGTGCATTAGATCGCCATCTGGTGTTGGGCTCGGATGCTTGCACTTTGTTGTTGTCTTCGAAGAAGTCTTTGTAGTCATGTGATAGGTGACTCCTCCTTTGGACAATAGTGCGCATGGGCATCGACTCCATCCTCAGATTGTTTTTCGCCATATTGGGGAGTGATGGAGTTAGTAGAAAAGAAAAGAGATGTCCATGTGTGTGTATCTAATTAAGATAGGACTGGAGCACATACAGGTCCCGGGGAGGTGGGTGGGCGTGTGAGGATCTGCAGCTCTACATGCCAAGAACAGATGCATACTGGTAAGTAGCATTTTCCGTTCGAGGCATGTGAGCTGCAGAGCTCACACTGTGCATAGACTGTACAGCAGTATCTCCCCTAGCGGTGGTCACCTGTATGTGTTGCAGTAGTTTGAAAAAGGGTTTTAAGGACAGCTTGGCCCACGGAAGCTTGTTGCTTGGCTTGCACATCAACACAATAGTGTTTAGTGAAGGTGTGTGTTGTAGACCACGTGGCTGCCTTACATATGTCTTCTAGGGGAATGTTCCCTAAGAATGCCATGGAGGCCCCTAGTTTGCGTGTTGAGTGCGCTCTAGGGGGAACTGATAATGTGCGTTTGGCTTTTTGGTAGCAGATTTGGATACATTTAACAATCCACCTTGCAACCCCGGCTTTTGAGATGGGATTACCTTTGTGTGGTGGAGAGAAAGCCACAAACAATTGTTTGGTTTTGCGAAAGGATTTGGTTCTGTCAATGTAATACATAAGGGCTCTTTTGACATCTAGGGTGTGGAGAGCTCTTTCTGCCACGGAATCTGGGTTTTGGAAGAACACACGTAGTTCTACTGATTGGTTAAGGTGGAAAGGCGAAATGACTTTGGGAAGGAATTTTGGGTTTGTTCTGAGAACTACCTTTTATGATGTATTTGTAAGAAAGGCTCTTGTATAGTTAAAGCTTGTAGCTCACTGACTCTCCTGAGAGAAGTGATTGCAATTAGAAACGCAACTTTCCATGTAAGGAATTGAAGTTCACATTTATGTAAGGGTTCGAAAGGTGGACCCATGAGCCTGGTAAGTACTATATTAAGATTCCACACTGGGGAAGGTGGTAATCTGGGAGGTATGATCCGCTTAAGGCCTTCCATAAAGGCTTTAATGGCGGGAACTTTGAATAGTGATAAGTGTTGTCTGTTTTGTAAGTAAGCAGCAAGGGCTGCGAGGTGCAGACGTAT
The DNA here is from genome assembly GCA_963921515.1 of Calotriton arnoldi. Lineage (NCBI taxonomy): Eukaryota > Metazoa > Chordata > Amphibia > Caudata > Salamandridae > Calotriton > Calotriton arnoldi. The sequence goes on from CAWUFW010000136.1 coordinate 2,854,025, forward strand.
GGATGAGTATGCAAGATTACATCTTTGCAAATGTAGCAAATAGCAAATGATGTTTTGCGTAGAGGCTTGTAATGGTTGGATGTTATTATTAGTGCAGTAAATAGCGAATCTTTTCCATTTAGCTGCATAGCAGGCTCTGGTAGTTGGGCGTCTAGCTTCTTTTATAACGTCCATGCAGTCTGGGGGTAGGTTAAGGTAACCGAATTCTAGGACTTCAGGAGCCAAATTGCAAGGTTCAGCTGAGATGGATCTGGGTGCATTATCTCTCCATGGCTCTGCGTTAGCATTGTTGGAGAGAGGTGTAGTCTTTGGTATGGGACTACTGATAGCTCCAGTAGTGTGGTGAACCACGGTTGGCGTGCCCATGTAGGGGCTACTAGTATCATTTTGAGAGACTGTTGTCGAAGCTTGCGTACTACAAGTGGGATGAGTGGGAGCGGTGGAAAAGCGTACACAAATCTGCCGGACCAGTTCATCCATATCGCATTGCCCTTGGACTGCGGGTGTGGAAACCTGGCGGCGAAGGTTGGGCATTTGGCGTTTTGGTGTGTGGCGAACAGATCCAAGTCTGGCTGGCCTCACATCTGGAAGAAAGGTAGAAGAACTTGTGGATGTAGTTCCCACTCGTGAATCTGTTGTGTCTGTCGACTTAACAGATCTGCAATCTGATTGTGAACCCCTGGTAGGTGTTCTGCTAGAAGGTATATGTTTTGTGGAATGGCCCACCTCCAAATGTCCTGTGCTAGTTGGGACAGTTGTGGAGAGTGTGTCCCCCCTGTTTTTGTATATAGTACATAGCTGTGATGTTGTCTGTTCGGATCAGGACAGCTTTGTTTTGTACGTGGAGTTGAAAGGACTTGAGAGCTAGGAATATAGCTAGTAACTCTAGGTGGTTGATGTGGAGCAGCTTCTGCTGAGTGGTCCACTTGCCTTGTGTTGTATGATGTAACAGGTGTGCTCCCCATCCTGTAAGGGATGCGTCCGTGGTTAGTACTACTTGTGGAACCGGCTCTAGGAACGGCCGCCCCTTGGACAAATTGTTGGTGTTCCACCACTGCAGAGAGCGATGTGTGCGGCTGTCCACCAACACCAGATCTGTAAGATGTCCATGAGCCTGGTTCCATTGGCGCGCTAGGCACTGTTGTAGAGGACGCATTTGAAGTTTTGCATGAGGGACGATAAAAATGCAGGATGCCATCATGCCGATTAGCTGCATAAACACTCTGGCTGGAAGAGAGTGTTGCATTTGAAACCTGGGGACAAGGGTTTGTATACTGGCTATCCTGGCTGGGCTGGGGTAAGCTAGAGCAGTGGAAGTGTTTATTGTGGCTCCCAGATATTGAAGGACATGGGAGGGCTGAAGGTGGGACTTGGTATAGTTTATTGTGAACCCCAAGTTGTGTAATGTTTGCATCGTTTGGTGGGTGTGTTGGACACACTGGTTGAATGATTTGGCTTTGATAAGCCAGTCGTCCAGGTATGGGAAGACATGTATTTGTTGTCTTCGTAGATGCGCTGCTACTACTGCAAGGCATTTGGTAAACACTCTTGGAGCAGTGGTGACTCCGAATGGGAGTACTTTGAACTGGTAGTGCTGCCCATTGAGAACGAACCTTAGATACTTCCTGTGAGCAGGATGTATGGGATTGTGGAAGTAGGCGTCCTTGAGGTCTAATGTGGCAAGGAAGTCTTGTTGTTGTAGTAAGGGAAGCACTTGTTGGAGAGTGATCATGTGAAAATGATCTGAGTGTATGTATTGATTGAGAGGTCTGAGGTCTAAAATAGGCCTGAGAGTGCCGTCCTTCTTGGGAATGAGGAAGTACAGGGAGTAAACCCCTGTGCCCTGCTGTAGCAGAGGCACTGGCTCTATGGCGTGCTTTTGAAGCAGGGAAAGTACCTCTTGTTGTAAAAGTGTAAGATGGTCTGTGGACATTGGACGCTGCCTGGGTGGTATGGTGGGGGGTAGCTGTTAGCTCCAGGCAGTAGCCATGTTGGATAATCTGTCTCACCCACCTGTCTGTTGTAATGGAGTTCCAGACAGGCAGGAACTGTGATAGCCTTCCCCCGACAGGGGTGTTGTGGTCGGGGGGAAGTGGAGGAAAGTCACTGTTTGGGAGTGGTGGAGGTACGGGTGTTGTTATTATTACCTCGACCTCTGCCCTTAGAGTTGTTGCCTCTGTAACCACCCCTAAAGTATCCTCTATTGGGAGAGGTTTGGGTGTTTGTTCGATAGGAAGAGGAACTGTCTGCGGTGGTGTTCCTGGAGCCCCCTCTGTAAAAGGAGCGGCGAAAGGAGCCACGTTGCTGCGGGGACTGCAATGCTCCCATTGATTTGGCAGTTTCAGTATCCTTCTTCATCTTTTCTAGTGCTGTGTCGACAGCGGGACCAAATAGTTGGTTTTGGTTAAATGGCTGGTTCAGTATGGTAGTCTGGACTTCTGGCTTAAAACCTGAAATGCGAAGCCAGGCGTGTCGTCTGATGAGCACGCTAGTGTTAACTGACCTAGCGGCGGTGTCGGCTGCGTCTAAGGCGCACTTAATGGAGGCATTTGAAATAATTTTGCCTTCCTGAATGAGGTCAGTGGCTTGTGTTTTGTATTGATCAGGTAGATGTTGGAGGAGGGTTTCTAGCTGATCGTAGTGTGCCCTGTCGTACCTAGCTAGTAGAGCTTGGGTGTTAGCGATGCGCCAGATGTTGGTGGCTTGCGCAGCTACGCGTTTGCCAGAGGAATCTAACAATTTGGATTCTTTATCAGGGGCGGAGCATCCCCTGAAGTTTGGGAATTGGCGCGTTTTCTGGCATTAGAAACGACCAGTGAGTCAAGGGGAGCTGACCTTTGATGTAGGTGGGGTCATCGGGGGCAGGTCTATACTTTTTATCCACTCTAGGATTAAGGATCCTGGCTCTGACTGGGTCGTTAAAAATTTCAGGTGCGTGTTTAATGACACCCTTGATCATGGGCAAAGTTTGAACAGTTTTTTGAGACCGTTCAAAGGTGTCTAGAAGAAAGTCTTCTTCTGGTTGGTCGGTGTGAATATGCACCCCATGAAAAACGGCCGCCCTATGTATGAGTTGCCCAAAACCTATGTGATCATCTGGTGGAGATGGTTTTGTGGGATAAGGTGGAGGGCTGGGGAGGTCTGTAGGGTCTGCGGGGTCATTATAACCCCAGTCATCCTGTGGTGGATTATCTGGATCCAGAAATAAATTATGAGGGTCATCCCCGTACCCCATGTTGTCCTCATACTCATGAGGGGGAGAATCCGCAGGTTGAGGAGGTGTGATAGGGATGTGGAGAGGAGGGGTGTTAGAGAGAGGTATTGGGGAAGAAGGAGGCATAGGGGAAGTGGAAGAGTCCTTCTTCTTTGGAGGGACAGGCTTGTGACGTGGCACAGAGGAAATGTGTCCTGTTTTAGGATTGATATAAAGCTTGTGTTGATTAGGATCGATGGGATCCGGTGTAAACAGTTCCTCC